>CM038558.1:25048267-25651601 GCA_021527575.1 Ensete glaucum | reverse complement strand
TATTTCGAAGCAAAATCATCAGTGAATGAAGCATTTGAGCATATCAAAACAAATATCGAAGCTCAAAGCGTCGTCTTTGACGTCGTAATCATATCATTCTTATCCGAGCATGAGCGAAACAACTCACCAAAACTCGGATGTCATATCAAACATATAGAAGGTGTAGTGGGATCTCGGTAATGTGATCCATCCATTTCGAATGACCACCGACAAATGTCTCCCACATTTGGAAGCTCCATCCACCCACGTCTAGGTGAAGTCGAGGGGCAGAGCATCGCAGCTCTAAGCACATACCCTTTACCATTTCGCAAAGGTCCGAATATCCTGAGCGGGACCCCACATAGCGGGCAATAAGCGCATACCCTTTACCATTTCGCAAAGGTCCGGACAATCCCACACACCGAGTACAAGAGGCGCTTTTAACAATAAGTAGCATATGTCGGAAACACACGGAACAACAAAACGTGCATGTGCCTTTTCGAGACAATACGAAACAAAGAACAAATCTCTCACAAATGTATTCAGATTTGGAATGAAATGAAAACAAGAGTGTACAGGGATTCCAAGCAATCATATTTAGCTCAATTCCAATAAGAAGGTTAGACGAATTCAAATATCCAAAGGAATGGAACAGAATACGCGAAATCGACCAAAGCTCGATTTCGGACAGAATTCCAGTGGCACAGCAAACAAATATTTCAGAATATCAATTATGCTCCAATACCCATAAGAAAGCTATGGTCGAACCATATATCAATCTATATTTTGATGGAACAAATTTCGTATGAAACAGGGTTCCCAACACGGAGTTACTTTTGATTTGGTAACCCAAGGGCAAAAACACAATCACTGTTTTGCAGAATTTATAGGGTCGGATTCAACAGATAATAGGGTAGGCAATTGAATTCCAAAATTTTCAAACTATATGTCAAAAGAAAGATTTTCAAGTCTAGTTTCAAATAAAATCCGTTTGATATAGATCAGAATTTTCAACAGGGAGTTATAGGCATTTTAGTATTGATAGGTCAGAAATCTTGAACCCTATTTTACAGCGTCTATAGGCTCATTTGAAACAGATGTTTGGGTAAGTATTTGGTGTCCAAAATCTACAAAATCAGTGTCAAAAGGAAGATATAAGAGTCTAATTTCAAACAAAATAGTTCCTGCCTGAATTCACATTTTATACTGAAACTTGTAGCTGAAACAGTGTATAGGGGTCAGTTTACTGAAAAACTTTAGAATCCATGGTTCTATGTCCAAAGAGAGACATATCAGTTTCTAAATAGAAATCCTTCAATTTATTTTGAATCCACATAAAAACAGAGACTAAAGATTCTATAGGATGGGGTTAGAACACTTGCCTTTGATAATTTTGACCCTAAGTGAAAAGATTTGAGCAAGAACCCTTAAAGCCCCAAATTTTCTTCTTCTTCTTCTTCTTCTTCTTCTTCTTCTTTCTTTCTTTCTTTCTTTTTTTTTTTTTTCCCTGATCATCCACGCAGTTGCCTTCTCTGCTTCCTTAAGAACTAAGGCAGAGAGGCTTAAACGGTGGAATTTGTCATTTTTTATATTTTGTAATTTAGTCCTTGCATTTAGTACATTTAGGATTAGGTCCTCAGGGTTTACATATAGGTCCTCAGATTCTTTTTTTTTTTTTTTTGAACAGATCACCCAAATTACTTCTGATTCATACTCTATTTCTTTTGTCAATTTAAAATGAATGCTTACATTATCACCAGAAATTTATACGAAAATTCGGAAATGAGGGGTGTTACATAAATACCCTAACTATTCTTATATTGGAGAGCAAGAAAGTGATAAGTAAGTGCAAGAAAAGTGGTTGTAATCTTGGTTAAAAGTTGTGTAAAATTTGAGATTAATCAGGTTTTGTACTTTATTTTGTGTTTAGATAAAAATAAGATTAATCGGGTTTTGTACTTTATTTTGGCACACTTGAAAAGTCACACAAAAAGGCACAAGTAGGGTAAAAGAATCGAAAATAAATCTTCTTGTACATGACTATGAATTATTTAAAATGATACCAAGTGAGACTATTGATGACATATATACTCACTTTACGGATGTCAATGGTTTAAAATCTCTTGGTAAAGTTTATACTAATCTTGAACTTGTTAATAAAATTTTATGATCTTTACCTAAAAGTTGAGACCCGAAAGTAACTGCTATACAAGAGGCCAAAAACTTGAATACCTTGCCTCTTGAAAAACTAATTGGGTCTCTGATGACTTATGAAATGAGCTGTAAAGCTCATGATGAACTTGAAAAACACTTTATGAAGAACAGGAAGGACATTTTCTTGAGAACTAAAGAATATCTTCCAAAGAATATGAAGGACTTGGCACTAAGAATAGCAGATGACTCCTCGAGTGAAACCTCGATTGATGAGGACAATGATATTGCACTAATAACAAAAAAACTCAAAAAAATATGAGAAATAATAAAATCATAAAAATAAAAATAAACTCAAAAAGGATAATATAATATATTTTGAATGCAAGAAGCCAAGGTGTTTCAAAATTAAATGCCCATAGTTGAAAAAAAAGACACCAAATAAGAAGACCTTCTCAGCTGCTAGTTACAAGTGTCTTGCAAGTCAATCACCTGAGTGATGGTACGTGTGACACACTACATAATCTTTTTACTTATGATTAATATTGGCATATTCTCATTTATATTATCTATAGTATCTATATTTTGATGTCCTTGGTTTTGTGCGATGAGAATCGAATCATGATAAGATCGTGATAATGAGATCGATTTACCTTTAAACACAGATCCTAAATAATCTTGGTCATAGGTTACTCGAGAGAAACATCAAGATAATCGGATAGATTGGTGTACTATATACCCGTCCATATGATGGAGGTAGTTGGTCTGATAACCACTTGTGTGGAGACACTAAGGATATAGTACAAGCGCTCATTGGAGAATGAGTTCACTGATTGATTCGCTTATAGAATGCTATATGGTTAATGATATCTAATGTCACACAATAATTCTATAATTCTAGTTGTGTATCTGGTATTTAGACTTGAGACACCAAGGATGCCTTATATGAGTACTCCTTTTTTTGACACCAGACTTAGAGATTTGGAAAGTTTTAGATCTGGTACAATTGGTTATCGGGATTGGTAGCCAACCTTATGAAGGTAATTGAGTGTCAATAAAGGATAATCCACTCTCAGTATTATGAGAGGAATATCTCATATGTGCTTGCTCAAACAAACCTCTAGCTAGGGTTATTCGGATTGAGAGAGAAAGAATTCTTCGGGAGAATCCGATAAGAGCGAGACTATGACGAATTATGTATGTGACCTGACAATACCATATCCAATATACGATCTCTAGGATATTAGATGGATGAGGGATTATAGATATATGGTAACTATGGACAGACAGGTCTGATGGATTCGATCCCCCTATACCGTTTGGGGACTATGACGTAGTAGCCTAGTACGTCCATAGTCGATGAGTCAAGTGAATTATTATAGGGATAATAATTCACTATATCAGAAAGAGTTCTGATGGGAGTGACTCACGACCAGCTCGGTATGGTGGATGCTTCAACGAATAGAGGATTGGATGAAGATCTAATTAGCCCCTATTCTTAGTAGATGAAACCCTATACTGATGGGCTCCTTAATTGAAGCCCAATTAGAGGCCTAAGGAGATTATTTGATAGAGATCCAATAATGTAAGGTTAGTGGATAATTGGATAGAGATCAAATACCCACTAACGTAGGAGCCCTAGGATTTTGGTGGCTCTCTATAAATAGGAGGGGATGTTAAATCTCATATTTTGATGATAAAATTAATTGATGGGTTTTATAATCTAACTTGTGTGTTAGAGAAAATGATATAGGATTAAATACGATAGTGAAGGGTAGTATAATCATATGTTGCACCGGAGGTCAGCCAAGGTTTGGATGATATTGTCGGGAGCTCGTCGAGAACTCAACAGAAGTTTATTAGGAAGTTCATTGGGAGTTTGTCGACAAGTTATCGAGAACTCGCTGAGAAGTTCATCGGAAGAATGCTAGAAGTTCGTTAGGAGTTCACCGAAAAAAATCAAGAGCTCACCGGGGGTTCATCAGAAAGATGCTGGGAGTTTGTTGAAGAGACGATTAGACAACAAACATCGTACGTTGAGTGTCATAGTTAGCATCGCAATGAGAGTTAGGTTTACTAACTCGATTAAGAGGTCATTAAGCCTTAATTATGGCTGATTTGGACTTATTATAAAAGTCATTTTAGTAACCCAAGGTCAGATGAGACATGGTCTTCAAAGACACAATCTCTAAGATAACACAGTCTTCGAAGGTGTGTTAGGTAGTTGAACTACCTAGATTGGGCGGTTGAACCACCCAGAAACAATCTCTCAGAGTGTTAGGTGGTTGAATCGCCTAGAACACAGTCTCTCAAACTGTCAGGCGGCTGAACCGCCCAGACATAGTCTCCCAGACTATCAGGCAGTTGAACTGCCCAGACATAGTCTCCCAGACTGTCAGGCGGCTAAACCGCCCAAAACACAGTCTCCTAGATTATGTCAAGCGGTTGAACCACCCAGAACACAGTGTTCGAGACTAGCATCTCAGGAACACTTAAAAATTAATTTTTGGCTCTACTTTTGAAACCATTTGGGGCCTATAAATACCCTAATCATTCTTGCTAGAGTAAGACAAGCAATCAAGAGCAAAAACCTTGTGAAAATGCTATTGTAATTGAAAGCTTTCTCCTTATTTCATCTTGTGTAATTTTTTATTTAAGATAGAGTTTAGAGACTCGTAAAGGTTATCTCCTAAACCTATAAAATAAGAATAGAGTTATAAGAGTGTGGTTGATCTTCACCCATTGAAGAAAGATCTATAGTGGAAGCCGATGACCTCAATGGAGGAGGAATCAGGAGTGGACGTAGGTCACAAGACCGAACCACTATAAAATCGATTTGCATCCTCTTCTTTGCTCTTTATGTTAATTACTTAATTGTCTACTACCTTTGCTTGCACTCTTACATACATCTCTACACTTAAATGTATTTCTGATATGATTTTTATTAAGTAAATATTTAAATCGACGTGAAATTTTTATAAACACTAATATAAACCCAAACCCCTCTCTTAGTGCCGCTTTGATCCTAACAATTAGTATCAAAGCCACGTTTTCTCTATTTGGCTTAAAATTTAAGAGAGATGGCTTTTGTTGGTAATCAAGAGGGAGTTTCTATCACTCGTCCTCCTATGTTCAATAGGATGGATTACACATATTAGAAAACACGAATGAGAATTTTTCTACTTTCTATGGATTTTGAATTATGGCAAATTGTTGAAAGTGGTTTTGAAAAGTCTTCCAAACTGATGAACGAATGGAATGAGTCAGAAAAGAAAACTTTCTCCTTGAATGCTAAAGTGATGAACACTTTATTTTGTGCTCTTGATAAAAATAAATTTAATCAGGTTTCTATATGTGAAACTGCGCATAAAATTTTACACACACTCTAAGTTACACACGAAGACACTAGTCAGTCAAAGAGTCAAAAATTAATCTTTTGGTGCATAACTATGAGTTATTTCACATAAAACTAAGTGAGACCATAGGAGACATGTACACTTGTTTTACGGATGTTGTCAATGGTCTAAAAGCGCTTGATAAAAGTTTTTTTAATTTTAAACTTGTTAACAAAATATTAAGATCTCTTCCTAAAAGTTAGGATCCTAAAGTAATGACAATACAAAAAGCAAAGGATCTAAATAATTTTTCACTTGAAGAACTAATTGGATCTTTGATGACTTATGAAATGACATATATAGCACATGATGAATTCGAGAACAACCTTCCAAAGAACAGGAAGAACATAGCACTTAAAACCAAGAAAAACCACTTAGGAGAAAACTCAAGTGACAATGATGATGAGGAGGACTTTGCACTTCTTACAGGAAAATTTAAGAAATTCTTAAAAACGACTAAAACAAGACAAGATACAAAGAACAAAAGTGAACTAAAAAAAGACTCAATAATATGTTACGAATGTAAGAAGCTGGGACACTTCAAATATGAATGTCCCCAAGTGAAGAGGAAGCAACCAAAGAAGAAGAAAGTGCTCAAAGCTATTTGGGATGACTAAAGTTCATCCGAAGACGAAGAGCCAACCAATAAGGAAGAAGTTACAAATTACGCTTTAATGGCATTTGGCAACGAGGTAAGTAATCTAAACGAATCTTCTTTATCTTATGATAAATTATTTAATACATTTAATAATTCGTTTGATGATCTTAAATTAGTTAGTAATAAGTATAAATTGTTAAAGAAAGATCATGCTTTACTTCTAGTCAGTTTAAAATTTTAAAAAATGAGTATGATGAACATAGGATAGTTCCTTGCACTAAGTGTGAATAATTAGATATACTTAAGAAAAAAATATTTTATTACAAGAAACATTAAAAAATTTAAAATATATAACAAATTCTTAAACATGATTCTTGCTAATAAGGGTCATGTTCATAGAAAGGAAGGAATTGGTTTTATGAGTAACACTCAACAAAAGCCAACCATCTTCGTAAAGGGACCTACATTATATGTTTCACCTATAAATAAATATATTTTTTATGGAAGAATTGGACACTATGGTTATAAATATTTATTTAAAAAGTATAGTCCACAAAAATTAATTTGGGTTCCTAAAGGAACCATAAGCAAATCGAGCTATTAGTAAAATTACGTAGAATTTTTCATGAGGGACCCAAAGGCAAATGGGTACCTAAACCAAAACCATTTTTCTTGTAAGTATGTCTCCAAACAAAGGCTAGAAGCACTAAATAGCACCTTGATAGTGGATGCTCAAGGCATATGATCGGAGATCCAACTCATTTATCCAAGCTTACTAGTCTAAATGAAGGATTTGTCACCTTCGGAGACAACAACAAGGAAAAATCATTGGGAAAGGAACCATAGGTAACAAATCAAACCTCTTGATTAAAGATGTATTATTAATTGATGGTTTAAAGCAAATCTACTAAGCATTAGTCAATTATATAATAAATGATACATTATCAAATTTGAATCTAATGCTTGTATAATTAAAATACTACATAAAAATAGTTCTATGATTGCCTTCAGAAGCAATAATGTGCATACATTGACATTAATAATTTTTATAATAAAATATATTTTTCGGTCTTAAATGATGATACATGGATTTGGCATAGGAGACTAGGACATACTAGGATGAAACTATTAAACAAAATCTCAACTAAAAATCTAGTAAGAGGAATGCATAGCATCAAGTTCGTAAAAGATAAAGTTTGTGATGCATGTCAACTAGGAAAATAAATAAAAAGTAGTTTCAAATCAAAAAATCAAATAAGCATCTCTAGGCTACTACAATTGATCCATTTGAATTTATTTAGACCAATTGATACTGCAAGCTTAGGACGTAGCAAATATGTGTTTGTTATTGTAGACGATTATAGTAGATTCACTTGGACCTATTTCTTAGTACACAAAAGTGATTTTCTAAATATTTTTTAATTTGTATAAACTTGTTTAAAACGAAAAGGGTTTTATGATTTCATCTATATGTAGTGATCATAGTGGTGAGTTTAAAAATCATAATTTTTAAAAATTTTGTGACTCAAATGGGTATAATCATAATTTCTCTACTCCTAGAAATCCATAACAAAATGGAGTAGTGGAAATAAAAAATAGGAGCTTACAACAAATGGCTAGAACCATGTTAAACAAACATAACCTACCTAAATATTTTTGGGCCGAAGCCATTAACATGGCAAGCTATATCATGAATAGGGTTCTCGTAAGACCATTACTCTCCAAAACTCCTTACAAATTGTGGAAAAATAAAAAAAACTAATATTTTATATTTTGAAGTATTTGGTTATAAATGTTTTATTTTGAATGAAAATGATGCCTTAGGAAAGTTCGAAGCAAAATCTGATGAAAGCATATTTATTGGTTATTCCTTAATTTCAAAAGCTTATCATGTCTTTAATAAAAGAACTCTTGTAATTGAGGAATCCATACATATTATTTTTTATGAGATTTCCAATTTGAAAAAAATTGACTTTGATGATGATTTTGATTTTGATAATTTAAATTTGAATGATAAATCTCCTCTTCAAAACAACTTGAATGCATCTACTTCCAAGGAATACTTACCCAAGGAATAGAAATATGTAGATGCTCATCCTAAGGAGTTAATAATTGGAGATACATCAAAAGATGTTCAAACTCATTCATCATTTAAGAATTTTTATGCTAACGTCATATTTTTATCTCAAATTGAACCAAATGTATTGAGAAAGCCCTAAAAGATGATTTTTGGGTTATTTCAATGCATGAAGAGTTAAACCAATTTGAGAGAAATAAGGTGTGGGAGCTTGTTCCTAGACCTAATGACCGTTTAGTGATAGGTACTAAATGGATTTTTAGAAAAATGCAAGATGAAAATGGTCTCGTGGTTAGAAACAAGGCTAGATTAGTGGCCAAGGGTTTCAACCAAAAAGAAGGGATCGATAATAAATATGATAAGCATATGAGAATGGAACCCGGACTTACAGGGCAGGACAGGACCGATAATAAATATGGTTCCTATGCAGAACAATATAAGGATGATGTTTACTATCAATAGTAAGAGAGTGACTATTTACTATGAATGATAATACCTTAACTTGGAATACAGGCTTACTCCGCTACACTCTTCTTTTCGAGTCTGTTGCTCCTGCCTTCCGTTCTTTATTTAACTACTCTATCTCTTATTCCTAGTTTAATGTAACTTCCAACTCTGCATCCCAATACGATGCTATTATTACTTTTGACTCATTCGTGACCTTACTTTGAGTCTCACGGCTTCCAAACTTACACCACTGGTTGCCGGAATTTCACTCAGTCCACGCCCTAAAGTATACGTGGCTTGGCGTCTAGTAGTGACTTGGCCAATAGCCCTGTGTGTCAATCAATGTGTTGGAGCTATGCCAAGATCCGCATTCTATCTTGCATCACCAAATTCATGTAGTTCATGTATATTAGAATATGTTCTCGTATAGCAAAGTAATAAGAAAAGACAGTCAACCATATATTATGATAAAACACATTCCAATATACTATTAAGGTAGTAGTAGAAGACCAATAAGCAAGGCGGACTAAGGTACATGAGAGACATTAGTGGAAAACTTGGAGTTAGGAGTCGATAGGCAAGTCGAACCACGTAAATCGAGGCGGGCTCGGGGCTAATAAGGAAGGCTTGGGCGTGAATAGAGAAATAAGGCAAAAGAGTACCCAGTGACGTTATCCCTTGTTGCATAGAGATGGGCATATTGGGTAAAAACATGAGTATAGTATAAGCCTAGAGTATAGGCGGCCAAGCTCATAAGCAAGAATAGGAGTCGATAAATGAGGGTTTAGAGCTAGGGTCTTGTCGGCACATTGTTGACCGGTTGTTGCCTTAGAAGCGAGCTCGATAATGAGATAAGGTCAAGTAAGATCCGGAGTGCTAGTTCGAAGAGCAAGATTTCAGATCTGTTTGGGGTAGTGGACATATTATCATAAGTCAATAAAGTAGTAAGTTCAAGAATAAGGCAAATGAGGCTAGGAGACAGAGTACTATAGTTTGGAAAGATGGAATACAGTTTTCAAGTAAGTCGGGCATCGATAGATAACAAAACAAGGGAGCGGTAGAAGGATCAAAGTAGTAAGGTAAAAGAATAAGAGTAGGGGAAAAGCACTTTTCGAATTAGAAAGCGGAGAGCAAGCTGATTCTAGCCGCCAAAATATGATAAGTAGTCATCACATTCTTTGTTTGAGTTGGATTCCTTCGCGAATGCCAATGCTCTACTCTAGGCCTAGTAGGTAGTTCGTAATAGAGTAGTTAGAATAGAAGTCGAGGGAAAGAGCCACTAGTAGCTTGGTTTATAGCGGGAAGGCGTGTTCCATCCTTTTATCAATGGTTTCATTCTCGACTTTGTATCGTTGCTTGTCTCCTTTACTACTTCTTTCTATTCTTTTCGTATTTACTACTTCGAGACCGAGTTATGTCTTTCCTAGTTGATTTCTTGTCAATAGTAGTTCCATTCCATTAGGTAATAGTGGATTCCCAATGGTTCGATTCTTGATAGCCGGGTTCGACTCTTGTATGCCTTTGTTTCGCTCCTATCGAGAGGTTGGGTTCCCCTTTTCTTGTTTCGATCTTATAAGCACCAGTTCAATTCTTTATTGCCCCCTTTCTTCTTTACTACTACCCTCTTACTTAGCTTTGGAAACAATACTTCTATTACTATTGAGCTTCTACTATGGAGCTTATACTATAGAGTTTTCTTCTCGACTATGCTTGTTAGTATTCGTATGCTCACCGGGGCCTTAGTCTTTTATCTAATAATCTAATACCTTTAGTAAGGAGTGGTTTAATGAGATAATGGAGTAGAAGAGCCAAACTCATAAGTCGAGAAAACAAGGAGAGGTGGACTCAACTGGAACATCTAGCCAGGACATGGGAGAATCCAAACTACAAGAGACTATTTGTATATGAAAACACATTCCAATATACGCTAATAAATTTTCTTGTATTACCCAAAAGTAAACTAAATAGGAATGAATTGCAGAATTAAAAGAGGTGGTGTCGACTTGGAATGGAAGCCGATCCAATGTGTCGGTGTTAAAGCATGTAAGGCATAGGAGGCACATTGTCGATCATGAATAGAAGCAATAGGATAAAGAATAAGATGTGAACAACTCGAGCTAGGTAGTTTGTTTTAAAGCAAGGGAAGGGGCATGTGCCCTCTCCTGAGTGGGCGTAAGGGCGGACTAAAGCTAACCTCGAAATCATATCAATGAGCTAAAGAATGATAGGAGGGCATTTCAGATCCGGGATTAAGCAAACAAAGTAAGCATCAAAGACAGTAGCAGCACTAACACAAAGATAGTCGGAAGGGTAGTTAAGAGCGGCGGGCTCAAGGCTGAACTACTATCCGACAAGAACCTCGCTTATAAGTAAGAAAGAAACTAGTACTTCTCGAAACAAACTATGTAAGATTGTAGAATATAGGTACGATCCCGGGCCTAAAACAACTCGCTCCTCGTTCATTCTCGTATGCCCTCTTCTCGGTCTCGACTCGGCCTTCGCCTTCTCCTCGCGCACTTAATGTAGTATCTCTTGTTTGACGCTACCTGTTAGCTAAATTATCGCTCCTCGCTTCCAAGCGCAACTAGTACTTTTCGGTTGTCCCGGTATTCCTATTGATACTATTGTTAGCCCACCCTACGTACCTTAGGTTTGCATCACCTTTCTTTGATCCCACCATTCGGATCTCAAATCTAATCACTGCTCCAACTAGAGTAGAGGTTGGGCTTCCATTGAATATATTAATCTACTAATAGTTACTTGTCCCTCTGGCGTCCATTCTTTGATTACGGGTGGGGTGGGGTGCACATAGTAATCGACTAAACATATCTAGTAAGCCAAAGGAGATGAAAATCAAACTCGTAGGTATCTATCGAGAATCAAACAAAGAAGCAAGGTTCTACCACGCACATCGTAATTCCTTACTACTAACGCCCAACCGCAGAATCGAACTCAACACTCGAATTCGACTACCACCATCGATGAAAACAGAAAGCATCTGCAACTAATGGAATATTGACCTCGGATTGTGAGTCCAGAACTCGACTTCCGCTCTTGCTATCCCGCCTTTGACTCCTCAACTCCATACTTGTATTATACAGTTTGATTGCTAGGCTTACTCCCGGCATCATCAGATTACTTTATACTACCTATAAGTCTACTCTTTGTCTTTACTTTATACCTTTCGTTCTGTGACTCTGTTCCCAATGCCTATGCCTGTGTTTTAGTATGATGATGCGCACCAAGACTGAAGTTTATCATGCTTATTAGATGTAGTCACCAAGCACTAAAGAAAGCAATTGAAAGAATTCCGCTTGCTACTGTTAGAATAGAACTGGTGTGGTGCCTCTAATGCCTTATCTTGTAACAAAGAAATCAACTCGTATTGGCAAGAAGACCTTACCTGCTCCTGCGGGAAATCAACTGCCACTAGAAAGAATGGAGCACTGCCTAGAAAAGACTGATGACTCCGGGGCCAGGGGTGGGTTCTCGTGCCCTATGATGAAATTCTGATTTGTACTAGATCAGCTCTTTACAGTAGTTAGTTAAGTCTAGAGAAGCAGGGTGCTCGTCGCGGGGACGGAAAATGGATAAAGAATTAGATCGAGAAAGGGTCATGTGTAGCGAAAGTGTTTTTCTTAAGTTAAGGATCTTAGTTACTTATGTTGGGTTGACAGCTTCAACCAATAAGTACTCTCAATCTGGGTGTTTTGCCTAATTTGAATAATTGGATACTTTATTATGGTCTTCCGTAAGGGCCCCGAAAGCTCACATTAGATTAGAACTTTGGCTTCTGTACTGAAGGTGGTTCTCAAGTGAGGTTAAGGCGACTAAGAATAGGGAACAATCTCATTAGCTGGAATCTGGAGAGGAATTCTAATCATAGAGAATTAGCAACAGAAGAATAAGTTGAAAGGTCGGGATCAAAGGAAACAGTTTAAAGATCGGGATCTTGATATGCAAGTGACGTTCGAGTTGGGGTCTCGGGCGGAAGAGCTTTGAAGTGGTAATAATAGATCGGAATGCTAGGGAAGAGGCGGTCGGGTTAAGAAAGGACTCTTCAATCCGGTATTGCAATTAAAAAGTAAGCCGATTCCTCAAGCTTATAAGATACAACCTTTGTTGCTGTCGACTCGAGAAGATCATAAGCAGTAGCCCCTTGCCTGTATAGAAAGGAGTAATGTAAGGCCTTAGAAACATTAGTTAAAGCATGAAGGACTTATTTCTGTTTGATTCCGACTAGTCTGGATACTGTGGATGGTATCTCATTCTAGTATCAGATAATGGATGGGTTACAAAACACATGCTACTATTATTATAAGAGAATAGATATGCGAGTTACAAAACCAATTCCAATATCTAATAAAAGAATAAAGACATTGAAAAGAGTGTTGCTATCGGTGGTATCAGTCTAATAGTAATAGTTGAGTTCCCGTAGTCATAGTTGAGTTGCTTGCTCTGTTGTTTACGGTAATAAAAGTCGAAGTTCCAAGTGCCTTTCTTTCTTTTTAGTAGTTCAAGTCGTTAGGGGCACTGTTCCAATCTTATAGGCACCCGTTGAATTCTCTTTTGAGGTGAGTTCTCATCAGCAGTGGTCCGGTCTGATTCTTTATTAATTATAAGTCAAAGCCCGAGAAGCGCTAGTTTACATTCACTGCTCTTCATTCTTATAAGCCGTGTCAGGGCTTGGTGACTGATAGATGGGATAGTCAGTATGCTACTAAGGAGTATAGTCATGGCGACTTTCAAGTGATAGGCCTAAGCTCAAATACAAGAGTAAGAGGCGAGTTCAGCAATACAGGAGAAAGCCTTGTTTATGATACTTCCGACAGCTTATAGGGTTCCTCTCTCACAATGTGATATCTCACCACAGGGGAAATCCTTGGAAAACACTCTTACTACTCTTACTAATACTATGGAATGCGCCTACTCTTACTAATACTATAGAATGTGAGCATCATGGCCATAATCCCAAGTAAAGGCAAGAAGAGTGGGGTTTAGTGCTAAATCCGTTTAGTGTACTACGGAACAAACAAGTAAGGGCAAAGAAGGTAAAGCCTATCACCGACTTAGACACAAGCACTCCACCTTCGCAGGGTAAGCCAATCGATAACTAATCTTTACCAACGTAAAGCGTAAAGCCAAGCATCGAACCCAAACTTAACAAGCAAAGCATCCTAACTCAACGACAAGGGGAAGGAGCTACAGGGGGTATCATAAAGCTTATTTTGTTAAGTTTAGACAAGCAACGGATCGAGCAACAACATACTCCTTACGCGCAAGTAAGTCCTGTTTTTCACGTTAATGGGCGGGGCTGCGGATTCTCTCTCTCGAGTCGACTTTCATTGATTTGCTACTGACCTTCTCTTTCGTACTGCTTCTTCAGTAAAAGCAAAGGTAAAGCCAATCACTGATCTTTTCCGATTCAACTATCACAGAATCACTGCTTACTGTTGCAGATGTCGATCTACCTGTTGTTGAGTAAAGTAATCAAGTAAAAGAAAAGAGTCTATCAGATCCGGTTGCAAGAATGGATTCCGCCCCGACTCCTATTTGAAGTTCGGAAGAAATTGTTAATATATTTAATCTTTGTCCCCCGGTAGCTTTGGAGTATATTCTACTGCTACTTAATATACATTGCTTGCTGCTGACTTTCGACCGAGATACCCGCTTGCTACTTAATAAAATCCTGTTTTTTCTATTATATATCTCCCGTTGCCAACACTGCAAACTAGACAACTGGAATGGAAGGAACTCTACTGAAGGATCATGCGTAAGGTGCTAAGAGACTGATCAGATCACGTAAAGGTGCTTCAGAAACCAGAGGAACTAAAGGCAAGAAGTTGAGTTAGAGAGGCGACCACTACTGGAACAGGACATGAATAAGCGAACTTTGGCACAGCTTCTTCTTGGCTTCCATCTACTTCAATACTAGCACCCGATCCAACCATAAGCGGCTACGGCTTCTGCTAATGCACCCTATCCAATAGAAACCTTTTCTTTTGCAAAACTCTACTTTACTGATGAAGTATCTTATCGATAAATATTAGGCCTTCCCTGTAGTGGTAAGGATAGCGCGTAAGTGTAAGTTTCTTCTTTGACTTACTTGTTGAATTATGTCGAAAGCTAGGTCCAGTCCCACCGCTACTACCATGAATTAATGAGTCTGAGAGCTCGTATAAGAGAAAAGGGAAGCCCGAGCGCTACAATGGAATTATGATACTATAGCGGAAAACTTACACGCAGGATCTCGCATCTGTTCACGCGCACAATACATACAAACAGTCTAATAATAAATGCATACAAACACTCTCATAAAAATGAGTAAAATCTGATGTTCCCTATTTCATTATCGTTACTGCTTTAGTGAAATTAGAACTTGAAAGCAGAAACTCCCCTCTTTCCCCCGTCTCTAGGCCTTACTGTCACAACTTCTATTCGAGTATTGCTTGGCGTTGTTCTTGCTTCTGGGCTCAACCATTAAAATCTACAGACAGTATTTATAGTATTGATTCAAGTTATTGTATACAATATTCTCTTCTACGTTGATTAGGGTGAAAAAGGTCTCTGGTTATTCTCTTTTTTGTAGTGAACAACTGCTATACTTTATTCCATTGTTGAGGCTAGGCTGTTTGTGCCAATTCGATTCCATTCTCTTATATAATAAATATAGTTTCTTCAGCCCCTACTATTACTTTTGAGTTGAAGTAGAGAGATGCCTAGCTGACTTTGGATCGCCCGCCCGTGTGATGTTGATTAGGGTTGGTTTGTTTTGTCAACAAGCGTTGTTCGTGCGTGTATCGACCAGCGGACAGGGCGTGCATTGGTGAGCAACTGGTCTAGGTGTGGCACACTCATTCATTGGCGACAGTGCATTGATGCATCATTAATGATCTCTCTTGGGGATCATTGGACATTCATGGAGGTGTGATCAACTGGGCGCCAAGACTTCCGAGAGAGTAAGCTAGGCTTGATGGGTTCGCTCGGATTCGATTTCAATAAATAGGCGGTTGGATTTCCTACTTTCACTTTCTGGGACATAGGCTCAGGTGGATTTACTACTTTAACTTTCCGGGACATAGGCTCGGGTGGATTTACTACTTTAACTTTCCGGGACATAGGCTATGGTTGGCGAGACATACAACTGGGATTGGGTAGTTGCTTCGTAATAAAGAGTGGAGATCCGTAGTGGTGGGCTTGGTTTATGAAATAAGTCTTTCTTTTGGTGTAATTCCATTACGAGGCGAATGCAAATAAGTTCAATTGGAATGCAAGCAATAAAGGCAAAAATGAATAGTACAGTGAAAGGTCGAGTAAGATTAAGAGACAGAACAGTAGCTTTGGTTTCGATGTCGGGAGAGGTATGAATTTAGCGCTAGGGTCTTGTCAGCATTAGTTCAAGTTATTGGTAGCCTATTCTATATTATGAGACCATGAGCGAGAAGCACGAGTATGAAGCGAAAGAGCCTAGCCAGAGAGTCGGAGGTGAACTACATAATGGAAGTGAGCGTAGTAGGAATCGCAGCAAATAGTCTTTTGCTTCAAATGAAAAATGAGGAGTATGGGCTTTAGGGTAAGGAAAGGGCAGCTTATTAGCTTATTCTAAGATGGTGGTGGGAACAAAGGTGCTACTTATGCTTCAATTCTAAACAGGGGATCGAACACTGCCTAGCAAGACTCTAACTATGGCTTTTAGAGTTAAACCACTAGCGACAAGAGTTAACCCCACGACTCCTTTATCTTGTTCTGTTGCTAGTGCCCTTCTATATTCGTAGCTTCTCTACTAGTAGCTCTTGACCTGGCATTCCTTGGTTCTTATGCTCCCCGGCCCTTGCTTCGGTGTTTTAGTGTGTATTACTATGCTTTCTTTCGTTCTTACACGGCTACCTCGACCTCAACCCTTGCTTGTTAGGTTTGGTGTAATTACCTGTATGATTCTTAAATTAATTATTCCGTGTTCTTCTATAAGAATGGGCTCTATTTGCTAGTACTTTGCTCATAGTAAGTCCGCTACTCTTCTATCTTATTGGGAGTATCCTGCCTGTCATTCCTATACTTATTAATGAAATGCCTGTTCTCTAGTTGAGCTTACTAGCACAGTAGTTCCCTATAACGCAGAAATCCATTTAACTTAATCAACTGAACCTTCTTCTGAAGCATATAATTCCGCTTCAGATACTGACTTAGAGCCAATAACAGAACTCTCATCTCACTTTCACCCGAAAGCACCTGTATCCTCACAAACATTTATAACAGTTGGACCCTACCTCGGCTCTGAAGCACAGATAACAAGTTTCGTTCGTTTTAGCAAGGATAGCAAGTTCAGGCAATCAGTCTGATTTCTCATCGTGAATTCCAGTTTTCATTGATTGAGCCTTTGCCAACGTGGGGAGTTTGAAGCAGTAAGAAGATTCTGATTCCTATTCATTCTGTTCCTTTCTATCGCACAGCTTCCCCTTTCTTTGAATCCTATACGTAACTTAACCTTGCTTCAAAGCCAGTAATTGCTTTAAATCTGTATTTGGCTTCTGTCTGATTGAGTCGACTTGAATGTAGACTTTTACACAGCATTCTTTCCCTATGAATATGATCTAACAGCATCATCCCTTTTGGCGAACTTGTATTCAGGAATATGTATGGCTGGCTTGGCTTCCAAATAAGTGGTTGATGTATTCTTCCCAACACCGCAAGTCAGTACTATATTCTTCTACAAGAACAGAACTTATTTCAAGCGCAAAGTCCACTTCTGCATTTTCCTTTGACTCTCTTGGCACATGGGGTGGGTCTACCGCCTATCATTCTTTAGTTCACAGCCATCTACTCCCCCAGCTCATCAAAAAGCTGCCCTTAGTGTTCTTGCTTGATTATTGGATGCAATGGCAAGCTAAGATAAAGTAGAGCAAGGCCGACCAAGCCTTATTCTCTAGTTTGATTGTTACACTAGTAGCTTTATTATAGGAATGGCCCTACCTCTTCAATACGCCCCTGGCATCTAAGTCTCTCCTTCCTTTACTGCTTAGTCGAGTTCTCATTCTCCCATTTTAATTAAAACTGCTGTTCCTCGATTAAAGTCCGATTCCCCTATTCCTTATTCGGGTCTCCTTCCTGCCTCTTACTCGTCACTACCGCTCTATTAGTATTAGTAATGTCCTAAATTCTACTCTGGGTAAACAAGACATAGTTTCCTAAGTAAGGTAAAACTCCAAAGTCAGAATAAAAGGAATAAGCATCAGACACGAACTGAGCTTAAGGGGATGATCTACTAACTATAAGAGTGGAACTGTTACTAACAAGGATACAGCTACGGCTCAAAACAAACTGGGCATTCAAATACTACCAACTCGAACCAAGCCTTCTGCTACCGACCTCACATCTTACTGATTAGATTGAGCTACTCTACGAACCTTTAAAGACTCAACACATAACTCAGGCTTTCCCCCCGCCCCGGCCTATTAGGCTTGCTTTTACCGGCAAGCGGACTTGACCCCAAGCGATTGTGAACTATCGACAAACATTACAAACAGGCCAGGCTAGAGCTACTGCTTATAAGGCTAGAGCAAGGAAATAAGGAGTATTGTGGTATGAGATCTAGCGCATACGGGAATAGAGCCCGGGTAACACTACTTATATCTTACATTTCTTTTCACCACTAAGGAGGACTACGCTGATAAGGCTGCCTCTCCTGTATCTAATCCGACCCCGACTCCCATGCGGAAACTCCTTTCTGTCATAACTCATTTCAACTCTATTTCTTCTGCTACTGAGTAGTGAGTTTACTTCTGCATCATTAAATTAGGTATTACGTTTTTGTTATATAAGACTAATTAGTGATTTGTTATGGAAATGCAGTCTCAAGATAGCTCCTGTTATTCTAATTTCTTTTATCGCTCTTGTGTCAGTGGTCAGTCAACTGCATTCTTATAAGTCAACATAACTCCTATTACCTTCACTATACCTCCCAACTAAACTACGAAGTCGAACAAAGAATACGAATCTCACTGCCGCACAATGAGACTCGCACTAATAAATAAGAGACAAGCAATGTCAACTATCAGATTTAAACCACTGACTCATAAGAACCCGCGCCCGGACACTAAACTAACATATAACCCCCAGGGTCCCCAAGACGCTAAGGCAGAATTCCGCTGGTACTGATTAGACTCTTCTGCCTATGCACTTGCCCTGTAGCGCTTGCTTTCTTTAGCTCAACTACTTTTCTGACTTTTCTTCAAAGTTAACTGGCATCTTAGCAGCCAAAAGAGTGTAGCGGCAGTTGAAACAAGCAACTACAATAAATGAGTCCTTTACTCCTGACCTAGAACCCGAACGAACCTATACAACTTGGCGCACCCAGATACTGATTGACAACGTGCTAAAGAAGCGTTATTCTTTTTCCGACACCGCACCAACTTTCATTAAAGAACCAACAAGCAATGGCGCTACTCTCTCCACTCCGGAAAGTATTCTGATCTTTCAACAGCTCCGAGCAGCCAGCGGATTCTATCTCTCTAAACTAAACTTGCTTCTTTATGTTATTCCTAAGCGCCAAAGCAGCATTCAAACAGAAATTGTTCAATGTAATTCAAAATACACGCATTCGAAAGGATCCTCTCGAGTCGCCCTTTACTTTATGATTATTGACTTAAACACAAGCCTCTTATTTCCCTACCGCATCAGATCCTACCTTAGATCTTAGCAACCAGGAACAGCCCTTTCTCGTGGATATGATTAAAGTCGAATAGAGATTAAAGAACGATTGCCTTTCGTCCGTCGCTAACACTTTCTGATTCACTTTCTTAACGTCCTGTAGCTGGCTATTGAACAAGCAAGCAGTGTTATGTAACTATATTACATGAGTTTTACATTCTATTCATTTTGATTCCTAAGCTAAGCTTAACACGAGTTTCGAAGCTCTTATTATTTACCCTAAATTCTATAAGTTATCATTATTCTTACTACTAACGTTCAATACAAAGCACTAAGAAACTATTCTAATATACCATATGATAAAACACATGATAAATGTAAGTCAATAAACTAAGTAAATTAAGTAAAAGAAGCCAGATACAGGGCCTAGTGTAGTTGTTAAAGAATCCAAGTTGGTAGTTGCTTTTTCATTAGGATCCCTAGCAGTTAAAGTAGTATCTGCGGTGAAGCGAGGTTCGGCCAAGTCACTACTAGACAAGCATACGGCTCGGCTGGCTATTAAGGTAGAAAACCACAGAACAGGATTGAGCAAGGCGCGGGTATGGTATGCAAGTGACCTATGCTACCCGACAAGTAACTATACTAGGCAAGCAACCTCCTCTAGAAGAAAACAACTCGAAACTCTATAGCACCGGGAACACCCCCCTGCCAGCCATTCTGTAGCTCCTGCCTGTAATGTAAGGTCCTCCTTTCTTTTGTACCACTATAGGACTCGGATTTCGGACTTTAGAGTGGAGTCCGCCTTTATGGATACCCCCCTTGATACAACACAATAACTCCCCTTTCTTTCTACAGCTTCCTGACCACCTGCAACAGCCCCGACTTCTGGAACAAAATACTTGAAACCTTCCATACCGCTTCGATTGCAGCTGACTTAGCGCTGTGCGCTTGCCGAGATACTACACTCACATCTAAAGAGACAGACAAAGACTCAACTCGGGATCGGGATGAAACTATCACTGCGATTCTACCGCTTCAAAAGAAAAAAGAACATTCGACACTTGGTACTCGCACAATCACATAACTTGCAACTTCACTTCCTTTCCTTCAGCTTCAAGACAGGTCCTATCCGGTTCGCTACTTACTTCTTTCCTTTCTTCAGCGAGGACTGCTGAACTTCTAACTCCATTTTTGACTTCGACTGATTCTATCACAGCGTGTCAAGTAGCTCAATCTCCCCATATGACCTGCGAAATCTCCTAACTAGACAGACTCGTGCCATTTCGAATCAGTGGCTTCCTTCCTTGACGTTTTTATTGCCTAGCTTTCTTACTGGGCAAGCAGCTCCTACCTCGTGATACGAATTCGCTCCTAGCCTAGATCCGAAAACTATTGAGTCAACGAAAACCATTGAGTCAACGGAAACTATTGAGCCAACCGCCTTGATTCGGATTCAGCTTAAAACTCGTCCCGTCTTCGCTGCTTTTCTCGGAAGCTCCGTTATAGTCGAGCGTCTGAAATTCAAAGCTACTTAACTCATCTAGATTCTTTATTGTTGAGATCTGAAGCAGCTGTCGCGTTGGTTTGGTTGCTACCAGTGAAGGTCAGGAAGCAAAAGCTCACTGCTGTAGAGATCTGAAGCCCCACTGAATCTTTACTTTAGCATCTAAAAATCCACGTCTTTTGTTTTGGGCTGGGCTTGTTTGTAAACCAAGATAAGATGGCAATTCCATTGTAGATATGTCATTGTTGAGATCAGGCCCACGAGAGGTATTCAAACAAAACGACACTAAACTGCCTCAGCCCTCCAAATATATAACGTTCAAGGAAGTAAAGTAGGCTGGATTTTTGGACTTTGACTGCGCTTAGGACAGCTTTGAGAAACGGTAAGGCGAGAAACGGCTTGAGGAGGTAAGCCTACAGCAAGCATACTAGTTGCCCGCTCCTGACGTGAGTAAGACTGATTAGCTCCTTTACTTTAGTATTCTATCTATTGGATGTCGAACTGAGAAAGCAAAAATGACATCACTTACTTTCTTGGCTTGACCTGCCCGCTCGGCCTTTCCGTATTTGTTGAACTGAGACGTAGCTGAATCTGTCCTTTGAACATCGCCTCGTATTACTAGAGTTCGTAAAGTAATTAAGAGTTCGGAGAGTTAAGGCCGTTCAAGTTCATATACTCATATGTATTAGTAGTTTCAAAACCGACTTATATGTATGCGAGAGGCTGAAGCAACTGCCTGAGCCGGGGATCCCGTCATAGAAAAATAGGAAATTAGATCGAACCTCTACTAACAAGCAGAAGGAAGTTGGGAAAGTAGCATGCTCCCTTCGTTGGCTTCTGCTTCTCTCTAATAATTAAATCTAACTAATAATTCTCTCTAATAACGATAACAGGTCTAGCTTCGCTAAAACGAAAAAGTATTAACTGCTTTACAGATCTACTTTATCATCTGCATTCGAGGACCCGGAATGTAGCCAAAAGAAAGGCATTGTTGAGGCCGCTGCCGGTGAGCCAATCCAATCCTCTTTCTCGCTGCGGGAGCGCTGCCCGTGTGCGAGCTTAGCAACCAACCCTATTTAATTGCCCTGTTTCAATGTAAAAAAAAGAAGAAACAGACTTACTTTAGCCCTTAAAATGGAGAATAGGGCCCATGACATACATACACTACACCTTTCTTTTCCGCATAAATCTCTCCTTAAGCGCTGTGGGGACAACTGATTCGTTGTGAGGCCAGGACCATTAACGGATATTTGAACTGATTGTCTTGCAAATGCTGGTAGATCCGTGTTCATTGTTCCTACCTTAAAGAAGAAGAAATAGTAGCCCAGTAAACCTCTTGTCAAATCAAGACCTTAAAGAGTCATCTCTATATGGGACAATAGTCAACTCATCTTACCGGGCTAAAGGGCGCATAACTGACTCTTCCTTCTTTAGCTGAAGCTAAAGCATTGGACAGCTGGTCTTGTCTGCCCCAATAAAGAAAGAGACATCAGTCAGCCCACACTACTTACATCTTAAATAGAATAATTCCTTTTAGTTAGAGGTCAGGTCCGCTTAACATCACTGATGGAGACCTTAGCCTATCCAAAATGAGATTATCCTCCCTACCTTCTGCTTTTTTTTTGGAATGGATTGAATCGGTTTCACTGGATGGAATCGGACACTTGTATTCTTTTAAAAGCATTACTTTTGCAGCAAGGGGGTTTCTTTAGTTTTCCTAAATGGAACTAGAAAGAGCCGAAACCTAAAACCATCTTTCCGACTTTCCTCTAAACCAAAAAACCAAACCAACCGGGGCGGAGGACAAGAGAAATATAAGGTCCATGCATATTCTGTTAGCCTTGCCCGGTGTTTCTTTTATGGTGAGTGAATAGCCGCTCTTACTGAATGCGTAAGCGCAGTGCCTTTCGGAACTCTATTACCAAACCCTCCTCCTGTTGCAGTAACCGACGCTATTGAATCCGGTGCTACTGCTTGAATATGAGTTGCCGCTGCAGAAAACAAAACAACAAGGACGTAACCCCTGTTGGAATTAAACTTGTTCAAGTATCATAAAGAGGTTCATTTATCAAAAGAGGTTGATTGCATCAAGAGAGAGATTTATTACATCAAGAAGAAAAAATGGATTAAAAGACTATAGAAGGATAAGTCAAATTGGTTATTGGTTCTTGAAAGGGTTTCTTGAAATAGAATGGTTCATCTTGAATACAATTAATATAACGTATCTTTGGGGACTATATAAACCCCATATGTTGAGTCATGAGAGTAGCAAGAGAGTTTCTGAAATTTGTAAAGAGTTTTTTTTCTTGAGAGAAATATAGAAGATTTAACCTTGTCCTACTCTTCCTCTGTTTCATATCTCTATTCCCTCTTCCTATCAACATCAACATCTGGTATCAGAGCATAGGTTAAGCTATGACCTCTTCCTCAAGTGCCATCCAACTTCAGATCCCCAGATTAACAAAAGAAAATTATGACATATGGTGCATCCAAATGAAGGTTCTTCTAGGCTCCCAAGATGTATGGGAGTTTGTAGAAGATGGATTCAGAACCAACTCCAGAAGAAGGAGCAATGAATGCGAAGGAAGAAAGCAACTCAAAGAAAGAAGGAAGAAGGAGAAAAGGCTTTGTTCACAATCTACCAAGGGCTTGATGATACAATGTTCGAGATCATCGCTCCAAAGAAATACTTCAAAGGAGGCTTGGGAAATACTTCAAAAAGCATTCGGTGGTGTTGATAAGGTAAAGAAACTTCGTACAAGTTTTACGAGCCGAGTTTGAAAAACTACAACAAGGTACGAAACTATTTCGATTACTTCTCAAAATCATTTCTATTGTTCATCAAATGAGACGAAATGGTGAACAAGTAAATGATCGAGAGTAATAGAAAAATATTGAGATCCCTAGACCGAAATTTGATTTTATTGTTGCGATTGAAGAATCTAAAGATTTAGAAAAATGTCTTTAGAAGAACTTATGGGTTCCCTTCAAGTTCATGAACAAAGAATTACAAAAGAGGAGAAGACAAAACTATGGAGCAAGCACTACAAGCTAAGTTTGCTCTTGAAAATAAAGGAGAATCAAATTCTCAAAGAGGAAGAGGACGAGGACAAAGAGGAAGAGGAGGCGTAAATCGACCAATCAAGAATCTCCATATAATGAAGAGGCTAAAAAATTCTAGCCAAAGAGGTGGTTATGGTCGAGGACGGCCGAGGCCGTGGACGCGAAACTCTAAAAGGTCCGAAATACAATGTTATGTTTGCAAAAGGTACGGACATTACTCTTATGAATGTTATTATAATCCTAACAATCAAAGTGGTGAGGCAAATTTTGTTGAGGAAGAAAAGAAGGAAAATCGTTTTGCTAATGAGTTATGAAAATTTGAAAAATGATCAATCTATGACATGGTATTTAGATACAGAGCCTCAAATCACATGTGTGGCAACAAAGAGCTATTTTCAAATGGATACAAGTTATTTGAACATTACATTTGGTGATTTGTCTCAAAGACCAAGAGGCAAAGGTAAAATTCTCCTTGAACTTAATAATGGCAAGGAATTATGCATTTCAGATATTTATTATGTTCTGATATGAAAAATAATATTTTAAGTATTGGACAATTACTTGAAAAAGGTTATGAAGTTGAGATGAAAGATATGGCTCTCTCAATTCGTGATAAGAATAAAACATTGATATCACATGTGAAAATGGCAAGGAATAGAATGTTTCCTCTACATTTGAGTATTTTGATCAATCAAATTGTTTTAAAGTCGTTATTGAGGATATTTCTACACTTTGGCATCTTAGATATGCTCACTTAAATTTTGAGGCTTTGAAACTTCTAGAGAAGTATAATATGGTGACAGAATGCCAAAATTGATCACCCAAAGAAAATTATGTGAAGTATGTGTCATGGGTAAACAAGAAAGAAAACCTTTCAAAGTGAGAAGAACAAAAAGCATGGCATCGACTCGATCCGGTGCACTCGGATGTTTGTGGCCCTATCAATCCAAAGATCACTTGGAGGAAGCGGTATTTTCTTACATTTCTTGATGATCATAGTGGCAAAACTTGGGTTTACATGTTAAAAGAAAAGAAAGAAGTTTTAAGCAAATTCAAAGAATTTAAGGATTTGGTTGAAAGACAAAGTTGTTGTAAGATTAAATGTCTAAGAACGATAGAGGTGGTGAATATATATCAAATGAATTTGAAAGTTTTGTAGAAATAATGGAATTCTACATCAATTCACCATGCCATACACACCTCAACAAAATGGTGTCTCGGAAAGAAAAATAGGACTATCCTTAATATGGTCCGATGCATGTTAAAGGAAAGAAAAATTGAAAGAATTTTGGGGTGATGTTGCTTGTGCTTTATTTGCTTAATGTTACAGCGAATTGGTAATATTACACCGAATAAGCATGGAGCTTACAAAACCAAGAGTTGATCATTTGAGGATTTTTGGAAGTGTTGCATTTGCCAAGATACCGAAGAAAAGAGAACGAAATTGGAGGATAAAAGCCAAAAATGCATTTTGCTAGGTTATCCAGAGAATTCGTGGGTTACAAACTCTACAATCCTATCACAAATAAAGTTGTGATGTCAAGAGATGTTGAGTTTGATGAACAATGATTGAACCGGAAAAGTGATGAGCGATAAGAAAGTTGTAGCTGTAAGAAGATGATATAATACAAGCAAACATCAAGTGACTTTGCGAATCATCACCTAGATCGCCTAGGTCACATGATTCAAGAAGTCCAATTATAAGAAGGACAAGACCGATTCAGACCTATATGATGTGACTCAAGGATTGATACTAACAATGATGAACCTTCTTTATTTTGTCTTTTGCGATATGATCCATTAATCTTGAAGAAGCTTATAGAGATGAAAAATGGCGACAAGCTATGAATGAAGAGATTCATGCCATTAACAAAAATAATACATGGGAGCTTACTACACTTCGAAGACCACCAAGCTATCGGTGTTAAGTGGATCTTCAAAACAAAAAGAAATGCAAAAGGAGAGGTGGAGAAATACAAGGCTAGATTAGTTGCAAAGGGATATAAACAACAATATGGAATTGACTATGAAGAAGTATTTGCGTTGCTCGATTGGAGACAAGAAGATTACTTATCTCTAGCAATCAAATGAAATGGAAGATTTTACAAATGGATGTGAAATCAGCATTTCTTAATGGAGTTCTTGAAGAAGAGGTATATATTCAACAACCCCTGGTTTTATTATTCAAGAACAAGAAGACAAAGTATACAAGTTAAAGAGAGCTCTTTATGGGCTTAAACAAGCCCCACGAGCATGGAATTCTCGAATAGATACTTATTTTATTCAAAATGGTTTTTCTAAATGTCCACATGAGCATGCTCTCTATACAAAATCTAACTCTCATGGAGATATCTTATTTGTATGCTTACGTAGATGATTTAATATTTACAGCAATAGTAGCTCCATGATTAAAGATTTTAAGCACTCTATGAAAAGGAGTTTGAGATGACCGACTTGGGCTTAATGACTTATTTCCTTGGTATCGAAGTTATACAAGATAATGGAGGAATTTTATCTCACAAGAAAATTATGCAAAGGAGGTTTTAAAGAAGTTTTCAATGGAAGATTGTCATCCTTGAGATACACCTATTGAATATGGCACCAAGTTGACCAAGGAAGGTGAAGGTAAATACATTAATCCAACTTATTATAAAAGTCTAGTTGGATGTTTAAGGTATTTGACATGCACTCGACGATATACTATTTGGAGTTGATTTAATAAGTAGATTTATGGAAGTTCCAAAGACATCTCATTTAAATGTCGCTAAAAGAATTTTGCGATATATTAAAGGAACAATTGAGTATGGAATGTTCTATTCTTCATCTAAAAGTTGGAGCTCATTGGATATAGTGATGTGATTGGGAAGCTACGATGATCGGAAGAGTACAATGGATTTGTATTTTATTTTGGTGAAGCTACATTCACTTGGTCTTCAAAAAAACAACGGATCGTTGCTCTATCAAGTTGTGAAGCAGAATATATAGCAGCTTCTTCTAGTGTTTGTCATGCAATCTGGCTAAGAAGATTACTCCAAGAACTTCATATGCCACAGGAGAAGTCAACCAAGATTTATGTTGATAACAAATCGCTATTGCCTTAGCCAAGAATCCATCATGAAAGATCAAGCATATCGATACAAGATTTCATTTTATAAGAGATCATATCAAAAATAAAGAAGTGGAGCTACATCATGTCAAGACAAGTGAACAAGTGGCTGATATACTTACAAAACCTCTCAAATTTGAAATATTTCAACAACTTCGAAAGAAACTTGGCATGCTAGATGGAACAAGTTTAAGGGGGGAAAATGTTGGAATTAAACTTGTTCAAGTATCATAAAGAGGTTCATTTCATCAAAAGAGGTTCATTGCATCAAGAGAGAGATTTATTACATCAAGAAGAAAAAATGGATTAAAAGACTATAGAAGGATAAGTCAAATTGGTTATTGGTTCTTGAAAGGGTTTCTTGAAAGAGAATGGTTCATCTTGAATATAATTAATATAACGTATCTTTGGGGACTATATAAACCCCATATGTTGAGTCATGAGAGTAGCAAGAGAGTTTCTGAAATTTGTAAAGAGTTTTTTTCTTGAGAGAAATATAGAAGATTTAACCTTGTCCTACTCTTCCTCTGTTTCATATCTCTATTCCCTCTTCCTATCAACATCAACAACCCCAAGCTATTGAAGAAGACAGTAGGAATCTATCTAACTCTTAAAAATTGGATTTTTCATTGACGTTCTTTAGAATAAGAGTCTCCGACAATGCTAGGAAGATGCCAAGAAAAGGTTGTTTGCAAATGAGTTGTTGAAAGAAGTTTATCACTAACCGGGGCCAGTGCTCTCGTCCGAGTACCCTAGGTTTCTTTATTAATGAATACCTTATTTTATTAATGAAATACCTTCTTTTCGGGAAACTTAGAATAGCCTCCTTAACCATAGAATAGAACAGAACTCTTCCCCCAAATAGAGTGAGTGCAGCACAATACTAAACACTAGGAATAAATAAGTGTTAGACTTCGTTTAGTTCGCACTAGGTTTCAATATCAATATCCATATATATGTGTTTCAATAGGTTATAGGGCGAGCGCAGGATCCAGAAACTACACTTCGACGCTGGGTAAGGTAACACAACCTCCATCTTTGGAATCCATAAAGTAATAATAGTATCACAACAAATACCTCTTAAATATGATTAGGTTATGAGGAGTCGCTAAGTAGTCTTTCATTAAATCAAATGGGCAGTTCTTTAGCAAAATAAGTAGTAGCAAGCGAGGGACCCTTTACTTGTACTTCTTTCATCCGGTACAATAAGCATCTCATAGAAGAGTAAGAGCTTGGATCAAAATCGCCTAAAGAGCGGCATAATCACTAAGGTACTTTTCCACTTTTGGATTGCCTCGACATCATCCCCCGTAAGGATAATTTGAACTTTCCATTTATACTAGAGTTTCCAATTGACTGAGATACAAGTATAGTGAAAAATACAATAAGACTGACATGGCCCTTATTCGACCTACATCCCAGGTAAAAAAAGATGCTACACAAACACGTCGAAATTGATTCTTCTTCTGTCTTTTGAGCCGGATGTAACCAAGGTTGACGTTACTCTCACTATTCTCTCGTCTGGATCGACATGCGAGGGATTAAGATAGGAAGGGCTTATGACAGGCTTGGAATTGGAAGAGCACTAGAAGGGATTCTATTACGTCTGGAAAACAACTCGGACAGCAAGAAATGTCTCAAGTAACGCCTTAGATCTCCCAGGAATCCTCGGGCGGAAGCACTACAATTATTGTGACCAATAAGCATAATACTATCTGAAGGCTAAATCACTTACATAGTTAT
The DNA here is from genome assembly GCA_021527575.1 of Ensete glaucum. Taxonomy (NCBI): domain Eukaryota; kingdom Viridiplantae; phylum Streptophyta; class Magnoliopsida; order Zingiberales; family Musaceae; genus Ensete; species Ensete glaucum. The sequence continues at coordinate 25,622,891 of CM038558.1, read as the reverse complement.
ACGGTACTGATGGATTGGCTAAGGCTGGTACAAACCTACGAAGATAGCAATAAAACGAATCTTGTCTGGTCTGGAGGGGGCTTCTTTCTTTTCTTACCCTATGACTGCTAGCTTTTACTTGCTTGAGAAGGAAAATGAAGGTGAGAGAGCCAGGTCAATCAAGTGTGGATGTGTGCGCCCAGTTGGATTCTTTTATTACCTGGGGATTTCCTCTTTCTGTTTGCCATTTTTGCCTATAGTACAGAACCCCTGTCTGTACCTATAGTAGCGGGCCCTACAGCCAATAGGTAATTTTCCAGAGTAACGTGCCATTGATTGAGTAGTTTCTAGTTCCTGCTCTTCCTAAAGGTTTGTGTAAAGCAAGTATCATTAAGTAAGTCTTTAAAGAAGCATCGGTCCGAAGGAGAGCTCGCAAATATATATGCTTTCTACCTCGGGTCAATGGGTGCAGTCTCTTATCAATAGGGCAAGGACAATCTCTCAGACGGGGGGGGGGGGGACTATTTCATTCAAGCCAGTTACTTGTCAATCCTGGAGTCAAACAGTCAGGTTTTATCCAACCTGCAATCCCCTAAAATCCAGATCTAATCTAATTTGAGTCCTTTCCTTTCCATACATTCCTTCTTTCGAAATTAATTGTAGTCCTTTCCATTCATTCCTTCTTTTTTGCTTTCTTGGGTTGGATTTTACCTTTGATTTTATGACTTCTATCGGCCAGCCGAGCTATTGGAAGAAAGCTCTCTCTAAGCGCGGTAAGGCATTAATTTCCCATTGTCGGTCTGTCTAGGCTGGTTCCTTGTGAGTACTAGCATATAATAGAATTGCCTTGTAAGTCCGGTACTATAATATAATATCATAGTTAGATGGATGGAATAGTTAGTTTGTTTGGATGGAATAGTTAGTCTATTTCCGCATATTATCAGTAGAAATATGACCAGTCCGTCCTTCCTACCAGTGGAGCACCTAACTTGCGCTTGCTCGTTGACACGTGAGGGGAAATAGGAGTCTGAGGTGGCAGGATTGACCACTATATTCCTATGGGAGTGATGATTGGTCCCACTCACAACTACTTCTTTCTTTCTTCGAGTGCCTTTTATGCTTAGCGTCCGTCGGAAAGAGGTGCTTCTACTGCAAAGGTGCTAAAACAAACCTAAAACTAGGGGAACCGGAAACGAATAAATTCCCACTTGACCCATTCTTCTTCTTACTTTACTGTGCTAGCATCATCGGGTACATAAACATGGATTCCTCCCACTTAGCTCTCAGGGGCGGGCTTGTATACCATTTCCAACTTCGACCGTGTGTGCCCATTTGGAGCTTTTTTCACAGTCAAACAAAGTAGTTTGTCGGCGGCAAGGCAACATCGGCATGCGTTATGTTATGTTATGTTGTATAATGTTACATCAAACTTACAGTCAGTGCACCTGAACTACCCATATAGTATAGAGGGTTGCACTCAATAGTCAATCAATTCGTTTTTCCGTAGGTTTATGCTTTGTACTGCATGTTCCATTTTTATCCTTGTTATATTTCTCTAATAATACAAAATAATGTAGTTTATCCAAATAATATAATAATATAAAAACTAGTGTGAGAAGTCGAGTGTGAGAAGTCGAACTAAAGCGCCCATGAATGAGTTCCAAGAAAGCAAAGCGGCCGTTCAGTTCATGTAAGGAGTGGAAGTTGTTGATCTAATTGCTTGTAGTTGAATTGAGATTGGCGATTAGTACAAGAGAGAAAATGGATTGTATAGTTTTTTATCACAGCTCGCGTGCTTAAATAAGTGAATGAATGGAACTAAAGTAAAGGAATTGTTGTTGACTATACTAATTATTGTTGGCTATACTTATTTATATGACATAACCTCTGAATCCTATATTGGATTTCATAGAGATACTATCTCAGCTATAATAGCAATAGGATCCCGACGAGACTAGGGAATGATTGGTCTTAGCGATTCCCTTCTTTCTCATAAAAGGATCATTGCCAACATATGAATATTTCTGAGTCATAGAACGAGCATCACCAGTCATATAATGAGCCACACCAGTGTCCGCAGTTGGGATCATATGACAGAGTAATCCGTATGCCAGCTACACCTTTTGTCGTCAACAGTTGGGACCCGTAACGCAGAAAGCAGAATGGCCAAACTTTTCTACAATTGGGTTTGGTCCATCAAAGAAAGTAGGATAACGGGGTAGGGCCTATGAGTACAGAATTATAGAAGTCGTCCCAAGTCACCACGAATAGCACGCACGACCACCACGTAAGGAGTCCTCGCGATCCCTAATAAACACAACCACGGGTAGTTACAACAGTAGTTTGTGGGCGGGGAATGATTAACAAATCAAATAGTAAGGAATGATTAACGAGCACTTCACTTCGATCGGGAAAAGGAGGTAAGAGAGGTTTATGAAAGATAGCAGTGACTGGACCTCGAACGGAGGTCTTATGTTAGTCATGAGACAGGTTCGTTTCCAGGTTATAAGCAAAGCCAAAAGGCAGGCAGCTATGAAAAAGAAGGCCAGGCTAGTATTTAAGTATAGAAGGCGGGGTGGAGGAAAATGAATGCACAGATGCAAGCAATGGCATACTCCTGATTATGAAAGGTAGGTATAGTTGATGGGTTTGGGTATAGTTTATGGGTTGTTGAATAAAGCCTCGATGAAGTCTCTCACAGAGAGTCGTCTTTTCCATACTATGTTCCGAGTTGACCCAACTAACACTTAACTTAAGATAGTGTATCCCGCCTTGTTTGTGTTCGGGTATGCCTCATCTCATGAATATGCCTGCTTCGTAATAGAATGGAAGCCTTTCCGGGTATCCGATGAGACCAGAGTCGAACCTCACCGTTGAGCCCTATAGGTGTTATGTACCCCACTAGGTAGAATAAAAAAGGTTGTAGTTAAGGATCTCAGCCGAAGAGCAGGTAGAGGCCGGGAAGCACGCTAACTATAGCATTAAACCACAAAGGTCCAGGTCGAAGGCTCTCTCTCTTCAAGGGTGGCGAAGCACACAACCCGCTTCCATTACTTACAGACAGATACATCAGGAGAGGTCGACCAGCCGGGTAGATGTGAGTAGATCTTTCTGCACTTTGTTACAGGTTTTCTAAAAGGCGGGGTGTTTTTTTCTTAGCTGTTTCAAGGGGATCCTCAGCCAAAGTAAGATAAAGCAGATGCAACATAAGAATAAGTTGAAAGATATGAAATCGAAGCTAGATCAGGTGGAGCAGCAACTGGTAGAGCTGGAGATGAAGCATAAGAATAAGATCATACAATTGCCCTAACAATACTTTTGAACCTTCACTGCTTGTGGAGTTGTTACGAGCCCTTCCCAAAGCACTTAACCTTTACATGGGCTATCCGACCTCTCGTAAACTGTACTTTCAGTGAATCATTTCATTTAAGATCACCAAACCTTCTATACAATCTCGGTTAAGCGCTAACAGAGCTTAATCCTATTCTTCTAAAAAGAACCCGCCGACTGAGTGGAGATCATATTCAGTATAGATAGGAAGAAACTTGAACAGCGGAAATAGACTCTACTTCAGTACCTATTAAAGTGTACCGAACAGGACCTAATTAAGCGAGTTAGGAGCGGCTCTCTTTCGTCGCAAAAAGAACATGGAGGTAAGATGAAACTGGCACTGCTTATTTTATCGTTGACTTAAACATTAGATGTTGTCGTTAACGGAAGGAGATGAGCATTCATAATTCGATTGTTTATATGATGGAACTCGAACTCTAGGCGAACAAAAAAGAGCTGATCCTCACGATGAAACTGGATACTTTATTTGACTGATAGCTGTAGGACGCAGAATAGAATCTTGCAGGAATTTATCTTGGCGCAGAAGGATATTGAACCCTGAAACGCTGCCCTAGATTAGATTACAATTATAAGAGCAAGTTCCTTTGCGCTAACGGAGGTTAAGCTAGTTCGTTCTTCAAGGCCGCCCACTCTACTGAGCGTAAGTGAGCTACAGCTTCATTGGCACCCTAAATCCGTTTCTACTGGAACTATAACCGGTATTTTCTTCCTTAGCGGCTATTCAAACTTTGTCTGCTTCTACTCTTTCTTCCTCACCTGTAGACAACAAACACTCGAAGGAACTCTATTCGTTTTAAGAGATATGCGACACGGACGAAACCCTCACTGAATAAAGCGAACCACTTATAAGCGTGCCCTATTAAAGAAAATATGTATCTATTGACTTGTATATATCTATTTACTTGCCATAGAGGTCTTACTACTCCAAATCGGGGTTGTCAGCGTTAGCTGAGTCCTCATTCTATGGCGTTAGGGGGTGAATCTCGAACTATACTTTGGTACACATACCTTGCTTCAAAACCAGCCACATAATAATCGTTTTCCCGGCCCGGCCCTCAAAATAATCTTACGGGTGCACTAAGTACCTACGTTTATTGATAGGCATCGGCTTTATTCTTTTTTGTATACAAGTTCGGGTCGCCAAGGTCAGTAGGCAATTAGTCTGACTCTGTTGACAGTAAGTCTTATCCTAACAAAGATGAATTGAATTTCCGCTGAGAATAAGTTGCGATTCTTATAAGAGTTGGTCAACTCCACTTTGAGTCTGGTTTCTTTCTTTTGGTGGGAGAGAGGTTCGATCTTGTACTTGTGTCTAAGGCTTACCAGTTGCGTAGTAGCTCTCTGTTTACGATGGAGTTTACCTTTGCGCGCCCTAGCTTCACGATAAAAGTACTAATTAAGACACACCAAGGCGGAGGTTTTCACTAAACTTATTTACTGGCATTGCCCTTCTTTTCTTTACCTTTACCGAGAAGAAGCTATCCGAGTCAAGTCGACAACAGAATCAGAAGATCCCGCTCTAGACTATACTTTGAACTTTCAGAATCTTATCTTGATGGAACATTACCCATGAAAGAAGATTTATTAGTTGATAGAATATGACCCGCTTTCTATGCCCTAACACGCTTACTTTATTTCTGTTGCTTCTTCCTTTATCTTTTGATTCCTAAGCTGCTCTTCCCCTTTGCCAACACCAACCTTTCTACTGCTGACGCTACTAATATACTAATGCTGACTCAACAAACAAAGAAAGGAGTCGCTTTCCCGTTCGCAGGATGCTTCCATTTGAGACTGGTTCTCCAAGATGAGTCTTAGGGCGTTGTAGCTTCAAGTTGGCCACCTGTTCCAGTGGAATCTATGAGATCAGTAGCAAGATTTGAGTCAGCGCCGGGTGAGGAATCCGTTTAGGAATCAGAATACGAATGGGTAGTTGGCGCATAAGAATGGCTAGTGATTGTTCTCAAGTCAGCTTATGAATGTCCTGTTCGAGAGGGTGAAGGGGTTGAGTTCGTAATCATATTAAGTCAGAAGCTTAATCCACTCTCTTTTCGAAGTTCCTACAGATATTCCATTATTTGTTTTACTGAAGATCAGATCCACTGGAAGTATTTGTTGAACCACTTAATATTTGTCAGGGAAAGTCGAAAGTTTCATGAAAAGATTTCTGCGGGAGAGGTTTGGTATACAAGAAGAGAGGTCTCTGGCAAAGAGCTTCGGTGCTTGTTCCCTAGCTTGCACCATTGGGATACCTGGAACTGGACTATATACCCTTGCTTGCTGATTGTTATCTACCCTAAGCTTGTTTGTAGCTCCGCTATAAGATGATGTTGCCAACAATAAGATTCTTTCCATGCGCTCTGTACTGTACGCTAGACTCAAGCTAGAAAGAAGCCAAGACAGAATGTTTAATATGATATAAGCATATGATATAAGCAAGTCACTTCAGAAATGCTTCACAACGTTAGTATTTGTATAAGTGAAATAAGTCTCACGGGTTTCCTTATCAACGTCGTGTATGCATCTGCATCATAGTAGGACCATCGTTCACGCATCAAAGGTGTCTGGCAAGCTTCTATACGAGGTCGGGCAAGCTTCTACTAAACCCAATGCAAGTTCGCTCTTGTCCAATCCGCCAAGACGACAAGCAACCTTAGTATCTTTACTGAAGAATGGGGCGATCCCCTACTAGTGCAGGAGAGTATGAGTAGCAATGGTGGCGGAGCTAAAACAGGAGAATTCAATTCTCAAGTAGGAATAAGGAAAGTAAGAAATCAACTAATACTTCTTAGAATAGAGCCGGGGCATATGTATTAAGAGGGTTTGGTACGATCTAGTGGAGAGGGAAAGATCTAGTTGTTGATATGACAAATCAGAATTACGGGATAAGAATGGGGCGAGTAAGCGTATAAGAAGAAGTACTACTAGTTCGGTAAGGTCAATTGGTAGTAAAACCCGTGTAGTATAGGTTGAAATCCTTGAAAAGCAGACTCAACTTGAGTTACAAAAGTGATACTTATTCCTTTCCTTTAGCCAAGTAAATCCTTTAGCCAAGTAAACAAAACAAAGAATGAAATAACTCCCTTACTAGCAAGTAAACCAAGCAAGAAAAGAATACATCTTGAGGAAAACAGTAAAAGATCAAAAGATCAACCAGTAAAAGAAAGTCCACCAGTAGAAGATCTTAGTGCATAAGCCTTATCAAAAGAATTGAGTCATGCTCAACTAACGCTTCATATATCCTTCTTGCTTGCTTCGAGTCGACTAGAAATAAAACATAAAATGAATCCATCTATCGCAGAAGCACCATCGCCGTATCTCTTACCAAACTCCTTCTCCAGCTGTAACCCCAACAAGTAACTACTAGAGCAATAAATCATCATGGAATTAGTTGACGGAGAGTCTAGAGCCGAATGAAGCAAGTAAGACGAACAACCACAGGACGCAGAGTCTTAGTCTCTTTGTTGCCGAGTTAAGTCAACGAGATCATCTGCCGTTAAAAGGTCAGGGTCAATTCCTTCTTCAGCAAGTGGTTCTGTTCGAGAGTGGGGAATCCGTTAAGTCGTCCAAGTGCAGTGCAGCTATATAATATATTGTTCGAGTTTCATCGTGAAGATCATCTCTTTGCGAAGCGAAGCCTACCTAATGCTTGTTCAGGAGCCAGAAAGTTTGGTGCGGGTGTCAAGTCTCCGAGATAAGATGCTTTCAAAGGCGTATAAGCCGGAGAAGAAGACAGATCACCATCAGCAACTGGTAGATCAGCAAAAAAGGGAGGAGCCGGATAAGATAAAGCAGAATGTCCTGTTCCAGTTTGATTTAAGTCGTGGATATCTGATTATTGAATGCCCACGTAGCTTGGCGAGTGAAAAGCGGTAAGGAGTTCTAGAGTGTGAAAGAAGGGAGTTCGAGCTAATAGTTTGTTTTAGGAATGAGCTCAGAGATCGGAGTAAGTAGTAGAATTCCAATAGAGTAGGTGAAAGTCTCATCCTAATAGAAATAGCCAGTAACAGTAAGCCAAGCCCGAGAGGGAGGAAAGTCATCTTTAGGTTCAGTAGAGAAAGAATCCAAGCCAAGTAATTGTCATCAATTAAGTAATAGAATAATGGTTAAGAGAATAAATACTATACATTAATTAATAGAAGAATTGTACTTTATATATTAATAATAGAAGAATTGTACTTTATACATTAATCAATAGAAGAATTGTACTTTATGCCTGTTGTCTTCGGTAGTTAAGCTCGAGTTACTTGTCTGCTCCTATCAGTTCAATTACCATTCCCCGGTGTATTCTCATAAGTAGTTGCCTTGATTCTCATCGGGAGTAGTGAAAGAGTAGCAATGAAGCTTAGGGGCCCCAGGGTAGCTCTAAATGCAAAAGCGGAATTCATGGTATACAAAAGAAGAACGCAAAGATAGATGGCGGGGAGAGCAACTGTAGAATGTATTTATTACTTTCGAGCTGGGGAACTGTAGTGGATTTATTATTTCCTGGGTGATTTCTGAGTTTTGGGATTGCTTCTTAGACTTACTATTCCAAGGCAAAGGGTTGACGATTTCTTACTTACTACTTGGATTCGCGGAGGAAGCAAGTAAGTCTTATGTTGTAAATAAGGAATGATAGACTTAAACAAAAGAGTAGCAGGCTCATTTGTGATGGTGGGATTATTGATTCCAATTGCAAGCATTAGATGTGCTATTTCAATTCCGATTGCGGGTGAGTTAAGCCTGAGTCCCTACATCAAAACGGGTGGTGGTTGATTCTAATAGCACCAGTTCTCTTCTTAGCTAAAATAGATCATAGCTGTAGCTAAAAAAGAAAAGCACTTCCCGAGTTAGTCCGCAAAAAAGGTATAAGTAAAGATCCAGATCAGTAACTATAGACTGAGGATACCAGCTCTAAGTCTGAAGCAAGGGATGTTAGGCACCAACTTGAGCATAAGAGACTTAGCAAGGGTAGGTAGAGTGGATGCAGCGAGGGGGGTAGGTTCATCGACAGTCAAGCAAGACTCAAGGTCAGGGGAAAAGGGATGACTCCTATACATATTGCTACTCAAAACTACGGTGTTTGGCGAAAACCCCATTTCAATCGACCGGTCTATGAAGGAAAACGACTAAGCTATGAAAAAACACAGGACAAGTAACTACTAATGTTACGCGGCAGGAGTTTCAGAAAAATCTCATTTATCTTAACCCGGCTATGAAGGAAAATCACTTTGCTGCCTTTTTTACCGGGAAAACATAAATTTTAAATTACTTTTAGGTGATCTATCAAGGGAAATGCCAGTGCTAACAAAAAACACGGGAAAACGCCAAGGTTAGTTTTCTTGTCTAAGCAGTTCTCGTGAAGTTGAATTAGTTTCAGACCGGTAGTAGTGCATCAAACCTACACTCTTTTATTATTATTATTATACTTTCTGAAATTCTATTAACTTATACAAACCGGAATTCTTATGTTATTCTTTTCTTCTTTTTTCCCACTCTTTCTATCTCTTTCGCCTGCTGCCTGCGATGGGTTTTAGGAGCTAGGTAAGAAAAGATCCAGACCAGTTAATCCTTCCATCAAAGCAAGGATAGGTAAGTGGACGAGGGCAAGAGTCATTCATGCGCCGGATAGACGGTAAATGAAATAAAAGGAGAAAAGGGGGATGGTTTCCTCAATTTGATTTGACTCAATTGCTTTCTCCTCTTTTTGCCCAGATAGAAACAAGATATAAGATAAGAGGCCCTCTCATAGCAAGAAATCCATCTTATAGCCTTCCCTAGGTACTATAAAGGCTTTCAAACTAACTATCCACTCTTGCCGGCCCATAGAATACTCTTATGGATGATTCTTCTAATACTCAAACAGGCTAAGCAATGGATGAAGAGGCCCGAACATGATATAAGGGATAGCTAGCCATATTCAAAAAACAATTGGAATATAAGCGGTAATGCCATACTACATTATTCAATCCAAATCTTAACTGAAGCTTAGAGCCTACTACTTTTATTTGCTTTTGATTTTATGCCCCACTATTATGAAGTAAGAAAGCTCTTATCCGAGAAGTCGCTCTATTGAAAAAGAAGCATTCGGCACCGCTTGATTGGAACCTAGGCCCGGCCTTCCCTCAGTGGTAGTCATACGGCTAGGCGGTGAGCTCTCTTCAGAACTTTGATTCGGGTAAGACAAGTGGATCGGAGGGTTCCCAATACTACCGAAAGAGCACGGTTGGGAGCTCGCTACTACGACCTTTTGTTATACTCTGAACGTAACAAGAGTAAGAGGCATGCATATATACCTTTACCTACTCGTTATTAATTCTCCTCATGAGTTTATTCAACAAGGGATGGGGATCCTTCTTTCTAGGAGCTCGCCTTTTCCTTATGTTCGCCTTTCCCTCGTCTTTTTCTAAGTGGAAGAGAGGTGCATGGTGGAGTTGTGGCTGGGCTGGTTCTTTCTTCTTGCGTCCTCCCAGAATTCTATTTGTGTCGTAGCTATCAATAAGAGGGTTACGATTGCAAAGAGAAATATGTAGTAGGGGGATGTGGGATGAGTCGATTAGATTAATAGGAAGAAGAGGAGTAGGCGATAAGCCCACTTCCTTTTTAGGATAGGATCGTCGTTGGTCCTTAAGAAAGATGCCGCTCAAAAGACTGGCTATCTCTCTCTTGTTTGCAAGAGTACGCTGCTTCATAAGACCTGCGCACCTCATTCAAAAGTGGGACGTGCTTAAGGCACAATCACGATATATCAAGTATTTATTCAAAGCCATGGAAGAACCTAAAACATTAATTGTTAGAAAACTTAGATGGTGCTGATGGTCTATTGGCAAAACCGCGACATTACAGCCACGCAATCTACTTAATCGCGACATTACAGCCACGCAATCAATCTACTTAATGAATTCGGAATTGTTTGCATTTGCATATAGTTAATTATTTGATGTATCAACTTAAGAATACGGTACACAACATGCATAGATAGTAGTTAAATCTAGTCTTAGATATCATTGGCAGTTGCATCGCACACCACCCACGCTTCCACAACCTTATGTTGCATGTGACATGGAGCAGGGAGTGCATTAGCATGTTGGCGCTGCGCATAAACAAAAAAGTGTGTGTTAGGGGCACTGCTTAAATGGTATGAACAACGAATCATGCGCGCTCAAGCTTATGCCAGCATGCCAGAATGTTGGCTTGCGGTGGATCCTATGAAATCTAATTCCATAAAATGCTTGCTTACTTTAAAAGTCTTCACGCTTTTGTCTAGGAGCTGGGAAAAAAGTCCTATCATCAGAGGGCAGCTTTGCTGCCGAGCTGGCTATGAATCCTTCCTTTATTCGCCGCAAGAAGAGAAAGGGCTCGGCTCTCTAATGCCTTATTTGTACGATATGATGCAGGAATCCCGCCTTAAAAGAGTTTGTTTCCCGGTAGGTGGTTTATTAACCGGAGTGATTGAAAGTAAGCCGCCTATAGAATCAATCAGATGGAAACCGAAGATACGTCGCCTGGGTCGCTGCCATATAAATCGTAGATAAACACAATCTTAAGGTGTGGTACACTGCCTTTCAAGTGGAGTCGAGGGGGAAGGGAGTCAATTTAACGTCACTATAAATTCCATTGCGGGCCTACGAAAGCTTGAATCAATAACATCTTACATATAAATCGTAGATAAACACAAGAAAAAGTATATTTATCGGCTGGAAGTCGCTTTCTCGCCTAACTACAGGTCAGATCCCATCTTTTCGGAGGAGTGCCCTAATTGTAATCAATGTAGTCAGCTCAACCTGCTAAAGCTTATGTGGCTCTTAAAGACCTTGATCTGTCTCTAGTTACTCAGAACGTTGCTTGCATCGGGCAGGAACTTCCTGGGATCCTGCAACACGCACTTCCTTTCCTCAGGCATCAGCATCCACCAGCATTCCTCTATTTCTTTTCATTTAGAACGTCCATCTCACCCCTATATTCGTCTTATCCATTCAACTTCTTTCTAATATGGCATACCCAACCAATCTAAAGAAAAGAGCTTAGCTTGGACCGCCCCATTCCGTCCCAAGACAAGAGGAGGTAGAGCAGAGCCGAAACAGAGACGAAGGAAGCCAGCAATAACCATATCATTGATTCCTCCAGCCATAGCTTTTAACTATATCAATCATTCTTTCCTGTGTGTTTACACTTAGAGAAAGTGCTTTGTGAACGATTGCTTAGGTCCAGTCCGGCGGGCGGCCTTGCAAATGGTATTTTAGGGAGCTATTTGCAGTGATCGGGAGTATAGTTTCATGGGCCTCCGAAGTGCACCTCTTTTTATATAGTTCATCTGAAGAAAGGGGTGTCTCGAACAAAGTCAAGAGTACCCCAACCCGGAATAAAGAAATCGAATGAGAAGTAGTTAACCCCCACTTGACCGATATTGGCCATACATAATATAAAAGCTTTAACGGGTTTGCTATGGTATCAAGGTAGTGAAGTTGTATCTCTTACCTTTTGATTTGATCTTTGCAAGTCTGTGTTACTTTCTTTCTGTTTTTTAATCTAATCTGAGAGACACTATGATGAGCCGTATCTCACCTCACTCATAGGTATTGGGGCTTATTTCAGTAAAAAAAAAGAAGGAAGTATTTATCGCCTTTACTCCGGAGAGGAAGTACAGTTCATAGCTATGGCCGATAGATCGATCAGTGAAGCCGGCCGCCTCAAATGTTATCAAAATCAAACGAAATGTTTCCTTTAGCGCTGAGGCAACTCATTCACACCACGCTTCAAATCCCTTCCCCCCCTTTTATCGCTCCGTTAACCTGGATTTTAAGTCATTTAACCTATGCCTATGTCAACTCATCTAATGGCTCTAATCAGTGAGCGTGAATTAACGCGGAAGACAAAACTAACTTCACTAACGTGCAACAACCTCTCGCGCCAATACTCTCGGGAACCGAACTACAGTTGTCACGACCAACTTTCGTCCTCTGGGTGAATTGAATCATGTTTCTATTACCCTAATTGTTGAGTTGAAACAAGGCTTTCACACCAAAGATTTAGTAGAGTCGTATAACCTATGTGTGTATTATATAGCTAAGGCTTAAAGAACAAACAGAACTCTACCTCGAGAGACGGGACAATCATGCCCTTTCCGTAACTTATCTCAACTCGAAACTTAGAATGCATTTGGAGCCTAGAAATAAGTACTTGCTCCGGGCAATTTCACTTGCTTTGAAGCATAAGCACTAACAAAGCAAAGGTAAAGAAGCAAGTCCGGAATTCAAGCACGAGTCTAAGCCCTATGGATGGAAATACATATGTGATGCGGGTAGTAGTAATGAGAGATAGCATAGCCAACTAACCTTCCGTGCTTTATTGAAGACCGGACCGAACCTACAATAAGAAGGACCCTACCGGACCTCATTGTTGCCTTACCCCTCAATGCATATGCAAGGTACCGCCGGTCGATGAACTTAACTACTCTACTATGGGATGAGAACAACGATAAACAAAATTGAAACACACCGAGGAGTCAGCGTCAGCCCTACCTATCAGACAACCTAGTTATCTTTGTCGCCTAACAAACCTAATTGTAGCAATAGAAAGAATGAAAATGTAGGATCTTAGTTGAAGCCTAAAAGTAAGGAAAGCAATACTGAAAAGCAAAAGTAAGAAAGAGAAGCCTTGTTATCGGTAGTACCAGTTAAGTTAATAGCAAAATATGGAAACACACATAGCAATACAAGTGAAAAAGGATAATTAATATGAGACAAAAGAAGAATCAATAGGAACATAGAATGGCAGGGACAACTACAAGCCCTAAAGCAGAGCTAGCCTCTCATGTAGGACTCTAAGTAAGGAGTATAAGGCTAGGAGACCGGGGGGTGATACTAAAACAGGGGAATGGAAGGTGTGAGTCTAGGTCCGATAGTAGCAAGTAATATTTTGTATCTCATATTTTGTATCAAGGAACGCGGGCTATTCTGTGTGTTTGGGCCTGTTACTTACTTGGTTTACTCTTGTACTTACTATTATAAGTCTATTTCCAGATAAGCTATCCTTTGCATTTGATATACTATCTGTTTGCATTAAAGATGAGTTTGTTTGCATTAAAGATAAGATTTCGTCTGCATTATCATTATAATAAGTCAACTAACTGAATAAGTAATTGCAGAGGAGAAAGGATAGAATGTAAGTTGCTAGGGAATATTCTTTCTTTTTTGAATCTCATGCCCGATCCGGCATTTGTGTCAGTCTAATAGATAGTGGTTGTGGCCTGCTTGCTGGCAGTTCCATGCTGCTATGCCCGAGTTCGAGTCTTGCTAGTCTGTCTTAGTAGTATCGGTTTGCAGCCGAGGGGAGGTTGTTTGTATAGTTGCTTGTCGGATTGATTTATCTTATTAATGTAATGAGCTCAATTCTGGATGTTAGTCCGGTAGATGTTAGTCCGGTAGCTAGTAGAGATGGCTAGATAGAGGGTAGTGTGAAAGTGAGTGTGGATTTCTATGTCTTTCAAAGGAATAATTTCCACTTTAACAAGAAATAACTTGAAAGATAACAAGGTAATGAATAATGATCTCGGAGTGATAGAGGCCAATAGAATGAATATACCTTAGTAAATGCCCGGTTGGTTGTGAGAGCGTGCATTAACTGATAAACGTCGATTAACGGCATAGCGTAAGGTCTGGTGAGAGCAACAAACAAGATGACGAGATTCCTGTTGCATTAGACAGAGGAGCACCATCGTGTATGCATCTGAGCCAGACCAAAGAAAGGGGTGTGGGACGCGGGTTGGAGTGTTGCATATGAGTGCGAGTAAAAAGCGGATCCGGGGTGTCTTGAGTATGAGTAAAGAAAAAAGAGCAGTCAATGTCAGTTTCTAGCAGTTTTACACCTATTACAGCTGGTACAACCTTGAGTTATAAGTGCATTGAGACTAGTTCCATCAGTTGCTACTCCCTTCCTCTACGAATCTACTATACCCAAAAAGAAAGTACCTTCCTTGTGCTTTTTATTTGAAGTACCATACGCACCACAGCATCTGTAGCTTATTATACCTAGTCCAGTATAAGATAAGATCCCAGCTTCTAAAAAAAGCAAGCTAAAGGTTTCTTATCGGTAACAAGGCAGGAACATAGGAATAAGCCAAGCCATAAAAGAAATTAAGTATAGGTACCTAGTGGAGGATTTACTACTTACATTAAGCCCTTTTTGCCCCTGGCGCTTGCTTTGTCTCTGCCTATGCTACCCACTATGCTTGCTCCAGCTGCTGCCATCTTTGTTCTATCTAACCTTGACCTTTGTGGGATCCACTGGCATTTGGTTCTCGAACTTGAAAAATGCCACCCCCGGTTCCCATTTCCTTCGTGTATAAGTGAAATCGGTCTGAGTGACGGTTAAGCAATGCTCTTCGCTGCGGGGGAGAGAACTTGAGAGAATTGACGGGTGCTACTGTCATCTCTTTTCAGGACAAATGCTGCATCAGTGGGAAAAAAAAGCTCCTTAACCAGGTACCATCATAGAAGGAAGCAAGCGCTCTGTTGTCGCAATCGCCACCCAGAAAAAAGGGTTTTCATCAGCTACTGCATTTCTGCCAATCCTGTGAATTCCGAAGCTTGATACATAACTCGGTAATAAGCATATTAAAAAGACAGAAGCGAAAGAAGCAGAAAAAGGAAGAGTGGGACGCCCTACTATATAAGTCGTTTTGTTGAGGAGCAGCGAACTCCCTTTCCGTAGGACCAAGGCAAAAACACCGTCTTTTTGACGTAAAATCAATTGTGTACCGCGCTAGCCAACCAGCTTTATTGATTATATATAACTTATACATTTCCTTAGAACTTTAGAACTATCTTATATAAGCTGCTTGCCCTATACTGGATTATGCCACGCCGTATACAGCATATTTCCGACTCTGCCATATCATACACAGGAGAAGGCTGTAACTGGTGCAGGGGGTGGGGCAACTACTCTTTCTAAAGGAAGGGATTACCTGCTACTGCCAGCCTTTGAACTCGCAGGCTACTTTTTGCAGAAGAAATATTGACATCTTCATAATTGACATATAATAATTGACATATTCCATATTGATTGACATATAATAATATTTATGGACCAGCAGGGCAGATGCAGGCAATTAACGATCTGACTAGGAATTTGTAGCGTATACTAAATCGGCTAGTGAGCCACATAGAGCAGGAACTCCATAACTAGAGGAATTAACTGATGGAGCATACCCGGAAAAGCTATCACTAGAAAAATCTCCCCAAGTAGGATTCTAACCTACTACGACCAGTCAGTTAACAGCCGACCGCGCTACCACTGAGCTACTGAGGAACAACGGGAGAGATTCCACTTCATAGAGTGCCCCGTTCTCAACCAATGAACAATATGAGTCCGAAGCTTCCTTCCTCCGGAACTTATTCCTAGTGGGTTCCATGCCTCATTTCATAGGGAAAAAACAAACCTCTCATAGTGGATGGCTCCATTTCATTATATGACATTTAATTGTATGACATCTATATCCTCATTTAAATATACCTTTGCTTGTCATTGACATAAGTGAGAGTCTAGCAACAAATTCCAATCTAAATGGATTTTTGGCGAATTACTAACTCATTTGAATAGATACATCTTTTATGGCAATCATATCATAATAATTTCTAAATTGTAACAATAGAGCAATAGAAAGGAAAAGAAAGGGGTTTTTGTATTCTTTTGATTTATACTAGGTAAGAAATTGTCCTTCCTTATGTTATGAATGAGGATATGGAATTCGGTCGTTTTGGTCGGACTCTATTATTCATGAATTTATGACCACATTCTCTATTTATTGATTTATGACCACATTCTTCTATAGGTTCCCTAGAATCTCTTCCTTCTTAGAGCTCGGGTCTGCGAATAAGGAACCGATAAGGGCAAAAACAAGTTTTATTACGAGGCAGCTCATGTCATGATGTTGATATAGATCTATGTATGCGCCTCTGCACCCCATCCCCGACCCTTCCCTTTATTTTTAAGAAAGAAAGGTATAAGATCCGGACAAAATGGATGAAACGGAAGAGATCCGAGTGACTGGAAAGGCAAAAACTAACAAAGCGAATTCCACTTGCACTTTTCAGCAAGATACATGATACAAAGATAGCCTGGTTTTTTAGGATTCTTATCTTGATACCTATCAATCCAATTGGAAATTTTTTTAAGACTTGAAGTAATACCTATGAATCTAATGGGGATTACTTGAATAATATAACCCAGAAATGTTGTTATTGATGCACAAAAGAATATAGAAGAAGGGACCACCTCACTCAGATTAAGAAGAGATTTGCCCACCCCTTCCATAGATTTGATTCGTTCTCCCCTTGCCTATGAGAAGAAACTTGCCCCCTATTTGTTTTTGTCATTCTATCAATTTGTAGTAACATCAAAAAGGAGTTAGTTCGTTTAATCCCTTTATACCCATGGTAAAGCTTAGTATGGATCTATGTAACTACTAATATATATAAGATTATTCATTAGATATCCCGGAGATTCTTTTTATTCTTTTATTTGGATTTATGTATGCATCCTTCTCTTTGAGGACCTTATTAGTAATATTTCTCTTTTATCAAATAGGACAGGACCTCTTATTATTCATTGTTTATAAAAGTATCCTTCTATTGACTGCTTTGGGTACTTCCTTTGCCATGGAGGAATAGTACTACGCTCTATTTAGTGCTACTGTCATTTATTCAAATAAATGCGCTGTCCATCAAAGGTAAGTAGAAATACACCCAATAAACATATAAATAAATGAGTGAATCCTGCTGCTGTGAACCAAGCCACTATTGCATTGGTGAATAAAACCAAACATCATACAGAATTTCACGTTTGTGCACCAAACCAACAAGAGGTGGCATACACAAAATCGAATGTGTCCCTAATCATCAAAAACGAGTTATTGCAATTGGAACATCATATCCTCTTATACCACCCATAATAACCATATTCTTTCTGACTTTTATCTGGTTTATATCCGGGTTCCTTTGAATGAATAATAGAATAGATCCAGATCCCTATAACATGAATAAAGAAAGCTTTATAATAATGACAACAATAAAGAAAGCTTTATAATAATGTAGGCATGAGTGATGAAATGGAATAAAGCAAGCAGCTCCATAATAACTTATGCAGGAGCTTCCGTAATCTAACCCAATTTGAGACATTGTGGAATAGGCTGGCTAATAAACTAACTTCTTTGTTTTTTTTATCTCTTTGAGCTAGAGCCGCTACTAGTTGTTTGTTTGTACTGTTATGAAACCGCCAAAGTAGCTCCTAGTAGTATAGTACGGTTATGCAACCTACAATTTCTAATGAATAAAAGAATACAACCTATTGAGATATATATACATATTTTCATTCCAATTATGAATGAGGAAGAAGTCGAGCTACAATAAAAATACCTGCTATATAGTAGCAGCGTGTATAAGATCCGAGATAGGAGTGTTTCCTTCCATGGAATCGGGTAACCAATGGTCATTTTTTGGATTTAGCAACTGCACCAATGAATCTAAGGAGGCACACTTCAAGTAGCAAAGAACTTACCCCGGATAAGATTCTCGATTCTTTCGAGCAAATCCCGAAATTAGAAAATACCTGTTTGTTAGACAATTCATACCTTTGATTACAAATAATAAAGCCAAATCCCCTACCCTACACGATGTAGTTACAAAAGCTTTTTGACAACCACTTGCGGCAGTCGGTCGTATGAACCAAATCCCTATACTATAAATAATACTAATAAATAAGAGAGAGAAGAATAGATTCCCATAAAT
Organism: Ensete glaucum; assembly: GCA_021527575.1. Lineage (NCBI taxonomy): Eukaryota > Viridiplantae > Streptophyta > Magnoliopsida > Zingiberales > Musaceae > Ensete > Ensete glaucum. The sequence goes on along the minus strand of CM038558.1, from coordinate 25,604,796 downwards.
AAGATAAGAACAGCACTAGAGGTTCCCCAGAAAATGGATAAAACGGTATCAAATTGGAACTGGCCCAAGCAGAGAAGCATTGAAAATACTCATATAACCAAATAATAGAAGATATCCTTAATCATGAGACATATAAGTGTCACTACATTAGAAATAATAACCACGATTCCAACACTAGTAATGAGTATTGACATAATACAACTTTTTTGGGGCGATAAAAGTATTCTAACTCACAGGAAAGATCCTTATTTACGGTACATGACCCTAGCCTAGATATTGATAGATGGAGCTTCCATGTATTTGTTGAATAGATAAATCGGCTGAGAACCCCATTGCTATAGTGGAAAAGTAAAACAAACAATAGGAAAAGCCCATATTTAATGTGTATACTACTACAAACTTCTATTTGGATTATGTGTTTGAATCCATGGCGTTAGAAAAGGAAAACAAAACAATTAATGAGTGTCTATACCTCGCTTTAGTGAGTGGTCTTGCAACAAAACTCTAGAGCTGTAATTAGACTGACTGAACAGGTGCGCATTTTATAGACCAGAAGAATCACCACGTGCTTAATGGACTTAATTAAGGAAAGCATTTAAGAACTCCCTCAGGTTCTTCTCTTCCAGTTCTGCTTCCCTTTCTGTTCCAGCGAGTGGGAGCTACAGCAAGCATCATTCTAGTATAGCATCACCAGCTTCTGTCTGTGGCGAACCCACCGTGACTCGTAGGCTCTTCCGTCGAAGGTCGAAGCTATGCCTGGGTAATCGATTCTTTGGATTCTTTCTTTTGTCCCCTTCTTGCTTGGTCTTGGAATGCCCTCCCATCTAACCAAGTAAGTACAGGAGAAGTAGTATGAAAGGTTGGTTCTCTTTCTTCCACACGTGCCTCTTCAACTATGTCACAGATAATAGAGTCCTCGTTAAACACTTTTATGAAACAACAATGAACTCCATCAATTCCTTTTGAAAAACACTTTTTCTTTTAAGAACAACAAACACGGCTGGCTTGGCTGCAAGGGCAGGCCGACCGGCAAAAAAGACCCCCTGTTACCACCGCCTTGACAAGTGGATCTACCGCGAATTGCTTGGAAGACCTCCTTCTATAGAATATATTTATTATAGCTAGATCTGCCCATGCATGTTATTTCTATTTATCCCCTCCGACTTAGATAATCTTTCATTCGAACAGGACACGGACCCCCTTCTCGCTGTGTATCCAGAGCAAGAGGATTCTTAGGCTAAATAAAGGTTCTTTGATCGAGCTCTAGCTTCGCTTGCCGAAGACCTGTCCTTTGTTATAGAGTAGCTCATATCAATAAAATGGGATTAAGTTTAGTTAAAGTAGAGTATATTAATAAGTAATGTTACTGGTGTTACTAGATTCTATTGGTTAAGTTAAGTTAGGCTTGTATATTAATAAGTAATGTTACTGGTGTTACTAGATTCTATTGGTTAAGTTAGGCTTCTTTACTCACTCGTCAACAACACAAGCACTCGAACCCGAAAGAATAACTCGCTATAGGCCGCAGCACACCCGCCCCGCTCAAGCAAGCAAAGGCCAGAAGTCGAAAGCATCTTCGCCCTACAACACCAATACTGGCACAACAAGTCAAGTCTCTCAATGCTCCCCTACCCTACTTGCAAGCAGTCTCGGTTTGTATCTAATAAAGTATCAATCAATTTTCGAGTTTTGAAACAAAAGAAAGGGAAGCAGTTGCTTGTTCCGTTGGTTGTTCGAGGTAGAAACTACTTAAGTAATATACTGCTCTTTATGTAAGCCCTATGGAATTGAAGCCTTATGTAAGCCCTCTGCCCTACTGAATGTAAGTCAAGCGTGAAAGAATCAATGTATGTGTGACTCTAAGGTCTCTGTTTCTTTCCTTCTTTAGTGTGTACTTTCTACGTTGTTCCATAATATATTGTTCTGCTTACTCCTTCAAAGCTCACGTAGCCCTTGATTTAAGAAAGGCAGATTTGTTGGCAGCCTCAGTCTTATACGCTATGGTACTAAACTCAATTCTTGCCTAAAGCTTTTTACGTTGTTTACTTGCGCACGTATTGATTCCGTTGCTGGAATGAGTGTACACTTGTTGATTTGCTTGTTCCATAATATATTGTTCGAACTCAACCAACGCCCGTTTATGAATAGAAAAAGCACTTGAGTGAACTTCCTTCATTGAGCTACTATCATCAACTTAGGGATGATAAAGAAACTAAGTAATCCTTCTAAGTGCGCGGTGCCGTCTCACACGGGTATTTGCAACAAACTAGCAGTGGTAGGGGTCAAATACAGTGCAATTCTCTGTTCAAACAAGCACAACAACGGCGCTAAGAGAGTATAGTACTCTAGTCAACAACGGCTCGGCCTGCTCAGATGATAATGGTTAGGGAAAGTCAACAGTGAGTTTCGGAGTGGGTGGGCGATATTCCAGTTTGTTCTTAAGGAAGTTCTATGTAAGCACTTGTTCCGTGTCTTTACGATTGAAGTATTTGTTGCTGCAAAAGAGTTTTGTTCAGAAAGCTCAGTTCGAGTTTCAATTCCTAGAGTGGAAATTCCTGCTTGCTTGGTTCAGGAGAAGACTAAGCAATCGTCCTGTCCTATATGCGCTTACAAGTCCTGTTTTCGGGTCGGGGGGGGGGGGGGGGGGGTATGGGTATTTTTCATCCCAGTGGTAATTTTCTGAGTTAACAGGCGTTAAAAGACTCTTTCTTATGCTTGCTTCTGTAGCTCACAGGCTGGAGTGTTTTGGAAGAATAAAAGCCGGTAAATCTGGCTGGCGGAGGAAGGAAGAGTGTTGTCGACGATAATTGCCCGATTGTGGCGATGTAGCTCTACGCTAAAATAAGTCGTAAAATGGAGTTAAGAGCTCCCCGGAGTTTGTTACACCTAGGAAACAGGAGTTGTTACACCCAGGAAACCAGGAAGATGTAGCACAGTTTTCAGCTAAAGTAAGTGTCAGGGAGAGTTTACCGTGTTGGTGATTAGTATCCTCCTGTTCAAGTCAAAGTCGTAGATAGATAGGAAGTTCTTTGCTTTGCCGTGGAAAGAGGTAATTGTGCTTGTGTCTAAGGGCGAGTTCAGCTCCCGAAAACATATTGGCTTTACGTTGGTCCGGTCGTGGAGAGGTTGGTGGCTATAGTGTTGTTGGAAATACAAATGTCGTTTCTATGTCAATTTCCATGAATGTTTTTCTATCACATGCGCAAGGCCAGATACAATGTTGCAATGGTTGGTTGACTTCAGCCTTAATTGAGTGAGTATCCAGGTCCCGAAAACAAGGGCAATTCTTGTCAACTTATGATCCTGGTCCTTGCTTTGAATCCTGTAGTCGATTTGAGCACAATTGGTAGGCTTACTCTCTTACTGGTTGTAGTAGATTTGCTTGATTACTTAATCCAGAAGTATATTTTCTATCAATAAGTAGGATTTTCTATCAAAAAGTAGGCTTACTCTCTTACTGGTTGTAGGCTTACTACTAAGTATATTTTATTAAGGAAAAGTCGGACCCAAAAAGGAAAAGGGAATTGAGCTGCTAACTTCCCCTTTGCGCCTTGTCAACCTCCACCTGTATTAGATTTGAGTGCCGAAGAAACTCTCGTTAGCGCATCCTGAACGAAACTACTTTCAGGGAACTTTCCGCTTGCAGAACCGGTTCAAGTTTACGTGCCTTGAAACCACTTAACTACTTCCCTTTCTAACTCGGGTAAACTCATCTTATGGGAACACCATACCCTTATTTGGAATCTGATCCTTTTCTTTATTCCCTTGGTTGTGGACTTTGCGCTACTTACTTGATACGTAACCGAACCAACCGCTACATGGGCTATCTTCCCTCTCTCCTTGAATCAGGAACTATCCTTGAATACTCGATTGCAGCTGACGGCTTAACTGCCGCGTGAGGAGCAGCAGCGGATTCATTTGATGATTCTTCTGGTCCTGCTGAAAACCAAGTACTCATTTCTTGTTGGCGGAGGAATAAAAGTGAAAAGACAATTGAAAATAGGTTCGCTAAGAAGGCAAACTCCGTTTGCTATCAAAAAAACACGGCGGCAGGAGTTCCGTGAGAATATAATTTCTTTTGACCGAGCTATCAAGGGAAACTCGTTGGCTATTAAAAATACCGAGGCCAAGTAACTACTAATGTTACGCGGCAGCCAGTTTCATAAATTTTAAATTACTTTTGCCCTCGCTATGAAGGAAAATAAGGTTGCTGCCTTTTTTCTCGGGAAAACGACAACTTTTCTTTTACTCTTCCGCTCCACTCTTTGCCTAGTAACTCTTTTACAACAAACCATAATGCCTTTTTCTTATTTCATTATTCTATTTGATTATTTAATTATATAGTATGATTCCTTCGATTCTATTAGCTACAATGGGATTAGAAATAATATAAATACGCCGATGCGTAACACATGCCATTTCCATTGATTACATAAGATAATTGTTTAATAAGAGAAGATAAGATAATTGTTTCATAAGAGAAGATAAGATAATTCATTGTTTCATAAGATAAGATAAGAGAATAGAATGAATTGTTTTGTTGAACTCTCTTTCGCGTAACTCTTTCTAGAGACAAAGGAGTTTTACAACATCATAAAAGAATAATCGGATAAAGATGTAGGTTTGAGACTCATTTTAGTGTTTCTAATGCATTAACTACGGTGCAGCACTGGGAACTACTCTCCTACTTGTTTGTAGCATCCTTATTCTTATGTCATACATTTATTCTTCGATGCCCTATTCCTTGGTGAAGTCTGTTGCTCCTGATCTCCTACTTCTCATTCATAAACTAATTGGTATGACCCAGCGCAGCATAGACTTGCAGTAGTCAGCACCAGATTTGAGCTAGTAACAATTACAATGGAATTACGGCGGAGCAACATGAGCAATGAAAGCAGTAGGCAGTTATTAAATACAAATCAAAAGGAAAGAATTCAGAAGTAGAGTAGTAAGCCTGAACTCTTATTGGTCAACATAATTCTGACTAGCCCAGTTGCCCGACCCTTATTCACCAGCGCAGTAATCCTTATTGTTGGCATTCGTGCCAGGCCTTATTCACCAGCCATCGTCAGCTGCCCTACCCTTACTGTCATTACAAACATACTAATACAATGCTAAGTGTTTTGTCATTTTCTTTTGTATCAAAAAGGTAGTCTCCATTCTGTTGAACCATATATCTGTTCTGTTGATTTGGTTGGGTGTTCCGGTTTCCTCTTCTTACCGACCTATACCTGGAATCCAATCTTGGCGTACCTTTCCTAGGCACCAACTACACCTTTCTTTCTGCAAACTTACCTTACCGATCTAGTAGACCCGTCCTGTTATTCTCCTGTATAAATATTACCCTCTCGACAACCTTTCTTTCCAGCGGGAAAGGGGAACTAAACCAATCTTCCTTTACTCATAACCTGTAATTCAACTGTTACTGACAAGGCGGATACTTGGTCCAACATTACTTTTTCTTATAAATAGGGCTTTCGCTGCTGAACTCGAACCTAAGGCTTTTCGCTATTGACTGCAAGGATCGAACTGGTGCTGACAAGGCAGATGCCACTGCTTTCAAGGATGGAACACTACCCGATAGCCGGAAACGAGAGATGTGGAAGTCAACTCAAAACCAACCGGTAATCCAAAACCTCCTAGGCGGAAACTGGTGCTTTAAAGAAAAGAAAAAGAACCTGATCGACACCTTACTTCACTCGCTGGATCCTTTGTTTGCAAACTTACATTGCTACCGCCAAGACACTACTAACCACGGATAGCCGCCCTACTACTCACTCCAGCTAAGCTTTGCTTCAACCTATGCCTTACTACCCATGACTAAGTAATTCAATCGATTGGTCTGCGCTAGTAATAAAATAAGCGAATGGAACACGGAAAGAGAGAATAAGAGAAACACCTCTGCAGAGAAATAAAATGCCATACTTGATGCCATCTTTTGAGTGGGATTCCTATTGTCACTACACTTGCCTAATTCGATGCGTGTTATGTGCTTACTTTCTTGTTTGTATTGATGTATGCAAATAGAATAGAATGCTGAATGTCACAACAAAAGATGGGTTAATAACCAAGTAATAGTAGGCCGATAGAAAGAGGAATAGCGTGCACTCGCCCTAAGAAAGGGTTCTAAGGTAGTAGCGAAAGGATACAAGTAAAGGTCGCAGGTCATTAGACAAGTGAAGCCGGTGTCCCGGTGGCGCTCCTAATGTTACTATAGTTCAAAGCCGATACCAACCATAATTCAGTACTAATTAAAGCATCATAAGCGCCTGGGATTCTATTCATGTGTGCGCTAGATCATATCTATATCCATACTTAGGGCGGGCATTTCATAATCTGAATATATGCTTAGTTGAGGCGGGGCATTTCATAATCGAATATATGGAAGACGACGCGAACACGGGCTCATAGGCATACACGAACACGGGCTCATAGGCATATTAGAGAGAGGCGCATTAGGGAGAGAATGTAATTCAAGGTGGTAAGGATGAGATCGAGGGGGCGCGCATGGGCAAGAGAGAGACAAACTAACAAGTACGTTTTCTAGTTAAGAGTCAGAGGTCAATAAGCAAGACCATTTTATGGAATACATGGATTTCCTTCCTTCTACTACGACTAAACGGACTTAATAAGGAAGGACACAATAGTGGCAATCCCAAGAATGGAACCAATCAGTCTAAGAATGACCCCTCTAGTAGGACAACTCATACGTAGGAAACCCGTTGGTGCTTCTAATGCTTCAACAACGTGCGTGGGGACTATTAGTTTCTTGGCGCTTGGCCTTACTACGTTACTTGGCGTCTAGTATCCGGGGTTGAGCTAAAGAATAAGATGGATCGATGTGCTTGTTAGCACCGTAGTCGGATCCCTATTTTCGGTTTTCGTCTATAAGGGCGTCGTCTAAAATCGGATTTCGGCTCCATTCTCATTAGCGTGATTGAATTCTCCGCTCTCGGGTAGTTCAACCTTCTATTAGCGTTCCATTATATAAGGCGTAGTCGATTTCCTAGTTAAGTGGATACGCCTTGTAGGTAGGAAATAAGGTCTTAGTTAGGATTGGTTGTTCTCTTATGAGTATAGTAGTCTAGTAGCTGGACTCTTTCCGAAGTTGTAGCCTCGAAAGCGCTAGTTCGCTTCTTGTATGCTTTGGTTGGTTCTCCACTCTCTTTCCGTAAATGAGTTTATTTCCCCTTCCCTTGGTTGGGTAAGGACCGAATGGGATCTAATAATAAGATAAAAGTCGAACAACGGGCGCATAGGCGGTGAAGACAGGTAGTAGAGACAGAAGCAAAGTAAGATTAAGTGCCCAAGAGAGTAAGCTGCTTTTGCCCTCGAGTGACATTACCGATAGCAATGATTTCAGCCTATAGTATTGACTTATTGGATCCGGATCTGTTGGTTCAATCCCGTATGTAGGTAAGTGAGGTTCCGCTTTGAGTTAAGATCTTGCCACTACCGCCTGTTCTATTATGATAAGCACTGGTTGGTCTATTTCTTTATTCTAAGAGAAAGTATTGAAGTGCATTAGTCGACTCTTGCTAGCGGAGGAATCGAGTTAACTAAAGGAAAAGCGGACTTGATTTGTAAGAGTAGTTAAAGCATGAAAGCGAGCAACGGAAGCTAGGTGCCCGCCGGAGGATCCGGATCGACATTTAAAGAATTAGATAAAGCTTTGGTGGGCTAAGAATAAGTAGCGTCTTGCGGGTTGAATGCCCAGTTCGGTTGGTTATGAAAAGCAATAGTTTGAGTCTGTTTGCCGATTTTATGAGAATGATCTATATAGTTGAAGCGGAAAGCAAGGTTCTGTTCTAAGTCATTAATGCTAATAATCAGAATAAGAACGTGCTCGGTGCTTTACTAACAAGAAGAAGAGCGCTCCCACCTCTACCTTGCCCGTCTTCCATCCTCTTACTCTTCTTGTCGCCTATGAGACTGTCTTTGCTTTCTCTTAAACCGTGACTTTGCTACCCAAAATGCGGACTTATTTTCTCTTCCAATAAGGAATTGGCTCGCCTAATAGGATAGGACTCGTTAGTAGAAGAATATAGGTACGGTAAACTAAGTAGTATAAATGGGAATAAGGAATTGAACCGATGACTACAATCTGAAATCCACGATATAGAAGTGCCGTGCCTAACGCCTGTGACTACTAGCTACAAGAATAAAACCATTGCTCATAGGAATCACACCCAGCAGTAACATGTAATTGTTTCCCTAGGTCCAAGTATACAAAGAAGAAGGTAGCAAACTAACAATTCCACTTATGAGTAATGAACTCGATCCACTATCCAAGCCTAACTCACCAAGACAAGAGCGAGCCCTCTACTTGTGAACTTCAACCCAAACTCCTGACCTAAATTATAGATTTTAGCTTGGGCTCTCCGTTCGGACCTAAAATCTTATCCGCACTTATTTCGTCGCTCCTACATCACGACTACTCAAGGTATCGGTCGGATGAAAACACTACCTACAAGGCTTTCGTGGGGGCTCGGCAAGGGCATTTTCTTTTCTCCTTTTGCTTACAAGGCCGATACCACTGCAAGGCTATAGCCCGGACATTGTATCCAACCTAAAAAGGGAGAATCGAATTGGCGCTAACAAGGCTTTCACAAGTGCTTTTCATAATAGAACTCTCTGGCGGTTTGTCTAGTGCCTTTTAATGCTTTACTTACATTACAATAAAAGAAATAAGGAATTTAGGGTTGGGGTTCAATCAATCCATAGCAAGGAACAGTATTGGAAGCAGTGGTTCTAGTTAAGTGCGCCAAGGGTACAGGATGCAAGGAAGCGATGAAACAAATGCGATAGTATAATATAGGTACGATCCCGGTGCATCTCCTAGAATAGTAAAAGAGTAGCCGGGTTGGTGAAATGCTACTAGCGAGCCCGGCTTAAAGGAAGCAAAAGAGTAGCAACTCCGACTTAAGGCGGTTTAAGAGTCGAGAAGAGAAGGGCAGCTTTGAGATCAATCGAGCGGTAGGCCCATGGTTAGTAGTAGAATTCCAATATAGTAGATCGAGATCGAGGCCTAATCTCTAGTCGGGTAGGGTGGTGTTTGAGTAAAGAGAAGCCCTAGTTGAATCGGATAGTAAGTAATTGAATGATAATGTAGCATAATACATAAGACTCCGTATATAGTATAAAGTTTGAGCATAAACAGAAGAATCGGGTTTCAACCAATAGAATAGGAATGCCAGGCATGAGTTTAAGAATAGGATAAAGGAAGGCAGCCCTATCAGCAGTAGATTTATTGTGAGGAGCCCTCTTACTTATTAGATTTTGCAGAGCACTGTTCGCTTCTTGGTAGTGTTGATGTCCGCCGCAGTGTTGCTAAATTCTCTTATTGTTATTGGTAATATGTTATATGGTATTGGTATTGGTAATAGGTGTCTCATATCACCCCTACTAGGCTAGGTGTCTAATATCCGATATGTATGCCCTTGGCGTGAAAACAGAATCAACCAACTGATGGCAAGGCTGAGAAACCGCAAAAAGATGTTACCTTTCTTTGAAACCTAAAGCTGCGCCAAGTAACTACTGGACAAGCAGCTACTAGGACCTATGTTATTACCTTAGCCTAGCCTAGCCTTCCATTACTCATTTTCATTCCTTCCATTATTAGCTCAATTCGTATTAGTAGTAGACGTATTCTTTGTTCAGAACTATTGGTTGTTAGGAAATTCTTGGAGGAAGACCTAAGTAGTACAATCTAATCCGGTAGTAGTCGATTCTCTCATCTGCTCCATTAACCCTTGCTTCGAGTGGCTCAACTCTTATTCGCATAGGTCCTACTCTCTTCTCTATCTATAGCTCAATCCTTGTTAGCGGTATTACTATTATATTATTGTATTCATTTCTCTTATACTTATTTCTTCGTCCGTCCCTCTAACCTTCTATGCGGGTTGTACTAAAACAAAACAAACCGGTGTTGGATTATGGAATTGTTATTTGTCATTGAAAATCTCCATCAAACCTATATTATTATTGCTACACACAAGTTATTCCCTGGCTGAACAAAAGAAAAGAACTCCGCACCCCCCTAATAGATTGCATTGCTTGGATCAATGGCCATACTCCTACGACAGTTCCTCAGTGGGCAGTGCGTGCTGATGTTATTCTTTCTTTGTAAGGGGTATCCTTCGATGCACATAACTATTATGACTATTGGAGAACGAACCCACTATTACTGGGCAACGCTACTCGATGAATGGGACCGGGGCGGACTTCAACTCGAAATGGGTGATGAAACAAGTAAGTAAAAGGCCGAAATCACTGCATACTCTTTTTTGTACTATGCCGACAACAATGAAAATGGAGCTACTATACTAATGGTAGGGATGCGGAGTTGCTGCAAGTGACTTTAGGGAATTAGAGACAGAAGTGCGCGGTATCGATCCAAAGAAAAGAATATAACCACCGATAACAACAATTGATCCTGTCTTTCTTGACTTTCAAACTAAATCTCTGCTTGGACTCCACCACTCCATAATCTAACTCCTCTGCTGCTTACTTGCATCATGTAAGGGGCGATTCCCCTACTCATGGGTAAGATCCAGTGCATTCTACTACTACCGAGGAAAGAGCCTTTGCTTTATTCAAATCTGATACTAATACCGGAAGGAATGGATCAACTATGAGTCCATCCACTACATAACAGAATAGAACCTAGGCTTACCAATACCTTTTTGGGGCCACGACTACTATTCGAATAAAAAACAACTCTAATGGCGATGCAATGATCCTATGGTTTGGTCTTACTTGCCCGTTTATCACTATCACTCTGCCCCTACTCCCTATGAGAATAACACTTCACTACCTATATTCATAGAACCCAGGCATACAACACGGAATATCCCCGGTCTGGCACCTAACAGGACTTCAACAATAAACACTAGGATAGAGCTATTGATCACAGAACAGGGCTCGAACTACTGTTAACAGGAATACAATAATAGGAGCTTAGTGCTTCTGTTCTTTAGCTTACTGTACTGATTCATGTATTAGATTAAGTCTATCTCTCCTTTGGTAGAAGTCTGATTTCTATACCTATAGGAATGGAACTGCACTCGGTAGTCCTTACTTCTTCTATACATGTCCAATTCTCGGCACCGCTACTGTTCAGTGGAATTCCTATCCACTTCTTTAAAACCAACAAACACTGGTACCTCTCGGACTTGAACTTACTACTATCGGAATGCAAAACAATACTAATAATGATACAAACATCTATGTCGCAAGAGTCTAACCTAATACTGAAATCACAAACCCCTACTGCTATATTCATGGAACTCCACTTGACAAACTATGGATTCCACTTTGACTGGCGAAACCCCATAATAAAGAATATTCATATTGCTTATCATAATTGAAAACCAGCAAATTAAATTTTAACCTCTACAAAATTAGACTTGGATAATGAAGGTAAAAATTTTAACCAAAAAATATATAGAGGAATGATAGATAGTTTATTATATTTAATTACTACTAGACCAGACATAATTATGTGCAAGATTTCAATCCAATCCTAAATCTTCTTATTTTAAGATAGTTAAATAGATATTTAGATATTTAAAAGAAACTTCTAATTTAGGATTATGGTATCCTAAGTCTAAAAACTTTAATTTGCTTACCTATGTGGATGCCGATTTTGGAGGTTATAGAATAGATAGGAAGAGTACAATCGGAACATGCCAATTCTTAGGACATGCTCTTGTTTCTTGGTCTTCCAAGAAACAAAATTTGATTGTATTATCTACAATCAAAGCTGAGTACATAGCAGCTGGTGCATGCTATGCACAAGTCATTTGGATGAAAAACAACTTAGAAGATTATGGAATTCACTTGAAAAATATTCCTATCAAATATAATAATACTAGTGCAATATGTCTAACTAAAAATCTCACTCAACACTCAAGAACTAAACATATTGACATTAGGCATCGCTTTATTAGGGATTATATAAATAATAAATCTTTGAAATTTATTGATACTAAGCATTAATTGGTTGATATCTTCACTAAGCTATTAAATGAGACCAATTTGACTTTCTTAGAAGAGAGTTAAGAATATTAAACTATTCAAATGCATGATTTGCTAATTTTTCAGACTTCTTGAGCTTTTGCTTGAAATTTACATGAGATAATCTTTGAATACATAAGTAGCTCTTATAATCTTCTTGACTTTCCTCAACTTTTGAGCTATCTTTCAATATTTTGATTCTTGAATTCATGAATATATATCCCCCTTTTAATAATTTATTTTATTTTAGGATACTTGGTTTTGGATCTTTGACACCCCCTCCCCTTCTTCTTCTTCTTCTTCTATTTTATTTAAAAAGGAGAAGAAAATAATTTGATACGAAATAGATTAAACTCTATTTTTTTTTATAAAGGGGTTGAATGGACTAGATTTCTTTTTTTATGTAATGAATATTCATGATAAATGTGTTGGTATATATATTGAACACTTAGTATTCAAATGTGTGGTGAATATTTCTCCTTTTTGATAACAAGGAGAAATGGCATGATTGATGACATATGATAAATGTTGTGTTTGAAATTTTATTATATAATGAACATTTGTTTTGAATAATTGTTTAGAAAAGTTATGATGACAAAAAGAGGAGAGATAGTATATTGATGACAAATGATAAATGGTATGTTTGAATATTTTTGATAAATATTCAAAAATAATAAATGTTTAAATGATAAATATTTGTGATAAATGTTCAAATATGAATTGAGCATTTCTCATTTTTGTTGATGAGAAAGAGGGAGAAATGACATAATTGATAACATACGAGAGATATTTTGAGATCTTTGAAATAGTTGAAATGAATGCTATATCATAATTGATGATATGGTTATATTGTGAATGTAATAATTGAAATTTTTTATTTGATATCAAGAAAATAAATCTCTAAAATTTTTCTTCATCATATATGTTATCATGTATAGTTACATTATGAAAATTGTTAAAATGCTAGGATTCAGAAGTGATAGGTTCTTTTGAATTCAAGTTTGTTATATTTATCCTATGGCATATACATAGGGAGATTTAAGTTTAACTCCATCATCAATTGGTTGTCAACATAAAAAAGGGGGAGATTGTTAAATCTCAGATTTTGATGATGAAATCAATTGATGTGTTTTATAATCTAACTTGTGTATTAGAGAAAATGATACAGGATTAACTGCGATAGTAAATGGCAGTACAATCAGATATTGCGCCAGAGGTCAGTCGAGGTTCGAATGATGTTATCGGGAGCTCGCCGAGAACTCACGAAAAGTTTGCCAGGAAGTTCATCGGGAGTTCGTCGACAAGTCGTTGAGAACTCGCCGAGAAGTTCATCGGAAGAATATTGGAAGTTCATTGGGAGTTTGCCGAAAGAAATTGGGAGCTCGTCGGGGGTTCATCGGAAAGATGCCGGGAGTTTGTCGAAGAGACGATTGGACAACGAACATCGTACATTGAGTGTCGTAGTTAGCATTGTAATGAGAATTAGTTTTACTAACTCGATTAAGAGGCCATTAAGCTTTAATTGGGGTTGATTTAAATTTATTATAGAAATTATTTCAGTCACTCAAGGTCAGATGAGACACGGTCTTTGAAGACACGGTCTCCAAGGTGACATAGACTTCGAAGGTGTGTCAAGTGATTGAACAGCCTAGGCGGGTTGAACCGCATACGCCTCAAAGACCGCCTGAAATACCTAAAATATAGTCTCCCAGAGTATCAAGTGGCTAAACCGCCCAGACATAGTCTCCCAGACTATCAGGCAGTGGAACCACCCAGAACACAGTCTCCCAGACTATCAGGCAACTGAATCGCCCAGAATCAGTGTTCGAGACTAGCATCTCGGGAACACTTAAAAATTAATTTTTGGCTCCACTTTTGAAGCTATTTGGGCCTATAAATACCCCACTCATTCTTGCTGGAGTAAGGCAAGCAATCAAGAGTAAAAACCTTATGAAAACACTGTTATAATTAAGATCTTTCTCCTCATATCATCTTGTATAGTTTTTTATTTAAGAGAGAGCTTAGAGACTTGTAAAGGTTATCTCCTAAATCTGCAAAAGGAGAATAGAGTTGTAAGAGGGTGGTTGATCTTCACCCATTGAAGAAAGATCTATAGTAGAAGCCAGTGACCTCAACGAAGGAGGAATCAGGAGTGGACGTAGGTCACAAGACCGAACCACTATTAAATCGTTTTGCTTCCTCTTCTTTGCTCTTTATGTTAATTGCTTAATTGCCTACTACCTTTGATTGCACTCTTACACACATCTCTACACTTAAATGCATTTTCGATATGATTTTTATTAAGTGAATATTTGAATCGATGTGAAATTTTTATATGTACTAATTCACCCCCTCCTCTTAGTGATGCTTTGATCCTAACAGGGGAGACTCATAGTTAATAGGCTATAGCTTTGGCTTCCCCCTCCTATTCACCTCTCCCCCTCTGCGCAAGAGTTGCGAGTTCAGATTGGAGGAGTTTCGCTATAGAAATTCATCGTATGGATACCGCTAGAGAGGAGGACGCTTCACCTCCTTCATCCTCTCCATCCGGATCTAGAATGCAGGGATATACGATCTCCCAAGGTAAAATCAATCTCTCACACATCGTGATTTTTTGATTTTTGCATTTTTCTCATGACCCCAATATTTTGCATGACGATTTGATCTATGTGAAAAACCGATTTTTATTTTGATTTTCATTACAAATATGATGCTCCCGTTGAGGTTTCACAACATCAGCAACATAAGATGATTTAAGCTCATCAGATAAAGAAGACAACACCAAAGAAGATGTTGCCAACTATGCGCTCATGGCCATCAATGATGAAGTAAGTAAATCTTTCGATGTTTCATTTATTTTTGATGAATTATTAAATACATTTCATGAACTTTTTGATTAATTTAAAAAGATTAGCAAAACCTATAAATTACTTTAGAAGGAACATGCATCAATAGCTAGTAAACTTGAAAAAAATGTATGAAGCATCAACATCACATAATTGTCACACTAAATGTGAAACAATAGAGGAACTTAGAAAGGAAAATCTCATACTATAACAAACTTTAGAAAAATTTAAAATAGAAAAAATTTCTCTAAACATGATCCTTATAAATAAGGGTCATGTTAATAAGAAAGAAGGTATTGACTTTGTGGGCAACACTAAATAAATATCGACTATCTTTGTTAGAGGACCTATATTAAATTCTTCACCTAAACTTAAATATAATTTTTATGATAGACTAGGATATTTTGCCTATAAGTGTTCATTTAGAAAGTATAGTTCATATAAATTGATTTAGGTTTCTAAAGGAACCGTAAACAACACAATGCCCTTAGTTAAATTAGGTAGAGCTTTTCATGAAGAACATAAAGTCAAATAGGTACCTAAATCAAAACCACATTTCTTATAGATTTGTCTCCAAACAAAGGATAAGAGTACAAAATGGTACCTTGATAGTGGATGCTCAAGGCACATGACCGAAGATTCAACTTATATTTCTAAGCTCACTAGCCTAAATGAATGAGTTATCACCTTTGGGGACAACAACAAGAGAAAAATCGAAAGGAACTATAGATAACAAATCAAACCTTTTGATTGAAGATGTGCTATTAGTTGATGATTTGAAATATAATATACTAAGTATTAGTCATGATAAATGATATATTATTAAATTTGAATCTAATGCTTGTGTAATTAAAACACCACATAAAAATAAATCTTTAATTGCCTTAAGAAATAATAATGTATATATTATTGATATTAAAAATTTTTATGATGAAATATACTTTTCGACTTTGAATGATGATACTTGGATTTGGCAGAGGAGACTAGGTCATGTTAGCATGAAACTACTAAATCAAATCTCAATTAAAGATTTAGTAAGAGGATTACCTAGCATTAATTTCATCAAAGATAATATTTATGATGCTTTCTAAATAGGAAAGCAAATAAAAAGTAGTTTTAAGTCAAAAAATTAAATAATTACCTCTAGGCTACTAAATTAATCCATATATATTTATTTGGACCAATTGATACTACAACCTTAGGAGGTAGCAAATGTGTGTTCGTTATTATAGATGATTATAGTAGATATATTTGGACTTACTTTTTAGCACACAAAAGATATTTTTAAATATTTTTTAAAATTTTACAAACTTATTCAAAACGAAAAGGATTTTATGATTTCATCAATACGTGGTGATCATAGTGGTGAGTTTCAAAATAATAATTTTTAAACCCTTTATGAGTCAAATGGATACAATCATAGTTTTTCTACTCCTAAAAATCTATAATAAAATAGAGTAGTGGAAAGAAAAAATAGGATCTTACAAGAAATGACTAGAACCATATTAAACAAACATAGTCTTCCTAAATATTTTTGGACCGAAGCTGTTAACACGACATGCAATGTTATAAATAGGGTTTTTGTAAGACCATTATGAATTGTCAACCGGTAAAAAACCCAGTATTTCATATTTAAAGATTTTTGGTTATAAATGCTTCATTTTAAATGAAAAATATGCCTTAGGAAAATTTGCTACAAAATCTGATGAAGGTATTCTTCTTGGCTATTCTCGTACTCAAAAGTTTGTCATATTTTTAATAAAAGAATATTAGTCATTGAAGAATCTATTTATGTAGTTTTTAATAAGATTTCTGAATTAAAAAAAAATTGATTTGGATGATGATTTTAATTTCGGCACTTTGAATTTGAATGAAAATCCTCCTAAAATCACTTGGATGAATCTACTTCTAAATCCTTACCGAAGGAATGGAAGTATATAAATGCTCATCCTAAGGAGCTTATAATAGGAGATACATTAAAAGGTATTCAAACTCATTCTTCTTTTAAGAATTTTTGTGATAATGCCACATTTCTATCTTGAATTGAACCAAAATGAACTTATGAAGCCCTAAGAGATGACTCTTGGATTATTTTGAGAGAAATAAGGTATGAGAGATTGTTCCTAGACCTAGTGACCGTTTAGTGATTAGTACTAAATGAGTCTTTAGAAACAAACAAGATGAAAATTATAACATGATTAGAAATAAGACTAGATTAGTGGCCAAAGGTTTCAACCAAGAAGAAAGGATAATTATGAAGAAACCTTCGCTCTTGTGGCTAGACTTGAATCTATAAGAATGCTCCTTACTTTTGAATCTTTCAAGAATTTTAGTGTTATTTCAAATGAATGTCAAAAGTGATTTTCTTAATGATTTTATTTCTGAAGAAGTTTATGTTGAACAACCTCCAGGTTTTGATTTACTTGCCTATATAAACGTAGATTTTGGAGGTTATAAATTAGATAGAAAGAGTACAATCGAAACATATCAATTGTTAGGACACGCTCTTGTCTCTTGGACTTCTAAGAAACAAAATTTTGTTGCATTATTTATAATTGAAGCCAAGTACATAGCAGCTGATGCATGTTATGCATAAGTCATTTGGATGAAAAATACCTTAGAAGATTATGGAATTCACTTGAAAAATATTCTTATCAAATACGATAATACTAGTGCAATATGTGTAACTAAAAATCTCATTCAACACTCAAGAACTAAATATATTGACATTAAGTATCACTTTATTAGAGATCATGTAAATATTTATGATATATGTTTGGAATTTATTGATACTAAGCATAAATTAGTTGATGTCTTTACCAAGCCATTAAATGAAGAACAATTTGACTTTATTAGAAGAGACTTAGGAATGTTAAACTATTCAAATGCATGATTTGTTATTTTTTAGATTTCTTGAGCTTTTGCTTGAAATTTACATGAGATAATTTTAAATGTATGAGTAGCTCTTATAGTCTTCTTTGATTTCTTGGTTTTTTGAGCTCTCTTTCGAAATAATTCCCCTTTAAATTAACATTTACAAGAAGAAAAATGGGATTCGAAGCTCTTTTTTAGATGAGATTCACTTTTATCCTCTCTCAAAAATTATTTTGATTCATGGATTTTTTATATACTTGATGAATTTTTTTGAATGTATCCCCTCCCCCACTTAATATTTGATTTTTTTTTTAGGATACTAAATTTTTCTTCTTCTATTTTATTTACTAAGGGGGAGAAAGTAATTTCTTTATGTGATAATTGTTTAAGAATGTTCAAATATAAATTGAGTATTTCTCCTTCTTGACGATGATAAAGGGGGAGAAATGACATAATTGATGACATAATAAATATTTTGAGATCTTTAAAATGTTTGAAATGAATGTTGTATCAAGATTGATGACATAGTTATCTTGTGAAACATAATGATTGAAATCTTTATGTGATACCAAGAAGATGAATGGTTGAAAATTTTGTCATGATGAAATTATCAAAATGCTTGAATTCAAAAGTGATGAGTCATTTTGAATTCAAGTTTGTTTTATTTATCCTATGGCATATACATAGGGGAGTTGAGGTTAACTTCCGTCATCAATTAGTTGTCATCATCAAAAAGAAAGAAATTATTAAATCTCATATTTTGATGATTAAATCAATTGATATGTTTTATGATCTAACTTGTGTGTTACAGAAAGTGATGTAGGATTAACTATGATAGTGAAAAGGTATTACTATAATCAGATGTTGGACTAGAGTCAAGTTTGAGGATCGAGCCGAGATTCGGACGATGCAGCGAGAGCTCACCGAGTGCTAGGAGTTCACCAAAGGTGATCGGGAAGCTCACTAGGAGCACGTTGGAAGTTCACTAGAAGATAATCGAGAGACTCACCGAGAGTTCACCAGAGGATGCCAAGAAGTTCGTCGAGAGTTATGACGATCAATTGACATATCGATTATAAATGATTGTAATTATGTAGTGTGTCATAGATAACATCATGAGTCCTGATTGAGTTAGATTTGGGAAAATCTAAATTAATTCAATTTGAGGCAACTGGGTCCACTTTGGGTTAGATTTGAGCTCATTTCATTGACCTCGAAAGGAGTCAATAGGAGATACAACTCGAGTATGAAAACTATACAAAAAGTATAGTTTCTTGGATTTCTGACAGTATTACCACCAGTGGGCAGTGGTGGTAGTACCATCGCTACCCCTATTTTCAGGGAACTTCGATGGGGGTACTATCGACGTTGGCGGTAGTACAATCAGTGCTGGTGATAGTACCATCCATACCCGAGATTTACATGATTAATTGGATTTTGGCTCCATTTTTCTGAAATTAATTGGGTCTATAAATACCCTAAGTATTTTTACATTGGAGAGCAAGAAAGTGATAAATAAGTGTTAGAAACATGATCGAGAAATCTTGGTTAAAGGTTGTGTAAAATTTGATAGTTTCCATTGAGTACTTTAAAGTGTAAAGTGAGTCTAAGGGAAGAGAGAAAATTTTGTAAAGGTTCCTCTTCTTAACTTGTGAAAAGGGGATAAGTATAAGGGGTTTGATCTTTACCCATGGAAGAAGACCATTAGTGGACACCAATGGGCCTTGACGAAGGACTCTCAAAGTGGACATAGGTCAAGATTTTGGCTGAACCAATATAAATTGTGAGCCTTCTTTCTTTGTCTTTTACTTTAACATTCCTCAGCTAGATTGAGATTTTTTTGTTTTTAAGTTTAAATCGCTCGCGTATTTGATTTCAACAAATTCTAAAAGAAATGATTCCGATTTTGATTTTTACTTAAACTAATTCACCCCCACAACCCACAACCCCCACCCCCCTCCTCCTCCTCCTTTTAGTGCTAACTTGATCCTAACAACAGCCACTTGTATAGGGACCCTAAGGGTATGTATGGTATAGGTGCTCATTGGATAATGAGTTTACTGATTGAACTGCTTATCGAATATTGAATGGTTAATGATACTTATTGTCAAATAGCAATTCTGATGTCCCAATTGTATATATGGTCCTTAGACTTGAGATACCAAGATGTGTTGTTTGAGTACTCCTTTCTTTGACACTAGACTTATAGGTCTCGAAAGTTTCAAATTTGATATAATCGATTATTGAGATTGGTAGCTAACACTATGAAAATAATTGAGTATTAAATAAAGAATCATCCACTCTTTGTATCACAAAAGAAATATCCCATGTATTATCACTTGAACAAATCCCTGCCAACGTCGTTCGGATTGTGAGAGGAGTTCTTTGGGAAAATATAATTAGAGTAAAACTCAGATGAATTTTGTATGAGGCCTGATTATATCATGCCTAATATATGATCTTTGGGATATTGGATGGATGAGAGACTATAGATACATGGTAACTAAGAATAAATAAGTCTTATGAATTAGATCCTCTGTATCGTCTAGGGACTATAGCACAGTAGCACAGTACGTCCACAGTCGATGAGTCAATTGAATTATTATGGAATAACAATCCATTGAGTCAGAAGGAGTTCTGACAGGTAGGACCGACGACTTGCTCGATATTGGGTCTAGAGGATCTCACACATATGGTGGATCTTTTACCGAGTAGAGGGTTAGATATGAGTTATCTAATTAGCCCTTGTTCTCATCAAATGAGACCCAACATTGATGTGCTCCTTGCATGAGGCCTAAATAAAGGCCAATTGAAATTATTAGATAGAGATCCAATAATCTAAGAGGAGTGGATAATTAGATGGAGATCCAATCCCACTAAGGCAGGAACCCTTAGGATTTTTTATGGCTCTCTATAAATAGGAGGTAGGGGCGACATAACAGTGATAGGTTATACCTTTGGCCACCCCCTCCTATTCTCCTCCCTCTCTCATCTTCTCAGTCGACCAGTTCTTCCTTGCTATGAGAGGGCAATGAAGAAGATAGAAAATCTTTTTCCACGAGTGCTTTGAGAAGGTGCATAAGAGTTATGAACGAGTATTGGGCTATGATTAGAGGAGCATTACTGCAACGTTCCATCATGTGGATATGACTAAAGAGGAGAACATTTGACCTTTATTATCCTCTCTATATAGATCTAAAATTTCAGGGATATAAGATCTCCCTAGGTAATCAATCTCTCACGTATCGCAGTTTTCAGTCTTATAGTTTTTCGCACATCAATCTTTGCATGACCATTTGATATATGTGGGAAATCTATTTTATTTTTTTTCTTTCGCTGTGCATGTAAAGCTCCTATTAGTTTTCCCAATAGTGGTATCAAAGCCAGGTTGCTCATGCAAAAGATTAATTTTTAAACTACATGTGATAAGATTGAATAGCGTAGAACTGTTTTATGTGTTCTTATAGCGATTTGTTACAAAGGCAGCTTCTATAAGCATCGACCTATAGGTGAGGGGTGGCCACCTGCTAGCTACCTGCTTGCAAGGGTGGTAGCCTATGGCTAGCCCCCTAAAAGGGCGATAGCTTGCTGCCTGGCCGCAAGTAGGGGTGCCTACTCACGGCCAAGCCCTTTCTAGGGGTGACCAGGCCGCTTGCATAGGTCGTTGTCTGTGGCCAGGCCCCTTGTATGGCCAGCGGCTCATGGCCAAGTGACCTGTATGAGCGGTTGCCCACGGTCAAGCCCCTATAGGGGCGACACCCGCCCGTTGGGTCCACGATCGTCTGTAGGGGCGACGACCACACACAAGGGAGGTCGCCCGGGGACAATGGTGGTCATTTGCGTATAGGGGCAATCGATGTCGGCACGCAGCGGCGCTATTGACATAGAAGGGGATGAGGGCTTTCAATAAAAGGACTATTCTGCTTCTCAAAATTTGAGAAATTCTAAGATTTGTCCTTCTATTGACATTTCTAAAAATACTCTTAATAATTTTAAAAATTTTTGTTATATCATAGATTTTAGAAAATATAGTTAATTAAACTTTTTGATTAACTATTATTATTTATCTAGTAGTCCTACATGAAGATGCATATATGTGATGTATGATGTGGATGGATAACCATGAACCATGTGATGTGATGTGTATATGTATGATTAATTATTATTATTATTTGAGCTTACGAGCATCTGATTTTTCTCTTTTATTATCAGACATGTGTCCTGTGATTATGCTGTAATTACACGAAGAGGTATATCAGGTGCATGAAACCCACGATGTTGTGATGGCCGATCGACACGCATAGTGATGTGCCGAGGATCAGATAGAACCGATGATGACTAGAAGGATGATCATAGGGCATGGAGATGTGTCGATACACACAGATCCTATTGTGAGTGATTGGACTCACTAGCTCAGGCCTAATCATATTAGGTGATGGTTTATGATCATCCGGTGTGTCACGTATATGTGATATGTGATTATACACCTACTATATATATATATATATATATGTGAGAGAGAGAGAGAGAGAGAGAGAGAGAGAGAGAGAGAGAGAGATATGACATATTATGAGACCTAAAACCCCTCCTATGATAATATCAAATTGGTGACCATGAGGCAATAAGATTGATCTTCATGGTTTTCCATCGTTATAGGAATAAATTGAATCACAACATAGGTTAAGTTAGTCAAGTCCCTCGAGGCTCACCTATCTAATGTTAAGATCAATTGGCACTAAGAGGGGACAGGGTGAATTAATGCAAGTGTAAAAATTTTGATTTAAGAATAATTAAGAAATTGGAAGCATTTCTTGAAATTAGAATACGTAAGTGAATCAAACTTAAAATCAAGAATTTTGATTTAGCTAATGAATGCAGAAATCAAAGAGAGATACACATAGTTTATAATGGTTCAGCCACAAACTTGACCTACGTCCACTTCCCGAGTCCTTTTCATCGAGGTCCACCGGAGTCCACTACCGATCTTCTTTGGGTAAAGACCAAACTCTTACAAGCTTTTCAATCTCAACTCATAAGGGAGACCTCTTACAAGAAATATAACACTTGACTTACTTCATTTCCCCTTTTCTTTTTCTTGCATACTTTTTCACAAATTTATTTTCCCTAATGACTTGTGTAAATGCTTGTGCTAAATACAAAAAAATTTAGGGTATTTATAGAACCCAATTGGCTTCAGAAGAATGGAGCCAAAATTCAAATGTATCTAAAAAATTTGGATACGGGCGGTACAACCATGGGTGCCGATGGTACAACTACCGAAAGCTATCGAAATACTATGTAGCAGTGGTACAACCACTGACTTGGGCAATACAACTGTCGACCTGGGTAGTACAAGCATCGCTTACCAACGGTTCAACCCCCAAGAATCGAAGAGAAGTGATTCCATTCACTTTTCAAATTCTGACTTGTACCTTCTATTGACTAATTCTTAGGTCAACCAATTGAGCTCAACCTGAGCTCAATCCAATCTCAAATATGGACATGGTTGCCCTACATTAAGTTGATTTGGATTTCTTCTAAACCAAACTCAATTAGGGCTCGAACCTAACTACGACTCAATGATTACAACCGTATAAGAACATTAAGCTTAATAAACGATCTAACCCCCGCCAATTGGGCATTCTTACGGCAAGTCTTACGGTCCTCCTCTGGCGATCTCCCGGTGTAGTCCCATTGAGCTTCCCAATTCCTTCAGTGAACTCCTAGCGAAATCCCGGCGAGCTCCCACTGCATCGTCCGAACTTTGGCCCGATGCCCAAACTTGATCCTGGCCCATCATCTGATTGTAACTAAATTCCTCCGTCATAATTAGACCTGTATTTCTTCCTCTAACACACAAGTTAGATTAAACACTCATCAATTGATTTCATCATCAAAATTCGAGATTCAACAATCTCTCCTTTTTTTATAATGACAATCAATTGATGACGGGAGTTAACCTTAATTCCCTCTATTTCCATGCTATAGTACAAATAGAATAAACTTAACTTTAAGAACCAAATACTCTTGAATTCAAGTATCATGATATGATATTTCAACAATTTTCATCAATAGATATAATATTACACTCATCAATAATATAACATGAATTTTAAATATTTTACTTTAAGATATCAAATCATTAAAGATTTTTAAAGTAAATAACATGAATTTCATAATACATTTCAAAATCTCCCCCTTTGTTTATTAACAAAAAAAGAGATATAAATATTTAAAATTTTTCTTACATATATCATCAATTCACTATTTCTCTCCCTTTGTCATCATTAAAAACAGGTGAAATAATAAGCAAGTAATTTTATGATACATAAGGTCATTATGTGTCAAAATTTTCATATTTTTATAAAATAAATTTTGCATTGCTCCCCCTTAGTAAAATAGGATAAAAAATTAATTTTCTCATAAAAATTTTTCTCTCTTTTGTAAATAAGAAAGTAGAACTAAGGAAGAAGAGAGGATGTCAAAGATTCAAAAATTAAAAAAATAGTACATTCATCAAAAAATTTAATATCAAAAGCTCATATCAGAAGTTTATATCATATTTTTTTTGTAGATATTCATCATAAATAAAAATGATCTTTGAGAAATGATAAAAATATTATCACAAAAGGAATTTTGAATCTTATTCTTGTTAATATCAAGGTAAAACTTTTTGGAATGTGAGCTCAAAATTTTGAGAAATCCAAAAGGAGCTAACAGCTACTCATGTATTCATCTTATGTAAATTTCAAGCAAAAGTAACAAACTAAGAAATCCAAAAATTAGTAAATCATGCATTAGAATAGTTTAGCATTCCTAGCTCTCTTCTAATATAATCAAATTGCTCTTCTTTTAATGGTTTTATAAAAATATCCCCTTATTGATGCTTAGTGTCAGTAAATTCCAAAGAAATATCTTGATTATTCACATGATCCATAATAAAGTGATGTCTAATATCAATATGTTTAGTTCTTGAATGTTAAATGAGATTTTTAGTTAAACGTATGGCACTTTGTTTTCACATTTTATAAGAATATTTTTTAATTAAATTTCATAATCTTCTAATGTGTTTTTTATCCAAATGACTTGAGCACAACAAGCACTAGCTGCAATATATTTAGCTTCAGCAGTAAAGCAACCAAATTTTGTTTCTTAGAAGACCAAGAAACAAGTGCATACCCTAAAAATTGGCATGTCCTGGTAGAACTTTTTCTATCTATTCTACAACCACCAAAATCAGCATGAGTATAAGCAAGTAAATCAAAGTTTTTAGATTTTGAATACCATAGTCCTAAGTTAGAAGTTCCTTTTAAATATTTAAATACAACAAGCCATCTATCATTCCTTTATAAGTTCTTTGATCAAAATTTTCTCCTTCATTATCTAAGTCTAATTTTGTAGAAATACTCATGGGTGTGTTTATGACCTTAGCATTTTCTATACCAAATCATTTTAACCAGTTTAAGGTATACTTAGTTTGACTAATAAAGATACCATCATTTAATTATTTTATTTACAATCCTAAGAAAAAGGTTAACTTATCCATTAGACTCATTTCAAATTCTTGGCTCATACTTTTGGTAAAAGATTCACATAATGATTCATTTGTTGAACCAAAAATGATATCATCAACATAAATTTGAATAATAAGAAAATTATTTTTAAAATACTTAAAATAATATAGTATCAACCTTGTCTTTCAAAAAATTATTTTAAATAAGGAAAGAACTAAGTCTTTCATACCAAGCCCGAGGGGCTTGTTTTAATCCATAAAGAGCTTTCGAAAGTTTAAAAATATGATTCAGAAGAAGAATATTTTCAAAACTAGGGGGTTATTCAACATACATTTCTTCGGAAATGAAACAATTAAGAAAATCACCTTTAACATCCATTTGAAATAACCTAAAATCTTTAAAAGATGAAAGTTAAGGAGTATCTTTATGGCTTCAAGTCTTACCATAGGAGCGAAGGTTCTTCATACTCGATTTTTCCTTCTTTATTGAAACATTTGGCCACTAATCTAGCCTTGTTTCTAACCACAATACCATTTTCATCTTGCTTATTTATAAAGATCCATTTAGTACCAATCACTAAATGATCATTAGGTCTAGGAACAAGCTCTCATACCTTATTTCTCTCAAATTAATTTAATTCTTTATATATTGCAATAACTTAAGAGTTATCTCGTAGGGCTTCATCAATGCATTTTAGTTCAACTTGAGAAAGAAATGTGGCATTAGCACAAAACTTTTTAAAAGAAGAACGAGTGTGAACACTTCTAAGGATTTAGAAGTAAATTCATCCAAGTTGTTTTTAGGAGAGTTATTATTTAAATTCAAAGTGTCAAAATCAAATTCATCATCAAAATCAATTTTCTTAAATTTAAAAATCTCATTGAAAACAACATGAATTGATTCTTCAATTACTAAAGTTCTTTTATTGAATACATGATAAGTTTTTGAAATAGATGAATAACCAAGAAAAATACCTTCATCCGATTTTACATCAAATTTTCCTAAGGCATCTTTTTCATTCAAAATAAAACTTTTGCAACCAAATACTTTAAAATAAGAAATATTAGGTTTTTTATCATTCCATAATTTAATTGGTCCAAATTAATCAATATGGATCAATTGTAGTGGCATAGAGATGCTTATTTTATTTTTTGACTTAAAGCTACTTTTTATTTACTTTCCTAATTGTCAAGTATCATATATTTTATTCTTAATGAACTTAAGACTAGATAATCCTCTTACTAAGTCTTTATTTGAGATTTGGTCGAGTAGTTTCATTTTAGCATAACCAAGTCTCCTATGTCAAATCCAAGCATCATCATTTAAAGTCCAAAAGCATACTTTTCACAAAAAATTTCAATATCAATAGAATACATATTTTTGTTTCTTAAGACAATCAAAGATTTATTCTTGTGTGGCATTTCAATAAGACAATCATTAGATTCAAATTTAACTATATATCTTTTATCAAATAATTGGCTAATACTAACTAGATTATATTTCAAGCCATCAACTAATAATACATTTTCAATCAAAAGATTTGATATGCTACCTATGGGTTTTTTTCCAATGATTTTTCCTTTGTTGTTATTTTCGAATGTGACAACTCCTTCATTAAGGCTAGTGAGCTTAGAAAAGTAAGTTGGATCTCCGATCATGTGCCTTGAGCATCTACTATCAAGGTACTATTTAGTGCTCCCAGTCTTAGTTTGAAGATAAACCTACAAGAAATATGGTTTTAATTTATGTACACATTTTACTTATGGTCCCTCATAAAAAGATTTACCTAATTTATTTAAAGATCTTTGGTTGTTTATGGTTCCTTTATCAAATTAATTTATATGGTCTATACTTCTTAAATGAATATTTATAAGCCATATGTCCTAATTTACCACAAAAGTTATATTTTATTTTCGATGACAAATTTAGAATAGATCCTTTAATGAAGTTAGTTTGGTTTTTATTGGGTATTACCCACAAAGCCTATCCCTTCTCTCCTATGAACATGACCCTTATTAGCAAGGATAATGTTTATGGATTTATTTTCTATTTCAAATTTTTATAATGTTGATTACAATACAACATTTTCATTTCTAAGTTATTCTAAACTTTTACATTTGATGTATGAACTATGTGATAATGATGCTACATGTATTTGTTCAAATTTATTAACTAATGAATCATTAGAAGACTTACTAATATTTCTAAACTTGTCATAAAATTTATAAAAAATATTTAAATAATTCAACAAAAGAAATATTAGATGACTCACTTATCTCATCATGAATGATCATCAGAACATAATCGACAACTTCTTTCTTCGAATAGGCAAAGCTAAAAGAACAAAGATTAAAAAATATGAAGGCACCGAATTATTTTTTCCAAATTTGATCATTCTGTCTTAGAAATAATTCCTTACGACACTTCCAGACAAATTTGGGATTCAATGAAAAAAGTTTCATTAAGGATCTAACAAGGCGAAATGAGCACACCTTCAAGCACTTCGCTCGGACTTTGTGACCCAACACATGAAATTTCTGATTACTTTTCAAGGACAATGGCAATCACTAATAATATGTGCATCTATAGTGATAAGATGGAGAATATTGCCATAGTGGAGAAAAATTCTTGGGCCAATGACATTAAAATTTAATTTTGTTGTTCAATTTTGTTATAATGAACTTAAACTACCAACTTGCTAATATCTTAATAAAGCTTCACCAACAGAAAAAATTTATTTATTTCAAAGATAATTTTATAATTATTTGAATTAATGGGGTATGTTAGAATAATTTAAATAGTTAAAATTAGATAAAATGAAAGATAAAAAATTTAGATTAGATGAGGATGAGATTTCTTGGGATATGATAATTTTTTTCAATATTTTAAAAATATTTGTATTTTATCTTTTAGTGCTCTTGGAATGATCCAAATCATAACAGATTGAAAATACTCCTAGTTTTTTTTTACTATTCTCTTCTCTTTCTCCCTAAAATATCAATAAAAACTTTATAATAAAATAAATACATTGATGTCAATTATCACTTCTTAAGAGATTTGACGATAAGTCTCACCTATTGCATGAGTGACGATTAGATTGCTGATATCCCGACAAACTCTCAAATTTACAATGTTTTTAATCTGCTTAGAGTTTTCACCCCATATTCTTTTAAACTAAATGTTTTTAAGTTTTAAGAGACAGAATGTTGGGATCAGTAGATGATTTGAAAATAATGATAAGATGATATAATATGTCATTATTTTAGGAGTTTTAGTTGGACGAATTAGTCATTTAAAGTTTATTTATCCTATATTTCAAATGTAGGTTGATTCTTTTAAATCTCTTTTTGCAAGTTTATGTAAAGAGATAAATGAAATAGACGTGTTTCCTCTCATCTTCTTTTCTTGTTAATAGGTGCATCATCTTTATGTAATTTTGTGATGTTTGTGCTTCACATAAGCCAGTTCTTGTCTGATATGAAGTCCTGATGAAATGCCTCACGAGTGGAAACTCCTTGTCAAAAGCAAGCCAATATTAGGTTTAATCATTAGCTTACAACTAATGTTGACTGTCATGAGAGTTACATAATCTCACGCGTAGCAAAAGGACATGTAATTACATCCATTATCTAATTTTGAACTATATAGAATAGTTCATTTATTGCTGACAACTGATCGGTATCATCTTGAAGCCATCTTCTTTCACTTCCCAGTTTGCGACGATTCAGAATGCGGCGATCTCATCTCACGGAGCCTTCTTTCATCGGACAGTAGCTTGGCAAGCCTGCGCATATATGTCGTTAAGAATGCAAACATGCATTTGATTCATATACTTGCAAGATGTGAAGTTTGTATGGTCACCTTATCAAAGCTTCCTCATTAGTTCCTTCTCCCTCACTCACAGGCTCAACATGACCAGTCTCCAAATTGACTCTTGAGACCGGTTTCTTCAGTAGCATTTCTCCAACCATGACAAGGTTCTCCAGGTTCTCCTTGGTGGACATATCTACTGATGCGAGTATTCCGCTCAAAGCATCATCCTATTCATATCCAAATGATGTTCTCAATATAGGATTACACAAAGCAGTAACAATGTGTCTGTTTCAAGTTACGCATTATCTTTAATCCAAAAGCTTAAATTATTAAATTATAAACCAAACTTCATGTATATCACCTGTCTTTCAGTATTTATCAACATTCTTTTACTCCTCTTTTTAATATTTTTTTCACACATGAATATTGTTTAATACTCGTTTAGTCATCTTTTAAATCACTTCTCATACAAAAATAATTCTTAAAACCGATTATATCCATAACTATAACAACTTTATTTACCATGCTCATCTTGATTTCGATATCCTTTTTTTTAAATTATATAGGTCAATCGTTTATTTTTTGACTTGCTCATTTTTTTTCACCAATCTTATCTCTGATACCATGTTAAAAATTCATTAAGTCTGAACCAAACTGATTAAGGTTAACATAAATATTATCTCAACCCAAAAGCTTAGGCTACTCTCGGATTAGTCACTCGACTCTCTCAATATTTGCTAATGTTGAACTATTCTTCTAATCTTCTTTTTAATCTAATCCTTGCATATGAATATTTCTTAATTAAAAAAAAGGCCTCGTACCTCAATTCGGAGGTAATTTTTCCCGGAATGCAACGCTTGGAAAGCTTCAGAGATGTGGATATCCACCATGTCTGCACTTGCTTGCATGAATGCATCTACCAACGGAGTGGAACCATTACTCAGCAGCCAACCCAAAACTCCCCATCTCTTTGCATGGTTGGCACTGTACCTTTCTTCCTTGGATGAGCCGGTGCCAAGTGAGATAACCAAGAAGCGGTGGTAGTCCATTGGTTTTATAGGGAAGAAGTCTGGGTTTTCTTCAAAGATCTCTTTGGTTATTTCTCCCATTGCAACCAAAGCCTGCAATAAAAAATAATTAAGTATACTTCTTTCTCAGCAGTTCTGCTTTAGGTTCAAAAGCAGGTTAATAATACCGGGTTATTTGCTGCTAATCCTCCATCGATAAGATTAAACTCTCTTGTATTGCCATGGGAGTCTTCAGTTTGAAAGTCGTATGCTGGAAGGTAAGTGGGAGCTGCAGAGGTGCCAATGCACATATCGGAAAGCCGAGCATCAAGTAATGGGTTGTTCTTTACCTGCAGAAAACATTAACTACACGTACATATAGCTGAGAATGCTTTCTTTCTCCAAAGAATGGGTTTCAAACCTTGTATGATGAGAAGATGGTTGGCTGGAGCCTCTTGATATCGAAAGTTGGGATTACCACATTGGTCAATGTCTGATGCAACCGTGTCTCCCCTAAGTTTCTCTTGATAAGCTCATGGAGATACTTCCCATCATACCTTGGTCCAATTATAGCTCGAATAACTTTCGCTGCGGTGTTAAATGGCCAGCTAAGGAAACAAACAAGGAAGTCAACTCGATCAGTTCCATCACAACAATTAACACCAAGAAGGAATCAGTAGTGACCTGTACTGTGGGAAGATCTTGGGGGAATGCTTCAGGTAAAACTCTTTGATGTCCTTTGCAGCATAAAGAGGTCGGTTTTGCTTGTTAGGTGCAGTCAGCATTGCAGTTACCAGACCACCGGTGCTCGTCCCGGCGATGACATCAAAGTAATCTGCAAGTCTAGCATCTTCACCATCCAGTTTCTTCTCGTTCCGATTCGAACAAGAGACAAAATTGTATGTTAGCTTAAGAAAAAGTATATGCATGGTTGTTAACTTATATATCCACTTATATCATATGTAACTCGAGAAATTTGATCTCTTGAGGTACTCTTTACAAGAAGATAATGGAATTGTGGCAATTTGTATGGCTGGAATTCAGTTCAGTGACTGTTAGGTGACTTTGCTTGCTTGAAATCGAGTATATGAAAGAATGTATTAATTAGGATACATACATACATACATATATTATATATACATATATACATATTTATATATATACATTTATTTATTTATTTATTTATGGAAGTCTGGCGTGAGTTATCAATTGTTAGGCCTTCCATTTGCCATCAAATTTATACAAAAAGTTTCAAACACCACAATAAATGCAGATTGTTCTAGCAGGAAGCTGGCGAGGTCTTCCAGTGTTCTATCTTTTTTTTTTTTCTAAAGGAAAATAAAATTGGAAGGCAAGGCTCGTCAAGATTCTATCAGATTAAATTATCATGGTAAATGTGAGATAAAGATATCACACTATAGGTGATTCATATTTCACATTTTTACTATAGCACCTGTGTTAATTAGGTTGTAAGAAGCTAAACAAATGGTCATTGAGTTGCATCAAGACTTCATGCATGCACTTTAGGGTGCAAGTTTTGGCATGAAAAGGAGGAACACAAGAACACAGCAGCAAAACCAAAGAAGTACACACGGAAAGAATCTATGGCTTTGCTCTTTTAGTTTCTACCTAAAATTAGGTTCTGCATGAGAAAGATTTAAAAGAATAAATAAGCGAAATATAGATCACATTTCCCTGAGCTCCGGGATGTACCTGAAGTTCTGATTCCAGAAAGGCTAAAATAGTTGCCGGGATAATTCCTTTGATCCCTCCACCATCAATGCTGAGAATGGTGATCAAGTTACCATATGTTGGTGCTTGGATCTGTCCAATGGACTTTGATTTCTCCATGAGTAAGAATATGAACTGCTAACTGGACAAACAAAAGGAACAACAAGACCTCGAACAATTGTTCACTGATCATACCGGAAGAAGATAAGAGGTATAAATAGAGATCATAAGAAGTTTCCTACTGTTATTCATCTGACTTCCCATGAGGCGGCTCGTCAAAGTAAGTAGCATGATTTGACTTTTTAGGATTACATTAGCAGCACTAATTTAATGGAGAATTGT
The DNA here is from genome assembly GCA_021527575.1 of Ensete glaucum. Classification (NCBI taxonomy): domain Eukaryota; kingdom Viridiplantae; phylum Streptophyta; class Magnoliopsida; order Zingiberales; family Musaceae; genus Ensete; species Ensete glaucum. The sequence continues at coordinate 25,572,651 of CM038558.1, read as the reverse complement.
AGTTAGGAGCAAGCAACTATCTTGAATGTTAGTTGCGTTGAATCCTAACCGCAACTATGCATGCATGGTGATAAGTTCTTGCCTTCTTGCATGAGTAATGCCAAAATGAAACTCCAATATATGATAAGATCTTTAGTTTCTGGAAAGGAATAAAATCTACTTTACAGCGTACTTCAGAAATTTCCAAGTATTGGCTTATAATTTCACTTAATATGTATATGACTGAGTTTTACAATTTTCATATATGCTTAATGATGTGATCTTTACCAAATTAGTGCTGACAACCCTCCAAAGTTGCTTTAAAGCAGACTTATTATCTTACATATGTAATATTAGTCAGTAGGCTTTTTAGGTTTTCATCCAATGTGATATGGAGCTGCATCCCACCATTTAATTGAAGATTTAATTTTCATGGAAATTTTTTAGTAGATACTCTTGTTGAAGAAACTAGCTTTTTGTCAGGAACCACATACCAATAAGTTTAATACTCTTCTAAGAAGAACCCCAATTGATAACTAGCGGTTCACAGCTTGTCAGACACGGCAAGATTCTATTTGTACAGCTAGATGCTTTTTTATTTCATATACTAAGATCTGTACATCATATCACCTCTCATAATGCTGTCATACCTAACAGTTATGGTATACTATTGTGCATCCATTGGACTGTAGATCAGAAGTAGTGCGGTCACGTGTGTCGAAATAGATAGGAAAAAAAGATTAGAGATATCAAGAAAGAACAAGAATCAGGTATAATATATTTTATTTCACTCGTACAAAAATTTATTAGAACTTCAAAATTCTATACTTCAAAAATTTATTATAATATCTTTTATATAGTTTTCATGAATACATTATATTTAGTATAGATATCTCTTCTCCAAAAAAACTTTTTTCTTCTTTTAAGAATTATAATTAATTTAATTTAATCTTCTATTGAACCATTAATGTGTTTTACCTCTTGATACAATGAATTTTTCATGGTGCCTTCGAAGAATTGACAAGTTTAATTCTAATATTCTTACTCTTTAAACTTATTTCATCTAACAAATTAAGATTCTTTCGAATTTATTAAAATATTTCAAATTTGAGGGACTTTATAAGTATTTAAAATTAAAATATTAGAATATTTCTAATATTCTTACTTGTTTATTTATCTTGACATGAAGTAGCTTGGCACTTCTAAAATAAAATATGGTATCAATATGCCTTGATTTTTTATGATAAACTAGATTCTTTATTAAGACTAACTGATTTATTATCAATACAAAAATTTAATTAGTATATGAAGCGTATGAATTAGTCTTCTTAACCTAATTACATGACAAACACAAGAGGCTATTGTAACATATTTTGTTTCACAAATGGATAGAATAACTATAGATTAGTTTTTGGAAGACCATATGAATGCAGATTCACTAAGATAAAATATAAATCCCATTATAATTTTTACGTCATCGTAGTTTCTAACCTAATCACTATTACTGAATCCAACATGATCTAACTTCTTACATGAGGCATAGAACATATCATAGTTAGTTGTTGATAGAACCCCAAAGAAATTCTATTACAAATGAAATGATATTGGGGTTCTTCCTTCCTATGTAGTCAGTCACAAGGCTGAATGAAATAATCTCTTGTTTGATTCAAAATTGGTGGAGGCTACATGTTTATATAGGGCTCCAAACCCTAACCCTGGGGAGGCTCCTCCCAAGGCTAAATCCTCTTATTACACCTCCTCGCTACCCGACTTACCCAATAAAGAGGGCGATAGCTAAGTGGCTACAACAAACTATCATCCCCTGCTCAAACTCTAACCGACCTACCTAGTAAAGGGGGCAATGACTAGGAAGCCCTAAGGCCCTAAGATTAAATCCTAGCCAATCTGCTTTATAAAATAAATAGTAGGTGGCTAGGTGGGGTTTATTACAATATCTCATGATTTTTATTAGTTGCTACCTGATTCGGTAGGTGACCAAACCCTTTTAGGGTCCTATCAAGCCCACCCTCTTCAGATCAACCTTGTCCTCAAGGTTGAGGTTCTATGAACTCAGGGAACCGGGTCTTCAGATCCTCATATGATTCTCACGTGGTATCTTCAATTGGTAAATTACTCTAGTGCACTAGTACTTCAATAGAAGGACATCAGTGACGTATCATAATCATACGATCAAGTATGGCTTGGGGTTGGGCTTGAATATCTCCATCATTAATAGTGTTGGCTAGCTAACTTTAGGTTGATTCGTTCTCTCCCAACTTGGGCTTTAGGTAGGACATGTGGAAGACAGGGTGGATTTTTGCATCAGCAAGTAAGTTTAATTTGTACACTACGGCTCCAATGCACTCTATGATCTAATAAGGCCCATAAAAGCAGGGAGATAACTTCATGGAGGCTCGTGTGTTGATGGATAATTGCTTGTATAGCTGGAGATGAAGATAAACTTAATATCCTATCAAGAACTCTCTTTCGCTTCGATGTGTGACAACTTATTGCTTCATTCTAGCTTGAGTGACCGAGAGATTATCCTTTAGTAGCTGTAGTCCCTATCAGTTAAATCTCGATCAATCTGGTCTACTTTGGCTGAGCCAATTACATATTTTAAAATTTCAGGGACCAGTCGACTATACACTGCTTTATATAGAGTACATTTTGTAGAGTGATATGTAGTATTATACCAACATTTGGCCCAAGGGAGCCATTTTGTCCATTCCTTTGGCCAGTCGCTGGTGAAGGTATGTCTCTAAGCACCTGTTCACCATCTCAGTTTGGCCATCAATCTGTGGGTGGTACACCATGCTCATCTTGAGCTTAATGTCATACAGCTAAAATAACTCAGTCCAAAATTTACTGGTAAAGGCCCTGTCATAATCATTTGCAATAGACTTTGGCATCTCATGTAGTTTCATAATATTTTCTATAAAAATCTAGGCAATACTAGCAATGGTGTAGGGATTTCGGATAGCACAAAAATGAGCATATTTTTTAAGTCAGTCGACCACTACGAGAATTATACTTTTACCTTTGTAGCCTTTTGATAAAATCCATACATATGTCAGTTAACACTAAGTCTGGTATAGGTAGTGGTTGTAGCTTCCTTGGACTTGCCACTGTTTCACCCTTTTGTTGTTGGCATACATCATAGTATGCTATAAACTCAGAAATAAGTTTTTTCATCCCTCTCCAATAAAAATTTTGTTTAACTCTCTTGTACGTTCTTAACAATCTAGAGTGCTCTGCTGATGGTGTGGAGTGAATCTCTTGCAGGATAGTTTTTATATAAGGGGAGTCGGGTATAAGCATGATGCGACCTTTATAGCATAGATCTCCAGAATCCTAATTATCTATAAGAGTGGAACAAGAGACTGGTAATTGAGCTAATGATAACAAGGCGAGAACTCATACGGAGGATAAATTGACTCCCTATCCAGTAAGACTGAACCCAATGTCAACTCGAATGGTTTTGTTTGATTTCTGATTCTATAGTAGGTCGTGTTCTAGTCGTAGTGTTGCTATTCATAGTGGAATTCCAATAGTCGTAGTCGTTATGTGCATCGACCTAGGAGACGAAGGGGCACGGGCAATCAACTGGCCGAGGGGTCGGACAACCACAATAAAGCTCGGTAACATCACTTATTCCTAGAGCTGCCTTATTCTTAGAGCGATCATTCATTAACTCCGTCTCCGGGGTTATTCATTGTAGTAGGACCATCATCGTTCATGCATCCATCTGCAGCACAGGGTTCGTTCATTGGACATCGGCGAGTGGGTTATGGAACTTAACTCCAATTTTTTTTATGATATTGCTAGCCTTTGGATCTTTCCTCCACTCTTCCCTAATGTCCTCGATAAAACTACTGGTTGAAAGGGAGAGTGCTAAAAATTATGCTTGCTCGGGTAACCACAAGAGTGCATCTGCAACAATGTTTTCCTTGCCCTTTTTGTAAGTAATTTCATAATCAAACCCAAGAAGCTTTGTTACCCATTTTTATTATTCGGGGGAAGATATCTTATACTCTAAGAAATATTTGAGGCTTTTATGGTTGATTTTTATTTGGAAGCACTAGCCAATCAGGTATAGTCTCCATTTCATTACTGCGTGCATAATTACAGGCATCTCATTATCATATATTGATATTTTTTATGGGAGAGAGATAATGCCTTGCTAGCTATGTGAGTGGTTGACCTTCTTGTATGAGAACGATGTTAATTCCAACTCCAAAAGCATCGACCTTAATGACAAAGGTGTGGCTTAAATCGGGTAGTGCTAGCACGGGCATTGTCATCATGGCTACCTTGAGTTTGTCAAAGGCAGCAGAGGCTTTGTCCGAACATTGAAAAGCATCTTTCTTCAATAGCGAGGTAAGGGGTGCACTGATCTTCCCATAATCTTTCACAAATTTTGGTAGTAGCCCATTAGTCCAAGGAAACCACGCAGTGATTTCACGTTCTTTGGTTTTGACCAGCCTTGCATTGCTTCAATTTTTTATGAGTCTACCACCACTCCTTCTGATATTATGTGTCCAAGGTGCTCCACTTTTTCCTAGAGAAATATGCATTTTGATTGCTTGACAAAAAGAGCATTCTCCCGAATGATCATTAAAACAAGTTGTAAGTGCTGAAAATGAGTCTTCAGGGAAGGGTTGTAAATAAGAATATTGTCGAAAAATACCAGCACAAACTTACAAAGAAAACTCTGAAAAATATCATTCATGAGGCTTTGGAAGGTTGAATGAGCATTAGTGAGTTGAAAAGGCATTACCAAGAATTCATAGTGGTCGTTGTGCATTCGGAATGTAGCTTTTAGAATATTGTCTTCACATACCCGAGAATTTGGTGATAACCGGATCGGAGGTCCAACTTCATAAAGACTTGAGCTCCCTTTAACTCATCAAGAAGTTCATCCACCACCAGTATTGGATACTTTTCTTTGACTGTGATGCTATTTAGGGCTCGGTATTCGACGCACATTCGTCATGTTCCATCATTCTTTCGTACGAGAAGCATCGGCGAAGAGTAGGGGCTACAGCTTGGCCAAATGACCCCTGTCAAAAGCATCTCCTTCACAATCTTTTCTATTTCATTCTTTTGGAGATGAGGATAGTGGTATAGTCGAGTGTTCGCTAGTGGTTTGCTCGAAAGAATTGGAATTCGATAGTCATGATGCTAGGTAGGAGGAAGGCTGCGTAGTTTGGCAAACATGCCAACAAATTCAGCAAGTAGATGGACAAGGTTTTGATCTTCAATTTTTGTTTTCTTCCCCTTTGGTTGCTACTAGAGTTGCATCAAGAAGCCACCATGTGTCTTGTGTAGGACTTTCTCCATTCGTTGAGTCGAAACGATCGTTACGTTGATTCAGTGCTTCCTATGTAGGATGACTTATTTGCCTTTACAGTAAAACTTAATAATTAATTTGAAAAGTTCTAGGAGATATCGCCTAGTATTATCAGCCATTCTATGCCTACCACAGCCTCATAATCATCAATTGGGAGGAGAAAGAAATTGACAATAATTTCTTGGTCCTGCAGCAATAGTTTCACATTTGGGCATCTTTAATCGCATTTTAAGATTCGACCATCGGTGACCTTCACATCAAATTTATTACAATCCTTGATGTGGAGCACGATTCGAGCAACAACCTTGATATTTGAGAAGTTATTGGTGCTACCCGTGCTGATGAGGATGGTGATCAGTTGTTATTTGAGGAGGCCTCCAACTTTCACTATTTGCGAATTCGCTTAACCGACAAGAGCATGCACCATGCAATTGATTGGTTGTGGCTCTTCTTCTACATCTTCTTCTTCATAATCAAGACTCTCTTCTAGATGTTCTAGGATCTCTTCTTCATGGGTTCAATCATAAGAAGTCTCCCCTTTTTGCAACGATGCTCGCAGCTCCACGGCTCGTCGCAATGCCAGCATCACCCTTTTGTAAATTGCTCCCGTAGCTCTTCTCTTATTAACTTTTTTGGTGCAGGGACTTGACTAATAGCAGGGGGGCTGCTAGTCGAAGAGTGACCCTAGTCTTCCAGGCTTTGTGGTTCAATCATTCCTCTTGAAGTCGTGTGAAGAAGATGGCTGCCATTAGTGTGTATGGTTATCGCGCTTTAACTTCTCCCCAAAATCTCCAACTTCAAGCCTTTAATGAAATTCCCTAACAATTGTCTTTTAGAACAATGTCTAATTTGATTAGATAACCTTTCAAATCTGATCTGGTACTCCTAGATGGTGGAGATTTGACGGATCTTGGCTAGTTGGTCGTCAACGTTCTCGTAATTGGTTAGTCCGAAGCGAATCAGCAATCATACCTTAAATTGTCTCCATTAGAGGGCTCCATGAGTATATTCAAACCAATCAAACCATCGTATGACATCACCTTTAAGATGTATAGCAGCAATGTCCATAATAGATGTGTCTACACGTGAGATCCAACCAATCGAGTCTCCTTCTTCCCATCTAGGGAAGTCCATTCTCATGCGTGGATATTGGGGGTCGATCATAGGTCCACCCCTCTCATGGAATTCTTCTTTTTAGTCTAAACCTTCTCCTTGCTGAGATCTCCTCGGACTCGGTGGTCGGTGGGTCGATCATAGGTCCACCCCTCTCATGGAATTCTTCTTTTAAGTCGAAACCTTCTCCTTACTGAGATCTCCTCGAACTCGGTGGTCAGCCCAAACCAAATTCGATAAAGAGGGCACGAATTTTGTCCTTCATTCATGTCTCGAGAGCCTCCAACTTGGCATGAATTGTCTCCTTTGCTATCGGGTTAAGGGCATATATCAGTTAAGGGAATATGTGGATGAAAGGGTTGGTGGATCGGTGGATGTAGACTGTGGTTTTAGGCTTATTAGGTTGCTATTTTATGTGCGGTTTAGGCTACTGTTTGGTGGTATTTTAGGGCCATGATAGTAGTGGATGGAGGTTGGGAAGATAGGTTTAGATCTGTGGTTACTGTTAGCAAGGGTTTGATAGGGATCGGTGGGGGTATGCTATGATTAAGTGCTGGTTTGTAGAAGCAAAATTATTGTCAAAGAAACAGCGATTTCTCGATGAAATTTCCATCAAAAAATTAAGAAACTTTTGGAGGAAATTGGCAACAAGATCTCAGTTTTGATAATAGCAAGTAATAAAATAGATCAAAAATTTTTGGTAGCAAGGTAACAACAAAAAACGATGCAAGTTATGGTAGTAGAATTCTCGTTAAAAAATCAATAGTATACAATGAAAATTTACAGCAACATAAGGACATTTTTAGAGATGATTCTCCCGATAGATCAAACATATATGAAAGCCGAGACAATCTATAAAGTGTATAAAAATTTTCATCCAAAAGATGGCAATAAGATAGGCTTAAAGGCTGCAAATAGGTGACTTAAATTTTCTGCAACGTTCCTTCATCCACAAATATGATGACTTTACAATGAAAAGAATTCGAGATTGAAGGATGATCTGTGGTAGTGGAGATAATGGTGGAGTTTGATAACAATCTAAGCAATTGTGGGAATTGCTTAGGCTACAGGAAGGGCAACAAAAGTAGCAAGATCACTGCATTGATACCAAATGATAGAACCCCAAAGTAATTCTATTACAGATGAAACACTATAGGGGTTCTTCCCTCCTATGTAATCAGCCATAAGGCTGGATGAAATGATCTCTTGCTTGATTCAAAAGTGGTGGAGGTTACATGCTTATATAGGGCTCCAAACCCTAACCTTAGGGAGTCCCCTCTCAAAGTCAAATCCCCTTATTGCCCCTCCTCCCTAGCCGGCTTGCCCAATAAAGAGGGCGACGGCTAGGTGGCTGCAACAAACTATACATCCCCTGCTCAAACCCTAGTTGATCTGCATAGTAAGAGGGACGACAACTAGGAAGCCCTAAGGCCCCAAGATTAAACCTTAGCCAACTTGCTTTATAAGATAGTAGGTGGCTAGGTCAAGTTTATTACAATATCTCATGATTTTTATTAGTTACTACTTGATTGGATAGGACCCAACCCTACTAGGGTCCTATCAGTTATCTCCTTAATATATTATAATATCCTCTTAGTAATATTCAAGTGAGATGTTTTAGATTTTTCATAAATTTACTAAACCTCTAAATAGTGTATCACAATTGCATGTCAAATATCTTAAATATCCAACTATTTTTTAATCTAATTATAAGTTTATCCCTTCATGTCAAATATCTTAAATATCCAATAATTTTTATATCTAATTATAAGTTTATCCCTTCAAAATAGATTTCTCCAATGGCATAAGAGTACTTATAGGCTAATTACGAACATTTCTAATGGATTGAGTTCTTCTAAGTGATAACTATAGGCTTATCACAAAATTTTCTTCTGAATTTATTGCTTGAGTGTTGATTAGAAACATTAATATATCTTTTTAAAAAATATAAATTCTTCCACCTTGATCTCTTTGAATCAATTGTGCCTTGTTTCTTTTTAAAAATTTATAGGTTCTTCAACTTCAACAAACTTACATTTAAAAGAATATTAACTAAAAATTGTACCTTTCTTGTTATAGCTTCCTCTAAAGTATTTGGTGAGGCTCGAGGCGTAGAAAAATTACTACTTTGATATTGAAGTTGCAGAGCACATATTACTCATATTCAAATCTGACCCAACACTAGCATTAGATTTTAACTAAACATTGATTCTAAGAGGATTCAAATATCAATTAATAATTACATCATTCAACTCATCATCATTATCATCCCATGCTATAATATCACAATACAATCTTCATTGATTCAAGTTAGAGTAATATTAACTTATGAACTGAACTTAAAAATGGCAAAAATCTTATTTTTTAAGATAGTTATATCATGATCTACATGTTGGGCAGTTGACTCAGATTCAACACATAATAGACTTTAGTGAAACCCACAACCCAGAACTTTACTTATATTAACCTAAATCTTAAATTAGGTGGTTGTGGCTGAGATTAAGAGGACATCGATGGCTGAAAATATGGTAGAGAGAAAGAAGACTACAGATTGACAGTAGATGCCAGAAAACAAGAGATCCAAGAAAGTGAAGAAGACAAGGATAGGAAAAGACTATTCGCAAACATTCATATCTCAGGTTAAATTAGTTTGTAGTAGATTCTTACTATGATTTCTTGAGAATGTTTTAGATATTGTGCTTAGTATTATAGTCCTTGTATCCCTGTGGTTCTCTTATGGCTGTTGCTTTGGTTTGGGCAAGAAGCCTTGAGATCTGTATATTCATTATTTTGATAGTGGATTTTCTCTGACTTGTCCCGTGTTTTTACTCTTCGAGCTAAGGAGATTTTTCATGTAAATCTTGGTGTTTATTTGACTGTAATTTCTATTTGATTCCGCTATATATGACGGCCTGCTAGTATTTGTTCATATACAAAATTTATTCCTATTTTGTTCCCATCAATTGGTATCAGATCAGGGTTTTGGTGGCATTTAATCTTTTGTATTTGAACATACAGGCTGGTAATGTTTCTCACATGATTAGTTTAAATGAAAATAATTGGATGATATGGAAACAAAGAATGAAAGATCTCTTGTATTGCAAAAATTTGTATGGACCTTTGCAAGGGGATAATGCAAAGCCCACAACTATGACAGATGATGAGTGGAAGAGGTTAGATCGAAAAACTATTAGCTTTATTCGTTAGTGGCTTGATGATAGTGTCTTTCACCATGTTTCTATTGAAAGTTCTGCTTACTCTCTTTGGAAAAAGTTAGAAGGTCTTTATGAAAGAAAAACGGTTGGCAACAAAGCTTTTCTGATCAGAAAACTTGTAACTTGAAATATAAATAGGGTACTTCTATTCCTGAGCATTTAAATGAAATGGAGAGTATTACTAACTAGTTATCCTCTATAAAAATATTTCTTGATGATGAGTTACAGGCATTGTTACTTCTCAGTTCTTTGCTAGAAAGTTGGGAGACACTGGTGGTTTCCCTCAGTAATTCTGCACTAGATGTAGTCACCATGAGTCAAGTAACAAGCAGCTTGTTGAATAAGGAGTTGAGGAGAAAGAATTCAGCTACTTCTCAGATTGATTCACAGGCACTTGTCTCAGAGAATAAAGGAAAGTCAAAGTCAAAGTATAGAAGTGGTTCACGCATAGGTAGAAGCAAGTCAAGATCAAGGAAAGATATTGTTTGCTACAATTATGGTGAGAAAGGACAATACAAGAATCAGTGCAAGCAACATAAGAAGAACAAGAAAAAAAAAAAAGAAGTGGAGTATACAGAGTCAAAAGAGATTATCACAGCTATAATGCAAGGTAGTGATTATTTGATTTTGTCTACTTCTGATGATATTTTTTCTTGTGTATGTCAGGATCTCAAGTGGATAATTGACACAGGTGCTTCTTATCATGCTACACCATGGAGGGAGTTCTTTGCTACTTACAGGTCTGAAAATTTTGGTGTTCTCAAGATGGGCAACTATGGCACGGCAGACATCATTGGTTGTTAGTTGGTGCTTAAGGATGTGAGACATGTGGTTGACTTAAGACTGAATTTAATTTCAGTTAAAAGGCTAGATGATGAAGACTTTGATGTCAAATTTCATAGAGGATAGTGGAAGCTCAGTAAGGGTTCTCTTATTGTAGCTAATGGGAAGAAATGTCATACATTGTACAGATTGCAGGCTAAAACTTGTGGTGAGCAGTTGAATGCTATAGAGAAAGACTTCAGTATGGAGTTATGGCATAGGCGATTGAGACATATGAGTAAGAAGGGGCTGTAAGAACTTTCCAAAAGAGAGGTATTGTCAGACCTTAGAGATAAATGTTTGAACCCTTGTATTGATTGTTTGGTTAGTAAACAACATAGAGTTTCCTTTGTTAGTCCTACCTTATCTAGAAAAATGCATGTCTTAGACCATGTCTATACAGATGTGTATGGTCCTTTAAGAACAAAAACTCATTGTGGATCTATCAATGTTTCTAGTATCAGTGGTGCACTTTATTTCGTTACTTTTATAGATGACTTTTCCAAGAAAGTTTGGGCCTATACTTTGAAGACCAAAGATCATATTATTAATGTATTCAAGGAGTTTCATGCTAGAGTTGAAAGGGAGACAAAAAAGCAATTGAAATGTATAAGATCAGATAATAGTGGTGAGTACACAGGATTGTTTAATGATTATTGTAGGTCACATGGCATCCAGCATGAGTTGACAGTTACTGATACACCTTAGCATAATGTAATTGCAGAGAAAATGAACTGTACCATCATGGAAAAGATCAGATGTATGCTTTCATAGGCCAAGCTACCCAAAAGGTTTTAGGATAAGGCTTTGAGAACTGTAGTTGATGTAATCAACTTATCACCATGTACAGCTCTAGATGGTGATGTTGCAGAGCATGTATGGTCAGGAAAAGATATCTCCAATAGGCATTTAAGAGTGTTTGGTTGTCGTTCATTTGTATATATTCCAAACAATGAGAGGTCCAAGTTGGATGGTAAGACAAAAGAGTATATTTTTCTTGGTTACTCACACGATCAATTTGGTTACAGACTTTGAGATCTAAAAAAGCAGAAGGTGTTCAGAAGTAGAGATGTTATCTTCTTTGAGGATCAAACCATTGAGGGTTTGAAGAAGGAGGCACCAGCTAAGACTTCTGCAGAGGGATTTGTAGATTGTGACTCAGTTATTCCTCCAGTATATCTGGGTGATGGGGGAGATGTGCACGAAGATGATGTAATGCCAGATGTTGATCTACCTACAGGACATATTGAGTAGGAAGAAGAAAGAGAGGAAGTTCCCATAGAACTTCAATTAAGAATATCTTCTAGACCACGTCAACCTTCCAGAAGATACTTTACAGATGAGTATGTGATGCTTATTGATGCAGGTGAACCAGAGAGTTACCAGGAAGTAGTTGAAAGTGAGTAGAAAAAGAAGTGATTTATTGCTATGTAGGAAGAGATGGATTCTCTACAGAAGAACCACACATATGATTTAGTACAACTACTAGAGAGAAGTAAAGCCTTGAAGAATAAGTGAGTTTTTAGGTTGACGACTCAAGAATATTGTTCTCGACCAAAGTACAAAGCCAGATTGGTTGTGAAAGGCTTTGGTCAAAAGAAAGGTATTGACTTTGAAAAAATAATTTCTCATATTGTTAAAATGTCTTCTATCCGTGTTGCTCTTGGTATTGCTACTAACCTAGACTTAGAGATTGAGTAGTTAGATGTGAAAATAGCTTTTCTTCATGGTGATTTGGAAGAGAAAATTTATATGGAGAAACCAAAAGGCTTCAAAGTTAAAGGTAAAGAAAATCTTATTTGCAAGTTGAAAAAGAGCTTGTATAGGCTGAAGCAAACTCCTAGACAGTGGTATAAAAAGTTTGATTCATTTATGATTAAAAATAAATACAAAAGAACAGCTTCATATCATTATGTGTACATAAAACAATTTAGTAAGGATTTTATTATTCTCTTACTTTATGTTGATGACATGCTTATTCTTGGGTAAGATATGTTTATGATTGATGGTTAAAGAAGAAACTGAGTGAGTCTTTTGCAATGAAAGACATGGGGCCAACAAAGCAAATACTGGGCATGTAGATTTCTCGTGACAGAAAAAAGAGGAAGATTTGGTTGTCGGTCCTCCTCTTGCAGGTCACTTCAAGTTGTGCTCAGATCAGAGTTCGTCAAGTGATGAGGAGAAGGAGAAAATGCAAAAGATTCCTTACACTTCAGCAGTTAGAAGTTTAATGTACGTGATGGTATGTACGAGGCCGGACATCGCATATGCAGTAGGTGTTGCTAGCAAATTTCTTGCAAATTCAGGCAAAGAGCACTGGGCAACAGTGAAGTTGATTTTTAGATATCTCAGAGGAAGTTCTAAAGTTTGTTTAAGCTTTGAAGGTGGACCATTTGTGTTGACAAGTTACGCAGATACAGATATGGTAAGAGATATTGACACAAGAAAATTCATATTAGGTTTTGGACTTACGTTTGCAGGGGGAGTTGTGTCATAGCAATCCAGATTATAAAGGTATATTGCTCTCTCCACCACAGAGGTAGAATATATTGCTGCTACATAGGTTTACAAAGAAATATTATAGATGAAAAAATTCTTATAAGAATTAAGGCTGAAACAAGAAAACTATATGGTGTATTATGACAGCCAAAGTGTCATCCATTTATGCAAGACCTAATATTTCATTCCAAGTCAAAGCATATAGATATCAGATATCACTAGATCAGAAATGTATTTGAAGAGAAGCAGTTACAACTTCAGAAAATTCACATAGATAATAATGGGGTAGACATGTTGACCAAGACCTTATCGAAAGAGAGATAGGAGATATACCGACACTTGGTTGGCATGGCTATGCATTGAGGAGTCATGAGACAGCCTCCCTTATGGGCTGAAGTGGGAGGTTGTTGGGCAGATGGCTCAGATTCAGCCCATAATGGGCTTTAGTGAAGCCCACAACCTAGAACTTCACTTATATTAATATAAATCCTAGATTAGGTGGCTCGGGTTGAGATTAATAGGGTAGAGGCAGCTGAAAATGTGGTCGAGAGAAAGAAGACTGCAAATTGACAATAAAGATCAGAAAATAAGAGATCCAGAAAAGAAAAGAAGAAAAGATCAGGAAGAGACTATTCTTAAATATTTATATCTCAGGTTAGATCAGTTTGTAGTCGATTCTTATTGTGATCTCTTGAGAAGATTTTAGATATTGTGCTTAGTATTATAGTCCTTGTATCCCTGTGATTCTCTTGTGGTTGTTTCTTTGGTTTGGGTAAGAAGCCTTGAGATCTATATATTCATTATTTTAATAGTAGATTTTCTCTAGCTTGTCCCGTGGTTTTTACTCTTCGAATTGAGGGGGTTTTCCACGTAAATCTTGGTGTTCATTTGATTGTAATTTCTGTTTGATTTCGTTCTGTGTGACGGCCTGCTAGTATTTGTTCATATACAAAGTTTATTCCTATTTTATTCCATCACTATACCTCTATAAGCATTTAATAGTTATTCTTATTAGTGAAAATCATTAACTCAACAACTATACACCCTAATAGCTAAAGAGTTATGATACATATGGAATGCAAATTGACACCTTCTAACAAATTAAAACAAGATGGATCATTCAAGATTGAAGTAAGAGGAACTATTCTAATCACTTTATCAAGGAGAAAAATAATAAAAGATTAGAATACCGCTTTGATTCCCCTAAATGTCACAAACTAAAAAGTTTGATAAGTTCAATAGGAAAGCAAAAATTTAGGATTTTTGAATGCCACAAGCAGAAAAGCTTGATAAGTTCTAAAGTTCATGCAAGAACTTAAAAACAAACACTCACCGGTGTTGAAAGATTATTATATTTCTCTAAGTTATTCTTTATAAAGAGAATTAGCTTTATTTATAAAGAGCAAGGCACAAAGAGAATGAACCAATTAAATACATTAAATAATATTCATATTCCCGATTCATGAATGTAGATCAGTCATGAATTCTGTCTTGAAAAATCTAAAATAAAATTATCCATAATTCCAAATATAGTCCACCATGGCTGAATGATCTTTATTCTTTAAAGTATGAAATAAATTTTATAATTCCTTTAAGGCTGGACTTTCTTGTCATAGGGCTTATCTGAATCACGTTAACCTGTTTTGGTTCTTCTTGCATCCATAGAACTTTGACAAAAGTCAAACGTCTTCCTCTCTAGTGGTATCCATACGGTAGATCTCTACAGCAAATCTCCTCCAATGACTGATCCTACAACTCTTGCAGAGGGAGGGAGGAGAATAAGAGGGGGAGGCCAAGGCTACAGCCCGTCAACTATGAGTCTCCCCTCATATTTATAGAGAACTACCAAAAACCATATGGCTCCTGCCCTACTGGGTGTTGGATCTTCATCCAATTACCCACTAATCTTGCATTATTGGATCTCTATCTAATAATCTTCTTAAGCCTCTAATTGAGCCTTAAGCAAGGAGCCCATCAGCATAGAGTCTCATCTAATGAGAATATGGGCTAATTGGATCTCTATCCAATCCTTTATTTGCTAAAGCATCCACCATATGTGTGTGACCCTCTGGGCCTGATACCGAGCTAGCAGTGAGTCGCTCCCATCAGAACTCCTTCTGATATAGTGAATTATTATCTCCATAATAATTTACTTGACTCATCGACTATAGGGGGATAAAATCCATCGGACCTATCTGTCTATAATTAACGTGTATCTATAATCCCTCATCTAATTAATATCCCAGAGACCGTATATTCGGCATGGCACTTGTCAGGTCACATACAGAATCAGTTTATCTTGCTCTAATCGAATTCTACTATAGAACTTTTTCTCTCTCGAATTCGAATGACCCTAGCTAGGGATTTGTCTAAGCAAGCACATATGAGATATTCCTCTTATGATACTGAGAGTGGATGATCCTCTATTGATACTCAATTGCCTTTGTAAGGTTGGCTACCAATCTTAATAACCAGTTGTACTAGATTTAAAACTTTCCAAACATGCAAGTCTGGCGTCAAAGAAAGGAGTACTCATACAAGGCATCCTTGGTGTCTCAAGTCAAAGGATCAGATACACAACTAGGACTATGGAATCATTGTTTGACATTAGGTATCATCAACTATATAGTATTCCATAAGTGGATCAATCAGTGAACTTATTCTCCAATGAGCATATGTACTATATCCTTAGTGTCTCCACACAAGTGGCTATGAGACCAGCCGCCTCCATCATATGAACGGGTATATAATACACTGATTTGTTCGGTTATCTCGATGTCCCTCTCAAGTAACTATGACTAGGATTATTTAGAATCTATATTTAAAGGTAAATCGATCTCATTATTATAATCTTATGACGATCTGATTCCCATTGCACAAAACCAAGGACATCACAATATATATGCTATAGATAATATAATGTGAGAATATACCAATATTAATCATAAGCAAAAAGATCATGCAGTGTATCACACGTGTCATCACTCACATGATTGGCTTGCAGGCCACTTGTAACTAGTAGGGATCAGATGTAGAAATAGTGATCAGTAGCTGCGGTAGAAGGCCAGAGATGGCGACACCAGGCAAAGGAAGAAGGGGAGTTGAGGGCTTGGTTATTGTTGCTGAAGGCAGCACTATGGTAGGCAAGGTAATAGAGGCGATGGCCGCGGTAGAGGAGGGCACCACTGCGTGGGTTGCAGGTGGCGGCAGTAGCATGGTGGTAGGAGCCATGATGGAGTGGATAAATAGTGAGACACCAAGAACACTGCTCTAATACTAAATGATAGGAACCCAAAAGTTTCTATCAAAGATAAATGATCACTATAGGGGATCGGCCCTCCTTGATCTCTATAGGGGATTGGCCCTCTTGAGTTTCAACCAAAGGCTAAAATCAAATAACTTTTATTGATTATCTAAAACAAAATAGTTACACCCTTATTTATAGAGACTCTTAACCAACTCCTAATTGAACTTGGATTCCTAAAATAGACTCCTAATAGGACTTTTAATTAAATAGACTTATACTAAGACTATGATAAGACCCTAATAGGATTGGGTCCTAGTATATTGAGTCATGTTCTTTATTAAGTCATGTTGATTGGTCCAGTCAAGCCAATTAGGAGTCCTAATAAGAGTTGGAGTCTATTTGATTAGGAGTCCTAGCAGGAGTTGGAGTCTATTTGATTAGGAATCCTAGTAAGAGTTGGACTCTATTTGATTATGAGTCTTAGTAGAAGTTGGACTCTATTTAATTGAGTCCTACTAAGAGTCTATTTTAGGAGTCCAAGTTCAATTAGGAGTTTGTTAAGAGTCTCTATAAATAAGGATGTAACTATTTTGTTTTGGACAATCAATGAAGAAAATATGTTTTAGCCAATAGGCCAAAATCCTAGGAGGGTCGATCCACTATAAAGATTAAGGAGGCTCGATCCCTTGGAAGTGATCGTTTATCGTCATTTTCCCTCTTTCTCTTCAATAGAAACCTAAGGATTCTAATCATCTGGTATCATAACAGTATTTCTTAGCACTTTTGCTGCTACAATTCATCATCTCTATTGCTCGCCTTGCCGCCATTATATCTGCACTTGCCACCTTACTATAATTTCTCACCGTCATCGTTGCAGTTATCATCAGCCAAAAAGAAAAAGAAAGAGATTGAAGTCGATAGCTACGCCACATCCTGCTCGAGTATGGAAGCACTGTCATCGCCCATCGTTGTTCCTCCCCTCCTCTTCATTTTTGCCACCCGCCATTGTGGCCGCTACCACCCACCAATGTGGCCACCACACTCAACCTCTTTTGTCGCCCCTGTTGTCACTGCTTTCCACTGCCTAGCCGCATCCCCGATGCCCACCCCTTCTTCCTCTACCCGGCGACACCACTACGCTTGCGGATCCCGTCGCTTTCCTCGCCAACTACTTCGCCAATGCCGCCCAACTACATCACCAACACCCTCTCCCTTGCTGCTTGCCACCACTGCCACCCGCCACTACAACTCCCTTGCACCTCTAGCAGAGATGATGTCGCCACTATAGTTTTTCTTATCATCGCCCTTATCTCGTTGCTACTTCCCATTGCCCTCACCTTTCTTCTGAGCCCCATCTTCCACCTACAACCCACACAGCCATGCCCTCCTTAGTCGTAGCCATCGTTGGTCACTCCTCACACTGATGTTGTTGCCTCCTCTGCTTTCTCCCTTGCTCCACTACAATCAGCCCTTCCAGCCTTCTACCACAGTCGCCAACCCCATCAATGTTGCTCCTATCGCCAACATCTCTCCACCCACTATCACTAGCTGCCACCTTGTCACAAATGATCATTGCTCAACTGGAACATCTTCGATCAGCGAATCGTTCGTCGTTTTTGCTTCTTATACAAATGTTTCACAGCCTACTTTGCCTTGATTTTAAGTGATTTTACCAAAGAAGTGTGAGCAAAAATAGGTTGTAATATGCAGAACGATCGCTCACTACGCGGAGCCAAAACTGCCTAAAACATCTCTGTTTTTGGGGCATTTCACGTCTATAGTGACCACTATGAGTAGTGTGAAATGTCAGCCATCTCGACTCGAACCCCCAAGTGGCAGTGGATGGGGCTTATATATGGCATGAGTATTCATCATAAGTTGAATTTGTCTTGCGTCCAACACCTTGGGAACTATCTTTTGTGGGCTTGCGATCGTTCATATAACCCTCTAAAGTCTTGTTTCACTCTTTCTTTCTTTTCTCTGTTGCACTCAAGGTGTTCGACGAATTGCTTGTAAAGCTTCCCCCTTTGCGAGACGTTGAGACTTGTCCATCGCTTGCTTTCAAGCTAATCAACTTCTCTTTTGCAAGTCCTTCACGATCGGCACGAGGTTGTAAGTGGGCTGACCCTTTACAGATAAAAAATGCTTAGGAATTTCATGACTTAGGCAATTCCAGCTAAGTCTGAAACATTGGGCAAGGTTGTTTCATGACTTAGGCAATTTCAGCTAAGTCTTTAAGTTTACCGCAAGGGTGTCACATGACTTAGATAAATCCAACTAAGTCTTTAAGTTTACCGCAAGGGTGCTGCATGATTTAGACAAATTCAACTAAGTTCGTGATAGTGTGGTATCAGTGCAGGCAAACAATTTGAATAAACAATAAAGAAGTTTTATAATCTTGCCATGGTGAAGCATCAAGGTGAATCGAGAAAGATATGTTAAGCCAAACCTTTGCCCTAAGTAGCCGCAAGTGGGCTGCAAGTACAAACTTGCTCGCAAGCTATTGGAGACGCTCATAAAGAGTGCAGTAGCGAACAAGACGAGCATAAAATTGGGTATTCTCCATGAGCAGAGGAGGCACAATCTAGAGCGCCACCGGGAAAAGGAGCTACAAGGATAGGCTTACAATGGCGAAAACCCATCTTGATGTTCTTGAAGCAAGCTTAGAGGAAATCTACTAAGGCTAATGAAGGCACCTTGGGGTAGAGAGCTCATAAGAAGAAGCTGAATCACGGATCGACAAGGTTGAGTCCCGAGTTGACCGACTGACGGAGGACACCAAAGACTCCATACACAATCTACACAAAGTTGTGGTGGAACTCATGTTTAAGGTGATATTGCTCACAAGGACTCTTAATGCAGGAGGGAGCAACACTCGCATTGCACCGCCATAAAGCTTGGGGATGCTTGAGCCACATTACAATGGAGGTGTCAGGGATGCCAAAGTGCTTGAAAATTTTCTGTTCAACATGGAATAGTACTTTCGCGCTACGAGGCCCGACTCAGAAGAAACCAAAGTTTCGATAGCAATAATGTATCTGAATGGAGATGCAAAACTTTAGTAGCGAATCCATTAGGAAGAGACCCAATAGAGTCAATGTCGAGTAGACACATGAGAGGACTTCAAGCGAGAGTTGAGAAGTCAGTTCCTACCCGAGAACACAGAGTTTGTGGCAAGAAGGAAGCTAAGAAAACATTGCCAAAGTACTTCCATTCGAGACTATATGAATCAATTTTCTATGCTGATATTGGATATACAAGATATATCTGAGAAGGATAAGCTATTTAGCTTCCTAGATGACTTAAACCTATGGGCACAACAGGAACTAAATTGGAGGAATGTCACTGATATGATCGGAGCATTTGCGACCATAGAAAGGCTAACTGACTTTATTTCTTCAGAGGATATGAGAAAGAAGAAACAATATTCGGGAAATCATCCACTCAAATATTCCTGAGCGAAGGAGTCTGGGAGCAAAGAAAGGAATAAGAACTTCCACAGAAGACCAAGCTCAAAAGGCAAGACCCAAAAACCTAGCATGTGCTTCTTGTGCGGAGGACTGCACATGGTAAGGGAGTGCCCACAAAAGTAAGCACTCAATACTTTAACTACATCAATACACCCCCAAAAGTTGGACAAGGGTAAAGTCATTGTCCATAGTTCGAGCAATTCAAAATCTAGCAGCGATGATGAGGAGTCTCAAGGACCTCAAATAGGAGCAATGTGTTTGTTGAATACATTACAGGTCAAGTGGGGGAGAACACGAAGGTAAAGCCAATAAAGGCAAGGAGCAATGAGTTGATGTATGTGGACATCAAGCTAAATAGTCAACCAACCCGTGCAATGGTGGACACAGGCGCAACCCACAATTTTATTATCGATCGAAAAGTGAAGCGACTTGGACTAATCTTATAGAAGAACCCAAGTCATATGAAGGCTACAAACTTAGAGACTTAACGGGTCTGCGGACTAGCAAATGGTGTCCTTATCAAGATTGAAACATGGAGCGGAAACACAAACATAATGGTGATGTCATTAGATGACTTCCAAGTGATTCTAGGAATGGAGTTCATGCACATAGCAAAATTGGTGCCATGTCGTTCCTGAATTCCCTATACCTAATGGGAGGCAATGACCCCTGCATGGTTCTGGTTTCTCAAGGAGGAACTAAGGATCCATAATAAATATCAACATTACAACTGAAGAAAGGAGTAGAAAAAGGTGAATCAACCTTTATAACCGCTATAAAGCTAAAGACACTTGACGGGGAAGTCATTCAAGAACATGCCGTGGTGGTAAACATCATGAAGGAGTTATCAGATGTAATGCTAATTGAGTTGCCGAAAACTCTACCACCATGCAAAGGCATGGATCATCATATTGAGCTAGAGTTGAGAGTCAAGCCTCTAACATGACCACCATACCCCATGGCCAGAGCTATAGTCCTCTTTCAAAAGAAATAATATAAAAGCCTCTGATTATGTGTCAATTATCGAGCCCTCAACAAAGTTACGTTGAAGAACAAGTATCTCATCTCGCTCCTTGTGAACTTATTCGATCAATTGGGCAAGGTAAAGTACTTTTACAAATTGGATCATCAGTGTGGGTACTCGTAGGTGTGCATTGTAGAAGGTGATGAAACCAAGACTACCTGCATAACCAGGTATGGAGCATTCGAGTTTCTGGTGATGCCTTTAAGCTTAATCAATGCTCCAGCCACATTCTATGCTCTAACAAACTAACTTTTCAAAGAGTATTTGGATAAGTTTATGTCATATACTTGACGATATTGTCATCTACAGCCAAATGCTCGAGGAGCATATCGAGTACCTTCGAATAATTTTTAAAGTTCTCAAGGAGAATAGTTTGTTCGTGAAGAGGGAGAAGTGTGACTCTGCTCATATGGAGATTCTATTCTTAGAGCATTGAATCAGTAATGGGTCCATAAGAATAGACAAATCTAAAGTGCAAGCTATGGCAGAATGGTAAACACCAAAGAAGGTACCGAGTTGAGATCATTCCTTGGTTTTGTTAACTATTATCGGTGTTTCATTTATGGATATTCGAAGAATGTAACTCCACTAATGGAGTTACTGAAGAAGGAGCAGTCTTGGAAATGGTTAGATAAATGCGAGGTAGCATTCCAAGACCTAAAGGCTGCTGTGTTGTAAGAACCAGTGATCAAATTAGCAGACAATATGAAGTCCTTTAAAATCCATACAGATGCTTCAGATTTCACTATTGGGGGAGTTCTTATGCAAGAGGGCCACCCGATGGCCTACGAGAGTCAAGCTCAACGAGACCGAGCAGCGATATCTAGTGCATGAGAAGGAATGACAGTATGGTCCACTGACTACGAGTTTAATAACACTACCTTCTTAGGGCACGATTCATACTAAGAACAGACAACATCACATTGAGTTACTTCCAAACTCAAAAGAAACTCTCCCCAAAGCAAGTACGGTGACATGACTTCTTGGTTGAGTTCGACATGGTAATAGAGTATAAGCCGAGAAAAGTAAACATCATAGCAGATGCATTGAGCCAGAAAATGGATTTGGTAAATGTCATATAGTTGGAAGGCCAAGGCCAAGCAAGTCAGTTGCACTATAACTTCCTTTCCAGGATCAGGGGTGGACTATGTAGTGATCCTTAGGCAGTAACCCTGATACAACTCATCAAAGAGAGCAAGGCATGATAATTTTGGGTTCAAGAGATACTTATATACACTAAAGGGAATAGAGTTTATATTCTACAGGTGGGCAGTTTAAGGCATGAACTCTTGAAAGAGTATCATGATTCCCTTTGGGTCGGACATCTGAGCATTTATCAAATAATGGCTCTTGTAGAGATGGTCTTCTATTAGCCAAAGATGGGGACCAATATGGAGGACTATGTTCGAATATGCATTACTTGCCAATAAGATAAGGTAGAGCAACAGAAACTAGTGGGACTTTTGGAGCTACTACCCGTACCAGAAAGGCTATGGGAGAGCATCTCCTTAGACCTCATATTAAGCTTGCCGGCAGTAGGGGGACTCGGATCGATACTTGTGGTGGTTGATCGGTTTTCAAAGTATGCAATATTTATTGCTACACCCCTACACTGTTCAACAGATGAGGCAGCCAAGTTGATGATGAAGAATATGGTGAAGTATTGGGGAGTCCCGCACAACATCATCAGTGATCAAGATACACGGTTCTTGGAATGATTCTAAACTCAACTATTCAAACTATTGGGGTCCAAGCTATACTTCTCCACAAGCCTCCACCCTCAAACGGATGGTCAGACTGAAAGAATCAATTCCCTCTTGGAGCAATAACTCTAACACTATATGAGTGCCAATCAACGAGATTGGGTGAAGCTGTTAAACATAGTCCAATTCTCCTACAACTTGCAGCGGAGCTCTACATCCAATAAGAGCCCCTTCGAGATTATTACGGGATAATAGTCACCGACTCCTCACACCTTAGCTATTAGTTATACAAGGATTAGCCCATCAATATATCACTTCGCAAAGAAATGGTATTAGAATGCAAATATTATATGAGCTTACTTGAAGAAGGCAGCTAAAAAGATGAAGAAGTACGTCGACTTGGGAAGGCGACCATAGGAGTTCAAAGTTGGTGACTTGGAGTTAGTGAAGCTCCAATCAATATCACTCTAGTTCTTTAGGTACAAAGTGCATAAAGGATTTATACACAAGTATGGAGGGTCCTGCCCAATCATTAGCAGGATTGGCAATGTCTCCTACAAGTTATAACTCTCGGTATGGCTCAAAATTCATAACGTCTTTCATACAAGCAACTTGAAAGTCTACCACTCAGATCTACAAGATGCTTCATGAAATGTTCCAACTCGACTACCCCCCACTAGAGCCTCCTACGAGAAGCGAGTTGAAATCATTCTAGTAGAACGCAAGATGAAGCTTTCCAATGGAACAGAGCAAACTGAGTACTTGGTGAAGTGACGAAAGCTTCCCCAAACAAAAGCCAATTAGGAGCCTGAAGACACCCTATGATACAAAGAAGCCATCGTCAAAGCCTACCAACAAGCATCAATGAGGGCGTCGACAGTTTAAGTGGGGGAGAATGTCACGAGCGGTCATCGCTCAACCACAACATCTTTACTCAACGAACCATTCGTTGCTTTCGATTGCCTATACAAATGTTTGGCAACCTGTTTTGCCTTGATTTTAAGTGATTTTGCCTAATAAGTATGAGTGAAAATAGTGTGTAATGTTATGGAACAACTGCTCACTATGTGGAGCCAAAACTATCCAAAATAGTTTTGTTTTGGGGCATTTTCACTTGCTATAGTGACCGCTCTAAACAACATGAAGTGTCAACCATCTCAACACCCTGGGGGGTGGTATAGTGTTGGATGGGGCTTCGGTTATAGGTCGGGCATAAGCATTTATCACAAGTTAAACTTGTCTTGCGTTCGACATATTCGGAACCGTCGTTTGTGGACTTGCAACCATTCATACGGCCCTCTAAGTCTTATTTTGCTCCTTTCTCTCTTTTCTCTATTGCACTTAAAGTATTCAATGAATTGCTTGTAAAGCTTCCCCATTTGCGAGATGTCGGAACTTATCCATCGCTCACTTTCAAGCTTATCAACTTCTCTTTTCTAAGTCCTTCGGGACCAGCACAAGGTTGTAAGTGGGCTGACCCTTTGCGGGTGAATAACGCTTAAGCATTTCATGACTTAGGCAATCCTAGCTCAATCTAAAACATTGGGCATGGTTGCTTCATGACTTAAGCAATTTCAGCTAAGTCATTAAGTTTCTCACAAGGGTATTGCATGACTTAGGCAAATCCAGCTAAGTCTTTAAGTTTGTCGTAAGGTTATTGCACGACTTAGGCAAATTTAGCTAAGTCCATATAGCCTATCACTCTTCCTCATCGTCATTAATTTCCCTACTCTATCCATTGCTACCTTTTCTCATCCTCTACTGAGCACAGTACTCGCTCACCTTACCACTGCCCTCTTCTTCCTCTGTGCATCACAGCCTTATCCCTCATCAATCGGCACTGCCATCTTCCTCCATTACTTCCAACTGTGGCCTTTAATCATCCTCATATGCTACCTTCAACCCCATCAGAGATCAGTGATGCCACCAACCGTGCATAATAGCGTCACCGCCCCTCCCTTGTCATCACCACCTCCCTTATCGCTGCTATCGCTACCCCCATTCTACCACCACCGCTCCAACCCCACTTCTTCCTTTGCCTAGTGTTGCCATCTCCAACCCCCTACTGTAACCACATGACCCTACTGTCACTATACTTTCCCCGTTATTCTAATGCTGACCACACTGCTACTTACCACGGGAGTACCTAATTTGCTATAGTTAACTCAAGTAAATCTTGTTGATCTAATAGTATTCTCTACAACTCACAATGTTTGTCTTATAGCCTTTTATCCAAACCTCTCAAATATGATAGCTCATGAGCATTTCACTAGAGAAAGTTAAATCTGCTTCATTAATAAGTGGTTTTGATGGTAGAAAGTTAAAGCTATTTTAAGAAGCTTTTCTTCATAACCAAGGAATGCATTAAAGGGGTTAGTTAGCATATGTAAAGTACTTAATTTCATAGTTCCATATGCATGAAGGGTTATTTCCTGCACTAGTACTTATTTGACATTTTAAGATTAGAAAGAAAGATTTTAAAGAACCTAATTTGTTTGGCAGAAGCTCTTTGGAGTCTCTCTAAAACTTTGTATCTCTTGGATGTTAATTTGAGTGATGAGTCTTTTGATTTAGTTCTATATCCTTATTTAATTTTCTTGAGATGGTGAATTTTTTGTATCCTCTTGTGACATTAAACTTAGTAGTGAACTTTTTATCTATTTTATGCAAGTTATATCCTGAGTTTGTTTCTTTTCTACAACTCGACTATCACTTTCTCTTTTCTTTTTAAATTTTGTCCCTCTTTCTGCTTTCCCAATATCAGATTGGTATCAAAGCTAAAGGCTAAAATCATAGCAAGACAGAATGAAAATGATGTAGTTAGTGAATGTAGTGGCTATAAAGTAGATGTTGAATCCTTGAAGTTGCAGCTACAAAGATTATTACATAGTCTACAAGAAAAAATTAAAATTATTGAAGAACTTCATAGTAGAAACAATCGGCATGAAAATAATGCCTAAAGTCTCAAAGTTGGATACTTCAGAGTTTGAAGGTAAAATCAATGTTGATGACTTTATCGATTGACTTAATACGGTCGATAGAATATTCGACTTTCATAAACCATCAAAATAAAAGAAAGTAAAGCTTATGACACTCAAGCTCAGAAAGAATACATCTTTTTTATGGGAAAACCTAAAGAAGTAAAGAGAACGTGAGGGGAACAGTAAGATCGTGACATGGGAGAAAATGAAAAGGAAGTTGAAAAAAAAATCTTTACTTGACAACTATAGGCAAAAGATCTTTCTCAAAATCTATGAAAATGATTCTCGATACGGGTCGAAAGATGGTTATATGAAAGGAGAAAATTTTAAGCCTACTCTCCAAAGCAAAATGATGTCGAAGGTGTAAGACAAGGGTGAAAGATCAGCTGGCAGTAAACAACCACCTAATTCATCTATACCAAGTGGCCAAAAATGCTTCGAATGTCATGGTTTTGGGCATATTGGTTCATATTGTCCAAATAGGAGGATTGTTATATTTGTTGAAGAACATAGTGATGGAGAAGGAAATGAAGCCAATGATGAACCAAAATATGATGATGATAAGTAAGAGGTTACTTATGCTAATCATAGTTTATCTTTTATGTCCTATGGAGAATACAAGGTGTTGGTTACAGGTGTCATGTAAGTCAATCACGTGAGTGATGGCATGTGTGACACGCTTCATAGTCTTTTTGTATTATTATTTTTTGGTATATTCTCATATTATATTATCTATTGAATATATATATTGTGATGTTTGTGGTTCTGTGCAATGGGAATCAGATCATAATAAGTTTACGATAATGAGACTGATTCACTTTTAAACACATATCATAAATAATCTCAATCATAGGTTACTCGAAAGAAAATCGAGATAATCGGATAAACAGGTGTACTGTATACATATCCATATGATGGAAGCGATTGGTCTTATAGCCACTTGTGTAAAGATACTAAGGATACAGTATAGGTGCTCATTTAAGAATGAGTTCACTGATTGATCTGCTTACAAAATATTGTATGGTTAATTGTACCTTACGTCAAACAACGATTTCGTAGTCTCAATTATGTATTTGGTCCTTAGACTTGAGACATCAAAGATGCCTTGTTTAAGTACTCCTTTCTTTAACGCTCGACTTATAAGTTTGGAAAGTTCTAGATCTTATACAGTCAATTATTGAGATTGGTAGCCAACCTTATGAAAGCTATTGAATGTCAATAGAGGGTCATCCACTCTCGGTATCATGAAAGAAATATCTTGTATGCTCTTGCTTAGGTAAATCTCTAATCTAGTTGGTCAGATTAAGAGAGAAAGAATTCTCCGGGAGAATCTGATTATAGCAAGAGTTAGACAAATTTTGTATTATAGCCTAGCAATACTATGCATAGTATATGATCTCTAGGATATTAGATGGATGAGATATGATAAATACATGGTAACTAAGGATAGATAGTCCAATGGATAAGATCCCCTGTACCGTCTAGGGACTATGGCGCAGTGGCTTGATACGTCCATAGTCGATGAGTCAAGTGAATTATTATAAGATAATAATTCACTAAGTCCGAAAGAGTTTTGACAGGTGGGACTCACAACCAGCTCGGTTTTAGGCCTAGAGGATCACACACATATGATGGATGCTTCAGTAAATAAAGGATTGGATATTAGTTATTTAATTATCTCTTATTCTTATTAGATGAGACCTTATATTGATGGGCTCCTTGCATGAGGCCCAATTATAGGTCAAAGGAGATTATTGGATAGAGATCCAATAATCTAAGATTAATGGGGTTGCTCTCTATAAATGGGAGGCAAGGGTAACATATAGATGATATGTTGCACCTTTAGTCGCCCGCTCTATTCTCCTCCTTCCTTTTGTGCAAGAGTTACGAGTTTTTGGGGCTATGATTGGAAGAGTATCATTGCAGTAATCCATCGTATGGATACCGCTAGAGAGGAGGACACTTGACCTCCATCATCCTCTCCATCCAGATTTGAAAAAATAAGGATATATGATCTCCCTAGGTAAATAATTTCGCACAAGATACGATTTTCAGTTTTGTAATTTTTTCTCGCACCAATCTTTGCATGATGATTTTGATATATGTAGGAAGCCAATTTGGTTTTGATCTTCTACTATACATGTGATGCTCCCACTGAGGTTTTCCAACAGTAGTATCAAAGCCAAGGTTGCTTGTGCAAACGATTAGTTTTGAATTGTGTATGATGAGATTGAATCGTATAGAACTATTCTATACGTTCTACGATGCTAACATTTACAACACTTTAAACTCGAGAATTTTTTCTCTTTTCATCTTTCTTTTACATGTATTTGTGCTTCATCAAACAAGAATGAGTGGGGATTTTTATAGACCCCCAATGGCTTCAAAATTAAAGCCAAAATTATAAACCCCTACCATCAGCACCGAATAGTACTACCATCGGACAAAGCCCAAAAATTCAGGCTCTGAGTGCTACCATTGCCAACTGGTGGCAAAACTATCATCGAAAAGCCTAGAAAATCATAAATATTATTTTTTGACAGTTTAGGTGGTACCGTCACTTGGACCTGGCATTACCACCACCTAAGTCATTTCTAAGTCACTGAATTAGCTTTTCATTAGGCTCAATTCAGCCTTGGTGCAGCCCAATGGGCTCCAAATCAAGTTGTCACGGTTTCGACCTAATACTAGCTCAATTTGACTCTAAACGACCATGATCAAGACTTAACCACTCAATCACATATCTAGCATAATCACGAAGCAATCAGCATGTTACCCAGCATTCTAATATGCCATCTAATCATCTGACACTTCATCCGAACCTCCAGCGCATCATCCTATCCTTCGGCGTATCGCCCGATCTATCAACATGTTGACTTCCCATAACATACGATCTTTAGGCGCAATACTCAATCCTTCCGGGCTAATGCTCGAACTCATGGCATGAAGTCCATCCTTCAGCATGTTGACCAATCGTCCGGCCCGACGTCCAATCTTTGACATAATAGTCCTCTGGCCTTACATCTAATTCTTCTATATCGATAATTTACCCTGTAATAGTTCATATTCATGATTGAAGTCTTTCATGCATCACTTATCTTGAAACTTTATTAATCCATTAATTCATCAATTGATTTTATTATCAAAATCTGAGATTCAATAATCTCTTACTTTTTATGATGACAACTAATTGAAGATAGAGTTTTAACTAAACTCCCCTTGTCTATATGCTATAATGAACTTGAATTTTCAAATAAATATGATAACCTTTCAACCCTTTGAATTCAAGTCAAAACAACTTTAATCATAAATCAAAGCAACTTTCAATAGTGATATTTTTAAAGAAACATGATAACCTTTCAACTCTTTAAATTCAAGTCAAAATAACTTTAATCATAAATCATAGTAACTTTCAATAGTGATTATTGCAAGAATCATATACATAATTTCACATTATATCCATACATCTCAAACAAATATCATAAGTTAGATGTCACCAAATACAACATACATATGAGTGCTACATCATCAAAAATTATCATTACTTCTCCCCCTTTGTCATTAACAAAAATAGGAAAAGGAAATGAGTAAGCCACTACTCTTCTCTCCTCCTTTGTCATTATCAAAAAGATGATAAGGATATCATTTTATCATAGTACTACTTCTCTTTGTTTACATCAATATATCAATTGAAGATATTAATATAAAGAAGTCATATGACATAAATCTCATATCTTAAACATCAAAAAATCTAGATAATGATTGAATGAGATAAATCTCCTCTTTAGTAAAAGAAAATAAAAATTATAAAAGAATAAATAGTAAAAGATCTTAATTCATATAAATAAATCTCAAGTTAAATATCAAGAACATCATGATTTGTTTGAATAAATCTCCTTCTTAATAAATAGCAAAAAGAATTATATGAGAATAAATAGTAAAAGATCTTGATTCATATAAAATAAATCTTAAGTTATAAACATCATGATTATGATTTGTTTGAATAAGTCTTATTCTTAATAAATACCAAAAGGAGTCATAGAAGAATAATTAATAAAAAGGTCATAATTCATACAAGATAGATCTTAATTCAGGAATATTAAGAAGTCAAGTGAAAGACCATGATTCTTTTAAAAAAAATCTAATCAAATTCAAAATCATCTTCAAAGTTATTTTTCTTACCTTTGGGAAATTCATTAAAAATAATATGAATAGAAAATAACTAAACTACTTTATTTCTATTTTTTGAGATTAATATTTGTACTTGCATGTCTTAATCTCCTATGCCAAAATCATGCATCATTGTTTAAAATCGAAAAATAAGTTTCATCATGAAAATCATCAAGATCAATATTATAAATATTATTTCTCCTTAAGGCAATCATAGATTTGTTCTTATATGGTATATCTATGACGCAAGCATTCATATAAATTTAATATTATATATCTTATCTCATAACAATAATGCTTAATGAATTATATTGCAAATCATCTACTAAAAGAGCATCTTTAATCAAAAGATTTGATTTGTTACCAAATTTTCAAATGTCGATAATCTTTTATTTGTTGTTATCTCATAAAGTGACATATCCTCCATTTTGGCTAGTGAGCTCTGAAAATTATGTTAGATCTCCAGTCATGTGTCTTGAGCATCCACTATCAAGATACAATCTTTTGCTCCTAGTTCTTGATGGAGACATGCCTACAAGAAAGAGGGGTTTGCTTTAGGTACCTATTTAACTTTGGGTCCTTCATGGTTAAATCTAACTTTTGTCATCAAATCATTGATTGTTCATTTAGGAACCCAAACTAATTTATGTGAGCTATATTTTTTGAAAGAGCAAGTATAAGTATAATGACCAAAACTTCTACAAAAATTATATTTATCTTTAGGGGGGAATATATAGTGTAGATCATTTTACAAATCTAGTTGGCTTTTGATGTATACCATTATTTCTGAATCCAATATCTTCCTTTCTAAATCCACTATCTTGTTTAGCAAGAATCATATTTAATGATTTATTTTAAATTTTAATATTTTCTAAAGTTTGTTGTAATAATATATTTTCTTTCTAAAGTGAATCTACCTCTTTACATTTAGTGCAAGATGTTAACATACAATTATCATGCTTATTTTTCAATTTATCAAATTCATTAGAGAGAGATATATGATCCTTTTTTAGTAATTTATATATCTTACTAACATTCTTAAGCTCGTCAAACAAATCATGAAATGCATTAAGTAATTCATTATAAGAAAAAGATATTTTTGGTGAGTCATATACCTCGTCATTGAAGGCCATCAATGTATAATTCATTATGTTGCCTTCAGTAATTTGCTCTTCATCTTCAAATGCACTTGATTCATCCCATGTTAGTTTGAATGCTTTTTTTTTAGGGTTGTTAACTTCTTCTCTAGTTGTAGACACTCATTTGGAGTGCTCAGGCTTCTTACATTCATAACATATTATAATATCCTTTTTATGATCATTTTTATTCTTATGAGTTTTGTTTCTTTTCATTCATTTTTAAGTCTTTTTGTAAGGAGTTCTACGTCATCATCATCATCACTTGAGCTGTCACTCGAGGAATCATCTTTGGTTCTCACTGTAATATCCTTCTTGTTATTCAGAAGGTTTCTCTCTTGTTCGTCATTTGCTTTACAAGTCATTTCATAAGTCATTAAAGACCCTGGGAGTTCTTCAAGAGGAAAATTATTCAAGTCCTTTGCTTCTTTGATAGTCATTAATTTTGGAATCCTAAAATTTTGTTTACCAATTCAAGTTTAGCATAGCATTTTCCAAGAGCTTTTAAACTATTGACAACATTCATAAAATAGGTGTACATATCACCAATGGTTTCTCTTGGCTTCATTTTAAATAGTTCATAACTATGTATCAAGAGATTAATTTTTTATTCTTTCACTCTACTTGTGCCTTCATAAGTAGCTTCTAGTGTATATCAAATGTCATGTGTAGTATCGCAAGTAAAAATATGATTAAACTCATTTTTATCCAAAGTACAAAACAAAGCATTCATAGTTATAGCGTTCAAGGAAAATATTTTTTTTTCAAAATTATCCTATTCATTCATTGGATATGAAGATTTTTTAATACCACTTTCAACGATGTTCCATAAATTGAAATCCTTAGAAATCAAGAAAATTCTCATTCATGTTTTACAGTAAGTATAGTCCATCAAATTGAACATATGAGGATGAGTGATAGAGTAACCCTCGTGATTGCCAAAAAAAATCATTAAAACTCACTTGAGTGTTAATCCAACTAAGAGAACTGGGCTCTGATACCACATACTAGGATCATAATGGCACTAAGAGGGGGGAGAATTAGTGCTTATCGATAAAAGAATCAATTCAAAAAATTCGAACAAAAATATAAATCAAAAATACATTTAACTTGAAAGTGTTAATAGAAGTAGTGAGTAAAGTAAATCAAGACTAAATACGTGATGAGAAACATACTAGTTACAAGTGCCCTGCAAGCCAATCACATGACTGATGGCATATATAACATGTTGCACAATCTTTTTATATTATTATTATTGGCATATTCTCACATTATATTATATATTGAATACATATTGTGATGTCCTTGGAACTATATAATATAAATCAGATCGTGATGAGATCACGATAATGAGATCGATTCGCCTTTAAACAGGATCTAAATAATCCTGGTCATAGGTTGCTCGAGAGGGACATCAAGACAGCCGGATAAATTAGTGTGTTGTATACCTATTCATATGATGGAGACGACTGGTCTCATAGCCACTTATGTGAAGACACTAAGAATACAGTACAGGTGCTCATTGGAGAATGAGTTTACTGATTGATCTGCTTATAGAATACTATATGGTTAATGATACTTAACATCAAATAGTGATTCCATAGTCCCAGTTATGTATCTAGTCCTTAGAATTGAGACACCAAGGATGTCTTGTTTGAGTACTCCTTTCTTTGATGTCGGACTTAAAGATTCAAAAAGTTTCAGATTTAGTATAGTCAGTTATCAGGATTGATAGTCGACCTTACAAAGGATATTGAGTGTCAATAAATGATCATTCACTCCCGGTATCATAAGAAGAATATCATGTATGCTCTCATCAGATAAATCCCTGATCAGGTTGGCCAGATTGAGAGAGGAGTTCTTCGAGATAATTTGATTAGAACGAAACTTATACAGATTTCGTATATGGCTTGACAATATCATGCCTGATATATGGTCTTGGGATATTAGATGGATGATGGATTATAGACAGATAGTAACTGAGGAAAAATAAGTCCAATGGATAAGATCCCCTATACTATTTGGGGACTATGGTGCAGTAGCTTAGTACGTCTATAGTCGATGAGTCGAATGAATTATTATGAGATAATAATTCACTGAGTTAGAAGGAGTTCTAACAAGTAGGATTTATGGCCAGCTCGATATTGGGCCTAGAGAATCACACACATAAGGTGGATACTTCAGCGAATAGATGATTGGATATGAGTTATCTAATTAGCCATTGTTCTATTAGATCTGACCCTACATTGATGGGCTCCTTACATGAGGCTCAATTAAGACCAAAGGAGATTATTAGATAGATAATCCAATGTTAGTGGGTAATTGGATAGAGATCCAATACCTACTAAGACAGGATCCATTAGGGTTATATAGGTGGCTCTCTATAAATAGGAGGGGATGCACTTAGATAATAGGCTATACCTTTGGTCGCCCCTTACTATTCTCCTCCCTCCCTCTGCATAAGAGTTACAAGACTTAGGGTTGTGATTAGAGGAGTATTGTTATAGTAATCTATCGTGTGGACACTACTAGAGATAAGGACGTTTGACCTCCTTCATCCTCTCCATCTAGATCTAGAAAAATAAGGATATATGATCTCCCTAGGTATAGAATCTCTCATACAATGTAGTTTTTATTTTTGTGACTTTTCTACACACCAATTTTTGCATGATGATTTGATCTACGTGGGAAACCTTTGTTTTGATCTTCCGCTGCGTATGTGATGCTCTCGTTGAGGTTTCCAAATAGTAGTATTAAAGCCAAAGTTGTTCATACAATAGATTGGTTTCTTAACTATGTGTTATGAGATTCAATCGCGTAGAACTATTCTACACGTTCTTGTTGTGATTCGTAGCAAAGGCAGCGAGGAGGGGGGCAGCCACCTGCGGGCTGGCCCCCTACAAGGGTGGTCACCCACAGCCAAGCCACCTGTAGGGGTGACCGATGCAGAGCCCTTCGTGGCCAGGGTCACCTACAAGGGTGGCCACCCATGGCTAGACCCTTTGCAAGGGTGGCCAAGCCGCAAGGGGCAGTCGCCCATAAAGGAGCCACCTGTAGGCATGGTGCCCGCCTGCAAGGGTGACCGCTCGAGGTCAATGGCGATCGCCCATGGGTAGGGGCTGCCACCTATGCAGGAGCATTGATGTCGGCCTGTTGGAGGTGGGCAAAAAGGGCTAGGGCTTCATTTTGGCAAAAGGATGATTCTACACCCGAGAAAATTCTTGGATTTATGATTTTATCCAAAATTCTAAAAATACCCTTGATAATTCTTAAAATTTCTAGTATATCCTTATTTTTAAAAAATAATTAATTAAATAGTTTAATTAATTATTTATTATCTAGTAATCCTACATAGTGATGTAAACCCCTCCTACGATAATATTAACTCGGTGAGTATAAGACAATAAGATTGATCCACATGGTATTCTATCGTTATAAAATAAATTGAATGACAACATAGGTTGAGTTGGTCAAGTCCCTCAAGACTCACCTATCTATATGATCGAGATCTTACCTACGATATAGAGATGTCACCGGTGACCCGAGGACATGGTATGCTTGGTCGAGTCCCTCGATGGCATATCATCAAATCAGACTCTTCTTGTAATGATGGTGATGACTTAACTGAATATCATGGTTGTTTGAGTCCTTCGAGATCATAATGTTCGGAGGCCAAACATAACAGGAATCATAAAGAGTTATGATTGGCAAGAGTTGCCTACCTTTTGGGCTTAATGTAATTAGTCGAGTCTCTCAATGTTGCACTAAGATGCCAATCAAATCCTGATCCACACTAGAATCTATCGGAGACTTTCACTTTGTGTCGATGGTGTCACATGATTCACTAGAAAAATTAGTGGGAGTAAATTAAGATAGAAGTCTATATCTTAATTATTTTTTTTGAAAATCTACATGTTATTTATTTATTGTATATCTTATTTGTCAGAAACATGTCACTCGTAAATCCCCTACATGGCATACTTGATGCCAATTACCTTATTGGTCCAAACTACATGGATTGGTTTGGCAATTTGAGAATTATTCTCATAGTAGAGAAAATCGTGTATGTCCTTGATACGATTGTGGCCACGTTGGAGGAAAGGGCAAGCGAGGATGAGATCACTCACTATTTGAAGTATATATATGATTATATATTGGCAAAATGCTACATGTTGGCCTCCATGGCTCCTAAGTTATAAAGGCAACATGAGAGCATGGATGTCAATTCTATCCTTCTTTATCTCTGCCAACTATTTAAGGTGCTGAATCTCATATTTTAATGATGAAATCAATTGATGGTTTATTGATCGAACATATATGTTAGAGAGAGTAATACAGGTTTAACTACGATGGAGAAAATGAGTTGCAACCAGATGTTGGGCTAGAATCAAGTTTGGGCATCGGGCCAAGGTTTGGAAGATGTGGTGGAAGCTCACCGAGAGTTCGCCGAAGGAATCGGGAAGCTCACTAGGAATACAATGGGAGATCACTAGAAGAAGACCGTTAGACTCACCGGTAGAATACCTGAGGTTATCGGATTGCCGGGAGTTATGACGATTACTAAACTTGATGGTCTTGTATGATTGTTATCAGTGAGTTGTAATTAGGTTTGAGTCCTAATTGAGTTAAGCTTGGAATGAATCCAAATTAACTCAAGTTAGGCAAACCAGGTCCACATTTCAGTTTAGATTGAGCTCAGGTTGAGCTTAATTGATTGACCTAGAAAGTGGTCAACTGAAGGTACAAGCTAGGAATAGAAAAGTGTATGAAACACTTTTCCAGGATTTTTTGGATATGTTTAAATTTTTGACTCTATTTTCTAAAGCCAATTGTAGTCTATAAATACATCAAATCTTCTTACATTGAGTACGAGAAATTGGGTAAGAAAATTATGGTAAAAGTGTGCTAAAAGTATACAAGAAAAAGAAAGAGGGCAAGGGAGTGAGCAATAGTATTGTAATCTTTGTAAATGTCTCCCTTATGAGTTGTAAGTGAAATACTTATAAGCGTTTGGTCTTTACTCGAAGAAGATCAATAGTGGACTCCGGCAGGCCTCAACAAAGGGGACTCAGGAAGTGGATGTAGACCAAGTTGTGACCGAACCACTATAAATTATGAGTGTCTCTTAACTTTGCTTTTTTATTATACATATTCTTATTCAAGCTTTCCTTTAGCAAGATCATAACTTAGATTCATTAAAAGTTATATTGCTCACTTACTCAACTTGAATGAAATGCTTCCGATTTTCGATTTTGTTTCAAATGAAAGTTTTCTTTAAATTGAGATTTCAACACTTGCACTAATTTCTCACCCACACCCTCTTAGTGCCAATTGATCCTAACAATTGGTATCAGAGAGAGGTTCTACTCATTGGACTAACATAAAGTGAGTAAATGACTTTGTTTAATATAAACGAGGGATATTCCATTGCACGTCATCTCATGTTCAATGGGATGGATTACACATATTAAAAAACAAGAATGTGTATTTTTCTTATTTCTATGGACTTTGATTTATGGCATATTGTAGAGAATGGTTTTGAAAAGTCTTTCCAACCAATGAAAAATGGAATGATTTGGAAAATAAGATTTTTTCTTTAATGCAAAAGTAATGAATTCTTTATTTTGTGCTCTTAATAAGAATCAGTTTAATCAAGTTTATGTTTATAAAACTACTTATGAGATTTGGCACACACTTGAAATCACACGAAGGCACTAGTAGAGTTAAAGAGTCTAAGATTAATCTTTTAGTGCATAATTATGAATTATTTAGAATGAAACCAAGTGAGACCATTGGAGACATGTACACCTGGTTCACGAATATCATCAATGGTCTAAAAGCTCTTAGTAAAAGTTTTTCTAATTTTGAACTTGTTAGTTAAGATATTAAAATCTCTTCCAAAAAGTTAAAATCCTAAAATAACTATAATTCAAGAAGCTAAAGATCTAAATAGTTTTCTTCTTGAAGAACTTATTAGATCACCTATGACTTATGAACTGAGTTGTAAAGCTCATGACGAACTTGAAGAACCCTTTCCAAAGAACAGGAAGGACTTGGCAATGAGAACTAAAGATGAACACCTTCCAAAGAATATGAAGGACTTGGCATTGAGAACTACATATAACTCTTTGATGAAACCTCGAGTGATGAGGACAATGACTTTGCACTATTGATAAGAAAAATAAAAATATAAAAAAATAAAAATCATAAAATAAAAATAAATCAAAAAAGGGTAACATAATATGTTTTGAATGCAAGAAGCTAGGGCATTTCAAAAGTGAATGTCCACTTTTTAAGAAGAAGGCATCATACAAGAAGAATGCTCTATCAACAACTTGGGATGACTCAAGCTCATTGGATGAAGAAGACCACAATAAGGAAGAGGTTGCTAATTATGCTCTCATGGCTATCCATGAGGAGGTAAGTGAGTCTTCTGATATCTCTTTTATTGAATTACTAAATATTTTTCATGAGCTTTATGATGAATGTAGAAAAATTAGCAAGTCTTATAAACTACTTAAGAAAGAGCATGATTCACTAGTTAGTAGATTTTAACAAATACATAAAGCATCACCATCACTTAGTGATTGGGAAAACTATGACGGGTGCATCACATGCGCAGTAGAAATCAAAACAAAAATCGATTTCCCACATAGCTCAAATCATCGTATAAAAGATTGGGGTCATGAGAAAAATCGTAAAAACTGATAAAACTGCGATACGTGAGAGATTTATGTTACATAGGGAGATCGTATATCCCTATATTCTAGATCTGGATAGAGAAGATGAAGGATGTCAAGCATCCTCCTCTCTAGTGGTATCAACACGATGGATCTCTGTAGTGAAACTCCTCCAATTTGATCTTGCAACTCTTGCTTTGGGGGAGGGAGGAGAATAAGAGATGGTGACTAAAGCTGTAGCCTATCAACCAAGAGTCTCCCTTCCTATTTATAGAGAGCCACCAAAAGACCCTAGGGCTCCTACCTTAGAGGGTATTGGATCTCCATCCAATAACCCACTAAGCTTGCATTATTGGATCTTTATCCAATAATCTCCTTAGGCCTCTGATTGGGCCTTAAGCAAGGAGCCCATCAGCATAGGGTCTCATCTAATGAGAATAAGGGCTAATTGGATCTTCATCCAATCCTCTATTTACTGAAGCATCCACCATTTGTGTGTGACCCTCTAAGCCCGATACCGAGCTGGTCGTGAGTCTCTCCCATCAGAACTCCTTCTGATATAGTGAATTATTATCCCTATAATAATTCACTTGACTCATCGACTATGGACGTACTAGGCCACTACGCCATAGTCCCCAGACGGTACAGGGGGATCAAATCCATCGGACCTATCTGTCCACAGTTACCATGTATCTCTAATCCCTTATCCAACTAATATCTCAGAGACTGCATATTGAATATGGTACTGTCAAATCACATATGGAACCAGTTTGTCTTGCTCTAATTGGATTCTACCCAAGAACTTCTTCTCTCTTAATCCAATGACCATAGCTAGGGATTTGTCTAAGTACATATGGGATATTCCTCTCGTGATACCGAGAGTGGATGATCATCTATTGACACTCAATTGTCTTCGTAAGGTTGGCTATCAATCCCGATAACCAACTATACCAGATTTGGAGCTTTCCAAACCCGTAAGTCTGGCGTCAAAGAAAGGAGTACTCATACAAGGCATTCTTGGTGTCTCAAGTCCAAGGACCAGATACACAACTGGGACAATGGAATCACTGTCTGATATTAGGTATAATTAACCATACAGTGTT
The DNA here is from genome assembly GCA_021527575.1 of Ensete glaucum. Lineage (NCBI taxonomy): Eukaryota > Viridiplantae > Streptophyta > Magnoliopsida > Zingiberales > Musaceae > Ensete > Ensete glaucum. The sequence continues at coordinate 25,534,156 of CM038558.1, read as the reverse complement.
CCATAAGCGGATCAATTAGTGAACTCATTCTCCAATGAGCATCTGTACTATATTCTTAGTATCTCCATACAAGTGGTTATGAAACCAGCCACCTCCATCATATGGATGGGTATATAATACACTGGTCTGTCCAGTTATCTCGATGTCCCTCTCGAGTAACCTATGACTGGGATTATTTAGAATCTGTGTTTAAAAGTTAATCGATCTCATTATCGTAATCTCATCACTATCCGATTTTCATTGCACAGGACCAAGGACATTACAATATATATGCTACATATAATATAATATGAGAATATACCAATATTAATCATAAGTAAAAAGATTACGCAGTATGTCACACATGTCATCACTCGCGTGATTGGCTTGCATAGCACCTGTAACTAGCACTTAGTTCATGCACCAAATGTAAAACTTTAGAGAAACTTTGAAAGGAAAATATTATATTACAACAAACATTAGAAGAATTTGAAATAGAAAATAAATCCCTAAATATAACCTTTGCCAATAAGGGTCATGTTCATAGGAAAGAAAGTATAAACTTTATGGGTAATACTCAATAAAAGTCAACTATCTTTATTAAATGACCCACTCTAAACTTGTCACTAGTAACTTTTATGGTAGATTAGGACACATAGCTTACAAATATTTATTTAAAAAGTATAATCCACATAAATTAATTTGGGTTCCTAAAGGAACCATAAACAACTAAAAACCTCTAGTTAAATTAAGTAGAGCTCTTTATAAGGGACCCAAAATAAAATGGGTACATAAATTAAAACCATATTTATGTAGAATTGCCTCCTAAACAACAAAAAATAATTACATTTATATATGTTAAAAGTATTGACAATAAATCTTTTTACGATTGATTAATCTTGAATGTCTTTCGATTATGAGCATATTAGAACTAAAGAACCTTCATTATTTTTAATGAAAAATTATTTTAATTGAAATTTACAAAAAGAAAAAAGGAATTTTGATGGTAATTGAATATTAGTTTCAAAAATTATTAGCTTAGATATTGCATTAATTTAAGTGCTATGATAAATGTATGATGAGTTGTTTATTACTAAAGGTTGCATGATTGAGGCTTGAAATAACATACATAATAAAAAAAATGGAAAACAATACACCAACGCTAGAACCGCTGTATTAGCGGTGGCACCGCCAAACCACACTATGTACAAGAGGTAGAACCGCTCAGTTGGCGGTTCCATCGCCCAAAACCCTACCTAGATAAATAACACTTAGGGCCGACGGTAGAACTACACAAACCCCTTCCACACTCCTCTAAAACCTTCTCTATCTCTCTTTCCCCTTGCCTTTCCTCTAGAACTCAAGAAAAATCTCTTTCCTCTTCAAATCTAAGGAACAATCTCTACCTCTAGGAGATCACAATAAAGGTAACTCTCAAAACCTTGCTCTCAATCTATTCTTTGATCTTACTTTTTACTTGCAATACATACAGTTCAAATGGCCCCTAAAAAATCCTCGAGGGATAAAGGAAAGAGGAGATTATATGAAACTTTTGACCCTATACTCTTTGATACATATGAACACATTAAATCTCAAATTTTGATGATAAAATCAATTGATGAGTGTTCGATCTAATAAGGTTGTTAGAGTTAATTGATGCATGATTAACTATGATAAAGAGATTATTACAATCAAAGGTTTGGCCAGAGTTAAGTCCAAGCATTGGGCCGAGGTTCTCACGATGCATTTGGGAACTCGCCTGGAGTGCGTCGGGAGTTCGCTGAGGGTATCAGGAGCTTTTTAGGATAGCACAAGGGAGTTCACCGGAAGAAGACTGAGACTCACCGGAAGATTATCGGGGGTAGCCTAAAGGCTTGCCGGAAGTTGGGAAGGTCTTGAAGTGGATTTGTTGTCATATTGATTGTAATTAATTAAGTTATAATTAACATCATGCAGGTTTAATTATGACGATAAAAAGGAGTTATAGATCACACATGGACCCAGGATTAAGCTTAGGCATCGGGCCAAGATTTGGACGATGCGATGGGAGCACATCGGGAGTTTACTAGGACTTCACCGAATGTATCGGGAAGATCGCTAGGAACATGCTAGGAGATCGCCGGAGGAGGACCATGAGACTCGCCATAGGGAATACCGAAGGTTGCCAGATTACGGGAGTGAGGTCGTAAACTTGGTGGTCATGTTTGATTATAATGTTTAAGTCATAGGTTAATATTGAGTCCTAAATTAGTGTGATTTGGAAGGAATCCAAATCAACTCAAAGAGGAAACTTGGTCCACTAAAAGGGTTTGATTGAACTCAAGTTGAGCTCAATTAGTTAACCAGAGAATTGGTCAATGTATGGTTCAATTCAAGATTGGGAAAATGAAGGGAATCACTTTTTCGAGATTTCCAATGGTTAAACGCCGGTGAGCGATGGGTGTACCATTGCCACCTAGGATTTTGGTGGTTGTCAATGGCTGAACCATCCAGACTGGGCAGCCAAACCGCTCGTACCCTAGATTATGGATACTTTCGGTAGTTGACCCGCCCAGGCCGGCGACTAAACCGCCCGTAATCAGATCTTCCGAGTATGTTTGAATTTTGTCTCCAATTTCTGAAGTCATTTGGGGCATATAAATATCCTAAGTTTTCTTGCATTCCATACAATAATTTTGGGGATTATATTCTGTAAAAAAATTATATGTGAATTGTAAGAAAAAAAAAGAGGAAGGGAGAGAGCTTAGAGTTAGAAAATTCTTGAAGTCTCCCTTGTAAGATTGTAAGGGTTTGGTCTTCACCTAAAAAAGATTGGTAGTGGATGCCGATGTACCTCAAGGAGGAGGCCTCGAGAGTGGACGTAGGCCAGTTGGTGCCGAACCACTATAATTGTGAGTGTTTTTACTTGTTACATTTACTATTTGCAATTGTCAAGTACTTAATCGTTTTGAACTAAATACCAATAGACGCTTCCGATTTTTACTTACTCTTTGAAAGAAAAGTTTCAAGTCAAGCACTTCCATTCGACGTTGCTTATCTTTTTATTCAGATTTGCTTGTTCCTTCTTGAGTCATTCTTAAGCAAGAAACTTCACATTTTCTTTGAATCATTCGCTTGCTTTACTTGGATGAAAAGCTTCGGATCTTTCTATCTTGCTTCAAGCAAAAAAAATTCGTTAAAATGAGAATTTACTCTTACACTAATTCACCCCTACCCCCTCTTAGTGCTAATTGATCCTAATAGAATATGCCCTAAAATTCTTAATCTTTAAATTTAGAAATGTTCATAAGGGCAAATAGATAGATCTAGAAGACTTCAGAGATTTTGAAACAATCCAATGGTTTGCTAACTTAAATGCCCTACCTATCCTTCAAATGAATGAGCCCATTTATCCAAGACTTGTTAGATTATTCTATAATAACTTGCATATGGATGATCAAGATAGGTATCTATATATCTCTTAGGCATCATCATATAGCTATTACGAATAGCTTAATTTGCAATCTCATAGGAATCCCTGAAAAAGGAAGTGGTTGCTACTTTAGAGAACAATGGGACATTGAATCAATAGGGATTACTTACTCTAAAGCCTTAGATACCATATTTGATAACCCAAATCTATTTGTTGTTCCTAAATGTTGCGAGCACATGCTACCCTTCAACACAAAACTACTTTATAACATATTAATTAGTATTCCACTCCCTAAACAATTTCATCATGATGAAATTAGTCAAATAGAACTTGGTACTATGTATTAGATCATGACAAGACGTGATTATTATTTTGGATATCTATTGAGGCAAAACATGATTGAGCTTTAGACTAAGGATATGATGCTTCCACATGGTGGTTTAATAACTAGATTAATACATGCATATGATATAGTTATTCTACTAAATAAAGAAATAATAAAGTTAGATAGATACAATGTCATTGATAGAAATCTATTAAGAAGATTAAGATGCGTTATAAGAAATGGTATATGGACTAGATTACCTAGGAGAACTGATCCTCCCCCACCTAAATGAGAACCTCAAACACCTACACTTAGGGGAAGTCCATCTCCTCCTACTAGTCCCTTAGAGGTAGCACTAGCAATGCAACCGGCACCTTCATCATCTGACAACCATAATGACCCAATTAGATCGAATTGAATTATGTTAAGACCAAATGATGAATCAGATGCAGCAAATCTACTAACAACTTAATACTCTGATTAGACACTTTGGATCACCACCACCTGAATAGTTTATATATTTAGAACTGTAAAGAAGAAGTTAGTGGTACTAACTGTGTTGTACTTATTGCACTCTTATGATGTATTCTCTTATGACATGTACTTGTTAAAACTAAGAATTACTTTTTGATGTTTTTGTTATGTATGCAATATTTTACAATATTAGACATCACTTTATTAGAGATCATATGAATAATCTTCACATATCTTTGGAATTTATTGATATTAAACATCAATTCATACATATTTTCACTAAGCCATTAAATAAAGAGCAATCTGAAGAGAGTTAGGAATGCTAAACCATCAAAATAAATGATTTGCTATATTTTAGATTTCTTAATTTGCTTAAAATTTACATAAGATAACTCTTGATTTTTCTTGAATTTCTTGGTTCTTTTTTAGCTATCTTCCAAAATGATTATCCTCGAAGTTCTTTTTGTGATGATATTTTTATCCTTTCTCAAGGATTATTTTAAGTCATGATGAATATTTATTAAAAAATAATGTGACATGACCTTTTGTGATGCTTGATACTATTTTTCTTTTGTATCATCTCTCAAAAATTATTTTGATTCATGGATATTTTATATCTTTCATGAATACTTTTAAATGTATCACTCCCTACTTATTTTTTTTATACTAAATTTTTAGATCTTTGATACCCCCTCCCCATTATTTTTTTTCTTTCTTATTCACAAAGGGGAAGAAAAATGTTCATTAGAAAACTATGCCTTTTATCCTATTTTACTAAGGGGGAACAATTTGCTCAAAATATTTTGACATAATCATTATTTATGAATCTTGAAATTTGACACATCATGAAATTATATACCTTAAAATTAATTACTTAATATTTTACCTTTTTGTTGATGACAAAGGGGGAGAAATGGCACATTGATGACACATGGTAAATAAGTATTTCTCTTTTTATTAATAAACAAAGGGTGAGAAATGTGATTAATGACTTAAGAGGAAAACTTTTTAAATTAATGTATAACTGATGCATGAATTTAAATATAATTTTGTATACTTTAAAAATCTTTGATGATTTGATGTTAAATGACTTAAGGCCAAAAATTTTGAAATTGATATTATATCATTTCTAAAATTAATAAATGAATATCATATTGCATCCTTTGATGAAAATTGTTTGAAATGTTGTATCATGATACTTGGAATTTAAGAGTATTTGGTTTTGTTGAATTTAAGTTTACTCTAATTGAATAATGACATAGACATAGGAGGAGTTAAGGTTAACTCCTGTCATCAATTGATTATCATCATAAAAAAGGAGGAGATTGTTAACTCATATCATCAATTAGTTATCATCATAAAAAAGGGAGAGATTGTTGAATCTCGGATTTTGATGTTAAAATCAATTTATGGTTTGTTGATCTAACATATGTGTTAGAGAAAGTAATACAGGTTTAACTATAATGGAGAAAATGAGTTACAACCAAATGTTGAGCTAGAATCAAGTTTGGGCATTGGGCCAACGTTTAGATGATATGGTGGGAGCTTACCGGGAGTTCGCTAGGAGTTCATCGATGGAATCGAGAAGCTTGTTAGAAACACACCATGAGATCGCCGGAAGAAGACCGTAAGACTCACCGGAAGAATACCGGAGGTTGTCAGATTAGGTTAATTATTTAAATTAATGGTTTTATATAGTTGTAATTAGTGAGTTGTAGTTAGGTTCAAGTCCTAATTGAGCTAAGTTTAGAAAGAATTCAAATTAACTCAAGTGAGACAAACTGGGTCCACGTTTGGGTTTGGATTGAACTTAAGTTGAGCTCAATTAGTTGGCCTGGAAAGGGGTTAACTGAATGTATAAGTCAGGAATAGAAAAGTATAGGAAACCTAAGTTGACGGTTGTACCGCCACTACCCTATTTTCATGGCAGCTTTCGGCAACAGTACCGTTGGCGCTGATTGTTGTACCGCCCATACCCGGATTTTCTATATATGTTTGAATTTTTGACTCCATTTTCTGAAGTAAATTGGGGTCTATAAATACCCCAAGTCTTCTTGCATTAAGTACAAGAAATTGGGCAAGAAAACTATAGTAAAAATGTGCTAAAAGTGTGCAATAAAAAGAAAGGGGAGCAAGGGAGTGAATAATAATGTTGTAATCTTTATTAAGGTCTCCCATGTGAGTTGCAAGTGAAATACTTGTAAGGGTTTGGTCTTTACCCGAAAAAGATCAGTAGTAGACTCCAGCGAGCCTCAACGAAGGGGACTCGGGAAGCGAACATAGGCCAAGTTGTGACCGAACCACTATAAATTGTGAACATCTCTTAACTTTTTTTTTATTATACATGTTCTTATTTGAGCTTTCCTTTAGCAAGATCACAAGTTAGATTCATTAAAAAGTTTTATTTCTCACTTACTCAACTTGAACGAAACACTTCCAATTTTTGGTTTTGCTTTAAACAAAAGTTTTCTTTAAACCAAAATTTCGACATCTACACGAATTCACCCCTCTCCCCACCCACGCCCTTACGCCCCACCACCACACACCACCCACCCCCCACACACCGAACTCAAAGATATTAGATATCTAGGAGTCTCTTCTGAGCTAGGATGATAGCAAAAACATCGGTTCAGAACCATATCCTGAAGATGATAGAGTGGATCGAGAAACTCACAAGTCTAGGAATAGTCCTAGAAGATAACTTATGTGTTGATATTATACTTCAGTCCTTACCAAATTAATTTTCTCACTTCATCATGAATTTTAACATGAGTAAGTTTGAGGTGACTCCCTCTTAGCTCCTCAATATGTTAAGGAAAGCTAAGAGTGCCATAAAAAATAAAAAGTCAGTTCCCTATATTGGTGAGACTAAAAAAAAGGAAGGCCAATAAAACCCTTAAGAAGTGCAAGGGCAAAGAAAGACTAGGTAAGGCTAGGATACTAAGAAAGACCCAGCAAAGGACAAAGGACAATGCTTCCATTGCGACAAAGACGGGAACCGAAAGAGGAACTATAAGGATTACCCTGTATACAAGGTGAAACAGAAGCTTGAAAAAGCTTCAGGAATATTCATAATCAGTCTCCACTTATCATATGTTCATGATAACACATGAGTATTGGATACCGGAAGTACTCATCATATCTACAATATATTACAGATTATAACAAGACATAAAAGATTGGTCAGAGGCGAGATGGACCTCAAGATCAGCAATGGAGCAAGAGTTACTATAGTCACCATTGGGGAGGTCACCCTACATCTACCTGGTAGAGCTATTAATGCATTGGATGCATGCTATTTGTTTTCTTTATTATCAAAAATATTATTTTAATTTTTTGTTTGATAATTAGTGGATATAAATTAGTTTTCGAGAACAATAGTTATTCAATAATTTTGGATAATAAGATCATCACTAAAGGGACCTTGAAAAATGTCTTATATGTAGTAGACACTTTTCCACACATCATAAATGTAAATACATCCAAGAGGAAATGAGATGAGATGAACAATGCATACCTGTGGCATTATAGGCTTAGTCATATCCATGAGGAAATGATTCAAATGTTGCTAAAAGATGGATACTTAGATACATTCGACTATAAGTCATATGTAACTTGTGAACCTTGCCTTCATGGAAAGATGACCAACTCTCCTTTTAGTGTAACTGGAGAGAGAGCCACTGAGCTATTGAAACTTATACATAGTGATGTATGTGGTCCTATATTGACTCAGGCTATAGGCGGTTACTCATACTTTATCATATTCACTAACGATTTCTCTAGGTATGGACATGTTTACTTGATGAAGTACATATTTAAGGCCTTTAAGAATTCAAGGAATATCATAATGAAGTAGAGAACTAGATTGGAAAGAGTATAAAACTCTCAATCAGATCAAGGAGAAGAGTATTTTGAGTACAAAGTTCATCAATTTCCTTATAGACCATGAGATTCTATCCCGATGAATACTTTCTTATACACCTTAGCTCAATGGTGTAATAGAAAAGAGAAATCGTATGATGTTAGACATGGTGTGATCCATGATGAATTTTATTGACATACCTATCTCATTTTGGGGATATGTGCCCTAGAGACAGTAGCTTACCTTCTGAATAGAGTTTTATCAAAGTCGGTAGTGTCTACACCATATGAGATATGGAAAGAAAATAAGCTTAATCTTAAGATGCTTAAGATTTGGGACTATCCTGCCTACTTTAAAAGACACAATCCCCACAAGTTGGAATCAAGGACAGAATGATACAATTTTATGGGATACCCCAAGGAAACTTATGGGTACTATTTATATCATCCCGAGGACCATAAGGTCTTTGTTGCCAATAGAGTAGTGTTTCTTAAGAAGGAATACATTCTTGGTGGAAACAGTGGGAGCGAGATAGAGTTCAGCGAGATTGGAGAACATAACTCAAGCACCATTCCAGAGTTTGAGTCTATTCAGGTGCCTAATATACAAGTTCCAATTTTATATAGGTCGAGCAGAGTATCTCACCCTCCTGAAATATAGGACATATCAATGGAGAAGACTCTTAAGATGTTGATCCTCAGATCTACAAGGGGGCTATTATGAGTATAAACTCTGAGAAGTGGTAAGAAGCTATGAATTATGAAATGAATTCCATGTACTCCATCAAGGTTTAGAATCTTGTGAATGCACCTGAGGGTATTGTACCCAAGAAGAAGATCAAAGTAGATGGAAATGTGGAGACTTATAAGACAAGACTGATGGCTAAAAGATATCGTGAATAGTAAGGAGTTGATTATGATAAAACTTTTTCACTCATAGTTATGCTTAAATCCATCAGAATTTTTTTAGCTATTGCAACACACTATAACTATGAGATATGGCAGATTATGTGAAAATTATGTTCCTCAATGCAACCTTGAGGAGGAGGTGTATATGATAGAGCCAAAGGGATTTGATGAGGCAGGTTGCTTAGGTCCATCTACGGACTGAAGCCAGCCTCTCGAAGTTAGAACATAAGATTTGATGAGGCAATCAGATCTTATGACTTCGTTAAGAATGAAGATGAGCCTTGTGTATATAGGAAGGTAAGTGAGAGCACTATCACTTTTTTGGTGTTGTATGTGGATGACATCCTAATCATTGGGAATGATGTAGGAATGCCTTCCACAACAAAGACTTGGCTATCCAAAAACTTCTCCATGAAGGACTTAGGGGATGCTTGGTTTATCCCAGAGGATAGATCCAAGAGGATGTTTGGCTTATCACAGTCTAGATACATAGACTTTATTGTCAAAAGATTTGGCATGGAGAATTCCAAGAGAGGTCTCATACTTATGAGATATGAAATATTACTTTTTAAGAGTACATCCCTAAAGACTCCTGAAGAAAGGGCAGACATGGATAAGATAATCTATACCTCAGTGATAAGGTCTATCATGCATGTTATGCTATGTACCAGGTCTGATATAGCGCATGCTTTGAGTGTCATGAGCAGGTATCAGGCGGATCCAGGTTTGGAATATTGTAAGGTAGTGAAGTGTATCCTTAAGTACTTAAAAAGGACTAAGGATCTTTTACTAGTATATAGAGAATGTAGCCTCCAGATTAAGGGCTACACAGACTCGAATTTTAAGTCTGATATTGATGATACCAAGTCAAACTCAATGTATGTTTTCATCCTGAATGGAGGAGCAGTAAGTTAGAAGAGTTACAAATAAGATACTTGATAATTGCTTGATAAAAGAGAGGGGTAAGCTACATCATTATATAGGGTTCTAAACCCTAGTCTATGGGGTGCTTGTCTAAGTAAAATTACCTCTTTGTCCCTTCTATAGTTGACCTGTCTAAGTAGGAACAATAGTGGCTAGGTTGGCTCTATAGCCAACCTAAGCAGGGGGAAACCCTGGCCGACCAGCCCAGTAAAGGGGGCAGCGGTCACTAAACTCTAAGGCCCCAATCTAAACCCTAACCACACATCTTTATAGGATAGAAGTGGCTACCTATGTAGTGCAGGCATTTTAGCTGATTTAAATTAAAGGTTGTCACTTCTTTTAGAAGTCCTCCAACTTTCATCGTCTGTGGGTTGGAGTAACCGGCCAATGCCTGCACTACATAGTCAGTCAGTTTGGGATCTTCCTTTGTGGCTTCCTCTTTATGTTCGAGGCCTTTCTTAGATGGTTTGATGTCCTCATCCTTCACTAGTTTAATCATAAGGAGCCAGCCCTTTTTGTAGTGATGTTCTCGGCTCCACAGTTCATCATAGTGCCAACACAACCCCTTGGTCGAACGTTCATGAAGCTCATCTTTTATTAATTTGTTTGGTACGGGGGCTCGGATGGTAGTAGAGGGGGTTGTGGGCTTTGGCATAGCTGGTCAGGGAGTGACCATTGTCCTTCATACCTCGTGGTTCAATCGTTCTTCTTAGATACACGTGAAGGAAATCACCGCCATAGGAGTGTAGGGTTACCGCGCCTTTACTTCTTGAATATCCAGCTTTAGGCCCTCAATAAAGGTCCCTAAAAGTTATTTCTCAGAATAATCCATAGTATGATTAGATAAACATTCAAACCTTATTTGGTATTCTTGTATTGTAAAGGTTTGACGAATCTTTGCCAATTGACCATCAATGTTATTGAAATCGGTTAGTTCGAAGCGATTTAGTAGTCCTTCCTTGAATCACTACTAAAACAGTCCTCCATGGGTATGCTTAAACTAATTGAACCATTAACTAGCATGTCCCTCGAGGTGGATAACAGCAATCTCCACCCATGTTGTCACGGGCTTAGCTAAAGTTTGCCTAAGCCGTGCGGCACCCTCGCGGCACTCCCGAAGACTTAGGTGAAATTACCTAAGTCGTAGAGCAACCTTGCTCACTATTCCGGACTTAGCTGGGATTGCCTAAGTCATGCAACGCCCAATGCGTTTCCTGTCCGCAAAGGGTCAGCCCTCTTACAACCTCTTAAGGCCCCGTAGGACCTACAAAGACGAAGTTGATTAATTCAGAAGCGAGCGACGGACACATCCCGACGTCTCGCGAAGCGGAAAGCTGTACAAGCAATTTATCGAACACCTTGAGTGCAGCAAAGAAAAGAGAGAAAGAGAGCGAAATAGGACTTTGGAGGGTTGTAGGAACAGTCGCAAGTCCACAAACGACGGTTCCCAAGGTATCGGATGCAAGACAAGTTCAATTCTTGATGAAAGCCTACGCTGACATATACCCGAACCCCATCCAGCCGGTGCCACCGGGGTTCCAAGGTGCTGAAATGGCTGACATTTCGCACTCAAAAAGGTTGTCGTGGCACATGAAAAAGACCCAAAAATGGGGCTGTTTTAATTTTGGCTCAGATGAGATCGCTCGCCTTCTACACTACTTTCGCTCATATTTCTTAGGTAAAAACATGTAAACTCAAGGCAAAACAAGCTGCCAAACATATGTACAAGCAAGAAAAAGTGACGAACGGTTCAAGGAGCAAAGGCATTACGGTTGAGCGACGACCGTTCGTGACATTCTCCCCCACTTAAACTGTCGACGCCCTCGTCGACGCTTGTTGGTAGGCTTTGATGCGAGCTTCTTCATGTCGTAGGGCATTTTCTGGCTCCCAACTAGCTTCTGTTTGAGGAAGCTTTTGCCACTTCACTAAGTACTCTATATGTTGCGCTCCATTGGGTAGCTTTATTATACGATCCGCTAGAATGGTTTCAACTCGTTTCTCGTAAGAGGCTCTGGTGGGGGGTAGTCGAGTTGGAACATTTCGGGAATCATCTCGCGGATCAGAGTGGTAGGCTTTCAAGTTGCTCGCATGGAAGACATTGTGAATTCTGAACCATGCTGGCAGTTGCAACTTGTATGAGACATTGCCTACCCTGCTGATGATTGGGAAAGGCCCTTCATACTTGCGTACCAATCCTTTATGCACTTTGTGTCTAAAGAATTGGAGTGATCTGGTTGAGCTTCACCAACACCATGTCACCAACTTTAAATTCTTGTGGTCGCCTTCCCAAGTCGCCCATTTCTTCATCTTTTGGCCGCCTTCTCCAAGTAAGCCCGCAATATCTGCATTACGATGCCATTCCCTTACGAAGTGATAGGCTGATGGGCTACTCCCTGTATAACCAATAACCAGGGTATGAGGAGTTGATGGCTGTTGTCCCGTAATAATCTCAAATGGGCTTTTGTTGGATGCAGAGCTCCGCTGCAAGTTATAGGAGAACTGGGCGATGTCCAACTTCACCCAATCCGTTGGTTGGCACTCACGTAGTCAAGATATTGCTCCAAGAGCGAGTTAATTCTCTGTTTGGCCGTCCGTTTGAGGGTGGAGGCTTGTGGAGAAGTATAATTTAGACCCCAACAACTTGAACAACTCGGTCCAGAATCGTCCCAAGAACCGAGAATCCCGATCACTAATGATGTTGTGTGGGACTCCCCAATACTTAACCACATTCTTCATCATCAACTTAGCCGCCTCCCGAGCAATGTAGGGTGCAGCAATGAATGTTGCGTAAAATCGGTCAACTACCACGAGTACCGATCCAAGTCCCCTCTGGCAAGCTTGATATGAAGTCCAAAGAAATGCTCTCCCATGGCCTTTCGCACGGGCGGTTCCAAAAGTCCCACTGGCTTCTGCTGCTCTATCTTGTCCTGTTGACAAGTAAGGCATGTTCGAACATATTCCTCCACATCCGTCCCCATCTTTGGCCAATAGAAGGCCCTCTCCACGAGAGCCATTGTTCGGTGGATACCCGGATGTCCAGCCCAAAGGGAATCGTGACACTCTTTCAAGAGTTCACGCCTCAAGTTATCCGCTCGTGGGACATAAACTCTGTTCCCCTTGGTGTAGATGAGTCCCTCCTGGACCCAAAATCGTCGTGCCTTGCCCTCTTTAATGAGTTGAATCGAGCCACCGCTTGAGGATCTCGATGCCCAACCACGATCTCGGAAAGAAAGTTGGGCAATTGACTTGCTTGGCCTCCGCCTCCAATATAGCATTCACAAGCTCCACTTTCCGACTCAATGCATCGGCCACGACATTTGCTTTTCCGGGTTTGTACTCCATCACCATGTCGAACTCAGCCAAGAAGTCCTGCCATCGTGCTTGCTTTGGGGAGAGTTTCTTTTGAGTTTGAAAGTAACTCAATGCGACATTGTCGGTCCTTAGCACAAATGGTGCTCCCAGAAGGTAGTGTCGCCACACTCGTAGTCCGCTGTCATCTCCTTCTCATGTACAGGATATCGCCGCTCGGTCTCGTTGAGCTTGCGACTCTCGTAGGCCACTGGATGACCCTCCTGCATAAGAACTCCTCCAATAGCAAAGTCAGAAGCATCGGTATGGACTTCAAAAGACTTTCCATAGTCCGGCAATCTGAGTACAGGTTCTTCTAACACAGCAGTCTTCAGGTCTTGAAATGCCGCCTCACATTTGTCCGACCATCTCCGGGATCGCTCCTTTTTAGCAACTCCGTCTGCGGCCGAATATCCAGCTATGAAGCGCCGATAATAGTTGACAAACCCAAGGAAGGATCTCAACTCTGGCACTTTCTTTGGTGTTCGCCAGTCCACCACAGCTTGCACCTTAGCCTTGTCCATTCGAATGGACCCATTCCCAATTCGATGCCCCAAGAATAAAATCTCTGTTTGGGCGAAGTAGCACTTTTCCCTCTTCACGAATAAGGTGTTCTCCCTGAGAACTTTGAAAATTGTTCGGAGGTGTCTAACATGCTCCTCAAGTGTTTGGCTATAGACGACGATGTCGTCTAAGTAGACGACCACAAACTTATCCAGATATTCTTTGAACAGCTGATTCATGAGAGTGCAAAATGTGGCCGGAGCGTTGGTTAAGCCGAAAGGCATCACCAAAAACTCGAATGCTCCATACCTGGTCACACAGGTAGTCTTCGCCTCATCACCTTCTGCGATGCGCACCTGCCAATACCCTGACCGAAGGTCGAGTTTGGAGAAGTACTTTGCCTTGCCCAATTGATCGAACAAGTCCGCGATGAGTGGGATAGGGTACTTGTTCTTCACCGTCATCTTATTGAGGGCTCGATAATCAATGCATAATCGGAGGCTCCCATCTTGTTTCTTCTGAAAAAGGACTGGAGCTCCGAAAGGTGCTTTGGAACTGCGGATGAGACCACCGCTTAGCAGTTCATCTAACTGCTTCCTCAATTCGCCAACTCGAGGGGCCATGCGGTATGGTGGTCTCGGAGGCTTAACTCCGGCTCCAACTCAATCGATGATCCACGCCTCTGCGTGGTAGAGTTCTCGGCAACTCTTTTGGCATCACATCCGAGAACTCCTTCGGATGTTCGCCACAATGGCGTTCTGAATGGCCTCCCGTCAAGTGTCTCTAGCTTCATAGCGCTAAAAGGTTAATTCACCTTTTCGCACTTTCTTCAATTGTAAAGCCGATATTTGTTGTAGGTCCTTGGTTCCTACCGAGAACTGGAACCATGCAGGATCATCGCCTCCCATTAGACACAAGAAGTTCAGAGCAGATTGGCACCAACTTTGCTGCGTGCATAAACTCCATTCCGAGAATCACTTGGAAGTCGTCCAATGGCACCGCCATCAAGTCTGTGCTCCCATTCCATGTCCCGATCTTGATGGGGACCCCCTTTGCTTGTCCGGAGATCCGCTTGGCCTCCGAGTTCACCGCCTTCATACGACTTGGGCTCTTCTCCAATATTAGTCCCCGCTTAGCTTCGATCGGCAATAAAATTGTGGGTCGCGCCCGTGTCCACCATTGCACGGGTTGTTCGGCCATTAAGCTTGATGTCCACATACATCAACTCGCTGCTTCCTGCCTTCGGTGGCTTCACCTTTGTATTCTCCCCCACTTGACCCCGCAATGCATTCAACAAACGCATTGCTCCCATCCTGGGTCCTTGCGACGCCTCACTGTCGCTACCGGAGTCAGAACTACTCGAACTAAGGGCGATTGCTTTGCCCTTGTCTGACTTACGGGGTAGAATCGATGCCGTCAACGCATTGAGTGCCTGCTTTTGTGGGCACTCCTCACCATGTGCGGTCCTCCACACAAGAAGCATCCAGAGGTTTTGGGACTCTACCTCTTGAGCCCGGTCCCTTGTGGAAATTCTTCTTCTTTGCTCGCCCCACTCCTTCGCCGAGAGTATTTAGATGGGCGATTTCAAGATTGTTTCTTCTTTCTCAAATCCTCAAGAAACAAAGTCGTTAGCCTTCTGCTGCAATTGCCCGACTACATCGGTGACATTCCTTCGATGTAGTTCTTGTTGTGCCCATGGCTTCAAGCCATCGAGGAAGCTGAATAGTTTGTCTTTCTCGGACATATCCGTATATCCAAAGATCGCTGCTGAAAATTGTTTCACATAGTCTCGGATTGTTGTACTTTGGCGGAGTTGTCTCGGTTTCCTTCTTGCGACAAACTCGTGTTCTCTGGTAAGAACTGAGTTCTCAACTCTCACTTCAAGTCTCCCCATGTATCCACTTGACATCGGCCTTGTTGGATCTCTTCCCAACGGGTTCGCCACCAAAGTTTTGCATCCCCATTCAGATACATTGTTGCTATAGCAACTTTGGTTTCTTCAGAATCAAGCCTTGTAGCACGGAAATACTGTTCCATGTCGAACAAGAAGTTTTCGAGCTCTTTGGCATCTCTAGCACCTCCGTAGCACTGCGGCTCTGGTGCCCTGAAGTTTTGTGGTGGCGCAGCGCGGGTGTTGCTCCCTCCCGCATCAAGAGTCCTTGTTAACACCATCACCTTCGCCGTGAGTTCCGCCACAACTTCATGTAGGTGTCGTACAGAATCTTTGGTGTCCTCTGTCAGTTGATCCATCATAGATTCAACTTTCTCGATCCGAGATTCAGCTTCTTCTAGCGAACTCTCTACCCTAAGTAGCCCTCGCTGGCCTTGGTAGAGTTCCTCCACGCTCGCTTCAAGAACATCAAGGCGGGTCTCCGCCGCTATAATTCTCTCCTTGACCCTTTTTCCGGTTGGGCAGATGGTGCCTCCTCCCTCGTGGAGAATACCCAACTTCACGCTCGTCTTGTTCACTATAGAGCTCCTCATGAGTGACTCCCATAGTTTGCGGCGAGTTTGCACTTGCATCCCACTGCGATCGCTTGGAGCAAGGGTCCGCTTGCCCCATCTTGCTCGATTCACCACGATGTTTCACCATGGCGAGATTGCGAATCTTCTTCATTGTCGTATGAATTGCTTGCTCGCTCGATACCACCGTCACGGGCTTAGCTAAAGTTTGCCTAAGCTGCGGCACTCTCAAGACTCAAGACTTAGCTGAAATTGCCTAAGTCGTAGAGCAACCTTGCTCACTATTCCGGACTTAGCTGGGATTGCCTAAGTCATGCAACGCCCAATGCGTTTCCTGTCCGCAAAGGGTCAGCCCTCTTACAACCTCTTAAGGCCCGTGGACCTACAAAGACGAAGTTGATTAATTGAGAGCGGACACATCCCACGTCTCGCAAGCGGAAAGTCAACAAGCAATTTATCGAACACCTTGAGTGCAGCAAAGAAAAGAGAGAGAGCAAACAGGACTTTGGAGGGTTGTAGGAACGGTGCAAGTCCACAAACGACGGTTCCCAAGGTATCGGACGCAAGACAAGTTCAATTCTGAAAGCCACGCTCGACATATACCCGGAACCCCATCCAGCCGGTGCCACCGGGGTTCCAAGGTGCTGAAATGGCTGACATTTCGCACCGCTCAAAAAGGTTGTCGTGGCACATGAAAAAGACCCAAAAATGGTTTAATGCTTTGGCTCCATTGAGCGATCGCTCGACCTTCTACACTACTTTCGCTCATATTTCTTAGGTAAAAACATGTAAACTCAAGGCAAAACGAGCTGCCAAACATATGTACAAGCAAGAAAAAGTGACGAACGGTTCAAGGAGCAAAGGCATTACGGTTGAGCGACGACCGTTCGTGACAATGTGGTGTCGGTGATTCAGTAGAACTGAAAATAGCGCTCCGTGCGGGAGATCCATTTGATCGGGTCTCCTTCTTCCCATCTTGGAAAGTCTACCTTCATGCATGGATTATTCTAATCATGGATGATATGTCCATGTTCTTGAGGATCATCCCGCCGATTTGAAGCCTCTCCATGCTGTGACTTCCTCGGACTTGATGGTCGGCCTATGCTGAATTCAACAAAAAGGGATCGCATCTTCTCTTCCATGCAGCTTTCGAAGGCTTCAAACTTGGCATTGATGGTCTCCTCTGATGCCATGGTCTATGTCTCTAAATCTGTAATATTGAGATCTTTTTTTTGTTAATAGTTTAGTGGCATGAGAATTTTTTGAGAGGTGGTGGCAATTTGGGATTGGTTTAGGGTGCAG
This sequence comes from Ensete glaucum, assembly GCA_021527575.1. Classification (NCBI taxonomy): domain Eukaryota; kingdom Viridiplantae; phylum Streptophyta; class Magnoliopsida; order Zingiberales; family Musaceae; genus Ensete; species Ensete glaucum. The sequence goes on along the minus strand of CM038558.1, from coordinate 25,516,655 downwards.
TTTGGAAGGGTTTTTTAGTGACGATGGTAGGGTTTATAGATGAGAGAAAGATAATCCAAAATCTCATAAAAGATAGTACTCAAATCTGATAGAATTCGATGAAGAAAGGTGTTGCGATGTGTTGTCCTATCGAACAGATTTTACATCGGAGAAACGATGATTTCTTGATGTAAATTTTAGAGAAAAATTCAAGAAAAATACACAAAAATCCTTGGTTCATATGTGATCAAGGCAACGTAATAGTAGGGAAATATGGCAAAAGACGAAAGGTAGATCCTTCATCGTAAAATTCTAACACTGCATGATGATGAAAGAAGGTATAATAAAACTAGTTCTAGAAGGAATTTTTTCTAGAAGCTAATCTCAGATGAAAGCTAAGTTGATTTATGGAATTGTATAAAAATTTTAGCTAAAAAAAGATAAGAAATAAACCAATTTAAAGAGATAAAAATATGGCTAAAAATTTCTGCAGTGTTTCACCTTTGCAACAACGGTAATGTTTGCGAAGAACAAAATTTACAGTGGATAAAATTTGAAAAAATTCTTCAATGTATAAGATAAAAGATCTTGTAGTATTGAAGAGGCATGGGTGATAAAATTATACCAGATTTCTAGACATTAACGTAGATGATGATAGTAGATTAATGGATCCGCAGCTTGGTAGGCGACGGTAGAGGCGACGTCAAAAGCAATTATGGGAATTGCTTGGGAAGGTAGAGGTGACAGAGATGGCTACAGGGTAGCAGGAACATAGCTCTGATACCAAATGATAGAATCCCAGAATGAGCTCTATAGATTTTAACCCTTGAGGGAGATCAACCCTTGGAACATTATAGGGGTTCCTCCCTCTTAGACTCAGCACAAGGCTGAATAAAGGTTAATAATTGCTTGATAAAAGAGATAGGGCGACTACATTATTATATAGGGCTCTAAACCCTAGCCCATGGGGTGCTTACCTAAGTAAAATTATCCCTTTGCCCCTTCTATAGCCGACCTGCCTAAGTAGGAACAGGTGGCAGTTAGGTTGGCTCTATAGCCGACCTAAGCGGGGGGAAACCCTGGCTGACTAGCTCAGTAAAGGGGGTGATGACCACTAAACCCTAAGGCCCCAATCTAAACCCTAACCGCACTTCTTTATAGGATAGAAGTGGCTAGGTAGGGTTTTATTACAATCTCACAGGGTTTTATTGATTACTTCTAGGGAAATTAGGACTTAACCTTGTTGGAGTTCTATTAATACTACTGTTGACTCGACCATAAAGGCGGAATACATTGTTGTAGCAGAGCAAAAGGAAGGGGTGTGGATGAAGAAGTTCATAAGGAATTTAGGAGTCGTATCAAGCAATGTGGAGCTGATTCCCATATACTGTGACAACAATGCGATGATTGCATAAGCAAAGGAACCCAGGTCTTATCATAAGTCTAGGCATGTTCTGAGGAGGTTTCACATAATAAGAGATGTCATAGCTCATAAAGATATAAAAATATAAAAAGTTTCATCCGAAGATAACATTGTGGATCAACTAACAAAGTCGTTCTCAAATTGTCTTTAAGCGTCACAGGGGTCTGATGGGGATCAAACACATAGGTGATCTGCTTCAGGTCAAGTGGGAGATTGCTAGTTATAAGTGTCCTGCAAGCCAATTACATGAGTAACGGCACGTATGATACGCTACATAGTCTTTTTACATTATTATTTATTGGCATATTCTCACATTATATTATTATTATTATTATTATTATTATTATATATATATATATATTGTAATATCTTTGGTTCTATGCAATGGGAATCGGATCATAATGATATCATGATAATGAGACTGATTCACCTTGAAACACATATCATAAATAATCCTAGTCATAGGTTACTCAAGAGGGAAATTAAGACAACCGGATAGATCGGTGTACTGTATACTTGTCCATATGATGGAGGCGACTGATCTCATAGCCACTTGTGTTGAGACATTAATGATATAGTATATGTGCTCATTAGAGAATGAGTTCACTGATTGATCTGCTTATGGAATACTCTATGGTTAATGATACCTGACATCAAATTATGATTCTATAGTCTCAGTTGTGCATCTGGTCCTTAGACTTGAGACACCAAAGATATCTTATTTGAGCACTCCTCTATTTGATGCCCCACTTACGGGTTTGAAAAGTTTTATATCTAGTACAACTGGTTATCAGGATTGGTAGCCAACCTTATGAAGGTTATTAAGTGTCAAAAGAGGATTATCTACTCTCAGTATTATGAGAGGAATATCATGTATGCTCTCACTCAGGTAAATCTCTGATTAGGTTGGTCGGATTGAGAGAGGAGTTCTCTAGGAGAATCCGATTAGAGCGAGACTTAAACGAATTCTGTATATGACCTGACAGTATCATATTCGATATATGGTCTTTGGGATATTAGATGGATGAGGGATTATAGATACATGATAACTGAGGACAGACAGGTCCAATAGATAAGATAACATAGGGACTATGGTGTAATGGTCTAGTACGTCCATAGTCGATGAGTCTAGTGAATTATTATGAGATAATAATTCATTAAGCCAGAAGGAGTTCTGACATGTAGGACTTATGGCTAGCTTAGTATTGGGCCTAGAGGGTCACACACATATAGTGGATGCTTTAGCAAATAGAGGATTATATATAAGTTATCCAATTAGCCCCTGTCCTCAGTTACCATGTATCTATAATCTCTCATCCTCTCCATCTAGATAAGGATATATAATCTCCCTAGGTAAATAATCTCTCACATGATGCAGTTTTCATTTTTGTGGCTTTTTCTATGTACCAATCTTTGCACAATGATTTTGATCTATGTAGGAAATCGATTTTGGTTTAATCTTCTACTATGCATGTGATGCTCCCGTTTAGGTTTTCCAACACAATAGTAGTAGTAGTAAAGGAGAATGAACAATATAATGAGCCACTAGCAATCATGAAACCAATCCTTAAGGAGTTCCAAGATGTTGTATTGGAAGAGATCTCACATAACCTCCCACCTCTGACAGACAATTAGCATCACGTTAATCTTATTTTGAGGGCCAATCCTATAGATCCTTTGGATTTATTTGAGAATGAACAATACAAGGAGCCACCAGCAATCATGAAACCAATTATGGAGAAGTTCCAAGATGTTGTACCGGAAGAGATCCCACATAACCTTTCATCTTTGAGAGACAACCAGCATCACGTTGATCTTATTCTGAGAGCTAATCCTATAGATCTTTGGATTTGGTTCCTCATTCTACAACTAGGCAATTAAGTAAAATTGTTGATAAGAGGGCTAAGTAGAAAAAGAAGTTGCATGAGAAATTTAAAGCAATCACTGAAAATCAAAATGAGAGGTACATGCAAGCTGCCAATAAACACAAAAAGCATAGGGAGTTTAATACAGGTGATTTGATATAGATTTATCTAAGGGAGGAGAGGTTACCACGAGACAAATTTGAGAAATTAAAACCAAAGATTGATGGTCCAACAATATGCTTAAGAGAATTAACAAGAATGCTTGTGAGATCAAGCTACCTAAATATTATGGAGTGTTCTCAATATTCAATATGGTTGATTTTAGTCCTTATCATGTGGTTGGAATAAATGAGACTTGAGGACAAGTCTTTTTCAACTAAAGGAGATTGACACGGGAGTGCCTAATTTGCTACAGTTAGCTCAAGTAAATCTTGTTGATCTCATGGTATTTTCTACAACTCACAATACTTGTCTTATAGCCTTTTATCTAAACCTCTCAAATATTAAAGCTCATGAGCATTTTCATTAGAGAAAGTTAAAGTTGCTTCATTAATAGGTGGTTTGGAAGGTATAATGTTAAAGTTATTTCAAGATGTTTTTCTTCATGACCAAGGAATAGATGTAAAGCACTTAATTTCATAGTTCCCTATACATGAAGATTGTTTCATGCACTAGTACTTATTTTGGTATTTTAGGATTAGAAAGAAAGTTTGAAGAACCTGATTTGTATCGGCAGAAACTCTTTAGAGTCTCTCTAAAACACTGTATCTCTTGGATATTTCTTTGAGTGGTGAGTCCTTTGATTCAATTCTGTATCCTTATTTAATTTCTTTCAGGTGGTGAATATTTTGATCTTCTTGTGATATTAAACTTGTTGGTGAACTGTTTATCTATTTCTCTTTTCTTTAGGAATTACATTCCTCTTTCTCATTTCCTAGTATTAGCTATTGCCTTCCGCTCCAGTGGCCCCTACTTCTGCCTCTATTGTTATCATCTTCCTCAGCCACGAGGACAACCCAGCCACCATCACCTCCTCTGTAATAAGCAGCACCGCTGCAGTCCCTCGTGATCCCTTTCATAGTAGCCGCAGTAAGCATCGTTGGCCACGTAAATAGGATCACAGCCCTCGGCACTCCCTTAGCCCACCTTCTTTCTCTATTCCACACGGTTTCCCTCCTCTACATTTGACCGTCACCATAACCCCGGCACTAATTGTTGCCTTCCAGCAAATCATAGAGATAATTTCTTTATCAGAGACCATGTTGCTGCCCTTCTTCTTCTCTGCCTTTGTCACCGCTTGTGTTCTCCCTATGACTCATCTACTCTGCTGCCACTACAGTGACCACGACCGCGAGTGCTTGAGAGCCACCATCACTGCCTCCTAGTGATCCACATTAATGATTTCTCCTCCCCATGTAGCTCCTCTACTACCACTACGGTGACCATGACTGCCAGCACCTAAGAGCCATCACTGCTACCTCCCCACGCAGTAGCAACTATCGCTACCTTCCAACCTCGGCACCGAGAAGCCGCCGACGCACACCCCTCCGCTGACCTACTACAGTGATCAACGTTGCCTTCCAGTAGATCGCAACAACAAATTCTTCCCACACATCGCTGTCCTCCAGCCTCGGCAATAGCCACCATAGTCTCAATCACCTTATCCTTGTAGCATTATCGCACCACCGCCCTTCTGACCACCAGCGTCACAGTAACAAACACCAAGTAAGATAGTGTTAATATCTTTAACCCAATATCAGAAATAGGAATTGAACATTCTGATCTACAATCTTATATGATGGCTACTAATAGTTCAATGGAAGCAAGATTGTAAGAACTCTTCAGTGAATTCAGAAGAAGTATATTAGATAGCCCCAATAAATCTCAACATAGTGAAAGTTCTAACTTCAAAGGGAACCAGTCTGAAAAATATGTTCAAGGGCAAGATACAAGATACCCAAATGGGAAGATGGAGATCCGACTAGTTAGATCTCATAGGCTAAAAAGTTCTTTCACTTAAGAATCCAAGTTGGCAATAGCTTTAAATTAACTTGATGGTAATATGGCTCAGTGGTATGATTTGTACAGTCCTATCACATAGTCCCTTCGTGGGGACAGTTCAAGAGAGAGCTACTGATTCTCTTCGGACCATATAAGTATGAAAACGTTAATGGACAACTCACCAAAATTTGCCAGACTTCTATAATATAGGAGTACTAGAGCATATTTGAGCACCTATCGAACCAAACTTGAGATTGGTCCAAGAAATAATTAGTGAGAACATTTATTGAAGGACTTAATCTTGAGATTCGGTTTGAAGTTAAAGCTTACCACTCCTGCACAATGATGGTTGCTATATCATTCATCTGCGTGCATGAAGAAAAAATTAATATGGACACTCATCAAAATAGAAGCTTCAATAGACATATTCAACAAGCCACCCACCCCATCTATTCCTAACCAAAACCAAACATCCAAAAGCTAACTCGAGAAGAACCCAAGAAAAGATTAACAAAGGATTTATGCTCGCATGATGATGAAAACTGATGCACATAAGGGCAACATCTGATAATTGAGCCAATTAAGGAGAAATAAAAAACTGATAATATAGAAATTGATTATGAAGGTTGTGACAAACTTCTAATGATTGAGCCAATTAAGGAGGAACCAAAGGATTGACGATGTGGGATTCGATTATGAAGGTATCTATTATGATAAAGATATTAGACCTATCATATATATAGTGCATGGATTAGCTGACTACTCTAACCCACAACTTATGAATATTGAAGGTATTTTGAAACATCAACCTGTGACAGTTTTAATATATACTGGTAGCACTAATAATTTTATAGATAGAAAGCTTGTTGATCGATTGACCTATCACATTGAAGGTTATGACAAATTTGAAGCCAAGGTAGGTTGCTGATGAATGAATCCTAACTTATGATCATAAGTGTTTAAAGATAAAGCTAATTATATAAGGAAAAAAACTATTATGGATTTCTTTTTGATATATCTAGAAGACTTTGAAGTGGTGATCCTCAAAAGAAGACGTGGAACTGCCACTAACTTAATTAATCAAAGGGTTATAATGCATGATAAATATTGAAGTGCTCTCGGAATTAGATGCTGCTCAGCCTTGAGGACAAGGTTGATTTGAAAAGGGTGGGTCTGATAGAACTCTAATAGGGTTGGGTCCTCATCTATTAAGTCATATTCTTTATTGAGCCATGTTGATTAGTTCAGTCAAGTCAATTAGGAGTCCTAGTATGAGTTAGAGTTTATTTGATTAGGTGTCCTAGTATGAGTTAGATTATATTTGATTAGGAGTCCTAATAGGAGTTAGAGTATATTTAATCATGAGTCACAATAGGAGTTGGAGTCTATTTAATTAAGAGTCCTATTAGGAGTCCAAGTTCAATTAGAGTTAGTTAAGAGTCTCTATAAATAACTGTGTAATTATTTTGTTTTACACAATCAATGAAGAAAATATGTTTTAGTCACTAAGCCAAAACCCTAGGAGAGTCAATCCTCTATAGAAATCAAGGAGGATTGATCCCCTATAGAGATCAAGGAGGCTCGATCCCCTTAAAGTGATCGTATATTCCCTTTTTTTTCTTTTTCTCTTTGATAGAAACCTAACGGTTTCTTATCAAACTCCTAATCAAATAGATTCTAACTCCTAGTATGATTTTTAATGAAATAAACTTCAATTCTTACTTGGGACTCCTAATTAACTTGATTGGACCAATGACTCAATACGTAGGACATGACCGTATTAGAATCCTATCATTATAGCACTTATACCATTGCTTGTCATCGTAAGTAAAAAAATATTATAGTTTTGATATCGATCAGGATCGAAAGAGAGGAGATAAAAATTTAAATAGCAATAGGAAGAACAGAATAACTCAAAACATAAATAAAAATTATTAAAATATTTAGTTACAGTCCCTCGACTAATATTATGCTCCTCCCTTGATCTGACTTGGTGCCCCAGAAGAGGAGACTATACTCCTATTTGTAGTATAGACTGATGACATTAAATGTATTAGGACCTGTCACAATCTTATCTAAAATAGATATCGTAAATCAATTAAACCCTTACCTTCGTATCTCCTAAACTAATAAAACTTATACTGATATTATCTTAACAAACACTTCCGTGATTATTATAATGTTACGATTTATAACATTATTATTTTCCCAAGATACAAAACATGTTGGTAAATTCAGGGGGATAAGATCTGTATGTATGAGAAATGAACTTTACATGTGCAACTTGCTCCTTTACTGTGAGAAACTAGACTCCTGTTCTAACTCATTGATAGGTTAATGACAAAGAAAGTACACATAAATAGTTAGTGCAGAAGCAGCAGAACATGACCTCGGTTTTGGTTTAGTGGCAAAGCGACTTTGAAAATTAAAAAGAGAACGAAGAGGATCATACCTGGAAAATTGTGGTGTTTTAAGCATCAGACCTGTAAGTTGTCATCCACATTTACTTTATCTTCTAAAATAGTTTAAATTGATCCTATCGTAGAAAACTACATTACGGGATTAAAAAGATATGTCTTTCATTTTGACCATCTAAACATCAGTCTCCACCGAGAGCTGCATAATACTCATTTCATTGACTAGGATGTCATATGTCAAAGTTCGATTGAATCTCAGTAATTTTCATAATCGATCCTGCTTCTATATACATAATGCTCGTTTCATTGGCTAGGTTATCATGTATTGAACGTCGATTGAATCTCAATATCCTTCATGATCGATCCTATTTCTATCTTCTCATGTTATGATCATGTTATTGGAATTAAACTTATTAATTCTTCTAAGGCACCATAAAGACATTAATTGTATTAAGAGATGAAACATATTAAAGGCCTTATAAAAAATTTAATCAAATTGACTATAGAATAATAAGTAAAATTAATTGTTAAGTTTTAAAATAAAAAATAATATCTTGGAAAAGAGAGATTTATATTTAATGTAATGAATATAATGTATCCATACAGATTATATAAACCATATATGTTGAAACATGAAAGAGTTTTAAAATTATGATTAGTTTTTTTATAGTGAAACAAAGAATACTATTCTTGTGTGATAGCTTAACTCTTTTCCCTATCTATTTCAACTAAAAAGAATTATAATATATGATGCACACAAATAAAAATTATTTTAAGCCCTCAAAATGTGTGGAGATCATAAAAGATAGATTTATTGAACCAATACTAAAAAGAGTAACATATAAAAAATTAGAATATAACTTAATTTAAATTTAATAGCAATATACTCATCATATTTTTATAAGCAAATTTTAATCTTAAATACTTCTAGCATAGGACTAATAAGAATACTACAATTTTCCTCACTCAAAAGATTATTATCCTTCCTTATCAAAGTTACCATAATTCAAATCAAATATTAACATGGTGCATGTGAAGTATAACCCAATATTGACTTCATGTTGTGATTAAGTAGTACTTTGACTCTAGATTTAGATTGTCATTTCTTACTCGGACCCTCTCACCATGTTCAAATATCAAGTTAGTTCTGATATCAAAGTCATAGTATAGACCTAATAATTAATTGGTCTATCAATATTGTTTGACTCAAATTATTAATCAAATTATCAAAGTTAAATTTGATAATAATATAATTATCAAATTATTATAATTAATCTTAATTTTATTATTAACATGACTCTAGTAGAAGTGTCACAATCACATGCTTTGCTATTAATGCAAGTGATTTAACAAATTGCTTTAGAAATGGATAGTCCGATTATATTTTCTTTCGTTCTTACCATCAACCAATTTAACCCAATTACTATTAATGCAAGTGGGCAAGTGATCTAACACATTGCTTTAGAAATGGATAGTCCGATTACATTTTATTTCGTTCTTACCATCAAGGAATTTAACCCAATTACCTCTCTAATCCGCACGATGGCTTCTCTATTGCATGTGGAACCAGATATTCATACTCGCCTTTACTCTAAAAGTTAGAAAAGACAACATAAGGCAACCCAACAACCATTCCCAAGGGAAAAAAAAAGACAAACAAACATACTTTAAAATAAGCGTCCATCATAATTATTCAATTAAAAGCATATGATGACGATAGTTACAATGTATTTTAAAATAATATTTATTTATACTTCAAAAATAATAATAGATTTACCTAGCACAATTCAGTACCATCAGTTGTAGAGTCACATCGCTTTCCCAATCTCAATCCTTTCCAAACAATTCAGTACCATCAGACCACGTCGGCACCTGACACAACGCGACGGACCTGATACAATATCAACCAATTTGACACTATGTCAGTTGACTTGACACAATTCATGTCAATCGAAGCCCTATGACCCAGCACCCGAGGACCTTGAAATCATGTAAGGTCATATGTTAGCTCAGCAAATGACACTAAGAGCATTAAGGAACCTAGTATGACTGTCCATTGGCCCGTAGGTATAAAAGTCACCCTTGAGAACAACTCAAGGAGGCTAGCTCTCTCGGAGATTCTCTCTCTATATTGAACTTTTAAGACCATCTTGGTTGGAGTACCGACTTGATCATCAGAGAGGCCACATCGGTCACCCCCACCCCAACGAGGCCTCGTATAGGATCCGCCAATAGACCCCGAAAAGGAGGTGCCCAAGGCACACTCCCGAGCAGACCTAGCCGAGGCACCTTCCCGAGCTGGCCCAACCAACCTCTCCCGAGCTTCCCAGCCTCTTCTTGATTGACATAGACGAGCTTGCATATACGGGCAGAACCAAGCCATGCTAACTCCTTAGTCATGACATAAAGTTCTACAACATTTTAGTGCTAGAAGGAGGGGCCGACATCGCAAGAACACTTACAATTGAATGATCCTAATAAGTGCCTTGGAGATATCTCAACTGCCCAATATACTCTCAGGCTCCAGGGCAGCTCCCCTTCCCCCTTCATGAAGAATGAAATACCTTGGCTTCAACCCAGCTTATCACATCATCGCTTTCCTAGACTAGGTAACCCAATTTGGTAACTTTGACGCTCGGATATGTTGAGCTTTTTCCACCACCCAAGGCCCAATTCGGATGGTATAATAGTGTTCGAGTCAAGCACCTCAGCCAAATAGTGTCCGAGACCTGCATCTCGGCCTAACAATGCTCGAATCGTGCACCTCGGCCAAATAGTGCCCGAGTTATGCATCTCAGCCATTCACGAGCCCGAGCTGCGCCTTGGGTAATTCATGAGCCCGAGCAACAGTGCTCGACCACTCACGAGCCCGAGTTATGCCTTGGGCAATCGTAAGCCTGAGCTATGCCTCAAGCCAATCATAAGCCCGATCAATAATACTCGGCCACTCACAAGCTCGAACTATATCTTGGGCAAGTCAAGAGCCTGAGTTATGCATCTCAGCCACTCACAAGCCTGAGCTACACCTTGGGTAAGTCATAAGCTCGAGCAGCAGTGCTCAACCACTCATGAGCCCAAGTTATGCCATGGGTAAGTCATGAGCCCGAGCTATGCATCTTGACCACTCATGAACCTGAGCTATGCCTTAGACAATCACGAGCCCAAGCTACACCTCGGGCTGATCATGAGCTCGAGTAGCAGTGCTAGGCCACTTATGAGCTGAGCTGTGCTTTCGACACCTCGTGCCAGTCGTGAGCCCGAGCAACAATGCTCTAGTAGGCTTTGCCACTAGGCTAAAATCTAGTGGGCTTTAGTCATGACCAGCCCCAGTGGGCTTTTAGTTCCGACTACCTCTAACAGGCTTTCAATCCCAACCAGCTCTAATGGGTTTTTAGTCTCGATCAGCTACAACGAGCTTTCAATCCCGACCAGCTCCAGTGAGCTTTCAGTCCCGACCAGTGGGCTTTCAGTCCCGACCATCTTATACCAGCTTCACCCTGGCCTAATCTCAGTTCAGCCAACTTATACCAACTTCGGCCCGTTCGATCCGTCGATTCCAAATCATCAACTCACTTCTAATCGGCTCACAATAGCCTCAACACAGGCGAGGTTACAGCGACTCCAGCTTAATTAGTGTGTGAAAACCTTGAGCTCAACTTGCTCCTCTACCCACGACTCTAGCTAAAGACATGAACATCTGAGACCAAATGCATAATTAAATGGACCCCAATAAAGGATGACATGACAATGGAGCCATTGATCTACAACATTAAAGCCCTCCCTAGAGCTCCTCTCTAAGCATTTTCGTGGAGCACTTCCTCGTGGGGGGAGAGACTGATAGGATAAATAATGGGTCTACCCAGCAACCTTGAACATATCAGCCCCAAAGTCATATCACCTCGGTCACCTTAGTCCTTCCCAAACACTTCAGCACTATCAATCCACGTTGGCACCTAGTACAATACAACAGACTTAATACATTGTCAGTCGATTTGACACTTTGTCAATCGACCTGACACAGTTTCGTTAACTGAGGCCCTAAGACCCAGCACCCGAGGACTCCGAAACCACGCAAAGCCGTATGCCAACCTAATAAAGGATACTGATAGAATTAAGGAACCTGGTACAGCTGTCCCCAAGCTCGCAGGTATAAAAGCCACAATTGAGAACAACTCAATGGGGCTCGCTCTCTTGGGGACTCTATCTCTCTCTATACTGAACTCTTAAGGCCATCTCAGTCGGGACATTGACTTGATTATCAGAGAGGCCACATCGGGCTCCAACAAGGCATTCGTGCATGATCCTTCGACTGACCCGAGAAGGAGGTGCCCGAGGCACGCTCCTGAGACCTAGCCAGGGTGCTTTCCTGAATAGGCTCAACCAACCTCTACCAAGCTTTCCAACCTCTTCTTGACCAATACAGACGAGCTTGTGCATACGGTCAGAATCAAATCGTGCTGACTCATCGGTTATGACACAAAGTTCCATAATAATTATCCAAACTAATTCTATACCGAGCCATTCCAACATGCTTATTTTTATCTTACTCTAGTATATATCCATAAGATGGAAGTTCACAAATGCAAACTATCTAACATTCTTGCCTCTTTTGCTTTCTACTTATTTACAAACAACAAAAATATTTTTTGTACTTAAAACAACCAAGGTCCAGATTCTGGCAGGTACACATATATTTTTGAGTCTTTTGGATGATGATGATGTATCTTCCCTATTGAAGAAGTTTTGTTAGTAAAGATATCCCTCCAGTGACATGTGATCTTGTTCGTAGCTAATCTGTCTGATAGCAAGTTGTGACGTGATTGATCGATCATACTCAAATGTTCCAGGCAAGCACCACTTCAATAAGAGCCGATTCTCTAATAACATCATACTGCCTCTCGTGTGGTTCTTGTTACCCCACCCACCTTATCCCATAGCCAGTAAAACTGTGAGTTAATTTATGATAATTAAATATTATCAAATCTTATAAAAAATAATAGAAATTCTCGTATAATAATGGTTAAATTATTTGATTGAAGTTAATCCAATTATATTCAAAATTTAATTAAGTTACAATCGATTAACAAATCAGATCAATCGATTTAATAAAAAAAACATCGAGGTGAAAGCTCAAGGAGGAGGAGGAGAACTGAAACTAATCGATTTAACAAAAAAAAAAAATCAAATCATGAGCTCTACATAGGTTCCAATATAATTTAATATTAAGATTGATGATATTTTCGCACCAATGAAAAACAAAAACAAAGGCTGCATCCGATAAAAATGAACGGGGGTATATTCCGTAAAAAACCAATTATAGGGCGCTATTTGGTAAATTGACTTACTTTTTTTCTTCCGAACAGTGGATGCGTTGAAAGTCCTTTCTTTTTCGTGTTATCATTTGATGAGATTCATCTCCTTCCGAATCCAAACCCTGTTTCTCGCATAACGGGGAAAGATTGATGGAGACCACCAGCGGCGAAAGGCAAGGAGAAGAGGGGTCATCGAGTTCCCTTCCTACCAAGAGGAACGACGACGACACCGAGAATAGGGGAGGGCTCATGAAGATCCCTTCCTACCAAGAGGTCTTGGGGACCGCAAACTCCTGCTTCCCTAAACCTCACAACCGTTACCCTTCCTTCTCCCAAATCTTCTTTACCAAATCATCAGAGTTCTACACGCCGCCGCTCCCTCCTCTTCCATCTCCTACATCCGCTGCCGTTGACCCTCCTCTTTCATCGACGCCGCCATCTTCGTCCTCTTCTGGCGCTGCTTCGTCTTCCTATTCGTCGGTGAGCGCGTCGGGTCAGAACCGTAATGCTATCCTTGTGAGCCACCGGCAGGTGAGAGCTTTCCTCTTCTTTGGTTCCGAAAATTTCCTCCTATCTAGGGTTTCCCTTTTGTTGCAACACCGGAGTTGAGAAATTTGTCACTTCATTTGGCTTTCTACGTGCAGAAGCGGAATCCGTTGCTCAAGCATCTTAGGAACGTAAGATGGACGTTTGCGGACGTTGTGTGCGACTACTTGCTGGGCCAGAGTTCTTGTGCTCTTTATATAAGGTACACACGGCGGCTGTTATTATTACTTTTTTGTCTTTTCGAAAGCTTTCTTTTGTTTTCTTTTTTGGTAGCATTCCGAAAGTGAGAATTGCGTGTATCATGCTGTAATCGATGGTATTTGTTATAGTCTACACAGTCACCTCTGGTTGGAGCATATGATACTGATTTGCGCCAAAATCTGTGTTAAACATCTTAGCTCTTCTATTAATTGCATACATCTGAAGTTTGCATCCATTCTATGATAGCATAAACTTCTTCTGTTTATATGTTTATAGTGATATTATTAGGATAACTCCCTCAAATATTAATAAAGAAATGTAATTTCAAAGAAGTGAGTAGTAAAGAACGATACAAGAAAGAGACATAAAACAACTTTCTTTGATAATATATATATATATATACACACACACACACACACACATTAGTAGACCTTTGCGAATGTAACTTTAACAACTGTTCTTAATAAAATAATTACCTAAACCATTTAACAAAGCTGATTTTTCCTTTTTCTTCCTTTTTTTATGGCTATTGATTCATACCGTTTCAAAAGCACTTACTTGGTTAAGTTAGTTTCAAACAAAATTTAAATTATCTTTCTAACATCCTTTCTTAATTTAATTATTCTTTGAGACTAATTTAAACAAATTGATGCTTTTGAGGTGATGTGAGTCGGCAACCATAACAAAAAATAAAAAAAGAAAGAGAAAAACAAAAGTTGGTTTTATGAGGTGGTTTAAATAAATCTTTTATTAAGGTAGGATGGTAGAGTTACATCAGTAGAGAGTTGGTTACTGTCCTTAGTAGGTTATATAGTATAACATTACCAAGCGAGTAGAATATTTCATATAGTTGAGAAAAATTATAAAAGAGAGTTATTTTATGTCTCTTCTATTTTTCATTAATAAAATATGCTCATGATAATTTTTAATTAATGTACTTCAAGATATGTATATATGAAAGTAGTATGCTCTAGATGTTTGCCTTAAATCATATAAGATCTTTTGTAATTTATAAACTTTCTTTTCAATTTTTTTTCATAAATTTAGGTGGTTCATAACAGTGATTGCAAAAGGCGCTCGGGCGAGGCGAGGTGAGGCCCGAGCGCCTTGCTCAATCTCCAAGCGGCGCTCTTCAAAGAGGCGCCTGGGCACTCGCTTGAGCCCAAGCGTTGGGCACTTCGGGCGAGCGCCCGTGTTAAACCAGGCGATCGAACAAGGTTTTTAGCTTTGGTTTAGTCGCACTCGCATTAGTTGGTTCAATCGAACCAAATAACGCATCGATATCAACCCTAAATCCCTAATCCTACTCGCGAATTGCGATTACGCCATCGAAATTTCTATTCTGCTGTTGCCTCTCTCCCGCTGTCGCCCGCCGCCGCCGTTGTCGTTGCTCTTGCCGCCGCCGCCGCGTTGCTCCGCCATCACCGCGTTGCCGTCATCGTCGCCGCTCTCGATGCGACTTTCTCTCTCGGTCAACCGCTTCGTCTTGTCGCTACTTGTCTCTATTGTTAACAGTACACCGTTAACTTATTGTTAACAGTATACTATATATTTTTTTATATTTTTATATATTTATTAATTATATTATATATTTTTTTATATTTTAGCGTCTCGGGCGTTTTGGGACCCTGGCGCTTTTTGGCGCCTAGTGCTTTTTAATCATTGGTTCATAATAAATTTTTTCTTTTAATTTACAATGTGAAAATATTAATTTATTGTCTAATGATATATTGAACAATTATTTTGATCTACAAAGAAAATACTAACCTCACTGATTTTTATATATAGCAACTGGTGCAAGTACCACATCATAATCTATTATTTATTTTATTTATAATCTTTTGCTACTACCATCATATCTCGATTTTGTTCTGTAGATCCATATTACATGCTATCTATCTCCATTTTTCATCTTATCTATTTTTAATCTCTAAAGATGCTTGGATCATCATCTACAAGATGCGCAAAGTGTACTAGAACATATTCTACTCCATCATTTGTAAGTTCATAAACATTAGTAAAATAGTCTTCATTCAACTTAATTGTCTTCTTATTCTCTTGGGAGTTCTAGGAATTGATACATATGGTAATATTGAAGATTCATTTGAAGTTGGTTGACTTGGAGAACCTTTATCCAGGAATGAATCTCCTTCGAAATTTGAATGTGCTTAGTTGCTTATTTTGTTCTATAGTTTGGTAGTTATCTGTATTTGTCAAGGTACTTGTAATAGGTTTCTTTTTATCCAAAGTCTAGTCGAAAGCAAGGTTTGCCTTACCGAGTGGTAAGGTCCCGTACTGGGTGTTATGTACCGGTCTGCCAGCTGATCGATACCGTCTAAATTGATCATCGGCAATCAATTTCGACGGTCGACGGTTGATTGAGGGAGAAATAAGAAAATGGAGAAGAAGAGGGAGAAGAAGGAGAAGAAGAGGAGAAAAATACCTCGTGCGCTGCTCTTCATCGGTTCCTCCACGCGTCCGTCGCCCGCGTGATTCATTGCCGCCGGCGAAGAATTGCCCGCGGGTTGCCCACGCGATTTGTCGCCCGCAGGCGATTCCTTCTCTCCGCACGAGGAGAAGGATCGAGGCGACGTCGTCTTGGTAACGTTGCCAGCTTTTTTATTTTTTCTAATATATGTTATATTATTTTAATATTATATTATAAAAATATAATATTATATTTATAATGTCTTGGCGGTATGCCTGTGTACTTCGATGCATCGATCAGTATCCAGTCTGAGAGACTGATGAACCTTGCTCGAAAGCTTTTTCTTCGTCAAAGTAAATATCTCTACTAATTATGATGTTTTTTATGTTAGGAATATAAAGTTTGTAAGCCTTTGATTTATCAATAGATATGCATGTTTTCCTTTATTATCTAACCTTTTTTTCTTATAGAGCCTATACAACACGATAAAAAATTGTAAGATATCTTGCATCTAAGTAATATCCATTCAAGGTTCTTCCGGTGTTATTTTTATACTTTTGTAGGACAGATATCTAATATATGCACACTTCAAGATGCAAATTCAGCCCAAAGTTGTTTTATTTTGCAATATACTTTTGATCATATTCATAATTAATCTATGTTATCTTCAGCTACATAATCCTATCATAGAGTATATACTATTGTTAGTCGTCTCTTAAGACCATGATGTTTGCAAAATCTATTAAAAACATTTAAAGTAAATTCAGTAGCTACCAATTCTAAGAATCTTAATGTAGCAAACAATTTCTTTTTAAATTAAAAATTAAAAATTTTGAAAAATATGAAAAGCCTTTTATTTTTTTCCTCAAGAAAATAAATCTAAGTTTTTCCTACTAAATTCATCAATAAATATGAGAAAATATCTTTTATTACTAAATGAAGATGGATTAGTTGGACCACACAAATATTTGAATACACAATTTCTAGTTAATATCTCTTTATAAGAAAGAATGATGGTGTCTCTTTTTATTATACATCCTTCATATACTTCATTTGGATGACTAATAAAAAAAAGATCTGTCATCATCTTTTTTCATTCAAAATTTTCAAACTATAATAATGTAGATAATCTAAGTGCCATAACTGTGATTCATTTGTTATAATCTCGACGTGAGCAGCAACTCTGTTCTTGCTACTAGGAATTTTATTTCAAACTAATTTCATATATATTTAATTTGGTAATTGTTTCATGTTCAACAAGTTACTTTTTCATTATAGGCATATAAAATTATTAGTAATATATTTATAATTGTTATATTTTATTCTAATAGGATCATCCCTATACCGCTTACTTTAATAACTGAATCATCACCAAACTTCAATTTTAAAATAACTAATTTATCGAACTCGAGACAAGATTATTATTACTTACAAGGTTTGCCGTATCGGTCCTTGTATATTGGTATCTAATCGGTATGGTATAGTACCCGCTATTGAGTGGCACGCATAGTGTGTACTGCTCGATACATTAAAATATAATATAATATTAAATATTATATATTTATATATATATATGAGGCGGCGCCTCGTCTTCTAATTTTTAATACATATTTATATAATATTATATAATATATTAAATTTATGCTGCCTGGTACAAGGTGGTTCGTGTACCGATACCCTATCGGACTGGTATGTACCACCCATACCCTATCGGACTGGTATGTACCACCCATACCCGGCGGTACAGGACGGCACGACAAACCTTGATTACTTATAATATTATTAGCATTAGTATCTAAATACCAAAAAATATTAGAAAAATTCTTCCACCAGATCTGTTAGGATTCCTTTAATTTTTGATCTTTCGAGTC
Source organism: Ensete glaucum (assembly GCA_021527575.1). NCBI lineage: Eukaryota > Viridiplantae > Streptophyta > Magnoliopsida > Zingiberales > Musaceae > Ensete > Ensete glaucum. Next base: position 25,498,612 of record CM038558.1, on the reverse strand, counting down.
CTAAACTGATGTAAAGACATGTTCTCTTGAGTTTTCTAGTTCCAGTAGGAGTCAGAACTCAGTTGACTAGGGGTTTATTTGAGATTTTTTATTTTAATTAGGAGTCGAAGTCCTAGCGGACTAAGGTGTGAAACTCTATAAATAGGGATGTATCAATTTTTATTCTCTATCAAGAAAATAACTTTTCATCCTTTGGCAAACCCTAGGAGGCCGATCCCCTTGAAGTGATCAAGGAAGCCGATCCCCTCGAAGTGATCTTATCCCTCTCTTCCTTCTATTGCCACTTCGAGATCGTTCGCCTCCTAGTCGCGACCCTTGGCATTCATTGTAGCCCCTACATCGATCGTCACTGCTTCCTAGTTGTGCCATCACAATTGCCTCCTAGCTGCAACTTTTGGCATCCACTGCAACTCACCACACCGATCGCCACTACTTCCTAACCATTGCCTTGGTTGGGGATTACAAATGTGTAGTCCTATGCAATGGCTACCAACAACTCAATGAAAGCTCAACTAGAAGCCTTGGAAACTAGAATTGAGAATTGACTGCATGGAACTCTTAACAATTTCAAAAGGAGCCTATTGGAGAACTTCAACAGGTTTCAATAAGATTAAAGTTCAAGTCCTGCGTTGAACCGATTTGGAGATACATGAAAGGGCATTAAGAATATGACATAAGCTACCCATGCATGAAGGTCGAATTTCCAAGATGAGAAGATGGGATCCGACCAGTTGGATCTCTAGGGTAGATTAATTTTTTCGCTTTCACAGAACTCTAGAAGAATCCAAGGTGGAAATAGCTTCAATCCAATTAGATAGATGCAATCCATTGGTCTGATTGGTATAAAACCTATCACGGGGTCCTCTCGTGGGAGCAATTTAAGCGAGGACTTCTTGTTCGCGTTAGACCATCCGAACACGAGAATGTTGATGAGCAACTCGCCAAAATCCATCAGACTTCTACAGTGCTAGAATATAAGAGCCGCTTTGAATGACTGTCAAATCAAGTCAGAGACTGGTTCGAACTACAACTGGTGGGTACACTTATCAAAGGATTTAATCCATATATCTGGTGTGAAGTTAAGGCTCGCCAACCCGATACTATGACAGTTGCGATCTCATTTGCACGATTGCATGAAGAAAAAATCAACATAGAGAATTGCTGAAGCAGAAGTGTCAACAAACAGGTGATTAACAAGCCGTCGGCCCCATCTATTCCCAGCCGAAACCCTAACACTCGAAGACTCATTTAAGAAGAACTCAAAGAAAGATCAACGAAGGGTTTGTGCTGGTATTGTGATGAAAAGTGGAGTAAGGAGCACCGATGCAAATATGGGAAGCTTTTGATGATTGAACCAATTGAGGAGGAATCAGAAGTTGACGACGTGGGCTCTAGTTATGAAGGTATGAATATTGATGAAGATGTTGAACCTATCACACATATAGTGCATGCATTGACCGGCTACACTAACCTACAAACTATGAAAGTTGGAGGAACTTTGAAATATCCGCCTGTTACTATTTTAATTGATATCGGTAGCACTGCCAATTTTATGGACAGTAAGGTTGCTACCGAATTGGCCTACCACATTGAAGGTTTTGACAAATTCGAGGTAACTCTAAAGGGAAGGCGTGGAAGTAAGGTCACAATTGTCACTAGCAATCGGACGGAGAGGGTTCTTCAGAAGATGCACCAGATTCTTGGTACAGTTGCAGAGCATTGAAAAGGAAGTGATAGTGCACAACCAAACTAAAGATGTCCAATCATTGTTTAGATAGTTTGTAGATGTATTTGTAGAGACATAAGTGTTAGGATCGTACAGGCAAGGTTTGACTTACTTAGGTATCGATATATTGTCATCAGACGGGACCCATACCGAGCAAAGATGCACGGCATTCGGTATTAAAATATAATATAATATTTTCTATAATATAATATTATGTAATATAATATTAAAATATTAAAAAAAAATGAAAAGGGGGCGATGTCGCCTCGATCTGTCTCCCCGCGTGGGGAGACGCTCCATCTCCTCGCGCGGGAGAAAAAGTGGTCATGCGTCGCGACACAGAGGCGACATGGAGGCGATGGCGAGGTATTCTTTCTTCCCCTCTTTTTTTTTTTTTCTTCTTCTTCCCTTTTTCTTCCTCAATCGACCGCCGACGGTCGATTTCTCTCTCAATCGACCATCAACGGTCGATTTCTTCTTCAATCGACCGCTGACGGTTGAAATCGATCGTCGACGGTCGATTTTTGACAGAACCGCTCGGTAGTGGGCGGTCCGTAACTGGACCGTATTGCTCTAAAGCAGATAGGTCAAAATTGCAAACCTTGCGTAATGGTACTAAGAAGGGGGGGGGGTGAATTAGTGGTATAAAAAAAATGTTCCGATTCAAAAAAGTTCGAATAAAAGTATGAATCAAAAATATGTTTAACTAAGAGTGCAAGTGAGGGCAATAAGTGAAGTAAATCGGTAAGCAATAATAGGCCACAACAAGAAAGGAAATGCAAATCAATTTACAGTGGTTCGATCGTCCCGACCTACATCCACTCTTTATTCCTCTTTTTTCGAGGCCATCGGCTTTTACTACGGATCTTCTTTCCAACGGGCGAAGATAAACTATCTTTGCTACAACCCTTCTCCTTTTACCAGGCTCAGGAGAGAACCTTTACATATTTACACAAAATCTCACACCTTTTTAAAATCAAGGAGGAAGAGACTCAAACACTTTTAAGAGTTTACAACACTTTTAATCTCGAAGATTCTTTTGTGTTCACCCTTATTTTTTCTGGCATCAAGCAAGCATGAGTGTAGTATTTATAGACCCTCAAAGGCTTCACAAATGGAGCTAAAAATTTAAATCCTCGAGTTTGCAAGGTATTGGCGGTACCACCGCCGCGTCGGGCGGTACTACCGTTGAACAAAGCTTGGGAATCTGGGCTCTGGCGGTACTATCGCCGACCTAGGCGTTACCATCGTCACGCCGTAGGCGGTACCATCGTCGACCATGGGCAAGATTACAGAAGTCCCGAAAAAACACAAAATAGTGCTTTTCGACTGTTTGGGTGGTACCACCATCTGGGCTTGCTTCAGGTCACGGAATTGGCCTTCCAACAGGCCCAATTCGGCCTTGGTTCAGGCCTAGTGGGCTCCTAATTGAGTTGGTATGGTTTTGGCCCAATACCAGTTTAATTTGACTATATACGATCACAATCAAGACCTAACCACTTTAATTACAATCACTAAGCTTTCAGCACGTTGTTTCGTATTCCGATGTGTTATCTATTGTCTAGTATTCTGGGTTGTCATCTGATCATCTGACACTTCGGCCGAACCTCCAACGTATCTTTCGACCCGATACCTGAACTCATGGCACGAAGTCCATCCTACCACACGTTGACCGATCCTACGGCCCGATGTCCAATCTTTGACATGACGCTTTTCAGCCCAACGTCTACTTCGATAATTTTGCCCTCCGATGGTTCGAGTCCATGATCGAAGTTTTTCCTGTATTACTTATTTTGAAAGCATATTAGTTCATAAATTCATCAATTGATTTCATCATCAAAATCTGGGATTCAATAATCTCTCCTTTTTTTATGATAACAACCAATTGATGACGGAGTTTTAGTTAAATTTCTCTTGTTTATATGCCATAATGAACTTGGATTTTTAAAGAAAAATGATAACCTTTCAATTCTTTGAATTCAACTCAAAATAATTTTAATCATAAATCCTAGCAACTTTCAATAGTAACTATTGCAAGGATCATATGCATAATTTCACATCATATCTATAGTTTAAAATAGTTACACATCTCAAACAAATATCATAAGTTAATATCATCAAATACAACATGCATATGAGTGCTACGTCATCAAAAAAATTACCATTACTTCTCATTATCAACAAAAAGAGGAAAAAGAAATGAGTAAGCCACTACTTCTCTCTCCTTTATAATTATCGAAAAGAAGAGAAGGATATCATTGTATCATAGTGCTACTTCTTTTCGTTTACATTAATGTGCCCATGAAGGCTATTAATACAAAGGAGGTGTATGATATAAATCTCATATCATTCATGTATTTGAAATCAAGATAATGATCCAATGAGGAAAAAATGAGAAGAATCATGATTCATGTATTTGAAAGATTCAACATGCCTAATTCTCTTCAAATAAAATCAAATTGTTCCTCATTTAGTGGTTTAGTAAAAATATTTGCCAATTGATGTTTTGTGTCAATGAAATCTAAAGATATATCATGATTGCTAACATGATCTATAATAAAATGATGTCTAATATCAATGTGTTTAGTCCTAGAGTGTTGAATAGGGTTCTTTGTTCTATAAATTGCACTCACATTTTATAGGAATATTTTTAGGTAAAGTCCATAATCTTCCAAAGTACTCTTTATCCAAATTACTTGTGCACAACATGCACTGACTGCTACATATTCAGCCTCGACTATGGATAATGTGATAGTGTTTTGCTACTTGGAATACCAAGAAACAAGTGCATGACCTAAGAATTGACATATTCTAGAGGTACTTTTTCTATCTATTTTGCATAATGCAAAGTCGACATCAGCATATGCAATCAAATCAAAATTTACAGACTTTAGATACCATAATCCTAGATTTGGAGTTTCTTTTAAGTATCTAATTTTTTTTTAACTGCTTTATAATGAGATTGTTTTAGATTTGACTGAAATCTTGCACAAAGTCCAACACTAAACATTATATCAGGTTTAGTTGCGGTAAGATATAATAAACTCCCTATCATACCTTTATAAGTTTTTTTATCAAAGCATTCTTTTTCATTGTCCATATCTACTTTTGTAGACATGCTCATTGGTGTATTAATGACCTTAGCGCTATCCATGTGAAATCGTTTTAATAGATCCAAAGCTACTTAGCTTGACTAATAAAAATTTTATCATTTAGTTGTTTAATTTGTAATCCGAAGAAAAATATCAATTCACCCATCAAACTCATTTCAAACTCTTGGCTCATACTCTTGGCAAATGATTTACTTAAAGATTTATTAGTAGAATCAAAATTCATATCATCAACATAAATTTGAATAATAAGAAAATTATTTTAAAATATTTAATAAATAATGTGTTATCGACCTTACGTTTCAAAAAATTATTTTATCTAAGCCTCTCATACAAAGCCTTAGGAGTTTGCTTCAAACCATAGAGAGCCTTAGATAATTTGTAAATATGGTTTGGAAAAATATCATTTTTAAATCCGGGTGGTTGCTCAACATAAACTTCTTCAGGAATAAAACTATTAAGAAAAACACTTTTGACATCCATTTGAAATAATTTGAAATTTTTAAAACAAGTATAGGCAAGGAGTATCCTTATGGCTTCAAGTCTTGTCATAAGAGCGAAAGTTTCTTCCTAGTTTATATCTTCTTCTTGGTCGAAACCTTTGATCATTAATCTAGTCTTGTTTCGAACCACAATACCTTGTTCATTTTGTTTATTCCCAAAGATCTATTTAGTGCTAATCACAATATGATCACTAGGTCTAGGAACAAGCATCCAAACCTTATTTCTTTTACATTGATTTAATTTTTCATGCATTGCCAAGACCAATGAGTCATCTTTAAGAGCATCGTCAATGCATCTAAGTTCGATTTTAGATAAAAAGGTAGCATTTGCATACATATTTTTAAGTGAAGAACGAGTTTGAATATCTTTTGATATATCTCCATTGATTAGCTCCTTAGGATGAGTATTTACATACTTCCATTCCTTGGGTAAGGTATCTTTGGAAATAGATTAATCCGAGTTACTTTGGATTGGAAAATTCTCATTTAAATTCAAAATATCAAACTCACAATCATCATCAAAATCATTTTTCTTACCTTCGAGAAACTCATTAAAAATAACATGGATAGATTCCTCAATAACTAAAGTTCTTTTATTAAAAACTCGAAAAGCTTTAGAAATAGAGGAATATCCAAGAAAAATATCTTCATTGGATTTTGCATCAAATTTTTCTAAGCCATTCTTTTCATTTAAAATAAAACATTTACAACCAAAAACTTTAAAAATAAAATGTTGGGTCTTTTATTGTTACACAATTCATAAGGAGTTTTAAATAGTAGAGGTCTTACGAGAACCCGGTTCATGACATAACATATCGTGTTAACGGCTTTGCCCAAAAGTATTTGGATAGGCTATGTTCATTAACCATGGTTCTTGCTATCCCTTGTAAACTCCTATTCTTTCTCTCAACAACTCTATTTTATTGTGGATTTTTTGGAGTAGAGAAATTGTGGTCATACCCATTTGAAGCACAAAATTCTTGAAAATCATGATTTCTAAATTTACTACCATGATTACTATGAATAGAAGAAATCATAAAACCTTTTTCATTTTGAACTTGTTTGCAAAACTTTGTAAAACATTTAAAACAATCACTTTTATGTGCCAAGAAGTATGTCCAAGTAAATCTACTATAATTATCAACAATTACAAAAACATATTCCTCCTAGACTTGTGATATCAATTAGTCCAAATAAATCCATATGAATTAATTGGAATGGTCTAGAGGTACTTGATTTTTGGGTTTAAAGCTACTCTTTATTTGTTTTCCTAGTTGACATGCATCATAAATCTTATCATTGATAAATTTAACTTTAGGCATTCCTCTTACAAGTTCTTTAGTTCTGACTTGTGAGATCAGTTTCATACTTGCATGACCTAACCTCATATTCCAAAGCTATGCATCATCGTTTAAAATCGAAAAACAAGTTTTGTCATAAAAATCATCAAGATCAATAATATAAGCGTTATTGTTCCTTAAGACAATCATAGATTTATTCTTATGTGGTATGTCTATAATGCAAGCATTACATTCAAATTTGATATTATATCCCTTATCACACAATTGACTAATGCTTAGTAAGTTATGTTTTTAACCATCTACTAACAAAATATTTTCAATCAATAGATTTGATTTGCTACCAGTATTTTCAAAATCGATATTTTTTCCTTTGTTGTTTTCTTCGAAGGTGACATCTTTCTCGGCTAGTGGGCTTTAAGAATTGTGTTGGATCTTCGGTCATATGTCTTGAGCATCATCCACTATTAAGATACCATCTTTTGCTCCTGTCTCTTATTTGGAGATATACCTACAAGAAAAAAGGGTTTAATGATTTGTTTTTAATATACATAACTTTGGTTAGCAAAAATCATGTTTAATGATTTGTTTTCAATTTTAAACTTTTCTAAAGTTTGTTGTAATAATATATATATATTTTTAAGTGAATCTAACTCTTTACATTTAGAGCAAGGAGTACAAGATGTTGATATTTCATACATAATTTTTAATGTTTCAAATTTACTAGTAAGAAATGCATGATCGCTTTTTAGTGACTTATATTTCTTACCAATGTTTTTGAGTTCATTATATAAATCATAAAATGCATCAAATAATTTATTATAAGATAAGGATGTTGCAGAAAAGTCACATACCTCATCGTCAAAAGCCACCAATGTGTAGTTTGCCACTTTGTCTTTGTTGATTTGCTTTTCGTCCTCTGATGCACTTGATTCATCCTAAGTTGCCTTGAATGTGATTTTTCTTCTTTTGGGTCGATAACTTCTTTTTTAGTTTTGGATACTCATTTGTGAAGTGTCCTGGTTTCTTACATTCATACCATATTATAGTATCCTTTTTAGGTTCATTTTTATTCTGATTAGTTTTGTTCCTTTTCATGAATTTTTTAAGTCTTCTTGTGAGAAGTGCAATGTTGTCATTATTATCACTTGCTTTCGCTCGAGGAATCTTCTTTAGTTCTCAGTGTAATGTCTTTCATGTTCTTTAGAAGGTTTTCCTCTTGTTTGTCATATGCTTTATAAGTTATTTCATAGGTCATTAAAGATCCTATGAGTTCTTCAAGAGGAAAAATTTCAAGTCATTTGCTTTTTGGATAACTGTTATTTTTGTATCCCAACATCTTGGAAGAGATCTAAAATTTTATTTATCGATTCAAGGTTAGTATAGCATTTCCCAATTGACAACATCCATAAAATGGGTGTACATGTCATCAATGATTTCACTTAGCTTCATTTTAAACAGTCGAAACTATGTACCAAAAGATTAATTTTTGATTCTTTTACTCTGCTTGTGCCTTTATGAGTAACTTTAAGTGCGTACCAAATGTCATGAGTAGTGTCACAAGTAAAAACACGATTAAACTCACTTTTATTTAAAGCACAAAATAAAGCGTTCATAGTTTTAGCGCTTTAAGAAAACGTTTTTTTCAAAATCATTCCATTCATTCATTGGATTAGAAGATTTTTGAAGACCACATTCAATGACGTTCCATAAATCAAAATCCATAGAAATCAAGAAAATTCTCATTTGTGTTTTCCAATAAGTGTAGTTCGTTCTATTGAACATAAGAGGACGAGTGATAGAGTGACCCTTGTGATTGCTAGAAAAAGTTATTAAAACTCACTTGGGCGTTAATCCAACTGAGAGAACTTGGCTCTGATACTAAAAGGGGGAGGGGTGAATTAGTGTTATAAAAAAAGGTTTCGATTTGAAAAAGTTCGAACGAGAATATGAATTGGAAATACGTTAACTAAGAGTGCAAGTGAGGAGAGTGAGTGAAGTACATGAGTAACCAATAATAAGGCAAAGCAAGAAAGGAAATGCAAATCGATTTACAGTGGTTCGGTCGTCCCGACCTACGTCTAATCCCGATTCCTCTTCTCTTGAGGCCATTAGCTTTCATTACCGATCTTCTTTTAAACTGGAGAAGATCAACTACCCTTGTTACAATCCTTCTTCTTTTATCAGGCTCACGAGAGAACCTTTACACAAACTCTTTTACACAAGACCTCACACCTCAGAATAACCGCTAAACTCAAGGAGGAAGAGACTCAAACATTTTCAAGAGTTTACAACACTTTTAACTTCAATAATGCTTTTTGGTTCACCCTTGTTTTCTCTTGCATCAAGCAAGCATGAGTGGGGTATTTATAAACCTCCAAAGGCTTTAGAAATGGAGCCAAAAATTTAAATTCTCGAGTTTTCAGGGTATCGGCGGTACCACTGCCTGCGCTGAGCGATACTACTGTCGAACAAAGCCTGAGAATTTAGGCTCTGGCAGTACTACGATCGACCTAGGCGATACTACCACCGACCTAAGTGGTACCATCGTTTGGCAGGTCACCAAATTGGCCTTCCAACAAACCCAATTCGGCCTTGGTTTACGCCCAATGGGCTCCTAATTGAGTTGGTATAGTTTCAGCCCTATACTTGCTTAATTTGACTCTAAACGATCGCGATCAAGACCTAACCACTTTAATTACAATCATGAAGCTTTCAGCACGTTGTCCAACATTTTGGCATGTTATTTGATCATCTGGCATTTCGTCTGATCCTCTGGCGTATATTCCGACCCGATGCCCGAACTTATGGCATGAAGTCCATCCTATTGCAAAGTCCATCCTATTGCATTGTCATGAACGGTCGTCGCACACCCGCAACATCTTCATTCAACATCGTCGCTTTTGCATGCTTATACCGATGTTTGGCAGCCTTTTTTGCCTTAGTTTTATGTGGTTTTACCTGAGAAATGTAAGTGAAAACAGTTTGTTATGCTGTAGTGCCACTCACCCTGCCGCGCCAAAACTGCCCCAAACAATTTCGTTTTCGTGTGCCGTGACATGATTTTTCCAGACCGCGGTGCGGTGTGAAACGTCAGCAATCTTAGACCCCTGGAACCCCCCAGTGCTGGATTGGGCTTCAGTATAGTGTTGGGCGTTGAACATTTTTCATAAGTTGAGCTTGTCTTCGCGCCCGGCATATGGTGAACCGTCATTTGTGGACTCGCTATTGTTCATTCAACCTTCTAAAGTCCTTTTTCGCTCCTTTCTCTCTTTTCTTTCTTGCACTCAAGGTATTTGTTGAATTGCTTGTAAAGCTTCCCTCTTTGCGAGACATCATACTTGTCCTCTGCTCGCTTTCAAGCTAATCAATGTCTATTTCTTATTCCGCTAGTATAGCCATCAATCAATGTTCGTGACTATAGGGCTTGCTCAGATTGAGAACATTTATTGAACCTAAGGTTTATGGACCATTAAAGATCCTATGAACTCGTTAAAATTTATTTTTTAAGATCTTTGGACTACTTGATTGAACATTATATATGCTCAGGTTTGAATGTTAGAGATCTAAAAATCTTTTTCATAATTTTTGCACCGCTAACCTGTTTCTTTTATTTTCATATGATTTGTGATGTCTGATTTATGAGAAAACTAATTGGAGACAAACCCTGTTTGAGTCATCTCAAAACTACCAAATTTTGCACTTTATGCTTGCAAGCGTACCCTTATTTTACCCACATCTTGTTATATTTTCTGAAGGATTGACGAAGTATCATGGGATGTATGGGCTGTGGTGATCTAAAAAATATTGGATTCTACTACTTAATAAATAAGTTTAAGAGCCACTTGATTTTTCTTCCTATGATCTCTTAACTCGACCTTTTGTCTTGTTATGAGAGAATATTCTTCTTTGCTTGGCTTTTTAAAACTTTTATCAACAATATCCTGAATTTCTGATATTTGAAACATACCTCCATCTGAAAACTTAAATTATCATAATCGTTGGCAGTGAAGCATGCAATCTGAATTTGAAATATATAGAAAGAAGCATGTCGATGACTTGGATTTGTTCTTCATCGATATGATGATCAATTCTTCATGGTCATCATCTCATGGCCTCTTACACTCTTTCTCTGTTTTTTCTCTCCTTGCTTGCAGGATCTTAGAGCTCTAATGCTAGATTAGGAAAACACCCTCAAATATTGGTAGAAGAATACAATTTTGAAAAAGTGACCAGGAAATGTAGATTAACAAAGAAAAGTCATAAAATGACACTCTCTGATAATATTTTTCAACTATATGAAATTAATAACTCGCTGAGTAATGTTACAAACATATAACCTATATGTAAAGACATTAACCGACAATTACTGACCTAACTTTAACAACTAACTGACTTAATAAAAAAGGTTATCTGAACTGACTCACAGAGGCACCAAATATATGAGATGTCTTGCAGCTTTTGCCTGCAACTACTCAAAGTTATACTATTAAGCTGTTTGTCAATCTAATGCATGCGCCCACATGAATCTGTTTATATTACATGACTCTGCTGCATCTAATCATGAAAGTTGCTGAGATTTTGACATTTGCTTGTCATCATTTTGCTATTTAATAAGCTTCTGATGTTTGCAGTCTTCGCTATCATTTGCTCTATCCAGACTACTTATACTATCGAATAAGAGAATTGCAAAGGAACTTTAAGCTGCGTGTTGTCTTGTGCCATGTTGATGTGGTGAGCTTAAGTAACTTGTGCTTGCAACTTCTTGTTTTATTTCAATTTTTTCTTCTAGTTTGTCTGACTATATGTACTTTTAACTCACCTGGTTTATTTAGGAAGATGTGGTCAAACCTTTGCTTGAAGTTACAAAGACAACAATGCTTCATGACTGCACACTACTCTGTGGATGGAGGTACTACCAATGCATTTTGCAGTAAACTTTTGTGATTATTTTATATTTAGTTGTAAAAATCTGCTGGAGATCAATTGCATGTCAAATTTGATGCACCTTTGTGTTTGTTTGTAGTTGTTCATGTGAATGCATATAAGCTGTTACTACATGACATTATTTATCAAATATATTGCAGATGACTCCAAAAATGCTCAGCGTGAGTCCAAAGTGTAAACTTTGTGATATTGATGGATATATTAATAAAAATAGTCAAATGCTAAATTTCTTGAAGCAATATATGCTGTAGCTCATTCCTTGGCAACCTGTAGAACTTCAAATTCACAATTACTTATTCTTTGTTCTAGAAAGGTTCTCTTGATAGTTTAGTATTGTATGGAAGTTTTTTTAACCATTTATATACTATAGACTTCCACTCAAAACAATTTTTGGATGAATTGGAGTTACAAAGAAAATAATATCATTTACAACAGAAAGTTAAATAAATGATGCAATAATGTATCAGTAGCACATCGTGGCTTGTATTTTTCCTTTGGCGAGGGACAAAAATATCCACACTATCGTATAAGTAGGATTATTTAAGTTGTACCATTCTAACAATGATATACATGTTGTACTATTAGAAGTATCTAGCATTATACAAAGAGAAAAGCTAATTTTTGAAAAAGGTATTTCTGTACTCCTTTAGTGTTAAATCAGATTCTAATTGTCTGGTTAGGATGTTGATTTAGAGCCAAATGTTGTCATGCTTTGCATTTGTCTTAGTGTGAGATGGTGTTAGACCAAGAGGTTGCAAGTTCATCCAGTTCAAAATGTGTTGCACAGTTATGTTGGAGGCGTGTGCAACAAAGCATCTCCGAAACTGAAGTTAGCTTTCCAGTCAATGGTGTTGGTTGAATGCCGAGTTCTAAGATCCGAGTGTACTAAAGAATGAGTCTCCTTGCAGAATGTGCTTGAGGGACCATTTTGTAGTAAGGTTTAGGACTGTCACACCTGAAGTTGTAACTTATCGTGGTTTAATGTTGAGAATGATCATCCGTCTCCTTCGGTGTTAGGTATAATCATGCTGCATCAAAATCAGAGAATATGGTGCAGTCGTGAGTGGGGTCGTAACATTCAGAGAACTTGTGTTAGCCATGTGACAGTGAGGTGTCGACCACGCGGTGTCGAGGTGTTGGCCACATGGTGTTGGGTGTTGGCCATGTGGTACTGGATGTTGGCCATGTGGTGCTGAGTTGTCAACAGTCCTTTTGTCGCCCCCATATTGTGCTTCGACGTGTGTAGCAGAGATAGGGCACGATGCATTTTCTGTTTGACCACTGACCATGAGGAAGACAATTTAGTCACATTGTCGTCAAAAGATCACTTTGGGTCAATTCAGTCGTATCGTTGAAAGAGCAGTTTGAGCTGATTCGATAATGTCTTCATCAAAGTAGCGCCTTGGGCCAGTTCAGTTATGCTGTCGTCAAAATAGCACTTAGGGCTGATTCGGTCATGTTGTCGAAATATCACCTTGGGTCGGTTTGGCCACTTTGTCGGACTTGGAGTGTTGGTTCATTCGGCATGGTTGTGTTGCTCAAAACTTCTTTTGACGTCAATAGAGTTAGGCCACATGGCAAATGAGTTGGCATATCTGCCTATACATGTGAGATGTCATCTTCGCCTTGGCTTCCCATAGGTGTGCAGTTCGGTGATTGCATCAGATCCAATTGGGTATGATTCCTAGCATTTCGTAATGATGGCTTAACATCCTCCATACATGGCATATTAAGGAGCTCCATGTAGTCATCTATCAAACCGTCGAGATTTGAAAAGTTCATAATTATGGCTTTGGATCATTCTTGCCCAATTAGGTGTGCCACCTTAATCATCCAAGCATACCATCGGGTAAACGAACTATCGATGGTAACCCAAGGGTCATTCAGCCCCTATAAACATTGACCTTGGTGTATTCGTTCACCTCATGTTTAAGATGTTTTAGAGCATTTGGGACTTTCGATTTTTCATATTCAAAGAACTTCGAGGTTCCTCTTACAAAGTTCAAATGTGTTTCGATTTGTCTTACTCCAACAATTTGGACTCAGACGATTTGCAAGTTTTGTCGTCGTCTTTGGTGTTGCTAGGGTAAGCTTCCTCATATAACGAGGTTTAAGTTGCTTTTTTGAGAGAGTCTATCCCTTAGGAGGTGAATCCCTCGAGTAGTAGGATTTTGTAGTCCTTGACTGAGTCTTTCAACTTAGACTCTTGGATTTCTACTTTCGACCATGTTAGGGTACCCTTCCACATCCCGATTGAGTTCGAGCTAATAATTGCTTGTGCTGGCAACTGGTCCTATTCATCAAATCACTATTTATACACGGGCATTGGTGTACCAGATGGGGAATTCAATTCCATCTACTCGATCTACTTCAGGGTTTCAACTTTTTCTTTACCCAATTTGGCTACAAAGTTAGAATGGCATTGAGCTCCAACATGTGCTAAAAGAGAAGGTACTTTTTTTGTTTCTTCAAGGAGAGGTGGCCTATTAGATTGTCTTAGGCCATCTGGAAGTTTTCCAATACTACCCATCCCTTGAGGCTGCATGGGCTAGAGGTTCAATTCCATCGGATTATTATAGCTTTGTCCGAGTCATCGCTATCTTTCATGAGTGAGTAGTGGCTCGGGGATGTATCAACCCTATGTCTCAGGGTTGGTGTCTGCATCTTTCACCTTTTATTCCTTCCACTTAAACTCGACGTCAATTTCTCCTTTGATGTGCTACAAACAAATCTTGGAGGAATCATCCTCAAGGCCGCATCGGGTAAAGGTCTATGTGACACACCCTTCCCGATCATTGCATCTAGAAGAGTAGCCATCCCAAGAGCAAGGGAGAGATCAAGCCTCAACGGATGTTCGAGCTTCCTTTAGGCCTCGGTTCGGGCAACCTAGAATGCATGAAGATGAGAGGAGGGCCTTGGCATAGAACTTGGAAAATAAACGTCGGGTAGGTCCTCCACCACTCACCAACCAATGTCGAAGGATGGATAAGCTTCCTCTATGGCCTTCCTAAATGAGCGGGCAGCTCCCACCTTACCAAGGAGTCCTCTAAACCTACCGAATCCTCCTGCACTAGGTCTCGGCATGGGGAATAATAATAATAGTTGGAGAGGTTGAGACCTCCATCTTCCTCAGCACGCACAGGCGTCCACAGCTCATCAGTGTGTATGGGGTTTGCCCGATTGAGCGGACTTCTTTACATTGTGAATTGGTGTTGGGTTGTTCCAAAAGGGGTGAACATCCCCTCGAGTTCGATTAGGATATTACCGTGTCTAGTCAACCCTAGGAAGTTCCATGGGAGTTTGAGATTTTTTCGGGTCTAGTGAGTTCTTGTTCATGAGGTCCAACGAGGACCTTGTGACCAACGTGAGCAAGAATGCCATTATGGTAAGAAACTATAGATTGAGATTTTTTCCCTTGAATTTTCTAGGTTGTATCTAACTTGTCATTTTTTGCAGAACCACCATATCATGATGATGCTTATTAATTGAGCCTGGGTGCCTTGACTGTATGTTTGCCTTGATGAGTGTGCGAGACAACTAAGAATAAGGCGGTCGAGTGGTACTTTTATCATGGAGGAGTTATAGTAGGAAGGTGAAGCTGAAGCGCAACTAGTGTCAAAGCTCTAGAGTTGGTTGGAGGTGGTCAAACAGGCGATGGAGGAAGCTCGAGCCGACAAAAGTTGAATTTATATGATGGCATTAAAGGCCTAGTTTGAGATCACCTCCCTCCAGTTCAAGGTTGCATCCCTTTAGTGCACTATGGAGGGCCTTGCCAAACAACTCCAAACTGAAGATACCTTTCATTCGAAGTACAAAGCTGAAGGGATGACCAAGTACAAAGTATCCTGAGGGTTTAAGAAGGGGTTAACTCGATTGTCATACACCACTTTTGATTTTGGGTATCAACTAGCAATCTTCTGGACATGCTTTAACCAGCCCGACGGGCACTTCCTAGAGACCCAAAGTTTAACGCCCTACCAGCAATGATGTTCCCTTTGTCGGATCAGATGGAATCAACAATCGCGTGAGTCTTTGTCTCTTGTGGAAGAAAGTGAAATTGAACTTGATGGGGTGGAGGGAATGTCAACTGGGGGATGACATGGTTTATCTGAGACATGCTCGGAGAAGCATGGTCGTGTGCAGAATTTGGAGAAGCATGGTCATGAACAGGTTGTAACGTTATGTGGAAGAAGTTGCGTCATCCACGTGGCAATGAGGTGTCGACCGTGTGGTGCTGAGGTGTTCAGCCACGTAATTGATAGGACCCTAACAGGGTTGGGTCCTCATCTATTGAGTCATGTTTTTTATTGAGTCATGTTGGTCGGTCCAGTCAAGTCAATTAGGATTCCTAGTAGGAGTTGGAGTCTATTTGATTAAGAGTCACAGTAGGAGTTTGAGACTATTTGATCAGGAGTCCAAGTTCAATTAGGAGTTAGTTAAGAGTCTCTATAAATAGGGCTGTAACTATTTCTTTTTAAGCAATCAAGGAAGAAAGTATGTTTTAGCCTATTGGCCAAAACCTTAGGAGGACCGATCCCCTATAGTGATCAAGGAGGGTTGATCTCCTATAGAGATCAAGGAGGCTCGATCCCCTTGAAATGATCGTTTATCTCCTTTTCCGTCTCCATCCACGATAGAATCCTAGGGGTTCCTATCAATTGGTATCAAAGTAGCATTCTTGGCGTCTCATTGTTCATCCAATCCATTGTCGCCCCTACAACGATCGTTTATCTTTGATAGAAATCATTTGGTTCCTATCATTTGATATTTGAGCAATGATCCTCCGCGTTCTCGCTGCGATTTCACTATCAATCTCTGTTGCAACTTATCCTCCAAGATCTTGCGGCCTTGCAGCCACCTTCAACTACTGCCGCCAATAGCATCTCATCACCCTATCTTTCTCTTATCTTGGTGTTGCTGCCACTGTTGCCTCCCAACCTCAGATCACAGCCACTAACAGCACTGTCATCTCAGCCACCTTTCTGTAGTTTCTCACCGTCTTCGCTGCAACAATCATTAGCCTCACCCTCGTCAGTCGACGCACATCCCCCGTTGATCTACTACAGCAATCAACGTTGCCTTCAGCAGACCGCAACATCGATCTGCTCGCTGCTTGCACACCGCTGCCATCTCATTGCCTTCTTCAAATCATGCTCACATCGCCGTGCCATCGTTGCCGCCCCTCATCTATCGCTGCAGCCCACGCCGAATCGCACCGCCGCCGCCTAGCCTCTTCTTGACCCTCCTCTCCTCGCCGCCTTTTGTGGAGCCCGGACCTCCGTCGCCCCATTTGCCGCCTGCAGCCCATGTAGTCGCGCCGTCCCAACCAGTGCCTCTGTTGCCTTCTTCCTCCTCTTTTCCTAGTAGCGATCGTTGCTGTCGTGGCCACACCAACGTTGTCGCTGCACTCTTCCTTCCTCCCGCTCCTGCTGCCTTTTCTGCTGCCATTGATCCCACTACTGCCACCTCCCTCAACTTCTTCATCTTCCTTCGCAGGCCATACCTATTGCCATTGCTTTCCGTTGCCCAGCCGTGCCCCATCCTGCTGCTCCACTTGTCTGCTGCCACTACGCCTCCGCAGGAGACGACGTTGCCAGCGTCTCCTTCCAATGCCACTCCAACATTGACTGACGCTGGTTGAGGGACTTCCCCAACCGCTGCCCTCATCATCGTCCCTTCTTCCCTTGCATCCTCTGCTGCTTCCAACACTGCTCCTCCCTTGCTCCACTACAGCCGCGCCATCAACGCTGCCTTCGTTTCCTCTTCTCCATCGGCAGCGACAACAGTCGCAGCCATCGCTCGCCGTCCTTCTCTTTTTCGTGCTGCCATCCTTCCCCTACTTGCGAATCCAGCACTGCCGTCCTTGATTCCCGCTTTATCCGACGTTGTCAGCGCGCCTTTAGCTCGCTTAGGATCTTGCTTCCTTGCACCATTGCCATCTCTGTTCCAACTCATCGCTGCCATCCTATTTCATAGTTGCCGTTGTTGCTACCTTTCTCTTCCTCGTCGCTCGCTAACCACTACTTCCTCACCCGTAGCACTACTTCCCAGCCACGACACCGTCGTTGCCTTCCACTCCAGCCGTGCCTTCTTCCTCCTTTGTTCCCAATCGTAACCCTCTGTCATCAACAACAGTCACCTCATACGTCTCCTTTCCCAACGATCGCAGCAGCCGCGTAGCCTTGTCCTTAGCGACCGCAGCAGCTGCCTTCAGCCGTCGTCGTCGCCTCCTCTGCAATCGCCATTGTTGCCTCCTTTTGCAACCACCACAACCCAGCCCATCTCCTACGCCTCCAGTAGAGACAACTTTGTGCCCTTATTCCGCTGCCATCTCCCTTTTCCCCTTCAGTCGTAGCGAGCATCGCTGCCTGCATGACGCTACTAGCGTCTCCTTCCAATGCTCGTTGCCCTCTTCTTCCTCTACCAACCACATTGTTGTTGGTTGCCGACGCTGCCACCTGCAGCCACGCAGTCGTCGATCGTCGTTAACCCTTTTCTCCCTCGTCGCGTTGCTTCTTGCTACGATTCGACAGTCGCTTCTATCGCTGCCACCATCTCCCTTTTCCCCTTCAACCACAGCGAGCATCGCTGCCTGCAGACGCTAGCCTCTACTGCACCGATCTCTCGCTCCCATCTGTCATCAGCGCTACTCCCTCCTCCATCGCCAGCGTTCCCTTCCTCTACCACTATCATCTCCTGCTCCTTCGCCAGAGACACCACTGTTGCCCTCCTTCACTTTCTATGTTGGTGTTGCTACCTTCAAGCCCCAGATGCTCGTGAACCCATAGTGCTCTCACCCTACGCAGCAATAAAAACCAGACACCAACCTTCCTTCCACACAGTGACCAAAATAGGGCAACTTCCAACCCTCAAACGTTGCCATCTTCCTCCTTTGCCAGCTACACCGACGTCGCACCTTTTCCCTTGACCACCATAGCCTTGACAGTAGCGATCCCTCGTTGCCACAAGCGCCCACTTCCTTTGCAGCCACACCGAATAGGACGTTGCTGATGTCATCAACCTAACACCAGAACAAGAACTTACACAATGGCATTCGATAACTCATTGGAAGCAAGATTTGAAGCTTTTGAAGCTCGCATAGAAGATAAATTGCTAGCACTCTTCCGTGAATTCAGAAGAAGCCGATTAGAGAAATCTCAACGTAGAGAAAGTTTTGATTCCACGGGAAATCGACCTAAAAAGTGTGATCATGGGCAGGACACATGATACCCACGCATGAGGGTGGAGTTTATCAGATGGGAAGATGGAAACCCAATCGGTTGGTTCTCACGTGCTAAAAAGTTTTTTCGTTTTTACAGGAATCGGAAGAATCCATGGTGGAGATTGCTTTTGCTCAACTCAAAGTAGATGCGATCCAGTGGTATGATTTGTACGAGACCTATCACGGAGTCCCTTCGTGGGGACAGTTCAAGAGAGAGCTCCTGATTCGCTTCGGATTGTCGAAGTACGAGAACGTTGATGGACAGCTCGCCAAAATCCGTCAGACTTCCATAGTACAGGAGTACCAGAGCAGATTTGAGCACCTATCAAACCAAACCTGAGATTGGTCCGAGAAACAATTGATGAGAAAATTTATCGAGGGACTTAATCCCGAGATTCAGTATGAAGTTAAAGCTCGCCACCCCTGTACCATGATGGCTGCCATGTCATTCGCCCAGGTGCATGAAGAGAAAATCAATATGGACACTCGTTGAAATAGTATATTCAATAGATAGGTAATCACCCCATCTATTCCCAACCAAATCTTGAACATCCAAAAGCCGACCCGAGAACAATCTAAGGAACGATTAATAAAGGATTTGTGCTCGCGTTATGATGAAGACCAATGCAAACAAGGGCAGCTTCTAACGATTGAGCCAATTAAGGAGGAATCGAAAACTGACAATGTAGAGTCGATCATGAAGGTTGTGACAAGCTTTTGACGATTGAGCCAATTAAGGAGGAATCAAAGACTAACGATGTGGGATCCGATCATGAAGGTATGGATTCTGATGAAGATATTGGACCTATCACACATACAATGCATGTATTGGTCAACTACTCTAACCCGCAAACCATAAAAATTGAAGGAATTTGGAAATATCAGCCTGCTACTATTTTAATCGATACTGGTAGCACTAATAGTTTTATGGACAGAAAGCTTGCTAACCGATTGGCCTATCACACTGAGAACTGACAAATTCGAAGTCAAGATTGTTGATGGACGAATCATAACTTGTGATAAAAGGTGTTCAAAGGTAAAACTGATTATACAGGGTAAACAATTACTTGTGGATTTCTTTTTGATGCCCCAGGAAGACTTCGAAGTGATGATCCTCAAAGGAAGACGTTGTACTACCACTAGCCATTGGATGAAAAGGGTTCTTCAGAAGACTACAATGACTACTGCACCAGAAGATCGACCCATTGCTTACACCAAGTGGAGATACTACTCAATTGATCAAAGAGTTGTAATGCGTGACAAATATCTTGGACTGAAGTACTTCCGAAATTTGATGCTGCTCAACCTTGAGGACAAGACTGATTTAAAGAGGGCGGCGGGTCTGATAGGACCCTAACAAGGTTGGGTCTTCATCTATTGAGTCATGTTCTTTATTGAGTCATGTTAGTTGGTTCAGTCAAGTCAATTAGGAGTCCTAGTAGGAGTTGGAGTCTATTTGATTAGGAGTTCTAATAGGAGTTGGAGTCTATTTGATTAGGAGTCCTAGTAGGAGTTGGAATCTATTTGATTAGGAGTCCAAGTATGAGTCCAAGTTCAATTAGGAGTTGGTTAAGAGTCTATAAATAGGGTTGTAACTGTTACTTTTTAAGTAATCAAGGAAGAAAATATGTTTTAGCCTATTGGCCAAAACCTTAAGAGGGCTGATCCCCTATAATGATCAAGGAGGGCTGATCCCCTATAGACATCAAGGAGGTTCGATCCCCTCGAAGTGATCGTTTGTCCCTTTTTTTGTCTCCATCCACGATAGAACCCTAGGGGTTCCTATCAATTGGTATCGAAGCAGCGTTCTTGGCGTCTCATTGTTCATCCACTCCACTGCCGCCCTATAGCGATCGTTTATCTTCGATAAAAACCATTGGGTTCCTATCAGTGATGCTGGCCAGCGACCATGTGGTGTTGAGGTGTCAGCCATGTGGTGCTGAGGTGTCGACAGACCTTTTATCATTATGCCCATAGCCTTTAGGAAAGGGAGAGGCTTGATCAATATATCATCTTCTATTCACCTTTTCAGCTCATCCCTTGATGAATGAGAAACTCTTTTTCCTGCAATTGAATCTAACCTTGTCAGTTCTTTTTAATTCAAAACCATGTAGATATTCAAGCATATCTTATTAAATTTATGTCAAATTTTAAAGTAAACCAATAAAAAGAAATATTCTTGTGGGCATTATGGATTCTTGCTGTTGTTTTTGCAAGAAAAATGTCAGTAGTCTTGTTGATCTTCTAGGAATCATACTTCACAACTTTCTTTCCAATTCTTTCGAGGACAACTATCACATTCTGTGGTTGTAGATGATTCTTAAAACATGACCATTAAGTTTTTATCTTATTCTTTTGTTATGTTTATGTGGCAATTTATTTATTCGGTTCAGAATTGATGTTTGTTCTTTTGAGAAATATTCTCAACTTATCTGGTATTTATTGTTTTCTTTGTGTGGTTCTTTCTCAAAAAGAGGTTATTTTTCTCTTACAGACTATTTCTCTCTGGCATTGCTTCTCAACTGAAATATCCACCTATAAATGCTTTTAGTTAATGCAACATGAAAGAGATCAAATATTAACTTATTGCCATATTTTTCTGACAAAGAGTTGTCCATGTTGCATACATTGTGTAAAAGCTCATTGAGGTAGTGAGTATTTCACAACTTTTCTGGAGGTTTCTAGTTTCGAACTTTCTATTTGTGGAGATTTGAAGAAATCTGTGAAGGTTGCAGACAGATTGTTAATTGCTTGTAGTTTGAAGTTAGAAATTCTTTTTATATATACTGGTGCAGAATTTTCTTGAAATCCTCTTTCATTTGTGTCTAACTGCTCTTTTTGTATAATAGGTGCAGCTTAGGTGGAACCCTTGATGAGTTTTCTTTTCCTAACATTTTGTTTCTTCTTAGCTTTGAAGAATGTGGTCGGTACCTGGAAACGTTGAAAGTCTATGAAAACAAACCCTCTGACAGCATCCGAGAGCAAATGCATAGCGACTATGTTTCACGGGTATTTTTTTTTTGGTCCAGATTTTATATACTAGCAAGGTCACTTTTTCTTTATTGGACACAGAAAAAAAAAATTGAAAACCTCCATTGAAGTATACATATATATGAGTAACCCTAAGATTCCACTGATTTATCATAAATTTCATGATGTTGACCGTAGGAAATTTCTTTAACATGTAAGGGCACAGAGTTTCAGATCAATGCAATTTTCCAAAACTGCAGGCACCAACAGTTACTTTTATGTTACTTTTTCTAATCAATTGGCATTTATACTTTCTACTTAATATATAATTTTGACTTAAGTTATGATGAATTTAAGATTTTGTTTTGCATGTTTTGATTTAAGTTAAATGCTGTTCTGCAGTTAACTCATGTACTTACAAGCATTCGACATGTTAACAAGACTGATGTGGTGACACTTGGTTCAGCTTATGGGGTAAGCTTGAAAGTTGAATTTTGTCGGATGTATCCTTTATTTTTTACATCTATTCCTCTTGAGTATGCCCTTATGAAAAAAATAATACATTAATTTGCAACTTTTGACATACTTATTCATCTTATGGCTACTAGCTGAATCAGCAAATAGTACATCTGAAGACTTATTTAATGAGCAAGACTTATTTAAGTGCCATTGTTCCCTAAATCTTCCCTAAATCTTCATATATGACAGTCCCTTTCACATATTATGGATGCTTCCATGGAAGACTTAGCTTGTTGCCCTGGCATTGGTGAACGCAAGGTACTTCATCTTTGGTGAGACTTGGTTATTCTACATATCATTTTTTTAAGAATATATATTTTTAATTTGTTTTTCAAGTTGAATATCTGAATGGCTAACTAAACAGTTACACTAGCTTCCACTTCTGTTTGGATAATTAAACTAAGGAGTAAGGGCAACTATTCTCTGTATGCAAAAGTAATGGCAATATTTTATGTTTATCCTTCATTGTCATTTTTCATCACTATGATATGAGAAGTGGTTGATTGATCATTCTAACTGCAAAATAGATGATACCAGTCAGTCAATGTTTCTAGAAGTTTGCTTTACTTAATACTGAAATTTGGCAGTGCATTTTCCAGATGACTGAATTCCTTCTTTTCTGTTGGATGTCTGGAAGACTTGTGATAATTCTGTTTAAAGCATTGTTATTATATTGCATTTTGATGAAGTAGGTAGTCACTGCTAGCAACTAGATTCTACTGCACACTGTAGAACATATCCTGCTTCTCATCATATCCAAGATTCAAAGGTGGGTTTAGAATCTGACAAGGATATAAAAATTTGATCAATGATATGAGTGAAGATTTAAATCAGTTAAGGATCAGTCAATTCGGCTGAGAGATTTGTCATAGGATTGAACAGTCAGATCAACTTGAATCTGGTCAAATCCAGTCGATTCCAACTTAGACCAATCAGAGGATGGTCGAATGATGGGCCCCACCATCAGTTGGTGAGTTTGGTTGAAAACCCTAAGCAATTGCAGTTTTGCAATTAGATGTCATTTCCCACCGGGATTGAGATTGGGTTTGGCTGATTCCACTAACCATGCTCTTCCTAGGAATGATAAAACTGGCCATTTTCAGGCAAATTATATTTTCACCATAAGTAGGATTTTTTTTTCTCCTTTTGTTTCTATCATAACATTATCTTTTAAGATTTATCTTTTTTACAGCAATTGTTACAGGATTTCATCAGTAGGAAATAATTATGATATCTATCCATTAATTCTAATTATTGTGCAACTTGACTATGTTTTCTGGACCCATTGCAGATCTTTCCCATGGTTCTTTGGTTTGAGTTATTGCTTATTTTTCACCTTTCTAATTCATTGTGATCGCATTTTTGATCATTTATCTACATTTTTATAACAATATGAAAAAAATAATTGAAAAATCTCAAACTTCCACATTAAGATGCTAATGGTTGTTGTAACCACATAACCTGTAAGTCTTACACAAGGATCTGGTGATTCGGAGATTTCTGTTGGCAGTAATATGAAAAATATTCAGTTTTCTCCTCATTGGTGGTTTATTATCGATTAGCAAGTGAGAAATCTTAAAAATGGTTCTCTCTGATTGATACAACTGAGTGGTTGGGAATGTTGTTCAATCTATCTTGTACTCTTTTGCTATGGAACATAAGTTTATGATGCCTAGCTAAGATTAGCTCTGTCAACCTAGTGATTTTGTTTTTCAGATAGCTGAAAAATTATTCAATGAAAAAGGATTAAGATAGAGGAAGCAGGAAATTGAAGAGGTGAGGAATAAGCGTTCTTGAATCAAGGTCTACTTGGGCATGATGTTCGAATGCCATTACTGTTGGCTGTTATGTGGTAGATTTAATCTCAGTAGATCGCTTTACTGGATGGAATGGTTAACTGGTCAAGGTGACACCAGTTGGACTCGGTAGGACGCTCAAGTAGGTGGGAGAAATCTATATGGACATGTCTAGGATTCCTGTTGGTTTTGATGACCCTTTTAATTCGAAATAGATTTTAATGATTCGTTACTATGATTTGGAACGGCATGGTTGGTTTTACCCTTTTAGATTGTCATCCAATTCTCATGGTTGGGGTTTAACTTGAAGCTCTTAATTGCAGGTGAAGCGCTTGTATGATACTTTTCATGAACCTTTCAGACATGTCTCCAGTGAGCCTACTGTTGTTCCCGAAACCCCCATCAAGGATAAAAGTGATGAACCTACTGCTTCAACACATAATGCGGTTGAACCAGAGGGGCAAAGGCCAACTGCATTTAAACCTCAAAAAGATACTAATCATAGCATTAGATCAGCCCTGATTGCTGCCTTTGCCAAGTATCCCAAAAAGGTCCGGAAACAGGATACGAGTAGCACCTTGTTTGAACAAGGAAAAGATAGCAGTACCAAGGCCTCAAAAGATGGAGAAGACTTGAGGTTTGTTAAATGATAATGGCAAGAAGATAAGCCAGCCAGGATGATGATGATGTGATCATGAGTTTGTTACTTTCTCTACATTCATCAAACATGCCGAGCCTGCCTTACTGCATTTATGTTGTACAAACTATTGATGACTGAATATTCTTTCTTATGTCTTTGGTTTCTAGCCACGGTGCACAAATATTGTAGCTTTAGTTCCAGTACAATGGTAAATTCTTTTTATCCTATATATGACGAAAAAGATTGCTTGATGCTCAATGAGGGTGAGTACAGATTTTTTTTTTCTAAAAAATAAAATTTTATTACTTAATTATGTGAGTACTCTTCTCATCAAGGAGAGTAGAAAATAAGAATGTATCCTTTTGTCATAAGAGGCTACACCAGTGCTTGCACCTCCAATTTATAAGTTAATACACACACACAACTATATATATATATATATATATATATATATATATATATAATTTTTAATTTTTATTATTTTATTTTTAATTTATTTATTTGATAAATAATTTAGGACAGTTCCAACCATATCTACAAAGACTCTTAATATGCCAAAGACGTTTGGTTGCCATTCTGAAGAAATCAATTAGAAGTTGTGTCTCTTTCAATATAAATTAAAAAAATTATTAAATGACAGATCATACCTAGGAAAGAATCCAGCAGGTACCTAAAGAAAAGTATTTCAATGCACTTAAAGAGTTTGTTTTTTTTTTTTTAGACATCCAAACAATAATAAGAGAATGAAGTGTTATAGCATTTAGTAGAACTAAATTTCTATTGAGTGAATTTTCTAACTTGGGAAAGAGTAGAAGCTTATCATAACATCTAAGTGACTGAAGGGAAATACCGATATCACCTTGATACACTATGCGTACTAATGGATCTAGCGAAGAAAATCTCATGCTTTATCACGGTGATTTTTTTTTTTTTTTATCAATGAGAAGTTCATAATGAGAAAAACTTTAAAAATAAACATAGTAATATTTTTTTATTGACATGTAAGTGTAAGAAAATACTGTCGATAAAGATGAGATTAGTAATTTTGATCTTATTTTTAAAATTAAAAAGCATGATTTTGTTAGATATGCTTATTTCATTAAACAAAGGAATAAGAAGACCATCTTGTATAGCCACCCCCTTTCTCCACACCCGCCATCCCCGGCCCCGGCCCAACCACCTCTCTCACATTCACCTAAAATAAGAAGATGGAGAATTATTGATCAAGCATGCAAAAATAGAAAAAAAATGATACAACATTCAATCCACTTTTTGAACACACTAGAAAGAGTTTTGCTAGCTTAATAGTTAGTCGTGAAGATATCAACCTTTATTATAATATGAGGATTTTCACTTTTGGCATAAGAAAAAAAAGTAAGTCGTCTTTTAGGCCACCAAAATATTATAATGCACGCAACAACTGTGAATGAAAATGAATTGTTTAGAGGGACCAGATCAGGCACGAGGCTTTTGATTTTGTTAGCAAGGACTTGGGCAAAGAAATATTATAATTAACATTATAAAGTGAAATAAGTTTGAAGTCTATAAGAAAATTCAAATATTAATATTTAGGGATAAAAATGATGAGTTTGGATCCAACTAATAGGAAGAGTGTCACTGATATAAAAATAATTAAAAATAGCAAGCATAGACTATGAGATTGTGTTCTGATAGGCTTTTACAAAACTCAATTATAAAACTAACCGGTCTCCTAGATTTCGTTTAAGCAAAAGGGCTTCGAGAGAGCCATTATATTAAGAAGAATTGATGCAATGCATAGAAGGTCAACAAAACTAGGATTGAGAGTAGCATTATTCCCATGATTTTTATAAAAATTAACAAATTCAAATAAGGTTTGTTCAAGGTTAGTCATAAAATTGTCTACGCCTAATAGATATGAGGTTGTAACAATATATAATATTTTGATCAAAATCTTTAATCAAATGAGATTTTGTCTTGGACCATTATTTTATATTAATTTGTCGGTGGAGGGCTTGACATTGATTATAAAAGTAAGATAATTACATGAGGTGAGATTCATTAAGGCCAACTATATAGTCTTTAGTTCCTAATGTAAAAGTTTTAAAATTAATGCTAGAGTGATATTGTTCAAAAGGGCCCAAGTAGGTTTGGTTTTATTTGGAAAGAAATCTTCCAATTTTATAAAAAAATCTAGAGAAAAACAGTAATGGATTGTCCAATAATAATAATAATAAAAGGAGTCCAAGAACCATGAATAAGGTTTGCCACTTTTTGGTATTCCACCCAAAAATTTTGAAACCAGATATTTTTGACAAACCAAAATTTAAATACCTTTAACTTAATTTTTTTTAATTATTTATTTAAAAAGATATTTATGTCAATCATGAAAGTAGGGTTAAGATAAGAAATGAATTAGGATTAGCCTTATACGGGACAAATAATATTTTCAATCTTGATCAGTTGGATTTTAACGATGATGATGAAGAAGACGAGGGAGATTAAATATTGTCATAATACTCTCTATATAAGAAGAATTAGAATGACTAAAATGAACATAGAAGAATGAAATAAATATTGTAATAAATAAAAATAAGTTAGAAATTTAATAGCTTCATACAGAATTGTCTCTTGGGGTAGAACTATTGAATATCATTTTGATGACAAAACAAAATCCATTTTATAAAAAAAAAATCATGTGTATATGCTATTTAAGTGATGATAATTATGTTAGATAAACTATTTATTTATATCATTGAATAATGGATTTGGGATTGCATTATTGTAATTATAATCAAGATTTTTATCATATGTTTAATATAATTAATTTAGATAAATATTTTTTTATAACGTTGGTTGCTATCATCATTTTTTTAAAAAATTGTAACCTTTTATTTTACTTAAATATTTTTAAGTTTTAAATAAATTATAATTATATATTTTAATATATAATCTAACCAATTGTTGCATTGGTCTATATACACATACTGAATTATAGCTAGCATACCAATAGAAGCACAAATTATATATATATATATATATATATATATATATATATAACCCTTACTTCATGAGTTAACCCAAAAGAGAGATATAGGTAAGAAGTAACTCTTAGAGGCAAGGCGTCGTTTTTTAAGCCGTATTTACCTTATACGTCTGTTGTTAAAAAATATCTCTCATAGGTTAGCTCTCGAGTAAGCGAGACTGAAAGCTTTCTTCGTAGCATGAGAGCAAGTAAGAAACGACATACTCATGTTTTCAACTTTTTAAAGTTGAAGTATATGTTTTATAAAAATATCATTAATAATGTTTTATAAAACATTAGTTGAATATGCATAAATATTAATATCTACGTTAACTATAATGTAACAAATCATAAAGTGTGTTAGTGGACTTTAGTATGAGGCTAAGTTATCTTAATATTTAGAGTAGAGAATAAATATCTATGTTCGATGATTAATCTTTAAGATGGATAATGTCTTAAGTTTTTTATAAGTTTTAAAATATCAAGTATGTGATTCCAATTAGATATGTAAAGTTATAAGTTTAATTTTTTTATTTATAGAAAAGAATAATATTTTTATTCTTTTAGGATCTATTAGTAAATATAGATATCACAATGATTAAATTATAAAATATATAAAAATTAAAGTAAAAGAGGTTTTCTTCCGCTGCCTCCCACGTGTCTCTTACACCCGATGCCTTCCTCACGAGGAAAAAGAGAAGGGAGAAGGGAGACGGGAGAAAGAAGAGAAAGCGAGAACGGTTTTGTCGGTGGAAGAGAAAGGAGGAGAGACGAAGGAAAGGGAAGAGGTGTGGAAATAATTGAAGAAGTCCAGATTAATTTAATTAATTAGAATTAGATAAAAATTTAAATCTAAATTTAGTTTAGATGAGGGTGAGATTTATTAAGATATAATATATTTTTTAATATTTTAAAATATATATATTCTATCTTTTAATCAATATAAATATGTGGTCTTAGATCATTCCAATATAATGTAGATCGTAGATTGAAAGTAATTTTCGTGTCATCTAATATCTCTTTTCCTTTTTCCCGAAGTATATCAATTAAAAATGAGTAGATCCAATAAAAAAAAATAGAAGATGATAGGCCTTAGAGTAAGTGTTTATAATCAGCTTCTTCCTATCTTCAAATATGATAATTATCAATTTTGAACTGTTAAGATGAAAACTCTATTTATTTTATATGGATTATGGAACTTAGTAGAAGATGATTTTGTTCATTCTGATCTCTAGGTTCCTAGTATTACAAAAGATCAAAAAAATCAGATGAAATAAAATATACAGAAAGATACAAGAGTTATTTACATACTACAACAAGCAATAGATTATTCCCCATTTCCTAGAATCATGACATCAACATCAATAGAAATTTGGAAGATATTAAAAAGTGTTTTTAAAGGCACTAACAAGGTAATTTCAAAGCTTTAAGAAGCTTATCTCCAAAATTTGATATGATCTTTACTGCTATAGAAGAAGCTAAAGATATAAGTATATTATCTATTAATGAATTAATAAGCTCTCTTTTAGTTCATGAACAAAAAGTGAATATATCTTTAGATGAGGTTTAAGAATATGCACTTTAAATGAAGATAGATCAGAAAAAGAAATAGAAGAAAAATTCAAAAACCAGTTCTTAAGGGAGAGATCAAAATGATAGAAGATGAGGCCGATTAATTAAAGGTAACAAAGAAACTCGACAATATTTTTGTTGCAAAAAAATAGGCATATTGAAAGAGATTATTGGTACAAAAATAAAAATCTAAATTTTATATATAACATATGATGAATAAAAATAGTCATATTGAAAAAGATTGTTGGAACAAAAATCAAATAAACTATCATGAGGAAAACAATGATAACAAAAGAGATGAAGAGAATATTTTCTATATAGCATCTAATGAAGAATATTTTAGATCTGTTTGGTTCGTGGATAATGGATGCAGTAATTATATGATAGGGGATAAAAGTTTGTTTTAGAGGCTTAATGATTCAGTCAGATCTAATGTACAGATCAGAAATGACAACAATTGTTGTGAAGACCAAATCTGATAAAAAAAATATTGATGATGTGATCTTTATTCTTGATTTAAAATAAAATCTCATTAGTATAGGATAATTAATGAGAAAAGATATTATATTATTTTTTATGATGAAAAATGCCTGATTTATGATAAGAAAATTAAAAAATTGATAGTAATGACAATGATGATAAAAAACAAAGTGTTTCCCTTATTACTTTCATATTTTGCTAATCTTAGTAATGAATCAGCATTATATTATAAAAATTATGATCATCTAAATTTATGTGGATCTATACAAATTATCTCATATGGTGCAGGTTATGCTAATTTAAAAATTACAATTGATGAAACATATGCAAAGAAAAAGGATGAGATCTTAAACTCCAAATACAACAATAAAAGTAGAGATAATAAAAGTTTCTGATGATATGAAAAAAATTAAAAGAAATAATAAAAAAATAAAGCTTCGGCATTCAAAGGATTCAATCTTATAAATACAAAGTATCGAAAAAAAAATGTAAGTTATATAGAAGAGGAAGGATAAAGGATTTCAGGTCATAAGTTCTCAAAGATTTATGGACAGAGATTTAAATCTAAATCTAGCTTAGATGAGGATGAGATTAGTTTAGTTGAGGATAAGATTTATTAAGATATGATAAATTTTTTAATATTTTAAAATATCTATATTTTATTTTTTAATTAATATAAATATGTACTCTTCTATCATTTCAAGATATTATAAACAGAGAAAGGGGATAAGAAGAAGAGAAGGGAAGCTAGGATTGTGTGAGAGAAGGAAGAATAGAGAAAAAAAAAGAGAAGAAGAAGAGGAAGAAGAAGAGAGCAAGAAAAAGTCGAGACAAAAGAAAGAGCAAATGGAGGAAAGATAGAGAACTCGAGAAAGGAAAAAAAAAAAAAAAAGAGAGAGAAGATTGAACCAAACACTACAAGACATTTTTTTCCTTTTCTTTTTCTCATGGCTAAGAAATCTTAATCCTAACGAAGGAGAAAGTTTATTATTTACACTCCGATCGTTAGCGAACAGTCTTTCACTATTTTTTTATTTTTTAATTAAATCAAATAAGTATAAATTTAATTTACTATAAAATAATGATTATATAAAATTATCATATGCATAAGATATTTTGAAAAGTATGTTATGACATGAGCTAGTCATAAATTAAATATTAATATATATATTTTATAAATATAAAAATATATGAATTACTATAAAAATATCTTATATACATACATAGATATGATGACGTGCGACAGAAGTGTATGTGTTTTCTATAATGTGTGGTGTAAAAGTGCACAAATATATTACAACATATAATACACGTATATATTATGACGTACGATGTAGAGGTATATATATATTATGTATATATGTATTATGATGTACGGTATGAGAGTACACATATATGTTATAATATGAGGTGTAGAAGTTCATGAATTTATTATGTTTTCTACGTGTGCATATGAGTATTTTAAATTATTTTGACGTAAAATTTTATGTCCTTATTATGTATATGCTATGTTGTACGATTATGCTCTAAAGAAATTATAAGATTAGAAGTTTATCTTTTAAGTGTGTTATGTAAATAATTTTGTAATGTTTTATATACATGACTTTGATGCATGCTCATCTTATTAAAATTGCAAAGGCTTATACTTACTAAATGAACCTTATTTTGTAGGTAAGTATATTAATTTCTCATTATAGATCTTATTTTATATGTAAGGATATTGAGATTTCACCCAAAGTGATTAAGTAGGGAAATAAGCATATGTAAGCTCATGCTAGTGCATATATTGACGATGACCTATGGGCATTTCGTGGATAAAAATTTTAGACATGTTACATTTGAGTTTTTTAATAAAATATTATAATTATATACATATGTCAAAATTATTATGTACAAGAAAAATCATGTTATTTTGTTTAGTACATTAGCATGTTCTAGCTTTAAGATTGTATATTTTTCGTTATATTTGTAGTGATAATAATAATGACTATAAAAAATATAATATTTTCCGTTAGTCATATATATCAAATATAGATGGAACTAGAAATAAAATATTACATGGTTGTTTGACCAAAGGGTTCGATTATGATAATTATAGCAAAAGAGAAGTAGAAAAAGAAAAATTAAAATTACGATTGTGATTAAGCCACGTCAGACATGCTGTGCTACCATGCATGGACGGACCGTGCTACGGAACGGCAGGATGATCAAACTCGAAGCCTCCCGCGCCGCCACCAACCCCACCCAAACCGCACCCCGCACCCACACCCAACACCCAACTCCCCCGCGCCCCGTCTCTTTGCATGGCCGTGCGCCGCCACCACAAGGCCCTCTACCTCGGCCTCATCTCTGCCGCCACTACCCTCCACCACCTCAACCAGATTCTCGCCCACTCCATCGTCACCGGTCATCACCCCGACCTCATCACCGCTACCGCCCTCCTCCGCCGCGTTTCCGACCTTGGTGGCACCGACGCCGCGCCCCACACCCTCCGCCTCTTCTCCTCCGTCCCCGACCCTGATCTCTTCCTCCTCAACGTCCTCCTCCGCTCCCTCCCACCCTCCTCTGCCGTCCCCCTCCTCTCCTCCCTCCCTCGCCATCACCCCCACCTGCGCCCCAACTCTTTCACCTACGCCGCAGTCGCCTCCGCTGCTTCTAATCACCCCGAGACTGCCCCTCCACTCCACGCCCGTATCATCGTCGATGGCTTCGCGAATGACCCCTTCGTTGCCTCCGCACTCGCCGATCTCTACCTCAACTCATCACAGGTCTCCCTGGCGGAGAAGGTGTTTGATGGAATTCCTGACCCGGATACCGTTCTTTGGAACACGCTTATCTCCGGATTGGTAAAAAACTGCTCCTTTTCAAGAGCGGGGAGCGTCTTCCGGCGAATGATAGCGTCCAACAGTGCCAGGTTCGATTCAACCACCTTGGCGGTCGTCCTCCCCGCAGCAGCAGAGCTCCAAGATCTGAACTTGGGGACGCTGGTGCATTGCTTGGGCATCAAACTGGGGTTGGCATCTCCTCCGCATGTCGTCACAGGGTTGATATCCATGTACTCCAAGTGCGGTGACATCCCTGCCGCAGAGTTCTTGTTTGAGGAGATAGAATACCCGGATGTGATTGCATATAACGCAATGATCTCAGGGTACTCCGTCAATGGCCACATCGAATCTTCTGTGGGCTTGTTTAAGGAGCTACTAGTTTCGGGTGTAGGGAGACCGAACTCAAGCACCATTGTCGGCTTGATCCCAGTTTTCAGTCCCTTTGGCTACGAACTGCTCGCTCGATCCATTCATGGCTTCGCTGTGAAAGCTGGTTTCGATGTGAACTCTGCCGTATCGACAGCTCTCACCACCGTCTACTGCAGACTGAATAATATGGAAGCAGCAAGGCGAGCTTTTGACTCCATGCCGGAGAAGAGCATGGCGTCTTGGAACGCCATGATATCCGGGTACGCACAGAACGGTTTGACAGCAACGGCGATCTCACTGTTCAGGGAGATGCAGGCGCGCAACCTCAGACCCAATCAGATCACCGTCACCAGCATCCTTTCGGCGTGTGCTCAGCTCGGAGCTCTCACCATGGGAAAATGGGTGCATCAAATAATCGCAAAGGAAGACCTTGAGCTCAACGTCTTCGTGTCCACTGCACTCATCGACATGTACGCCAAGTGTGGGAGCATCGCGGAAGCTCGAAGCATTTTCGATGACATGGAGGAGAAGAATGTGGTCTCCTGGAACGCCATGATATCGGCTTACGGAATCCATGGCCGAGTTCTCGAATCTCTGAAGCTCTTTGAGGCGATGCGGAGTGCGAGCGTCGCGCCCACGGGCGTCACCTTCCTCTCGGTTCTGTGTGCTTGCAGCCATGGCGGGTTGGTGGAAGAGGGCTGCGCCATATTCGAGTCCATGAAGCGTGAGCATGGAATCGAGCCAAGACCGGAGCACTACGCTTCCATGGTGGATCTCCTCGGCCGAGCAGGGCGACTCGGCAAGGCACTCGAGTTCATAAAGACGACACCCGAGAGCGCTGGTGCGGGCGTTTGGGGTGCGTTGCTTGGTGCTTGCATGATCCACAAGGAGAGCAAGCTCGCTAGATATGCTGCTCGCAAGCTGTTCGAGCTGGAGCCCGAGAACCCCGGTTACTACGTCCTCCTTTCCAACATACATTCATCCAAGAGGAACTACTTGGAAGCAGCCATGGTGAGACAGGATGCCAAGAGCAGGAAGCTGGTGAAGACACCGGGATGCACTCTGATCGAGGTCGGGAATGCCGTGCACACCTTCATGGCTGGCGACAGGTCGCACCCGCAGTCAGCTGCGATCCACTCGATGCTGGAGAAGCTGACCGTGAAGATGATCGAGGCAGGGTATCGAGCGGAGACCGAAGCAGCATTGTATGACATCGAGGAGGAGGAGAAGGAGCAGATGGTGAAGGTTCACAGTGAGCGGCTGGCGATCGCCTTTGGGCTCATCAGCACCAGCCCGGGGATGGAGATCAGGATCATCAAGAACCTGAGGGTGTGCTTGGACTGTCATCAGGCCACCAAGTTCATTTCCAAGATCACTCAAAGGGTGATTGTTGTAAGGGATGCTACAAGGTTTCACCATTTCATAGATGGGGTGTGCTCCTGTGGGGACTATTGGTGAGAATTCATGGAGGGATACCTAAAAATTGATCGATATGCACTGATCCCGCTGGTATTTAATTTCTCTCCGTGATCATAATATTTTTTGTATGAAGCAATTTGATGAGACAATTTACAAGGATAGTTCATCTACGCACAAAAGAAATTACACATTACAGTGAGAATACTTCTAAAAATTAGTCCACATCTATCTGAATCATGATTGAGAGAGGTGTAATGGAGGTAGTTTGTACCTCAAGGAATGGAATAATTATTAATAACAATAAGCACAACAGCTTAAGCCTGGAGCATGTTTCCTATCAGTACTTTCTCCTCATGAAGAAAAAGATGAAAAGTAGCATAAGTTGCTCAAGCAATATAAAAAGGTTCAATCAAGTTCTACCTTTCGAGTTAAATCAACAGTCATCAGTAGAATATATACATATTTGATGCAGAAAGAACAAATTTTACCTGAGAGAAGATAAATGAAACTTTATGATAGAAATGAGATTAATACTAAGGAAAAGAACAAAGTACCAAATTGATAATTATCACGCCATTATCATAAACTAAGATAATCAGTATCCACATGCCTACTCATACAAAGATTTGCTTGTAACTTGTCACAATGCATTCTTTACTATACTAAACAAAACTCTACTGCCCATAATTAAATCTTCAAGGCAGACTTAGTGGATGGATAGAAATGATGAAAACAGCAATCAGAACCATTACCTGGGAATTATTTCACAATAATAATATGAAAAATGATCTTGTGGCCATGATTCTATCATCCACTGCCTCGATATTTACATTAAGTAGTTAAGCAATCACCTCAGCCTATACATGAAACCTAAATGAAAGAAAGGCCTTTATCATTTACTGCATGCACAAATAAATACCCAAGTTCTAACAATATTGTCAAAGTTGTCGCTTAACAAGGATGCATAAGCATCTAAAATGTCAAGCAGGAAATAGCTGAGATAATTACCTCTTGCCATGATTCCAAGACACTCACACAAAGCTAAACACTTGCAGAAACTTCTGTAACTGCTTTTTCCTTTTTCTTTGGCTGTTCCTGGTTTTTTTGCAGAACTACTTTGTTGGGCATGAGAACCATGAAGATGTTTCTATCGCTGAAGTTTTTACTCTCCTCAGTTGCCAGCTAAATTTTCAGATTAAAAAAAGAAAAAGGAAAAGAAAATATAGTGTGATCAGGTTTTCGGTAAGTCTCATACATAAAAAGGCTCCTAAACCAAGTTCTGCATTTATGTTAACTTGTTTATAAGAAACTGAGAGAAAATAGCTTTCACAATCATGATAGCATCAGGCAGTGCATCCTACAACAACAATTGGAAGTTTAAATTCATCAAGTCTGTTAATTAAATATTAAATGGTGCATATAAAGCATAATACTTGCTAGAAAAGAGTTACTATCATCGGCACACCATTTTGCAGGAATGCAGTACCAGCTTGGGATACATCCCCTACTTCAAATTCAAATCACACATATTGCTTTGGTGGAGTTATTCAATGGATGGATCATATATTCAAAGGTTATGCAAGTTCTGAATCCTAGTAGATGACATCTCTTAGATAAGGACTATGTTTTTCACATGTAACTTCCCCAATCCGTCCAAGTTGCACTCTTGACATCAGTTACTAACCCACTGGAATAATTCACTACATGGCTGATATCTTCTGCCACAATGAATAACCACATGATTTTTTGGATGTTCCTATGTCTACTTAGCATCTGACAGTGTGCTTAAGTGACATATATAACTATGCAAATCATCAAGATAAATATCTATTCTGACTGTTGGTACTCTTTTAGGGCAACATAATTATCTATTCATAAACTAACCATCACTAATTCCTCCAAGTGAATCAAGTAGAACAGATGGTTTGACTAGAATCCACTTGGGCAAGTTTTCTTTAAGTTCCAACTTTCACAAGCCAAACACTGCAAAATTATCCATATCATTTGTATTACAAGATAAATTATGTAGAACAAAATATAATAGAATAATGAACTAAAAGAAGTGAAACTTTATTTATGATCACTGATTTATCTCGCTCTTTTCTGACAAAAGAGGTGCACCTGTGAATTCTACTTTCAAAACTCTTAGAAAGTGTTCTTTTCTAAAAATAAAATTAACACAGTTAATAACTATTCTACAGAAACCATTTAGTCTACTTTCATATAACTTCAATGTTTCTTTTTTTTCTCATTGGTTATATCCTTTATGATAACAAATTTAGATCTGTTACGGACATTCAAGGTGCAATAGTAGGATCAGTGTTGTCACAAGTGCTATGTCACGGACTTAGCTGAATTTGCCTAAGCCGTGCGGCACCCTCGTGGCACTCCCGAAGACTTAGCTGAAATTGCCTAAGTCGTGAAGCAACCTTGCCCACTATTCTGGACTTAGCTGGGATTGCCTAAGTCATGAAACGCCCAACGCGTTATTTGTCCGCAAAGGGTCAGCCCTCTTACAACCTCTTAAGGTCCCGTAGGACCTGCAAAGAAGAAGTTGATTAGCTTGGAAGCGGCGGCGGACCGTCCGGCGTCTCAAAGCGGAAAGCTATACAAGCAATTTGTCGAACATCTTGAGTGCAAAGAGAGAAAGAGAGCAAAATAGGACTTTGGAGGGTTGTAGGAACGGTCGCAAGTCCACAAACGACGGTTCCCAAGGTATCGGACGCAAGACAAGTTCAATTGCTGATGAACGCCTATGCCCGACATATACCCGGAACCCCATCCAGCCCGGTGCCACCCGGGGGGTTCCAAGGTGCTGAAATGGCTGACATTTCGCACCGCTTAGAAAGGTTGCCGCAGCACATGAAAAAGACCCAAAAACAGGGCTGTTTTGGGTTGTTTTGGCTCCCCGCAGCGAGCAATCGTTCTGCAGCCTTCTACACTACTTTCGCTCACATTTCTTAGGTAAAAACACATAAATTCAAGGCAAAACAAGCTGCCAAACATATGTACAAGCAAGAAAAAGTGACGAACGGTTCAAGGAGCAAAGGCATTGCGGTTAAGCGATGACCGTTCGTGACATTCTCCCCCACTTAAACTGCGGCCCTCGTCGGCGCTTGTGAGCATTGGCGAGCTTCTTCATGTCGTAGGGCGTCTTGGCTCCCATCTGGCTTCTGTTTGAGGAAGCTTTTGCCACTTCACCAAGTACTCTATTTGCTGCGCTCCATTGGGTAGCTTTATCTTACGATCCGCTAGAATAGTTTCAACTCGCTTCTCGTAAGAGGCTCTGGTGGGGGGTAGTCGAGTTGGAACATTTCGAGAATCATCTCGCGGATCTGAGTGGTAGGCTTTCAAGTTGCTCGCATGGAAGACGTTGTTAATTCTGAACCATGCTGGTAGTTGCAACTTGTATGAGACATTGCCTACTCTGCTGATGATTGGGAAAGACCTTTCATACTTGTGTACTAATCCTTTGTGCACTTTGTGTCTAAAGAACTGGAGTGATGCTGGTTGGAGCTTCACCAACACCATGTCACCAACTTTAAATTCTTGTGGTCGCCTTCCCAAGTCTGCCCACTTCTTCATCTTTTTGGCCGTCTTCTCCAAGTAAGCCCGCGCAATATCTGCATTGCGATGTCATTCCTTTGCGAAGTGATAAGCTGATGGGCTATTCTGTATAACCAATAACCAAGGTGTGAGGAGTTGATGGCTGTTGTCTGTACTAATCTCAAATGGGCTCTTGTTGGATGCAGAGCTCCGCAAGTTATAAGAGAATTGGATTATGTCCAGACTTCACCCAATCTCGTTGGTTGGCACTCACGTAGTCAAGATATTGCTCAGAGCGAGTTAATTCTTCTGTTTGGCCATCCGTTTGAGGATGGAGGCTTGTGGAGAAGTATAATTTAGACGAACAACTTGAACAACTCGGTCCAGAATCGTCCTAAGAACCGAGAATCCCGATCACTAATGATGTTGTGTGGGACTCCCTAATACTTAACCACATTCTTCATCATCAACTTAACCGCCTCCTCCGCTGAGCAATGTAGGGGTGCAACAACGAATGTTGTATACATCGAAAATCGATCAACTACCACGAGTATCGATTCAAGTCCCCCTACTACGGGCAAGCTTGATATGAAGTCCAAGGAAATGCTCTCCCATGGCCTTTCTGGTACGGGCAATGGCTCCAAAAGTCCCACTGGCTTCTGCTACTCCATCTTGTCCTGTTGACAAGTAAGGCATGTTCGAACATATTCCTCCACATATATCCCCATCTTCGGCCAATCGAAGGCCCTCTCCACGAGAGCCATCGTTCGGTGGATACCCGGATGTCCAGCCCAAAGGGAATCGTGACACTCTTTCAAGAGTTCACGCCTCAAGTTATCCGCTCGTGGGACATAAACTTTGTTCCCCTTGGTATAGATGAGTCCCTCCTGGACCCAAAATCGCGGTGCCTTGCCCTCTTTGAAGAGTTGAATCAGAATCACTGCCTGAGGATCTCGGAACAGTCCACCCCCGATCCTGGAAAAAAGTTGGAGTGCAATTGACTTGCTTAGCCTCCGCCCTCCAACTGTATAGCATTCACTAGCTCCACTTTCCGACTCAATGCATCAGCCACGACATTTGCTTTTCTGGGCTTGTACTCCATCACCATGTCAAACTCAGCCAAGAAGTCCTGCCATCGTGCTTGCTTTGGGGAGAGTTTCTTTGAGTTTGGAAGTAACTCAATGCGACATTGTCATCCTTAGCACAAATGGTGCTCCCGGAAGGTAGTGTCGCCACACTCGTGAGCGATGGACCACCGTCATCTCCTTCTCATGCACAGGATATCGCCGCTCGGTCTCGTTGAGCTTGTGACTCTCGTAGGGCACTGGATGACCCTCCTGCATAAGAACTCCTCCAATAGCAAAGTCAGAAGCATCGGTATGGACTTCAAAAGACTTTCCATAGTCCGGTAATCTGAGTAGTTCTTCTAACACAGACCTTGGTCTTGAAATGTCGCCTCACATTTGTCAGGCCATCTCGGGGCTCCTTCTTTAGCAACTCCGTCAGCGAGCTACGCACTTCGAATATCCAGCTATGAAGCGCCGATAATAGTTGACGAACCCAAGGAAGGATCTCAACTCTGGCACCTTCTTTGGTGTTCGCCAGTCTGCCACAGCTTGCACCTTAGCCTTGTCCATTCGAATGGACCCATTCCCAATTCGATGCCCCAAAAATAAAATCTTCGTTTGAGAGAAGTAGCACTTTTCCCTCTTCACGAACAAGGTGTTCTCCCTGAGAACTTTGAAAATTGTTCGGAGGTGTCTAGCATGCTCCTCAAGTGCTTGGCTATAGACGACGATATAGTTTAAGTAGACGACCACAAACTTGTCCAGATACTCCTTGAACAGCTAGTTCATGAGAGTACAAAATGTGGTCGGAGCATTGGTTAAGCCGAAAGGCATCACCAAGAACTCAGCTGGTTCATGAGAGTGAAAAATGTGGTCGGAGCATTGGTTAAGCCGAAAGGCAGCACCAAGAACTCGAATGCTCCATACCTGGTCACACAGGTAGTCTTCACCTCATCACCTTCTGCAATGCGCACTGCCAATACCAACAAGGTCGAGTTTGGAGAAGTACTTTGCATTGCCCAATTGATCGAACAAGTCGCGATGAGCGAGATAGGGTACTTGTTCTTCACCGTCATCTTGTTGAGGGCTCGATAATCGATGCATAATCGAGGCTCCCATCTTGTTTCTTCCGAAGAGGACTGGAGCTCGAAGGTGCTGGGCTGCGGATGAGACCACCGCTTAGCAATTCATCTAACTGCTTCCTTAGTTCTGCCAACTCTGGAGGGGCCATGCGGTATGGTGGTCTCGCTGGAGGCTTAACTCCCGGCTCTAGCTCAATCCGATGATCCACGCCTCTGCGTGGTGGTAGAGTTCTCGGCAACTCTGTTGGCATCACATCTGAGAACTCCTTCAAGATGTTCACCATAATAGCAGGTTCCTGAATGGCCTCCCCATCAAGTGTCTCTAGCTTCATAGCAGCTACAAAGGTTAATTCACCTTTTTGCACCCCTTTCTTCAATTGTAAAGCCGATATTTGTTGAAGGTCCTTGGTTCCTCCTCGAGAAACTGGAACCATACAGGGATCATCGCCTCCCATTAGACACAAGAAGTTCAGGAACGGTACTGGCACCAACTTTGCTGCGTGCATAAACTCCATTCCGAGAATCACTTGAAAGTCGTCCAATGGCACCGCCATCAAGTCTGTGCTCCCGCTCCATGTCCCGATCTTGATGGGGACCCCCTTTGCTTGTCCGGAGATCCACTTGGCCTCTGAATTCATTGCCTTCATACGACTTGGGCTCTTCTCCAAGATTAATCCCAATCGCTTAGCTTCGCGATTGGCAATAAAATTGTGGGTCACGTCCGTGTCCACCATTGCACGGGTTGTCCGGCCATTAAGCTTGATGTCCACATACATCAACTCGCTGCTTCCTACCTTCGGTGGCTTTGCCTTTGTATTCTCCCCCACTTGACCCCGCAATGCATTCAACAAACGCATTGCTCCCATCTTGGGTCCTTGCGACGCCTCACTGTCGCTACTGGAGTCAGAACTGCTCGAACTAAGGGCGATAGCTTTGCCCTTGTCTGACTTACGGGGTAGAATCGATGTCGTTAAAGCATTGAGTGCCTGTTTCTGTGGGCACTCCCTCACCATGTGTGGTCCTCCACACAAGAAGCATCCAGTAGGCTTTAGGACTCTACCTCTTGAGCCCGGTCCCTTGTGGAAATTCTTCTTCTTTTGCTCGCCCCCAGACTCCTTCGATCGAGAGTATTTAGATGGGCGATTTCCCGAAGATTGTTTCTTCTTTCTCAAATCCTCTGAAGAAACAAAGTTAGTTAGCCTTTCCACGGTTACAATTGCCTCGACTACGTCAGTGACATTCCTCTGATGTAGTTCTTGTTGTGCCTATGGTTTCAAGCCATCAAGGAAGCTAAATAACTCGTCTTTCTCAGACATATCCCGTATATCGAACATCAGTGCTGAAAATTGTTTCACATAGTCTCGGATTGTTGTACTTTGGCAGAGTTGTCTCAGTTTCCTTCTTGCGACAAACTCTGTGTTCTCGGGCAAGAACTGAGTTCTCAACTCTCGCTTCAAGTCTCCCCATGTATCCACTTGACATCAGCCTTGCTGGATCTCTTCCCAACGGGTTCGCCACTAAAGTTTTGCATCCCCATTTAGATACATTGTTGCTATAGCAACTTTGGTTTCTTCAGAATCAAGCCTTGTAGCACGAAAATACTGTTCCATGTCGAACAAGAAATTTTCAAGCTCTTTGGCATCCCTAGCACCTCCGTAGCACTACGGCTCTGGTGCCCTAAAGTTTTGTGGTGGCGCAGTACGGGTGTTGTTCCCTCCCGCATCAAGAGTTCTTGTTAACACCATCACCTTAGCCGTGAGTTTCGCCACAACTTCATGTAGATGTCGTACGGAATCTTTGGTGTCCTCTGTCAGTTGATCAATCAGGGATTCAACTTTCTCGATCCGAGATTCAGCTTCTTCTAGCGAGCTCTCTACCCTAAGTAGCCTTCGCTGGCCTTGGTAGAGTTCCTCCATGCTCGCTTCAAGAACATCAAGGCGGGTCTCCGCCATTATAATTCTCTCCTTGTGGCTCTTTTTCCCGGTTGGCGCTCCAGATGGCGCCTCCTCCCCTCGTGGAGAATACCCAACTTCACGCTTGTCTTGTTCACTGTAGAGCTCCTCGCCCCACATGAGCGGTTGCACTACCTGCGACGCTTGGAGCAACATGCCCCATCTTGCTCGATTCACCACGATGTTTCACCATGGTGAGATTACGAATCTTCTTCGTTGTTCGTATGAATTGCTTACCTGCTCTGACACCACACTGTCACGGACTTAGCTGAATTTGCCTAAGCCGTGCAGCACCCTCGCGGCACTCCCAAAGACTTAGCTGAATTGCCTAAGTCGTGGAGCAACCTTGCCCACTATTCCGGACTTAGCTGGGATTGCCTAAGTCATGAAACACCCAACGCGTTATCTGTCCGCAAAGGATCAGTCCTCTTACAACCTCTTAAGGTCCGTGGGACTGAAAGAAGAAGTTGATTAGCTTGGAAGCGAGCGGCGGACACGTCCCGGCATCTTACAAAGCGGAAAGCTATACAAGCAATTTGTCGAACATCTTGAGTGCAGCAAAGAAAAGAGAGAAAGAGAGCAAAATAGGACTTTGGAGGGTTGTAGGAACGGTCGCAAGTCCACAAACGACGGTTCCCAAGGTATCAGACGCAAGACAAGTTCAATTGCTAATGAACGCCTACACCCGACATATACCCAAAACCCCCATCCGCCCACCGGGTTCAAGGTCTGAAATGGCTGACATTTCGCACCGCTCGAAAGGTTGCCGACATTTAAAAAGACCCAAAACAGGGCTGTTTTGGGTTGTTTTGGCTCCGCGCAGTGAGCGATCGTTCTGCAGCCTTCTACACTACTTTCGCTCACATTTCTTAGGTAAAAACACATAAACTCAAGGTAAAATAAGCTGCCAAACATATATACAAGTAAGAAAAAGTGACGAACGGTCCAAGGAGCAAAGGCATTGCGGTTGAGCGATGACCGTTCGCGACAGTGCGGCACCCTAACGGCAAACTTGAAGACTTAGCTGGAATTGCCTAAGCCACGAAGCAACATTTGCCCACTGTTCCGGACTTAGCTAAAATTGCCTAAGTTATGAAAATGCCGAAGCACATTTGCCCGCAAAGGGTCAGCCCACTTGCAACCTCGTGCGGGTCCCAAAGGACCTACAAAAAGAGAAGTTGATTAGTTTTGAAGACGAGTGACGGAAAAGTCCCGATGTCTCGCAAAGAGGGCAACTTTTAAAAGCAATTCGTCGAACACCTTATGTGCAACAGAGAAAGGAGAGAAAGAGCGCAAAACAGGACTTTAGAGGGCCGTAGGAATGGTCGAAGTCCACAAATGACGATCCTTAAGGTATCGGACGCAAGACGAGTTCAACAGTCGATGAATGCTCACACCCAATACTATCCCGAAGCCCCATCCAGCCCTGTGCCACCCGAGGAGTTCCAGGGGGCTGAGATGGCTGACGTTTTGCATCGCTCGGCCAGGCTCACGCAGCGATCGTTCTGCATCGCTCGCTGAGTCAAAATAACCCAAAACCAAGGCAAAATATGCTACCAAACATCGATACAAGCAAACAAAAGCGACGAACGATTCACTGAGCGAAGATTTGCAGTTGAGCAACGACCGTTCATGACATTCTCCCCCACTTAAACTGTCGACGCCCTCGTCGACACTTGTTGATAGACTTTGACGCGGGCTTCTTCATATCGTAGGGCGTCTTCTGGCGCCCAACTAGCTTCTATTTGGGGAAGCTTTTGCCACTTCACCAAGTACTCAGTTTGCTCTGCTCCGCTATGTAGCTTAGTCTTGTGATCTGCCAGAATAGTCTCAACTCGCTTCTCGTAGGAGGCTCTGATTGGAGGTAATTGAGTTGAAATATTTCGTGAAGCATCTTGCAGATCTAAATGATAGGCTTTCAAGTTTCTTGCATGGAAGACATTGTAAATTTTGAGTCATGTCGACAGTTGCAACTTGTAGGAAACGTTGCCTACCTTGTTGATAATTGGGAAAGGGCCTTCATACTTGCGCACCAATCTTTTGTGAACTTTGTGCCTAAAGAACTTGACTGATGCTGGTTGGAGCTTCACAAACACCAAGTCACCAACTTTAAACTCTTGTGGTCGCCTTCTCAAGTCTGCCCACTTCTTCATCTTTTTGGCCGCCTTCTCTAACTAGGCCCGAGTAATATCTGCATTTCGATGTCATTCCTTTGCAAAGTGATATGCTGACGGACTATTCCCCGTATAACCAATAGCCAATGTGTGAGGAGTCGACGACTGTTGTCCTGTAAAAATCTAAAAGGGGCTCTTATTAGACGCAGAGCTCCGCTGCAAGTTATAGGAGAATTGGGCTATGTCCAACGGCTTCACCCAATCTCATTGGTTGGCACCCACGTAGTGCCGAAGATACTGCTCCAAGAGTGAGTTAACTCTTTCAGTCTAACCATCCATCTGGGGGTGGAGGCTTGTGGAGAAGTATAACTTGGACCCTAACAATTTGAAGAGTTGAGTCCAAAATCGTCCCAAGAACCGCGAATTTCGATCACTAATAATGTTGTGCGGGACTCCCCAATACTTCACCACATGCTTCATCATCAACTTGGCCGCCTCCTCTACTGAACAGTGCAAGGGTGCAACAATGAATGTTGCATATTTTAAAAATCGACCAACCACCACGAGTATCGATCCGAGTCCCCCTACTGTCAACAA
The DNA here is from genome assembly GCA_021527575.1 of Ensete glaucum. Lineage (NCBI taxonomy): Eukaryota > Viridiplantae > Streptophyta > Magnoliopsida > Zingiberales > Musaceae > Ensete > Ensete glaucum. Next base: position 25,453,854 of record CM038558.1, on the reverse strand, counting down.
GCTTAATATGAAGTCCAAAGAGGTGCTCTCTCATAACCTTTCAGGTACGGGCAGCGGCTCTAAAAGTCCAACTGGCTTTCACTGCTCTACCTTATCTTGTTGGCAAGTAAGGCATATTCGAACATAATCCTCCACATCAGTCTCCATCTTCGGCCAATAGAAGGCTCTCTCCACGAGAGCCATTGTTCGGTGGATGCTAGGATGTCCGGCCCAAAGGGAATCATGACACTCCTTTAAGAGTTCACGCCTCAAATTGCTCGCTCGCGGAACATAAACTCTGTTCCCTTTGATATAGATGAGTCCCTCCTGGATCCAAAACCGTCGTGCCTTGCGTTCTTTGATAAGTTGCATCAGGGTTACTGCCTGAGGATCACTGTACAGTCTATCTCTGATCCTGGAAAGAAAGTTGAAGTGTAACTGGCTTGCTTGGCCTCCGCCTTTCAACTATATAGCATTCACCAATTCAACTTTCCGGCTTAATGCATCGGCCACGACATTGGCCTTTCCGGGCTTGTACTCCATTACCATGTCGAACTCGGCCAAGAAGTCCGACCATCGTGCTTGTTTCGGGGAGAGTTTCTTTTAAGTCTAGAAGTAACTTAATGCAGCATTTATCCGTCCTTAGCACGAATGGTGCACCCAGAAGGTAATGTCCCCAGACTCATAGATAGTGGACCACCGTTGTCATCTCCTTCTCATGCATTGGATATCGTCGCTTGGTTTCGTTGAGCTTGCGACTCTCGTAGGCCACTAGATGATCCTCTTGCATAAGTGCTCCCCCAATAGCGAAGTCAGAGGCATCTATATGGACTTCAAAAGACTTCCCATAGTCTGGTAATCGAAGTAGTTCCTCCAATACTATCATCTTTAGGTCTTAGAATGTCGCTTCACATTTGTCTGACCATCTCCAAGACTGTTCCTGGAGCAAATCCGTTAGTGGAGCTGCACGCTTCGAATATCCAGCAATGAAGCGTCGATAATAGTTGACGAACCCAAGGAAGGATCTCAACTCTAGCACCTTCTTTAGTGTTCGCCATTCTGCCACAGCTTGCACCTTCGACTTATCCATCCAGATATAACCCTCACCGATTCGATATCCCAAGAATAGAATCTTATCAAACGCAGATCTCCACTGCAAGTTATAGGAGAATTGGGCTATGTCCAACGGCTTCACCCAATCTCGTTGGTTGGCACCCACGTAGTGCCGGAGATACTGCTCCAAGAGTGAGTTAACTCTTTCAGTCTGACCATCCATCTGGGGGTGGAGGCTTATGGAGAAGTATAACTTGGACCCTAACAATTTGAAGAGTTGAGTCCAAAATCGTCCCAAGAACCGCGAATTTCGATCACTGATGATGTTGTGCGGGACTCCCCAATACTTCACCACATGCTTCATCATCAACTTGGCCGCCTCCTCTACTGAACAGTGCAAGGGTGCAACAATGAATGTTGCATATTTTAAAAATTGACCAACCACCACGAGTATCGATCTGAGTCCCCCTACTGTCAACAAGCTTAATATGAAGTCCAAAGAGGTGCTCTCCCATAACCTTTCAGGTACGGGCAGCGGCTCTAAAAGTCCAACTGGCTTTCGCTGCTCTACCTTATCTTGTTGGCAAGTAAGGCATATTCGAACATAATCCTCCACATCAGTCTCCATCTTCGGCCAATAGAAGGCCCTCCACGAGAGCCATTGTTCGGTGGATGCTAGGATGTCCGGCCCAAAGGGAATCATGACACTCCTTTAAGAGTTCACGCCTCAAATTGTCCGCTCGCGGAACATAAACTCTGTTCCCTTTGGTATAGAAGAGTCCCTCCTGGACCCAAAACCGTCGTGCCTTGCCTTCTTTGATGAGCTGCATCAGGGTTACTGCCTGAGGATCACTGTATAGTCTCTCTCTGATCCTAGAAAGAAAGTTGAAGTGTAACTGGCTTGCTTGGCCTCCGCCTTCCAACTATATAGCATTCACCAATTCAACTTTCCGGCTTAATGCATCGGCCACGACATTGGCCTTTCCGGGCTTGTACTCCATTACCATGTCGAACTCGGCCAAGAAGTTCGACCATTGTGCTTGTTTCGGGGAGAGTTTATTTTGAGTCTAGAAGTAACTCAATGCAACATTTGTCGGTCATTAGCACGAATGGTGCACCCAAAAGGAAATGTCCCCAGACTCATAGACAGTGGACCACCGTTGTCATCTCCTTCTCATGCACTAGATATCGTCGCTCGGTTTCGTTGAGCTTACGACTCTCGTAGGCCACTAGATGATCCTCTTGCATAAGTACTCCCCCAATAGCGAAGTCAGAAGCATCTGTATGGACTTCAAAAGACTTCTCATAGTCTGGTAATCAGAGTAGTTCCTCCAATACGATAATCTTTAGGTCTTGGAATGTCGCTTCACATTTGTCTGACCATCTCCAAGTCTGTTCCTTGAGCAACTCCGTTAGTGGAGCTGCACGCTTCGAATATCCAGCAATAAAGCGTCGATAATAGTTGACGAACTCAAGGATCTCAACTCTGGCACCTTCTTTGGTGTTCGTCATTTTGCCACAGCTTGCACCTTCGACTTATCCATCCGGATAGAACCCTCACCGATTCGATGTCCCAAGAATAGAATCTTATTAGACGCAGAGCGCCGCAGCAAGTTATAGGAGAATTGGGCTATGTCCAACGGCTTCACCCAATCTCGTTGGTTGGCACCCACGTAGTGTCGGAGTTATTGCTCTAAGAGTGAGTTAACTCTTTCAGTCTGACCATCCATCTGGGGGTGGAGGCTTGTGGCGAAGTATAACTTGGACCCTAACAATTTGAAGAGTTGAGTCCAAAATTGTCCCAAGAACCACGAATTTCGATCACTAATGATGTTGTGCGGGACTCCCCAATACTTCACCACATGCTTCATCATCAACTTGGCCGCCTCCTCTACTGAACAGTGCAAGGGTGCAACAATGAATGTTGCATATTTTAAAAATCAATCAACCACCACGAGTATCGATCCGAGTCCCCCTACTGTCAACAAGCATAATATGAAGTCCAAAGAGGTGCTCTCCCATGACCTTTCAAGTACGGGCAGTGGCTCTAAAGTCCCACTGGCTTTCGCTGCTCTACCTTATCTTGTTGGCAAGTAAGGCATGTTCGAACATAATCCTCTACATCAGTCTCCATCTTGCCAATAGAAGGCTCTCTCCACGAGAGCCATTGTTGATAGATGCTAGAATGTCCGACCAAAGGGAATCATGACACTCCTTTAAGAGTTCACGCCTCAAATTGTCCGCTCGCGGAATATAAACTCTGTTCCCTTTGGTATAGATGAGTCCCTCCTGGACCCAAAACCGTCGTTCCTTGCCTTCTTTGATGAGCTACATCAAGGTTACTGCCCGCGGATCACTATATAGTCTATCTCTGATCCTGGAAAGAAAGTTGAAGTGTAACTGGCTTGCTTGGCCTCCGCCTTCCAACTATATAGCATTCACCAATTCAACTTTCCGGCTTAATGCATCGGCCACGACATTGGCCTTTCCGGGTTTGTACTCTATTACCATGTCGAACTCGACCAAGAAGTCCGACCATCGTGCTTGTTTCGGGGAGAGTTTCTTTTGAGTCTAGAAGTAACTCAATGCAACATTTGTCTGTCCTTAGCACGAATGGTGCACCCAAAAGGTAATGTCCCCAGACTCATAGATAGTGGACCACCGTTGTCATCTCCTTCTCATGCATTGGATATCGTCGCTCGGTTTCGTTGAGCTTGCGACTCTCGTAGGCCACTAGATGATCCTCTTGCATAAGTACTCCCCCAATAGCAAAGTCAGAAGCATCTGTATGGACTTCAAAAGACTTTCCATAGTCTGGTAATCGGAGTAGTTCCTCCAATACGATAATCTTTAGGTCTTGGAATGTCGCTTCATATTTGTCTGACCATCTCCAAAACTGTTCCTTGAGCAACTCCGTTAGTGGAGCTGCACGCTTCGAATATCCAGCAATGAAGCGTCAATAATAGTTGACGAACCCAAGGAAGGATCTCAACTCTGGCACCTTCTTTGGTGTTCGCCATTCTGTCACAGCTTGCACCTTCGACTTATCCATCCGGATAGAACCCTCACCGATTCGATGTCCCAAGAATAGAATCTCCGTCTGAGCAAAGTAACACTTCTCCCTCTTTACAAACAAGTGTTCTCCCTGCGAACTATGAAGATTGTCCGAGGGTGCTCAACATGCTCCTCAAGTGTTCGGCTATAGACGACTATATCGTTCAGGTAAACGACCACAAACTTATCCAAATATTCGTTGAATAGTTGATTCATTAGCGTACAGAATGTGGCTGGAGTGTTGGTTAAGCCGAAAGGCATTACCAAGAACTCAAATGCTCCATACCTGGTCACACAGGTAGTCTTCGCCTCGTCACCTTCTGCATTACGCACCTGCCAGTATCCCGACCGAAGGTCAAGTTTGGAGAAATACTTGGCCTTGCCCAATTGATCGAACAAATCCGCGATAAGCGAGATGGGGTATTTGTTCTTCACCGTCACTTTGTTCAGAGCTCGATAATCGACAAATAATCGAAGACTCCCATCTTGTTTCTTTTGGAAGAGGACTGGAGCTCCGAACGGTGCCTTTGAACTGCGGATGAGACCATCGTTCAGTAGTTCGTCTAACTACTTTTTGAGTTCTGCCAACTCTGGATAGGTCATGCGGTATGGTGGTCCTGCTGGAGGCTTAACTCCTGGCTCCAGCTCTATATGATGATCCATGCCTCTGCGTTGTGGTAGAGTTTTCAGCAACTCAGTCAGCATCACATCTGAAAACTCCTTCAGGATGTTCGCCACTACAGTAGGTTCTTGAATTGCCTCCCTGTCAAGTGTTTCTAGCTTTATGGCTGCTACAAAGGTCGATTCACCTTTCCGTACCCCCTTCTTCAACTATAATGCTGATATTTGTTGTGGATCCTTGGTTCCTCCTCGAGAAACTGGAATCACGCAGGGGTTGTCGCCTCGCATTAGACATAGGGAGTTCAAAAATGACATAGGCACCAACTTTGCTACGTGCATGAATTCCATTCCAAGAATCACTTGGAAGTCATCCAAGGGCACCGCATCATGTTTGTACTTCCGCTCCATGTTCCGATCTTGATAGGGATTCCCCCTTTGCTAGTTCGGAGATCCGCTTGGCCTCCGAGTTTACAGCTTTCATACGACTTGGATGCTTCTCCAAGATTAGTCCAAGTCGTTTAGCTTCTCTATCAGCAATAAAGTTGTGTATAACGCCCTGTGTCTACCATTACCCAAGTTGTTCGGCCATTTAGCTTGATGTCCACATACATCAGCTTGTTGCTCACTGCCTTTGATGGCTTAGCCTTTGTGTTCTCCCCCACTTGACTCCACAATCCATTCAACAAGCACATTGCTCCCATTCGGAGTCCTTGCGACTCCTCATCATCACTGCTGGATTCCGAACTGCTCGAATTAAGGGACACAACTTTGCCCTTGTCCGGCTTGTGGGGGCGTATAGATGTCGTTAAAGCATTGAGTGCCTGCTTCTGTGTGCACTCCCTCACCATGTGCGGTCCTCCGCACAAGAAGCATCCACCAGATTTCGAGGCTTTGCCTTTTGAGCTTAGTCTCTTGTGGAAGATTTTCTTCTTTTATTCGCCCCCAGACTCCTTCGTTCGGGGGTATTTTGTTGGGCGATTTCCCGAGGATTGTTTCTTCTTTCCCAAGTCCTCCGAAGAAACAAAATCAGTTAGCCTCTCTGCGGCTGCAATTGCTCCGACCACGTCGGTGACATTCCTTCGATGCAGTTCTTATTGTGCCCATGACTTTAAGCCATCGAGAAAGCTGAGTAGTTTGTCCTCTTCGGACATGTCTTGTATATCCAGCATCAGTGCCGAAAATTGCTTCACATAATCTCGAATGGATGTACTTTGGCGGAGTTGTCTCAGTTTCCTTCTTGCGACAAACTCTGTATTCTCGGGCAAAAACTAAATTCTCAACTTTCGCTTCAAGTCTTCTATCCACTCGGCATCGGCCTTGCTGGATCTCTTCCCAACGGGTTCGCCACCAAAGTTTTGCATCTCCATTCAAGTACATGGTTGCTATAGAAACTTTGGTTTCCTCTAAATCAGGTCTCATAGCACGAAAATAATGTTCCATATCGAACAGGAAATTCTTGAGTTCTTTGGCATCTCTAACGCCCCATAGCAGTGCGGCTTTGGTGCCCTGAAGCTTTATGGCGGTGCAGCGTGGGTATTGTTCCCTCCTGCATTAAGAGTTCTAGTGAGCAACGTCACTTTGCTGTGAGTTCCGCCACAACTTCATGTAGATATCGTACGGAGTCTTTGGTGTCCTCCGTCAGTCGGTCGATCAGGGACTCGACCTTGTCAATCCAAGATTCAGCTTATTCTTGCGAGTTCTCTACCCCAAGGATCTTTCCTTGGCCTTGGTAGAGTTCCTCCAAGCTTGCTTCAAGAATATTGAGGCAGGGTTCCACTGTTGTAAATCTCTCTTTATGGCTCCTTTTTCCAGTTAGCGCACCAGATTGCGCCTCCTCCGCTCGGGGAGAGTACCCAACTTCACGCTCATCTTGTTCGCTGTCGCGCTCCTCATAAGCGGTTCAAGCATTTCATGACGGTTTGCACTGACCCACTTGCAGGGCATAGGTCCGCTTGCCCCATCTTGCTCGATTCACCACGATGCTTCCCCATGGCGAGATTACGAATCCTCTTCGCTTGCTTGATCGAATTGCTTGTCTGCTCTAATACCACAATGTCACAGACTTAGCTGAATTTGCCTAAGTCGTGCGGCACTCTAGCGGCAAACTTGAAGACTTAGCTGGAATTGCCTAAGTCACGAAGCAACCTTTGTCCAATGTTCTGGACTTAGCTAGAATTGCCTAAGTCCTGCGGCTGCTTGGGATATAGGTCCAACTTGCCCCATCTTGCTCGATTCACCACGGTGCTTCGCCATGGCGAGATTGCGAATCCTCTTTGCTTGCTTGTTCGAATTGCTTGCCTGCTCTGATATCACAATGTCACGGACTTAGCTGAATTTACCTAAGCCGTGCGGCACCCTAATGGCAAACTTGAAGACTTAGCTGGAATTGCCTAAGTCACGAAGCAACCTTTGCCCAATGTTCCGGACTTGGTTAAAATTGCATAAGTCATGAAAACACCGAAGCGTATTTGCCCGCAAAGGGTCAGCCCACTTGCAACCTCGTGCAGGTCCCGAAGGACCTACAAAAAAAGAAGATTAGTTTTGAAGACGAGCGACGGACAAGTCCCGACGTCTCGCAAAGAGGACAACTTTAACAAGCAATTTGTCGAACACCTTATGTGCAACAGAGAAAGGAGAGAAAAGAGCGAAACAGGACTTTAGAGGACTGTAGGAATAGTCGTAAGTCCACAAACGACGGTCCCTAAAGTATCGAACACAAGACGAGTTCAATAGTCGATGAATGCTCATGCCCGATGCTATCCCGAAGCCCCATCCAGCCCTGTGCCACCCCGGGGGTTCCAGAGGGCTGAGATGGCTGACGTTTTGCACCGTTCGGCTAGGTCGCCGCAGTATGCGAAAATGGCTCAAAACTGGGCTGTTTTGGCTCCGCGATGGCGATCGTTCTCTGACCTTACAAACTATTTTTGCTTGCATTTCTTAGGCAAAATCACCCAAAACCAAAGCAAAACATGCTGCCAAACATCGGTACAAGCAAACAAAAGCGACGAACGGTTCGCTGAGCGAAGAGTTGTGGTTGAGCGATGACCGTTTGTGACAACTAAGCACCACAGACTCAAAATGCCCGAGGGCCTGAGCGAGGCAAGGTGCTCCCGAATATTATAATTTTAAAATTATATATTATGGATAATAAAAATATACTAAAAAGTAGCACTGATGTTTTGTCTGAAGTGCTGCCTACTGTAGCCATGATTCAAGATTCTAAAGCTGTAACAACAATCTAAAACACTAAAAAGTAACACTAATCACTACAGCAATAGCAATAATAATCAACATTTTATTACTGATTCACTGCAGTAAAGAAGGCAGTTGCTGTTCACTAAAGGCAGCTGATGTTCACAGGGAAAGGGCAGTTCCTGTTCACTACAGCGCTACTATTCACAGGTGAAAGGGGGCTATGACGAGACTGGGAGGGGGGGAGATGGGGGGCTGAGGTGAACATAGGAGAGCTGTGGTGAACAGTGCAGAGGTAGGAGGAAGGAGGGAGGTGGAAAAAGAGAAAGATATACCGGGAGGGAGGGGAAGCTGCTGCCATTGTTGCCGCAGAAAGACGTCGCGTCGCCACTACTGTTAGAGGAAGATACTGCCACTGGATAAAGACGTCGCTGCTACCACTGGAGGAAGACGCCACTAGGGAAGAAGGCGGTTGTCGTCGTTCACCAATGGGAGGAGCATTGCCACTATGCAGAAACAGGAAAAAGGGTTTCTGCGTTATTCGGGCTTTTTGCGACTGTGTAACAGATAACTGGTTCAATCGATCCAATTGTCTAGTGTTTGGTTTAACTCAAGTTTGATGGTTAATTGGTTCAATCGAACCAGATAAGTTAGTTTGGTTCAACTCAAGCTTGACCTAGCCTGAGTTGAACTAGGTGGGCGCTCAACCTGCCTAGCGCCTGGGCCATGCCTGAGTGAAGACGCCCGCCAGCGTCAGGTGACTTCACTGAGCAGGATTCATCAAAAATAGACAATATGATCAGCAAGTCCATACTTGTTTTAGTGTGACCCATCATTAACGTATGGTAACCGCTGAGTCAATTGATCTTTAATGTGGGGTTGGCTACCTTTTAATTTTCCGTATTCCTCATTTCTGCCTAAAATACAAGAGCAGATTGACTATCACAAAATTTGATAATATTTTATGAAATCATAAGGCAGAAATTGAGGTAAACCAAGGGAACCATGCCAGTCACCTCATGCAGAGTTGCAACATGCTGGCAATGCCTCAAAATTTTCTAATGACACTGATATTTGAAAATTTGGTCCATGTTGCTAGTAGCTGTATACAATATTTACCAAATTTCTCTGTACAAATATAAATATATTATTGAAAGAATAATAGAAAGTTCACATGCAAATAACAAACAAAGGTTTTTTCTCCGAGAAATATAAATTTCAATGCAAGATAGGTGCATTACCTCCCCAATGTCACTCTGAAAGCGCTGAAGAAGTTCGATAGCAATATTCCGGAACTCATTTTCCCGGCCTTTCAAGTTGACAATGACCTTAACCTGAAGGACAGTTCATAGGCATAAGCCTGAGACTTTAATATAGCATAAAGAATAATATGAATTAAGATGAACCTTATCTCCATCTTTAAGGAACTTCCGAGCAGCTTTTAACCGAACAGAGTAATCATGAGAGTCAATGTTGTACCTGTCTTCGGACATGTTAGCTAGTCCAGCATAATATGTAAATAAAAAAACTAAGCAAAATATGAACAAAACACATTGAAAGAAGAACCCTTAGTCGAACAATGATGTGACTGTAAGATATCTCACACACATGAATCAGTCATTGTAGGAAATAGATGTTATCAATGTCATTAAAGCCACATATTATGTTCCTGTAAACAATCCGACTTACACTGAATAAACAAATCTAGTAGGAAAATATGATGCCAAAGAAAAATTCTGTCTAAATATAATTCAATCACAACATAAGGATTGCTAACAGTAAGTGCCAACTTATCCTTTCACAAGCCAGCTTCTCTATGACAGTTGCCAATAATTCAGTTAATCCTGGGTGTCAGTATGGGAAACTGTAAATAAATTTTGGCCTATGGAAAACTATTCTCCTTCTCAGCAAGCATAGCTTTTCTGTTGATATTGTTACCTGATGCATCGTTAGGCAGATCATCTAGGTATGTAATTAAATATTGAACATCTAAAGCAAAAATATCATGTCCTCCAACTATTTTATAATTTATATCACACAAATCACCAAGCTTTGAACAAACTGATTATGCAAGCCACACCTGAATATTTGTCTCACTGTCAATTAGCGATAAAAAAGTTCGTAATTTCGTACCATACTGACGTACCAAACTCAGCTTGGTACAGTACGATACTGGTGTACCACTCGGTATGCTTATATATATATATATATATATATATATATATATATATATATATATAACATAAAAGATTTTTAAAAAGGTGACGTCGCGTCATTTTCTTCTCCCAGCGCGGATGAGGAGAAGCCTCAGCGACGTCGCCGAGGCCTCCTCTTTTCCTTATCGCCTCAGACAAGAAGACCGCGACAAAGAAGTCGCCACCTCGCGAGGTTCTCCTCATCCGCGACGCCATCACGAGGTTCTTCGACCGCAAACATCTCGTGGCAAAGAAGAAGCCAAGTCGCCTCCTTGTCGTTTGAGGGCAGCTATCCGAGGTTCTCTCTCTTCTTCCTCCTCTTCCTCTTTCTTCTTTCTTGCTTCTTCTTTCCTCACCGCAGCCAGGTTAATACCATCTAGTAGCAGGCGGCAATGATCGAAATCGATCGTTACCGACCTGTATCGAGCGATACGAGTCTAGGCCATCCGATACGGGGCTAGGTCAAGGGTACTGCCTGGTAGCGAGCGGTCCGCGTACCGATTTGCTAGCGAACTAGTATGTAACGTCCGGTAAGATTTGAAATGGTAAACCTTGAGCGACAACATGGTTAGGGAGGCCAAATGTCCTCCACAATTAGTTTGATTTTAAAGTAATACAATACACTTATAGGCAGTAGCAATTGGATATAAGCCCCTACAACTGCACAAATTCCATAGCAAGAACAAAATGATTTCCACATAGACCATAGTTGCATTCATAATCCCACCAAAGTAGCAAGTGCAACTCCAAAATTTATATGTCCCATCAATAGGGTAGGCTATAGAATGAGCAAAAATTTAAAAAGAAAAAAGAAGGTTTGATTAAAAAATTCAGAGAAAGTAACAAGATAACACGTTATAACCAGCATATAATAAATGAGTATAAACTAAATATTCTTTTGATGTAAAGAAGAATCATACCCCATTTTAAGTTCCTTAATGTCCATGCGGTTTGCTGCAAATTGTCAAGAATACATAAGAATCTTCTTTTGATTTTTCAATCACAAAGAAACCAAAGGATGCGACATTTACCTGCAGATCTCTTTTGTTGCACTCGTTTCTTCTTTTGCTGCTCATACTTATGTTTTCTGTAGAAACAAAATAACTGTATTAATTCAACTGCAATTCATATACCTCCTATTTATGTTTTCTGCAGGTGCACTTTACTGTAGAAAATAATATATTTCTGTAGAAACAAAGTGAAACCAACTTATTTTTGCACAGCTTAATGTAATAAAATATTGTTAATACCATTTTTATAGTGATACCAAAAGTTTAAATTCTTACAATTGTCAAAAATAGAAATAAATGAGGCAACCAATAAACTACTTCAGCTAAGTGCAAAATAACTGAAACTGTCTTGTTACCACGCAGAACATACTTGTAATCTGTGCTCTCAAAGAGGCGAAGCACAGGAGGGTCTGCATCTATGGACAAAATTGCCTGAAAAAGAAAGTAAACAGGATTAAAGTTCCAGATTATCCCATAATTTAATACTTTTCTTTAACCAGAAAGTTCTTAATCTGAAGTCATTGGAAGAAGATATAAGTAGGGGCACAAGTAAAAGAAGAATGTGAACTCCAACTTAATCTTATTGCATCCTAGATACAAAATGGATATAGCATTTTCATTTGCACTTACAGTTAAAATCACCTGACTTGCTTTTATAAGACATACCAGAATTAGATCAGCATCATCTGCCATTCTTACAGCTTCATCTATTGACACTACACCAAGCTATTGAGAGAAGAAAGTCTAGTGACTTCAAAATGTGGATGATATGACTAGCACAGAAGAAGGAAAGAAATCTAGACTAACCATATTTTGCTGCCCGTCTAACAACCTTACAGAAGATGACCTGAAACAAGATAAGGAAAATGATACTCATATGGCCTGATGAGCAACGAAAGATAAAAAATTTAATTCAATGTAATATGTGGACAAATTATCTAGCAGAATCTCTCAGTAAATACAAGCATAAGATTCTTAAGATCAAGGATAGTACAAGCAATTCATCCATTGAAGCACAAGGAATAAATATTACGGATGTAGGTCACTTTGAATAATTTCAACCGTAATTCAGTGCCAAAAGCAGTAAACGTTAACCAGATATATTAATTACATCCACATTTTCCTGGAAAAATTTGTTTATTCACTGAGAAAAAGAACTGATAAGTTTCTACAGTTACATATACCTCCATTCGCACAACCTGTTTCAACACTAGATCAAATTCAAGGAAATGTGCTACAAAGGCACCTAAGTTTTACTTCTGAACCTTAACGATGAAATTTATGCATATCATGCACGGAAGATAATAATTCAAAAGGCTTCATTGAATTTTAAAGTGATTCATACAAGGATTCATGTTTTCCTAGGATTAGTTGTGTTCAACTCCTTCCAAATATCTCACTAGTACCATTTGAAACCTCACCAGCCATTTTATCTTCTTTGATGTCTTTGTCTATTCACACGGGGAAAAGGAGAAGAAAACAAGGAAATTTTTTGGCTTTCCACCGATAAAGCTAGAAAAGCCTCAGCTTTAAGCAGGCTCATCGTCGGTTTCCAGAGAAAATTAGGCACCCAAATCCTCAGAAAGCAAAAGGCTTGGTTCAATGAATCCAACCACGAAGAGAAAGAAGAGCATACTTGATCCTGTCAAGGTCAAGGGCAGGGTCGTAGTCGGGATCTGCGGCGGCGCGGGCATCTCTCGGGCGCCTCCGGGATGGGCCAGGGCGGTACCCACCGCCGCCGCCGCCGTAGCGGGCGACCACCGCGGCGAGGGGACGGCGACCGCCAATCCGGTTCCAGGAGAATCTGACCCGGAGGGGTAGCGGCACCAAGGGGAGCCGCCTCGACGGGTTGCGTGCAGCGGGAGACAAGGAGGGCGTGGGATTGAAAGAACAGAAAGCTATTCTGGCCATGCTTTAACTTCAATCAGACAAAGGAAAAGGAGGAGGAATCTCAGACCCTCCTTCTCGATCTCCTCCCAAGTGGCAAGGGAGGGGAAAAGAGGACGACGACGACGACTAGTTACCGATGGGGGGTTCTTCTTATCCACACGACGCGGTCCGATCGCCTCAAGAGCTCGTCCAGCCTTGTTTCTGTTTTCTACAACAAAAACAGAAAGGGAGACAGTGCAGGATAAAAAGAAAAGAAACAAGGTCGATATATTCAATATTTTATAAAACAAATTTGGATGGGCGCAACAAAGACGGCAAAGAGTGTAGTCAGATTGCTTACCTTAATATGAAAAGTACAACGGCATATTAGGTTTCTTTTGTAAAATTGCATATATATATATATATATATAGTATTTATTCTTTTGGATTTCGGTTTTAGCATATGTAATGTCGTTGCAAAAATCTAAAAACTTGCACTTGTCGTTTGGTTAACTAACGTCAATAAGTGAAGTATAATTTGATTATTAAATTAAAAATTCAGAAGGTATTAATATATTTGAATTTTTCGCAATTTATTTACATATTTTGCTAGGAGTATGTCCGAAATGTGCCCATCCACTAACATCTCGAATTCGTTGCCACTTGTACTGCTTTTCTTTGTAAGTTGATTTGGTCACCCTGAATTATTTAAAAATTTATCTTATTTTCATTGTTCTTTGCTATTTATTTGGGTCAAAACCCAATCGGCTTTAAATTATTTTTAATGTCTTTTATTTTTTAAATAATTATACCTTTTGAGTTTTAATGTAGGGTAACTATGGAGAATAAAAAGTAACTAAAATCAGTTCTTATTAGTTTTAAATTGATAAATCCTCAAATATATAATCGTAGTATTTTTAATAAACTCCAACAAAGAGAAATCATTTCAATAGAAATTTAAGGGTGGAGAGAGGGAAAGAAACCAAAGACCTATTATTATTATCATGTCAGAAAAGATTATTTTTTAATAGTTACACTGCCTTTGAATTAAGTTTTACGCTTATAGAGAAGAACATTGATTTATAGACCAATTCGGTCGATTCATAAGTTGCATATCAGTTAAAAAGTTTAAACAAAAAATTAAGAAAAAAAAAGGTGTGAGGTCCACAATTTTCATATTTTCCAAAAGGTTCAATCTAATGAAACGCTCCTTGATAAGATACTTGGATTAATACATAAAAGAGTCATACTGTATCGGCTGGTCTATATGATGAAAGGATCCAATATCTCATTTATAAAATTTATATTGTTAATTATAATATTTTTGAATAGGCTTAAAGTGTGACGTTGGTATTTCTACTTCTACCAAACCAAAACGTAAGTATATTCAAAACGTAATAGAAATAACCATCTCATTTAAAAAACGGGTTCTAAATGGGTGATCTCATTAAGATAATTGATTTAGGAATAAGAATAACAAATAGGAAGATTTTTGTATCAATTACAGGTTTTTGTCATCTTCATCGAAGTACTGCTATAAACATATTCAAAAGCAATATAACTGAGGCAAATGAACTCTGAATCCAACAAAAACTAACTAAATCATTTATAAAAATAAAATTCTAGATAGATATTTTATTGATTTAGGACTTTATATCAATCACAATGTTTTTGAATAGCTTATAGTGTTGTTATTGGTGTCTCCATCAAAAATATTATAAATCTATTTAAGAATACTATAATCCAAGAGTTAGACTGATCCATAGGCAATCAACATAGTTTCAAGGTTATTTTAGAAATTATAACACGGAAATGTGAAAAAGGAAAGCTCCTCCTAGTAAAAATTATTCTAAAAGAGATTTTCCTGGAATTCAATCTATATATGCATATTACGTTTAAAAATAATTCGTTTGCATAAGCTAAGATATTTAACCATTAATAATAAGTTAACTACTAACAACAATAAGATTATGAGTTATTAAACTACGTGTTTACATATACTAACATTATTTAACATAGATATAAGTTAATTAATAACAACAACAAGATTATTAGTTAGTAGTGGACTTGGTTTTCAGAACGATCATTTCGAAGGATTTATATAAAGGAAGATAATTTCTTCTTTCTCATGCGGTCATCCCTCTCAGAGGGATAATTTGGATAATTTATTTTCACAGCAATGTCCATCGTTTATAATCGTGATGGAGTTGGTGTTACTATTATTGTTACGAATATTGTTAGTGATACAAAGATGAATGGTAGTTACGCATTTGGCTTGAACCATCTCTACATTTTTATTGCTAATATTTTTTTAAGTTTGTTTGTTTATTTATATTTACAATATTATTATTAGGCTTTATTGAACAAGAAGATCCTTCACACTTATCTAACAAAAAATGAAATAATTTTTTTCATCAATCTTCTCCATAATAAAGTTTGCAAAAAGAACTATCAATGACATCCTTGCTGAACGTCTCTACTCACAGGTTCCTTTGAACTCTGATACAAGTTTATTGAGGACAGAAGATTTTGAAACGAAAGAAGAACACTAAAAAAAGTTTAAAACTAAGGATTTTTTTTTTTTTTACTTACTTGAATCATTAATCCAAATACTAACATTCTTTGGTATTAGTTGTGGGCTAATTTTTAATGATTTATTTAATAGAAAATAGCCAATAAAATTTGCTTTCTTCCAGAAAAGCATAGAATTATAATCGAATGAAATAACTTCATGTATCTTCGATCAGCGTCAAAGATGAGCTTTGAGATAATTTCTTTTTATCTGTGGTCTCTCTTTAAGATATAGTGGCCTCGAGCGATGGAGCATGATTTACTTAGATAAATTTTCTTTTCTTTTTTTTTTAGAGGAGGGGGGCTATTTAACATGACTTGAATAAATAAAAATGTGTCGTGAGACAATTTAAATCTTTTTTTGGATGACGTAAGTCCATCATCTCATGTAGTTTCGTAGCCCCACAATTTGGCTCGTAAGGGAAGTATGAAGATTAATTTTTATACTACATTTTTAGTACTGTACTACTAGTACTACTACTACTACTACTACTGCTGCTGCTGCTGCTGCATTGTTGTAGAGAAAAAAATTGTTGGGGTTAGGCCTCCAACTCTGTATGAAGTTGGAAGAGCGGTGAAAGTTCCCATCGCATCTTATCGTAAGCAATAAATACTATCAGAAGGGAGCAAACGTGAAGTGATGAGCTGCAAACCAATCAATACCCAATCCCCCTCTCCAAAGCACTACTCAAGTCACTTGAATTTTTAGTACACAGATATCACTCACACCATTCTAGTGGAACGACGAGGACCTGAAAAGAGTTCAGCATTGCACCATCACTAATTGTGTTTGAGCCTCCCGGGAATGAATGACAGCATAGCGCAATCATATACGCCCCCAAGTAAAACAAGAATTATGAGTTCTGCCAACCAATCTGGCAAAGAGATCAAATCGTTGCAGCCAAAGGAACTTGAGACCCTCAGCTCTTCACGCCCAACTTTGTCTTCAACTAACTCTCATCGACGTACGCATATAAGGTTCTGCCCGACCTACAAATTCAGAGGTCAGCGACTCGTCATTATTCAACCATAGTGAAAGAACCTCCATTTTCGCACATGCAATTAATTCCTTGAGTTGTTGGAGACTGGATTTAGTATCAACGTATCAAGCAAGCATCGGGAACATGGCACCTCCACCTTTTGCCATCAGCCATCTCTCCGGACAGCATCGGCATTTCTGAGGAAAAAACAAAAAAAAAATTGAGTGATTGCAACCAAGGAAATGTGCCACCGTCACCGTAGAATGATGCAATGCAGCGTCTACTCCACTAAATGAATCCGTGCCACTTATCTCAACAGTCTGAAGCGAAGATGGCTGTCCCCAAGTGGTGGGTAGCTTGATCGCTGTCAAATGCTTTGGATATCCTTCGTTGCACGCCCGCCATCCAAAAGATATTACCTTTCTTTTTATTGTCCTACGATAGCATCTTTCCTTTTCTTTTTTTTTTTTTTTTCTGTTTTACGCTACTATCATCTTCTTCTAACAGTCGAAGACCAATCATCCACTACTGAATAGTCGTCATCATCATCTCTTCTTCCTTATCACCGTAAGTTAGTTAAAGAAAATCCTCCTCTTTATATATATAAATAAATGATGAATCAATGAATCAATTGGGTATTTGATTCTATCTTTCTAGTTTCAACAGTCGATGCACTCTCGTCGCCCCATCAAGTCCACAAGATCCTTCTCTTCGAGATCCTTCCATCCACTACCCCATCTCAGGCACACTACCACCATTGGCACGAACCCGTAGCCTACACCTTCTATTGGGTCTCGAACTCGATGCCAGATTGCAGTCGTTGTCGCGCCTACTACTACCGTAGCCCAATCTCAGTCTTCGCCCTACCGTTGTTGCCATTGTCATGGCAGCCACTGCCCTCAATCGCTAATGACCCTTCGGCGTTGCCGATATTTTTCTTTCGCAGTGCAATAGAAATAGAGCAACTCTCTACTTCTTCTGTCGCAGTCGTCGAACCTCCTCTTCCTGCCACCAATGTCCCCTCGTTGCTAGCGCCCTCTCCTCTACTATCGCCCACCACCGCCAACCTCGCCTTTGCCATTCCTTGCCGTCGCTATTCCTCTACCATCTCCTGTGGAGGAGAGGACTGTTGTCCATAGAGGCGATCTGGCAAGAGCTTCTCACATCGTAAACAATGGTGGGTGGCTCATTGCCTCTCGTACCATCGTCGTTGTGTTCTAGGTAACTTGATTGACGCATTCTCAAATCTGCCAAAGTATGTTGCTATCTATTGGTGCTCTCTGTCTTTGGCCCTGGCGTGTCCTTTGGACTATTTCTTTCGAGGGCTCCTCTCCCCTTTAGCCACGACATCTTCAACGACGCCTGCCATCGTTGCTTCTAGCATAGGATCCCCTTGCTTTGTCATGGTCATCTTAACCCTCCTTCAACTTGCGCAGCCTGAAACTCTCCAATCGTTGCCCCTCCCCCTTCCACAAATAGCTACCTCAACAGAGATGGAAGGAGGAGCAGCAACAACAGTGGTCCTCCTCGCTGCGGCACATTATGCACCGCTCACTCTCGCTACAACTCTCTTACCCGAAACTTGCCTCACTATCTCATGCCGCTTGACTTTAGAACTGTCTCCAAGCATAGTATCACTGTGGAGACTGTGTACAACCAGAAGAACCCTCACAACTACGAGAAGGTTTGCCAGGTGAACTCGGGCCACATAGAGCACTATATGCACTGGGAGCTACTACTCTTGTTGTCTTCTACAGCAACCTGACAATACACAACTTGAAACCAACTGGTGTATGAGGGAGATGCGCTTTCTTTCCAGATTCCTCTAGACCCAAGCTTGACCAAGAGTTGTGCTCTGCACCGATCACATTTGCTTTGTTTCTTCTTCCCTAGTTATTGCATCATTAGCCAACAGGTGCATCCCACTAATAGTGTCTCCGGACAAAGCACAGCCCATCCACCTAGTTGCAGTCACCCTTAACTCGGTACATCACTATGTCTTCATCGTCTACCTCTGACGTTCCCATCACCATTCCTACAGGAAACCACAGCAGTTCTCAAACTATAGGGCTCATCTTTATTAATGTTGTAACTCTCATCCCTTTCTAATTATCCAAAGACGGTAACTATGCATCTTGATATACTCAATTTTCTAATCTACTATTTAGATATGATTTATTATGCTACATTGATAGTTCTCTAAATTATCCACTGACCATAATCAACGTCCTAGGTACTCCTATGAGGGAGATGCTCTTTCCTTCCAAATTCCTCCGGACCCAAGCTTGACCAAGAGCTGTGCTCTGCACCGATCACATTTGCTTTGTTTCTTCTTCCCTAGTTATTGCACCATCAGCCAACAGGTGCATCCCGCTAATAGTGTCTCCGGAAAAAGCATAGCCCATCGCATCTAGTTGCAGTCACCCTTAACTCGGTACATCACCATGTCTTCATCATCTACCTCTAACGTTCCTATCACCGTTCCTACAGGAAACCACAGCAGTTCTCAAACTACATGACTCATCTTTATTAATGTTACAACTCTCATCCCTTTCTACTTATCCAAAGGCGATAACTATGCATCTTGATGTGCTCAATTTTCTAATCTACTATTTGAATATGATTTATTATGCTACATTGATAGTTCTCTCAATTATCCACGGACAATGATCAACGTCCTAGGAGTACCTAGTTTAATACCAAATCCAGAGCATAAACTATAGTTATGTCAAGATCATCTCATCCTTCAGGCAATTCAAGCTTCAGTTGCTTGATCTGTCACTCTGCTCATATCCTCCTATATTACTGCTGTAGAAGCATAGTGCAAGTTGCAAACTACCTTAGCAAATTGTTCACTTACTCATATCCTCGACCTCCTCTCCAGTCTAATAAACATCAAACAAGAGGAAAATACTATCGTTGATTATCTAGAAAATATCAAAGTTATCATTGATGACCTGACTTTGATAGGTCACTCTCTCGGTGATGAGGAAGTCTTCATCTACATTCTCAATGGTCTAAGAACTTAGTTTAAGAAATTGGGAGTCGTAATTCGAGCATGTGACTCACCAATGTCGTTCGAAGGACTTTATGAAAAGTTGATTGACTGCATGACATATTTGAAGCATAAAGAGAAGTTGCCAGGACCAACCATCACTTCTCAGGTCAATTAAAAATACAAAAAAGAGGCTCTCAATACAACAAGAAAGCTGATAAAGGTTAGGACAAGCTGTCTCCTACCTCTATGAACACCAATCCAACCTCCCCTCCTCCACCTTTTCCATGTTTCAACCCCAACTTCAACAACTATCATGGGGGCACCTTCCAACCATGGTGTCTTGCTCACATAAATCAATAAGTCATCTGTCAGTTGTGTAATAAAGTCAGACACTCTGCAAAAGTCTACCGGTCTCGACCCCAACTTTCAGCTCCATCCAATTAGCCTCAAGCGAATCTCATGACTACTCCGCCTACCAGTTAACCTAATCGGATCATAGACTCTGAGGCTTCTCATTATATCGCCTCTGACTTATAGAACCTGTCCATCCATAGGAACAATGGTGGGAATAAAGATATTATCATTGGTGATAGTAAAGGACTCTCCATTACTCATCGGTTCCGCAATGCTTAATTCACATACTACTGCACTCGATGATGTTCTGTGTATACCACACATTAAGCGAAACCTTATTTATGTTTCTCAATTTTACAATCAAAATAATACTTAAATTAAATTCTTTTATGACTTCTTTCTTGTTAAGGATTTTTACACCGGGGCATTATTAGTTAGCGACCATAATAAAGGCAATATTTACGAGTAGTTGTCTGGTTCGTAAATAATCAAGCATACCGTTAACTCCTCCGTTGTAGCTTCAATTGACATATCCCTCGTCCTCTATTCTGTAAAAATTATTCTCTCACTGTTCTCTTCTTAGTATTAACTCCCATAGCAACATAACTCACTGTGATGCTTGTCTTAGTTCTAAAAGTTATCGCCTACCTTTTGGAACATCCTCCATCTTCTGTTCTCAACCCTTTGAAATTATTTATACATATATTTAAGATTCTGCTCCAATAAATTCTTTTGATATTTTTTATTTTATGTTATTTTAGTAGATTATTTCACTAAGTACACATAGTTATATCCTCTTCGTCATAAATTTAAGGTTTCAACAGTATTTACTAATTTTTAAAAATTGGTAGAGAATTTCTTTGAGACTATAAATAGTCTATTCTGATGGTAGAGGTAAATTTCAAGCTCTCACCTCATGTTTGTCAACCTGTGGTATTAAACATCTAAAGTCGCCCCGATATACTCCTCAACTAGTTGGCTTTGTCGAACGCAAACATTGACACATAGTTAATACTAGTTTAACACTTCTACACCAAGCCTCTATGCCACCAACCTTTTGGTCAATAGCCTTTCAAATTACAGTCTACCTCATTAATCGTATGCTTACTCCTGTCATAAAATATCAATTATCATTTGGAAAACTGTTTCACAAATATCTAACCCTTCAGAAGCTCAAAGTATTTGGTTATCTGTGTTTTCCATGACTACATCCCTATGCTTCACATAAGTTAACACCTAGATCTCAACCTTGTGTTTTCATCGGATACTCTCTTGACCATAATGCCTTATGATGCTATAACCCTCATTCTCATAAAGTCTTCATTTTAAGTCATGTTACCTTTATTGAGTCTATCTTTCCTTTTCACAACACCATGTCTTCTGTCACATATCCGACTCCACCAAATATGCATCAATAGATTACACCTTCGAAGTCATCAACCGAGCCACCATCCACACTATTTAGTCATTCCCCTCCTTATCCAACTCCACTCTTTTGTTACTCTAGTTCTGCTTGTTCTCACTCTCTCCTCTACCTTACCACAAGTTTCTCCTATTGCTGCACCATTATCCTAAGATGTACAACCACCTTCACCTAGACCTACCACCACTTAAACTTCTCAGTCTTACTCGAACCATGTTTGTAACTTGTATACTAATATGGTAGTCCATGGGCATCCCATGACAATTTGTTCCAAAAGTGGTATTTTTAAACCACGTCATGTTTTTGATCTATATGATAGCATTGAATCTTCACTTGAGGCTATTGAACCAACTTCATTTACTCAAGCCCAAAAATCTTCACAGTGTAGTAAAATCATGTGTGAAGAATATGATGCTCTCCTCTGTAACTCCACATGGGCCCTTATTCCATGTCATCACACACAAAGTATCATCAAGTGTAAATGAGTTTTTTAAATTAAGCGGAATCCTGATGGATCAATCGCCAAATATAAAGTACATCTAGTGGCTAAAGGGTTTCATCAATGACCTGGTGTTGACTTCACGGAGACATTCAGTCTCATTGTAAAACCCACCATAGTCTAACTTATCCTAAGTTTGGTTATCTCAAAAGGCTAGTGCTTAAGATAATTAGATGTTAATAACACCTTTTTATATGGAACTCTTACTTAAAATGTCTTTATGTAGCAACCTCCTGGCTTCATCCATCCTCAATATTCAAGACATATTTGTAAATTACAAAAAGCTATTTATGGACTTCATCAAGCTATAAGAGTTTGATATACTGAACTTGGCTTATTTTTTTACTTTTATTGGCTATATTAACTCTAAGCATGATATCTCACTATATCTCTTAGTATATGTGGATGAGATTATTATCATATATAATAATTCTTTTGAGGTTCAGACATTCATCACATAATTGACAAATCATTTTCTCTCAAAGATCCGGGAGCCCTGAGTTACTTTCTAGGAGTAAAGGCAACATATACGTCTTCAGGACTCTTTCTCTCACAAGGAAAATATATTCAAGATCTATTGTCAAAGACGAGTATGCAAGATGTAAAAGAGTTTACAACTCCCCTCTCTACTAATGCATCCCTCAAATTATGTGATGGAAGTCCTGCTACAAACCCTACTCAATACCATCAAATAGTTGGCTCCTTACAATATTTAGCTCTCACCCGTCCAGATATCTTATTTGCAACTAATAAACTGTCATAATTCATGCATCAATCATCTATTATACATTGGTCTGCAGTCAAATGAATCATGCGATATCTTAAGAGGATCATCAATCGTGATATCTTTCTCAGCAAACACTACCTGATTCATCTGTATGTATTCATTGATGCTGATTGGGTTGAGAACTCTGATGATAAAACATTCACATCAAGATATTTTATTTTTCTTGGAGATAATCCAATTAATTGGAGTTCTAAGAATTAGAAAATAATCACACAGTCTACAACCAAAGCTGAATATCATGCCATCGCCACCACTGCTGTTGAACTCAATTGGATCATGAATCTGCTCAAAGAATTTAACCTCACTTCTACTCTTACTCCCATAATATATTGTGATAATATTGGAGCTACTTACCTCAGCGCTAATTCAGTATTCCATTCCCGCATGAAGCACATTGTCATTGACTTTTACTTCGTTCGAGATCAAGTTGTTCGGTGTCAACTATGTGTCTCTCATATCTATACGGTTGATCAGCTAGCAGACTTCCTTACGAAGCCTCTTGCCAGCAAATTTTTTTTACTACAACGATCCAAGATTAGCCTCTTTGATAGAAGCTCAATCTTATGAAAATATAATAAAATATAAATTTTTTTTTAACTGCATGATGAACTCTCGTTACTTAATTGAGAAAACATTATCTTTTTGAATGACTTTCTGAGCCTATAAACAGAGTTGATGTTGAAATCAATTAAATTTTTATTTTATCACTCATGTAGTTGCGTTAGTCAACCACTCCCCAACACAGTGCCAAACACCTGAGGAATTGTTTATCCTTTTTAGATTTAAGGCTCGAGCATCCTCCGCGGCTTGATGAGTCTTCTTCAAGATTTACTAAACTCTGCAACTCTAGGATGACACTTCCAAGACTAGATGCATTGTTATTTTTTGGAGGTTAGTCAATCGCCCTATTCCATGGATGGGACAATCGAGTCCAGGACACGCATTTAGCTTTGTCAACTTTTTCATGATGTCCAAACCTTTAGGTAATTTCACGAAACATTGACAACCATCAACGTCTAACTCTTGTAAATTTGGAAGCATCTGAAGCCTTTGGCAGTAAGCTAGTTTTAAAATCTGTAACTTATTGAGTTTGTGGATCCATCCGGGTAGTTGGAGATTTCTTGAATTTTAGAAGTTAGTTTGCACAATGAGCCGCCAACTTTAAGATCTTCAAAATTTGAAGGTTGGAGAAATATTTTAGGGAGTGCTTGGATCTCAGTGTAAGAAGAAAGGTTAAGGTATCAGCAACTTAGCAACGGTCTTAGATAACTGTTGGATCCTAACAATGTGATAAATGTAATATCCTTAAATGTGTTGGTTTTTCTATACAGAGATCAAAAGAAAGAATATTAGAATAAATTAAGAGTACTTTCAGTATTAGATTAATCCAAAAATACTTATTTATATTGATTAAAAGATAGAGTTTAAATATTTTAAAATATTAAAAAAATTTATCATATCTCAATCATCTCACCCTCATTTAATCTAAATTTAAATCTAAATCTTTATTTTTTTAATCTGATCTTAATAATTTAAAAATATTCTAATACACCCCTTTAATTCAAATAATTATAATTTAAATTTTCTTTAGAAATATCTTATTTTCACCAAAGCTTTTTGATAAACTGATCTTCAGTGCTGCAGTAGTCGTCTTATACTTCTTATCATTCATATATTCTTGAGAATCCCTTAACTGTTTTTTTTTTGTCTTTTCTTTATAGGTCCATAACGTGATATTTTTCTTTTTGTAACTCTGTATTTGATGATTTGATGGAGGTTTCCCTTTGGATGCATAGACTTATTCTTTTCTTTATTTTTCTTGATTTTCTTCATATTCTCATAAACATAAACCATCATTGTATATGTACCTTTCTTGTTATCCTTGGAGTTTAGAACCTCATCTTTTTTATGTACACATGTCTCATCAATTATAGTTTTTCAATTATCATGATTTATATCATCTAAGATAGTTTGAATAGATCTATAAAAATTTAGATGATCATAACTTTTATGTCATAATATTGATTCAGTAGGAGTATAATTAGAAAAATCTAAAAATAATAAGGGAAACACTTTATTTTTTGTTATCCTTACAATTTCTATCAATTTTTTAATTTTCTTATCATAAATTAAGTATTTTTCATCATAAAAATAACATTATATCTTTTTTTTCATTAGTTGTCCTATATTAATGAGATTTTATTTTAAATCAAGAATAAACATTACATCATCAATAATTTTTTTACCAGATTTAGTGTTCACAATAACTGTTTCTTTTTCTTTTACTTGAATTTTATTACCATTCCCATATACACAGTAGATCTGATTAAATTGCCTTTGGAATAAACTTTTATCCCCTGTTATATGATTACTATATCCATTATCTAAAAACTAAACAGATTTAGAATATTCTTCGTTAGATGCTATAAAAAAAATATTCTCTTCATCTCTTTTGTCATCATTATTTTTCTCATGATAATTTGCTTGAATTTTATTTCAATAATCTTTTTCAAAATAATTATATTTTTTATAATAAGAACAAAAATGAATATTTAGATTTTTATTTTTGTACTAGTAATATTTTTCAATATATCCAATTTTTTTTAACAAAAACATTAATGAGTTTCTTTATTATCTTCGTTCGTATTCCTTTGACCTTTAGTTGATCGATCATGACCTTTGCAAGTTTGATTTTTTCTTTGAGATTTGATTTCTGAATTTTTCTTTTGATCTATCTTTGAACATATTCTAAAGTTTCATCTTAAGATTTGTGTACTTTTTGTTTATGAGCTAAAAAATAATGTACTTATATCTTTAGCTTCTTCTATAATAGTAGAGATCATATCAAATTTTAGAGATAACAATCGTAAAACCTTTTATACTATAATGTGATCTTTTAGACTTTCACCATAAGATCTCATTTGATTCACAATAGAATAAATTTTTGAGAAGAAATCAACGACAGATTTAAAATCTTTAATCATAATAGTTTCAAATTCACGTCAAAGAATTTGAAGCTTTAAAATTTTTATCTTTTTTGTATCCTAAACACACTTTTTAGTATATTCCAAGCTTATATTGATGTTGATGTCATCATAATTCTCGAAAATAGGAAATCATCTATTACTTGTTGTAACATATAGAGGGCTTTTTGTATCTTTCGACATATTCTCATTCATATGATCTTTTTGATATTTAATAATTTTAGGATCATGTAGATCATATTAAACAAAACCATCTTATACCAAATTTTATAATCCATATGAAATAAACAAAGTTTTGATCATAACAATCCAAATTTGATAATTATCACATTTGAAGATAGTAAGAAGTTATTAAGAAACAATTACTCCAATATTTATCATAATAGGCTCTGATACTCCTATTGATTTTTCTATAAAACTTCATTAAAAAAAAAGAAGAGAATAATAGAGAAAATTAAAAATACTTTCAATCTATAGTGTGTTAGATTAATTTGCATTGGATTAATCTAAGAATGTTAAAAAAAAAAAATACCATATCCTAATAAATCTAATCCTGATCTAGTCTAAATTTAAATATAAATTTTTATTTTATCTAATCTTAATTATTTCAATTATTGTAACAAAATGGTACCAGATTGAGACACATGGCATGGCTGCTTGGGATCTCTGGGATTTGACACTTGTGACCTTTTTAAACCATCTCTTCCTCCGGTTGTAAAATCAAAGTTCTTACCTCTTTTGTGACCCCTGCAGATACGACGGGATTCATATTGAATCTTGACCAATCCTTTGTCCTAAGATACTGGTATTCTTTCATTGCAAAATCTTCTTACTCCACTCCATCGACTAAGTCATACATATTCTCCGCATTGCATGATTGGTTGCGGCATAAGGTCTTCAGCGACCATCATATGCATGTACGCAGTCTTCCATTAGATCACCAAACCGACCTAAAATTTGCACAGTGAGCCATAGAGTTGTAATCGTGCAGGTTAAGTTGAAAGATTTTGGAGGATCATTTTAAAGTCAAAAATGCTGATCGAGTGTAACATTTGAGTAAGAACACAAGGAATCTGCTAGTTGTTGCCACCGACTTATCTCAGCGTAGCTTAATATTGAGCCCAACGTCTTTGCCAGAAAGGGAGAGAAGAGCCCTCAAGTAAAATGTTTTGTGTTGTTGCTCCGCAAAATTGAAGTAGAAAATTTATGGCACAAGTCTTCGCTTTGTCCTGCTTTTGTCTCTCTCACGAACAATTTTTATCCAAGCATCCCATCCTCTGAGAGGCCATCTGACAAACAGTCTTTGGACCCAAAATATATCTTTCTAAAACAATATTATCTTATAGGCCAACTATATTCGGTAATGTTTTTGGCGGTGCATTGGATTACATGTAAAATAGGTTGTGCTTTAGTTGATCCTACTTGTAATAGGCCAACCCCCTCTTCCCCCATCAAAGTATGTGTCATTCAAAATGAACTAAGCATCTTCTTTTCCCGAGCCGTTCATTCACAAGTAGGTAGCTAGATCTTGCAAATTATCTTACAGTGCTTACTCGATCGAAAGACGAAGTTGATGGAAACGTCCAACAAGTCTCGATGACGGAAATGTTGGGTGCACCCATGGGTGGTGGTGGTAGTGATGGGTAAATCATCCAAGCGAGAGATGATTGCTTCTGCTTAAGAATCTCTATAATATTATCTCCATCCTCATCTCTTCCCTTCATGGTACCCCCCTCATCTCATGGGAATAAAAAGAAAATAAATTTTTGTATACGAATAAATATTAACATATCGTCACACATACCAGAATCAAATAAAAATCACAATCAAATGAATACCAAGATTTACGTAAAAAATCCTTTAAACTCTAAGGGTAAAAGCTACGAGATAAACAAAAAAAAACCCAATATCAAAATAATGAATATACAAATCTCAAAACTTCTTACCCAAACCCAAACAACAATCACAAGAAAATCATAGAAATACAAGAACTATATTACTAAGCATAATATCTAAAACCTTCCTAAATGATCATAAGTAAAAATTCACTATAAACTGATCTAACTTGAAATATGGATGATTTAGAATAATTTTCTTTCATTTCTTATATCTCTTATTTTCTATCATTTAATGTCAATCTACAGTTTTCTTTATCTCTCATAGGTTTTCAATCGTCATTATCCTTTTTTCCATAATCCTAATCATATAATTTAAGATTTAAATTAAAATAAATTAAAATTAAAATTATAAATTTTATTAAAACATATTATGAGTTAAATTTGAGTCATCTACCCAACGTCATCTTCATTCATGACATCCATCATCATCTCCATGACATCCATCATATCCCACCGCCGAGGCCTCGCAATACACAGTGGCGATCTGATTGACACCCACCAACCCTTTTTTCACCTCCCTCGTTTCTCTTTCCGCGGCGGCCTCCCTCCTCCTCCTCCTCATCTTGCGCTTGACTGTCTGGCCGAAGAAGGATTGCGCGGCTCCACCACGTCTGGCCACACGCAGCAGCCACCAGAGCCCCGTGAATAGCAACCCAGGAAGAAGCATCTCTGTGGTCGTGTCGTAGTCATCCTCGCACCCTTCTGTCTGCATTAACAGATCTGATCTCCTCGGCCGCCTGCGCCCTCTGCTTCCCCTTTCCTCTGAAGGATTAGCCATCTTGCAGCAGATGCGAGGAGAAACCCATCGACTTGACCCCGCCTCAGCGAGCACGGCCAACCGCTCACCTCTTCCGCTCCTTCCCCTTGCTGCTTGAACCTCCGGCTCCTGCAATCTGTTCGGCGACGCTGCCAGTATCCCCCCTCCCCCTTCCGCTATCCGCAGCCTTTATTTTTGCCACCGAGAGCGCCCCTTCACACATTGGTGCAGCAACCTTTTTGGTGGGTGAAGCCCCCTTCTTGTTCTTCTTCACAAGTTGGCTGCCATCCCCATTCTCTCGTTATCGTATCGTCACAAGATCGCTAGGCCGACAGGGTCTTCTGCTTCACCGCCATCGTCGGGCCGCCTTCTTCGTCGCTGCGCTCTCTCTCCTAGCCCGTCAACATCTTCTTCCCTATCATCCGGAGCCTTCCCTTCCCCTCGTCGTCCGAATCCTTATGGCAGCAATAATCCCTACGACCTGCTCAGCTGCCATGTGTGTGTTAAGTGTTGAGAATTGATTCATGGTAGTTACTTAGTTAGTTAACATGTTTAGAAGTAGTGGCTGTTTAGGAGTTGTGGAGGTAGTTTATGAGTTAGTGGAGGTAGTTATTAATGATGAGTGAGATAGTGAGATAGTGGGATGAAGTAAGTGGTGTGAGGTAATTATTATTATGTCATATAAATAGGACCTGAATGAAGCAGTAGTGCATAAAAGAGAGTGTGTGCATTTTGAGATAATCTTGTAAGTGTTCTTGTTCTTTTACCTCTTGTTTAATACTACGTTGTTTTCTTGATTGAAAGCGTTTTTCGTTATTTGGATCGTAGTATTTTGTTTTATCATTTCCTTGTTCCTCCTTCCCCAACATTTTGTGGTATCAGAGCCTTGTTTCAATCTGAATTGGGCATTATGGCTTTTAATGATAATTCTATGTCTCAACCCCTTATTCCCATCTTCTCGGGCAAATCCTATGAATTTTGAAGTATTAAGATGAAGACTTTATTCAAGTCTCAGGATCTTTGGGACTTGATAGAGAATGAATATGCGGATCCAGATGAAGAAATCAGGCTGAGGGAGAATAGAAAGGACTCAAAGACATTGTTCTTCATTCAACAAGCTGTGCATGAGACAATCTTCTCAAGAATTGCAGCAACGACAATCTCAAGATAAGCTTGGTTGATACTTCAAAATGAATTTCAAGGCTCATCGAGGGTGATTACGGTAAAACTTCAAACCCTTCGCCATGAGTTTGAAATTTTGTTTATGAAAAGCAATGAATCATTGCAAGATTTTCTTTCTCGAGTGAAATTGTTAGTCAAATGAAATCTTATGGTGAACATCTTCATGATCAAATAATTGTTGCAAAAGTTTTGAGAAGTTTAACTCCAAAATTTGATCATGTTGTTACGACAATTGAAGAGTCAAAGGACTTATCTACTTATTCGTTTGATGAACTAATAGGTTCCTCAAATGAAGTAAGGTTGAGCAGTCCGGAAAAAGTGAGGAAAAAGCATTTCAGGTTAAGGGGGAGTCTTCTACTTCAAAAGAAGACAAAAAATCAACAGGAAGAGAATGTGGCAGAGAAGGATTTCGTGGTAGAGGAAATGGAAGAGGAAGATGAAGAGGACACTTTGATGGACATGATGAAAGACAATCAAATTATGATCAGAAAAACTACAAGAGTGAAATTCAATGTCACTATTGTAAGAAGTTTGGTCATATGAAGGCAGATTGTTGGAAAAGAGAAAAACAAGCAAGCTATGTGAAAGAAAATGAAGACAATAGTAAGTTGTTTATGACTCATTCACAAGTTAATAATATCTCGGATAATATTTAGTTTTTGGATAGTGGATGTTCTAATCATATGTCAGGCATAAGATCAATATTTAGAGATATTGATGAAACTCACAAGTTGAAAGTTAAACTTGGAGATAGCAAGCAAATCCAAGTAGAAGGAAAAAGAATAATTGAGGTGAAGACAAATCAAAGGAAGGTAAAACACCTTGATAATGTTTTCTATGTTCCTAGCTTATCACATAACTTATTGAGCGTTGGACAATTGATAGATATTGGATATTCAGTTATATTTGATGATGGTTCATGCACTATTAAAGATAAAAAATCTGACTTGATTATAGCAAATATTTGCATGACACAAAATAAGATGTTTCCAATTGATGTTTCAAATATTGAGAAACATGCCCTTGTTGCAAATCAAAAGAATGTGATAAATTTATGACATTTGAGATATGGACACCTTAACATTAAAGGTTTAAGGTTGTTAAATAGAAAAGAAATGGTTTATGGATTGTCTAAAATTAATACACTTGATATATGTGAAAGATGTATTTATGGCAAACAAAGTAAGAAACCATTTCCTGTTGGAAAAGCATGGAGAGTATCTAACTGTCTTGAATTAATTCCTGCTGACTTATGTGGACCTATGAATACAAAATCATTTGAGGGAAGTCGATATTTTCTATTATTTACTGATGATTATAGCCGCATGAGTTGGGTATATTTTTTGGAATTGAAATTTGAAACATTTGATAACTTTCAAAAATTTAAGGCACTTGTAGAAAGACAAAGTGGTAGATGCATAAAGACATTTCGGACAGATAGAGGTGGTGAATTTATCTCTAATGAGTTTAATTCTTTTTGTGAAGAAAATGGTATTCGTAGGGAATTAACAGCACTATATACACCAGAGCAAAATGGTGTAGCTGAACGTAAAATTCGAACTGTTGTCGAAATAGCAAAAGTTTGCTTAAAGGAAAGCATCTTAGAATCGGTTTAGCGAGCTATGATTTATTTGTTGAATATTTCACCGACAAAAGCTATTATGAATCGAACTCCTTTTGAAGCTTGGTATGGTATAAAGCCAACTGTAAGCCATCTAAGAATTTTTGATTGTATTGCTTATGCTTTTGTAAATTCACAAAATCATCATAAGCTTGATGAAAATTAGAAAAATACATCTTAATTGGATATTCTGCACAATCCAAAGCATATCGATTATATAATCCTGTAAGTGGAAAAGTTATTATTAACAGAAATGTTATATTTGATGAAAGGGCAAGTTAGAATTGGGAGATCAATAAAGATGAAACACAAATTCGTGTTCCAGCAGAACTAGTTATTCCATCGAATCAAGTGACAGATCTTGCTCCAACAAGTTCAACGTCAACCTCACCCAGTAGTAGCTCAAATTCAGCAAATGATTCCTCAGATGAAACCCCTCCAGGAAGGTTTAGATCACTAACAGAGATTTATGATTCAACATTTGCTTTATCTATTTCAGATCCTATAAGTTTTGAAGAAGCAGTTGAGGAATGCCGAAAAGCAATGAAGGAGAAAATCAAGTCAATTAAGAAGAATGAAACCTAGGAGCTAATGGATCAACCGAAAGAAAAGAAAGCTTTTGGATCGAAATGGGTGTTCAAAACAAAGTATAATACAGATGAAAATATCTAAAAGCATAAGACTCGGTTTGTAGCAAGTGGAGCCATAACATGAAGTATTTATGGTACAGATTAACAAGTTACAGATATTCTCACCAAGTCACTTCCAATTCAGAAGCATGTTTATTTTATGTTTCAAATTGATGTATGTAACTATGAATCAAGGGGGAGTGTTGAGAATTGATTCATGGTAGTTACTTAGTTAGTTAACATGTTTAGGAGTAATGGCTCATGTTTAGGAGTTGTGGATGTAGTTTATGAGTTAGTGGGGGTAGTTATTAATGATGGATGAGATAGTGAGATAGTGGGATGAAGGAAGTGGTGTGAGGTAGTTATTATTATGTCATATGAATAGGACCTTAGTGAATGAAGCAGTAGTGCAGAAAAGAGAGTATGTGCATTTGGAGATAATCTTGTAAGTGTTCTTGTTCTTTTACCTCCTATTTAATACTACGTCGTTTTCTTGATTGAAAGCGTTTTCCGTTATTTGGATCGTAGTATTCTATTTTATCATTTCCTTGCTCCTCCTTTCCCAACACCAAGCCCACCACCTCTTGCCTGTTGCCACCACATCCTTCGCCTCGACTGCAATATTTCAAGATGAGCGTCGTAGCCCACGCAGCCGCAGTAGTTGCGTCCTCCTCGGCCATAGCATCTACTGTGCTGCCCGCTACCCTCGGCAATGCCTACTTCCAACCAATGCTGCTTCCTCGTGCTTTTGTAGTCTACCTCCTCTGCTGAGGGCTCCTCTTCCTCCCTTCCAACCGTCGCAATTAACCGCGATCAAGTAATACCGCCCTCAACAAGGCCGTCGTAGATGGTCATAGCAGACTGCTGCCCGCCGCTGCCCATAGCAGTGTCATCGAACACATCATACGCCCACGACAAGGCCGACAACCACAGTAGGCCGCCGCCCATCGTTGTATCGCTCACTACAACAACCTACCACCAATCGCCAATGTCTTTGACACAGTAGGGCAGTACTCAGCCCTTTGTTGGCCTCTCCTCACCGCAGATCTTTCTCCGCCAACAGCGATCTCTCCCTACTGCTTTACAGTAATTGCTCAGCCTATATCTTTGTCTGCACCCAACGATAAAGGTTGGCCCGTTATAACCTCCTGTCAAATCTGGTTCATCCTGAGAACCATAAAACTTTGTCAATCTATTAATTACATAGATCTGAAATACATATGCATCTCTCAAATCAGTATATATTCTTATAATATTTGTATCATCTTCATCTATGATTATTTTTATAAGAAATAATAATTCTTATTAGTATACATGAATGATCTTTATCAATGTTGCAATTCTAATATCTTTTAAATTATTTAAGTATAGTAATTATATATCTTAACGAGCATAATTCTTTAATTTTTTATTTAGATATGATCAAATAGGCTACGTCGACCAAAATTTCAATTGTCTGTCAGAAAGGATCCAAATACCAGGAGAATCTGATTTAATACTAAATCTCACAAACTATGATTATGTCAAGATCGTCTTAACTTCTAAGCAATTCAAGCTTCAGTCATTGGATTTGTCGCCCCATTGATATCTTCATGTATCACTGCTACAGAAGCATGATCCAAATTACAAACCACCTTAGTCAATCACTCTCCTACTCGCATGCTTAATCTCCTCTCCACCTTGAAGGAAAATAAAATAAGAGTAAAGTATTATTGTTGATTATCTGTATAATATCAAAGTTTTCATCGATGTATTGGCTTTGATAGGTCATTTACTCACTGATGAAGAAATCATAGTCCATACTCTCAATAGCCTTGGAGATGAATAAAAAGAATTAGCAGCAGCGATTCAGGAGAATGACTCACTAATGTCCTTCAAAGAACTCTACGATAAGTTAATTGACTATGAGACATTGAAATGTAAGGACACGATACCAAGATCGACCATCGTAGCTTAAATCAATAAAAAATCCAAGCGGAAGAGTCACTAAACTACCAGCAACGTTAATAAAGGAATAACTAAAGTGACTCCTACATATATGGGTAACACATAAACATATCCATATTAAATTTTCAATCCAAATTTCAACAACTATCGGGGTGGTAACCTTAATACCCATCAGCAATCTTGACCTCCCGACAATCCAAACCAATAAAGAGTCATTTGTCAATTGTGTGATAAAGTTGGACACTCTGCCAAAGTCTGTTGATCTTGATCCAACCTTGCAACTACATTCAATTAGCCTCAAGCAAATACAATGACTACTTTGACTGCTCGTCCAGCTAACTAGATGTGGACTTTGTCGCTTCTCATCATATCACCTATGATCTTCATAAGTTATCCATCCACAATGATTATGGAGGCAATGATGACATAATCATCGATGACGGTAATAGAATTCTTATTTCTCATACTGATTCTATAACACTTAATTAACACACTATCACTTTTACACTTGATGATGTTTTTTGTGCACCTCACATTAAAAGGAACCTCATTTCTGTTTTTCAATTCTGCAAATAAAATAACACCTCAATTGAATTCTTTCATAGCTCTTTTCTTATAAAGGATTTGAGCACGGGGGCATTCTTGGTCTAAGACCCAAATAAAAATAATATTTACGAGTGGCCATCAACTTTTAAAGTCACCCAGCCCACTGTTGACTCTTCAGTTGCAGCTTCAATTGATTTATAGTATCATCGTCTTGGTCATCTGTCATCCCTTATCCAACAAAAAATATTTTCTCGTTATTCTCTTCCAACTATGAAAATCAATAGCATTATAACTCATTGTAATGCTTATCTTAGCAATAAAAATCATAGATTACTCTTTGGAACATACTCCATATCTTATTCTAGCCATTTGAAATAGTTTACACAGATGTTTGGGGCCTCGCCCCAACTACTTCTTTTAATAACTTTAGATTTTATGTTATTTTCGTAGACTATTTTCCCAAATATATATGGTTATATCCTTTCAAACATAAATCAGAAGTTTCCACAGCCTTTACTCATTTTAGGAAGTTGGTCGAGAACTTCTTTTAGTCTACAATTAAAATAGTTTACTCTGATAGTGGAGGTGAATATCAAGCCTTAACATCCTGTCTCTCAGCTTATGACATACGACACCTTAAATCACTACCACATACTCCTCAACTAGTTGGCTCTACCGACGAAAACATCGACGTATAGTTAAAACTGGTCTTGTCCTCTTACATCAAGCCTCTATGCCACTAACCTTTTGGTCAGTAGCTTTTTAAACTATTGTCTACTTTATTAATCGTATGCTCACTCCAATCCTCCAATTTCAGTCCCTATTTGAAAAACTATTTCATCAGCTTCTCAATATTCAAAAACTTAAAGTCTTTAATTGTCTATGTTATCAATGGCTATGATCTTATGCCTCTTAGAAGTTAACACCAAGATCGAAGCCTGTCTTCATAGGATACTCTCTTGAATATATTCTTTCCGATGCTACGATTCCTAAACTCAAAAAATCTTTATATCATGTCATGTCATCTTTGTAGAGTCTACCTTTCCCTTCGAAAAATATGAGTCTTCAGCTATGAAAGCCACTCCAACAAACATACAATACTGAGCATTCCTTCCACCCCATCAGATGACCCTCTCACAACATCATATAATTCTTTCCATTAGGATACACACTTTATTGTTCCTCGAGTTCAACAACCCCTCATTCCCTCTACTACTCCTTTACAAATTCATCATATTGATGAAACACTACCCTTAGAAACACAACCACTACTATTACCTTCTCATGCTATAACAAATCTTTCTCCAGAGCCAATTGAACCCATCACTATCACTCAAGCCCAAAAATATCTACACTGGCATAAAGCCATGTGCGAAGAATATAATGCCTTAATCCATAATTCTACATGGACCCTTGTACCCTGTCATTATATACAAAATATCTTTGGGTGTAAATGAGTTTTTCGAATTAAGCGGAACCCAGATGGATCTGTTGCTAGATATAAAGCATGTCTAGTGGCTAAGTATTTTTTCATCAATGACCTGGTGTTGACTTTATAGAAACCTTCAGTCCCATTGTTAAGCTGATAATGATCTGACTTATCTTGAGTTTAGCCCTCACCAGAGGTTGAGAATTACAACAATTGGATGTTAATAATGATTTCTTACAGGGGACTTTAACTGAAGATGTCTTTATGCAGCAACCTCTAGGCTTCATCCATCCTCAGTATTTAAAACATGTTTGTAAATTACAAAAAGCTATTTATGAACTTCTCAAGCTCCAAGAGCCTGGTACACTAAACTTGGCTCGTTTTTGACATTAATTAACTTCATCAACTCTAAGTAAAATACTTCATTATTTCTAAGAAAATAAAATAAAAGTATAATATATCTACTAGTGTATGTGGATATTATCGTCACTGACAATAATCCTATGGAGATCAAGGAATTCCTCAAACAATTGACAGATCAATTTTCTATCAAAGATCTTGAAACCCTAAATTACTTTATAGGAGTGGAAGCTACTTATATATCTTCAGGACTCTTTCTATCTCAAAGAAATTATATTCAAGATCTATTATCAAAGATAAATATACAGAATGCCAAAGAGGTTGCCACTCCACTCTTTGCTATTGAATCACTTAAGTTATATGATGACAGTGCTATTACAGATTCTACATAATATTGATAAATAGTTGACTCCTTACAGTATTTGTCTCTTACTTGTCTAGACATCCAGTTCGCAGTCAATAAATTATCTTAATTTATGCATCGACCATCTAATATCCATTGGTCTGCAATAAAATGAGTTCTATGATGTCTCAAAGGAACTCTCAATCATAGACTCTTTATCCGAAAACACTCACCGCTCCATCTCCATACCTTTATTGATACTGACTGGGTAAGAAACATTGAAGACAAAACCACTACACTAGGATATATTATCTCTCTTGGCACAAATCTAATCAGTTAGAGTTTAAAGAAGTAGAAGACAATCACAAGGTCTATAACTAAAGCTGAATACCGAGTCATTGCCACCGCTATTGCAGAACTCAATTGGGTAATGAATCTACTGAAAGAATTAGATATCAACTCTACCATAACTCTAATAATATATTGTGATAATGTTGGAGGCACATACCTATGCGCTAATCTAGTGTTCTACTCACGCATGAAATACATTGCCATAGACTTCTATTTTGACAAAGATTAAGTTACTATACATTTATTGAATCTTGGATTTTGATGATAAAATCAATTGATGAGTTTGTTGATCTAATATGTGTGTTAGATATGATTAATGCAGGATTAACTACAATAGAGAAAGAAAATTATAATCAGATGTTGGACTAGAGTTAAGTTCGGGTATCTGGCCGGGGTTCGGATGATGCAGTGTGTGTAATACGCTGAGAGACTAGCCGGAAGCTTGCTGAAGGTATCAGAAGCTTGTTGGGAGTTCGCTGGGAGCTTGCCGAAGAGATCAGAGGCTTATCAAGAGTTCACTAGAAGGTTGCCAAAGGTATTAGAAGTTTGCTAGGATTTCGTTGGGAGCTTGCCGAAGATAATCGAGAGCTTGCTAGGATGGCATCAGGAGTTCGCTGGAAGAAAACCAAGAGACTCATCGGAAGATTGTTAGGGGTTACCGAAAAGCTTGCCTGGAGTTAGGAGTGTCTTATTGGACTTAATGGTCATATTGGTTGTAGTTGATTAGTCGTAGTTAGCATCAGTCTGGGTTTGAGTTCTACTAGAGTTAGATTTAGAAGGAATCCAAATTAACTCAAATGAGACAAATTTGATCCATAATTAGGATTAGATTGAGATCAGGTTAAGCTCAATTAATTGACTTGTAAGGGGGTTAACTGAATGTACAAGTCGGGATTGGAAAAGTGGAGGGAATCACTTTTCCGGGATTCCTGGCGATTATATTGACAATAAGCGGCGGTTGTACCATCAGTAGGTGATAATTGTACCGCTCAAGATGATAATTGTACCACCTAGGTCATCGGTTGTATTGTCGCCACTAAGTTTTTCGGGCAGCTTTTAACGATTGTACTGTCGACACTAGCGGTTATACTGCCAGTACCCATATTTTTTGGATATGTTTAAATTTTGACTCTATTTCTTAATCCAATTGGGGTTTATAAATACTCCAAGATTTCTTGTATTTAGTATAACATATTGGGCTAGAAATTCTATGAAAAAATTATGTGCTAAAATTGTAAGAAAAAGGAAAGGGCCAAGAGAGTGATGGAAATAATTGTAATTCTTGTAAAGTCTCCCTTGTGAGTTTGTAAGGTTCCTCTCTTGAGCATGAAAAAAGGAGAGTGGGAAGTGTAAGGGTTTGCTCTTCGAGCAAAGAAGATCGGTAGTGGATTGATATATCTTGGATATTTTGTTATGTGTTTTCGTATTATTTAAAATGAGATTTTTATAGAACTTGACAACTTAAGATTTCTTATGGATGATTCAAGAGATTTTATTTGTTTCTCCTATGACTTGTCTCTTGATATTCATAATTTGTTTTCATAAATTGAATATCTCATCACCAAGTTAATTTTTCTGATATATTTCATGTGATGATTGGTATATTTCTTGATTTATTTCTTGAAAAATGATGTAATAGAAAAACTTTTTACACTATTATAACCATCCCTTCTTTTTGATAATGACAAAGGGGGAGCAAAAATTATTAGCTTATATGATGTAAAATTGCTAACTTGAACATTACAAAGGAAGAAAAATTGCTAGCTTGTACCTCTCAAAAGAGAAGAAAGAACTCACTAGCTTTATTTGCTATGTTTTCTTAAGATTTACTTAAAAAAGATTTATTGAGCTTATATTCAAAATTTTATATATACAAGAATGAGGTTGAGATCTAGAAATGCTAAAATATATAAATTGCTAATCTAGATTTCATGAGATGAAACCTTTTTGTAATAATATTTTAAAAAATTTCTCTATAATTTTATCTTATTATTTTCAAAAAAAGGGGAGAAAAATTGCATATAGATGTGCAATATTTGAAATTTACAAGAGATAATTTTTTATATCAAGAGATGACTTTTGCTACATTTTAAATGCATAAGTAGTCTTTAAATCTCTTTAACTTTTGAGCTCATCTTAGTATTGTGTTTAAATTTTATTAAGAGCTCTTCTCTATGATGAAATGATTCAACAACGTCTCGCTTATTTCTCTCCTTATTAATTATAAGGGGAAGAAAATTTTATAATGCATATACTAAGGGGGAGTAATGTCATTATGTGCTTTGAAATTATTAGCTATACATTTCACCTTTTTATTGATGACAAAGGGGGAGAAATATATGATATTAAACATGATATTGTTGAAATATATGAATATCTTAATAGGGATATGGATTGATATATCTTGAATATGGATATGAGTGAATAATTCTTTTTACTCATGATTTGATTACTTAATGCAAATTTGTATTGAATATCGATTGCTTGAATTTAAGAGTGTATGTTTCTCTTAAATTTAAGTGACATGGATTTAGGGGAAGTTAGGATTAATTTCTATCATCAATTGATTATCATCATAAAAAAAAGGGAAGATTGTTGAATCTTGAACTTTGATGATGGAATTAATTGATGGGTTATTGATCTTATGTTGTTAGAGTTGATTGATACAGGATTAATTATGATAAAAAGATTATTACAATCAAGACTGGCTAAGGTCAACTCCATACATCGGGCCAGGGTTCGGACGATGCGGTTGGGAACTCACCATGAGTACATCAGGAGCTCGCCGAGGGTGTCGAGAGCTTGCTAGGATGACATAAGGGAGTTCGCCAGAAGAAGACCGAGACTCGGCGAAAGATTATCGGGGGTAGCCGAAAAGCTTGTCGCTTGTTGGGATGATCTTGTAATGGATGTATTGGCCATTATGATTGTAATTAACTAAGTCATATTTAATATCATGCAGGTTTAATCATGATAGGATGAGTTATAAATTAGATATAAACCCGGGATCAAGCTTAGGCATCGGGCCAAGAATTGGATGATGTGGTGAGAGTTCGCCAGGTATTCGCTAGGACTTCGCCGAAGGTATCGAGAAGATCGCTAGGAACACGTTGGGATCATCGGAGGAAAACCCTGAGACTCATCGTTGGAAAAGCCAGAGGTTGTCGGTTTATGGGAGTAAGGTCATTAAGCTTAGTGGTCATGTTTTAATTGTAAGTTTAAGTCATAGGTTAAGATTAAGTCTTAAATGAGTGTGATTTGGATGTAATCTAAATTAACTTAAAGATGCAGCTGGATCCACTATTGGGTTTGATTGAGCTCAGGTTGAGCTCAATTGGTTGACTAAAGAGTTGGCAATATTAGGTTAAAGCCAAAATTCAAAAGTGGAGGGAACCAATTTTGTGGAGTTTTCGGCAGGTAAACCGCCATCGCCTAGGTTTTCGGGCGGTTGACGGTGGGTAAACCACCTAGGGCCAACTGGGAAATCGTCTGTACCCTGGTATTCGGGCGACTAAGCCGCTCAGGTCGACGGGGTAAACCGCCCGTATCTAAATTTTTCAAGTGAGTTTTATTTTTGGCTCCAAAAATCTGAAGCCACTTGGGGTCTATAAATATCCCAAGTTTTCTTGCACTCCATGCAACAATTTGGGGAAAAAATTCTATGAAAAAATTATGTAGATTATAAGAAAAAGGAAAGAGGTAAGGGAGTGATCAAAGAGTTGTAAATCTTGTCTCCCTTGCATACTCAAGTGTAAGGGTTTGGTCTTCACCTAAAGAAAATCGGTAGTGGACACCGGTGTGCCTTAAAAAGGAGGAGTCGGGAGTGGGCGTAGGTTGGTTGAGGCTGAACCACTATAAATTGTGAGTGCTCTTTTATTGCCTTGTTTACTTCTTTCTATTGCTCTTAATTAGTTAAACGAAGTTACAAGCATCATTCTCATAATTTCTCTCAAATTAGTTTTAAATCGATTTTATCGAAATATCAAAATAAGCTTCCGTTGTTAATTCTTTATTTTACAAAATAAAATTTTTAAATGAGTATTATTACACTTGCACTAATTCCTCCCCCCTCCCTCCTCCTCCACCTCTTAGTGTCAATTGATCTTAACAAAGCGGTGGTTGTACCGCCCAGGTCGATGATTGTACTATCGTCGTGTAGTTTTCCAAGCAGTTTTAAGTGGCTGTATCATCGACACCTATGGTTATACCGCTCATACTCGAATTTTTCGGATGTATTTGAATTCTGACTTCTTGTATTTAGTACAACATATTAGGCTAGAAATTATGTGAAAAAATTATGTACTAGAATTGTAAGAAAAAGAAAAGGGGCAAAGGAGTGAGGGAAAGAATTGTAACTCTTATAAAGTCTCCCTTGTGAGTTTATAAGGTTCCTCTCCTAAGCTTGGAAAAAGAAGAGTGGGAAGTGTAAGGGTTTGGTCTTCACCCAAAGAAGATCGATAGTGGACTTCGATGAAGAGAACTCCGGAAGTGGACGTAAGTTAATATTGTGATCGAACCACTATAAATCTATAAGCATCTCTTTTACTTTATATTTTTGATTATGCATGTTTTTATATGGAGTTTTCCTATAGCATTATCATAAGTTAGTTTTGTTCAATAAGCTTATTACTCACTTTCCCAACGAAACACTTTCGATTTTCTCTCGTAAAGCTACTCGTCCATAAAGTATTTTCTTTATATCGATCCAAGATTTGAATCCTTGATAAGAGCTCAATCTTAACGGGCATGATAGAAGATATGGATAAAAGATGGAAGATATAATCTCCACCACCTGAAGACTATCTCCAACCATATGAAGATATTCTACCTATCTACCTAATCTTGATAAAGGAAATATTTTCTAATTTTCTCGTTAAATCTGTATAAATAGAGCTTGTGTATATGAAGTACAATAATATTATTCTTTATAATTTCTAATCTATCGGCTTCATCATATTAGATGACGACAACAAATCCAATAGTACGTGACGCAAATCCACTCTCCCCATACTTTTGCTCGACCTCGTCTTTTGCTTCTGCCTTTCTTGTTTGGGTTGCTTGAGTTGGGGGTGAGAGTGTTAGAGATGTATATTGTGATTGATAAGCATGACTTTTCTATTATTATTATTATTATTATTATTATTACTACTACTTCTTTTCTATACGTTCTACATTATTTTAGAATATGCATGCTTGAAGCTTTTCTGAAATGATGCAACAATCAAATGACCGTCAGATCATAGAAAATATGACAATCACGGATTCGATTAAATTTTAAATGTCTAATTTATCAATTAATTGTACTGAACTCATATGCATGGTTGATATTGGCCGTCAAATTTTTTTAGTCGATACTATTTCAATGCATGAGTCTGAATCAAATAAGAATATGGTTCGACCGTCCTTGTGACATCAGTAAGCATCTTCTGACTTTTGATCTAAGCATCAGGATTGGAGTTAAAGAAAAGTTAATGCCATCGTCAAGAGATGCCTAGTATTTGTGTGTCATAGTTTCAAACTATATATGTCAGGCATATCCGTATTGCTTTTTTTTTTTTTTTTTTTCTCTATGAACGACTAATCATTATCTCAAGCAACATAATAACCTTAGTTGGCAAAATATTTCATGTGCAAGATGAAATATGGTCGATCAGTTTATAATTTGTTTAATCCATAACAATTTAACGTTTAAGATTGTTATCATATCCAATTTTCATATATGCTAACCTTAACTACTTTGACTTGGACTTTTAATTCATAGAATATTTTTTCCAACCTGCTATCATACCTAAGAGTGATTAAAAAAAAAAAAGATTAAAATGAAATCAAGTAGATAAGTTTTAGTCAAAACAGGAAAAAAAAATGAGAGAGCTATCTGGGCAGTTTTCTAATTTGTTTCAGTAAATTTGGAGATTCCTCTATCATTCCAAAGTTATTCAAATGCAGTTATTATAACCTTTTATCTAAAGCTTAAATAGTACTTTTTTTCTATTAGATGTATATGGTCACAGAAATGTCATTAAGTGTAACGACGAAATAATATTGGAATCATCAAAGCACTCAATCAATATGGTAAGCAAGCTATGATGAAGCCCTTTCGTCACTCTTCACACTTCCTTTTGGCTTCCAATTAGAATCTTTATCTCCGTCATCATCCAATGCAAATCCGACATAATCCAATTTAAACATTTCATCTAATAATTTTTCTTGAGAACTTTATTTTTCCTTGCAGTTCTATTATACTTTAGATATGCTAATTAATCTTCAGCCCTTTCATCACTCTCCACACTTCTTTTTGGTTTCCAATTAGAATCTTTATCTCTAGCATGTCATCATCTAATGCAAATCCTACTTTAAGAGTCGAAGTGGCCGACATAATCCAATGCAAACATTTCATCTAATAATCTTTCTTGAGAACTTTATTTTTCCTTGCAGTTTGTATTCCTTGAGAACTTTAGATATGCTAATTAATATTCATGTTCATTCTTTCACTTATCTTTCCTCGAGTGCCTCCTACATTCTCTTTGTTTCTTCTTTATCCTTTAGTGCTTTTTTTTTAAAAAAAAAAAATATATTTCTTCTATATTACTTGGAGTTTTTCTATTTGTTTGTTCTATATATATTACTTGTGGTTGGGGCGGGAGCGCCAGAGATCTCAGTTTTTTTTTTGTTTTTTGTTTATTAATGGGACATTCCACTTGTATTAAAGTTGTATGTGCATGCCCACCCACACCATCCCATCACACTCTTGGAATCAGCCTTCGTCATCAAAGCACGCAACGGATATCGTAAGCAAGCTCTAATTATGAAGCCCTTTCATCACCATCCACGCTTCTTTTTTGGCTTCCAATCCTAATCTTTTAATCTCTAGCATACCACAACGGAAGAGGGGAAAACATAAGTGAAAGGTAGCAGCTATAAAGAGATGTAAGGATCAAAGCGACCAACATAATCCATTCATTGCGAAACCATCCATCTAATATTTGGTTGTTCCTTACAGCTCTCTTATGCTTTAGATATGCCAATCTTCATGTCTATTCTTTCACTTATCTGCGCATAAGTGCCTCCCACACTCTTTTCCTTTCTTCTTTTTTCTGCTATTATGTTTTTTTTTCTTTCCCCCCTGTTTGCTCCACATTATATAGATAGAGTCTACAAACTTGGAGCCTTTCTGATCAAGTCTCTTTTTCTTGTTTATGCTAACTACTCTTAATTTTGCCTTCTCCAAATGCTTTGGTGCTTGTAGGACTTCCGAATTGTGCATTTTTTTCCCTTCTTAGTAGTGATGATCGATCACCTAAAGCAACCCCATTTAATTACATCTTGTGATGAAAATTTTAATAATGACGGATCTGTTTTAATTCCTAATGTCTGATCTAGTAATAAAGTGGAGGCCTATGACATTGAGTTATTCGTCATAAGAACATAGTTAACCTCATAATGTTTGTTTAGTTGATGTCGATCCAATTTTTAGTTGGGATATTACAATTTGATGCATGTATGCTCTAAATCAAGGTGTGCTGTGGTTCGACTATCCTTGAAACGTTACTGATAACATTTGAACTTTTTGATCTAAGCATTGTCTCAAATTTAGAGTTAAAGTATGGTACGATTCGACAACGCTTAGCATTTGTGTCTATCATAATTCAAAATTTATCATCCCAAGCAAATCTATACGAGGTTTTTTTCCTTATGAACCACTAATCGTTATCTCAAGTGACATAACACACGTTATTAGAAAAATATTTGTGCCTAAGATGAAAATTAAAAGAAACTTTAAAAACCATAACACATTATTAAGCAGAAAAAATAGTCAAGTAATTTATAGTGTGTTTAGTTCACAACAACTTAACATTTTAGTTTGTGATAGTAATCAAAATTTCATGTACCATAACCTTAACCCACTTTGACTCAAACTGGAATTCGAAAAATAATTTTTAACGTGGTATCGGTGCTAAGAGTGACGAAATAGATTGAAATAAAAATAAGTAGATAAATCTGAGTTCAAAAAAAAAAAAAACAAAAAACAAAAACAAAAACGAAAAGGAATCAACTTTCTAGAGGTTTAGTAGTTAATTTTGATATTTGTCTCATGTTTGGTATCATTTCAAAGTTATTCAAATGCAATTATTATAACTTGTACATCTAAAGCTTCATTACTTATTTTGCCGCGATTAGATGTATATGATGGCGGAAATGTCGTTAACGTTTAAATCGTTCACCTAAGGGAGGACCTTTTTTTTTTCTCTCTCTTACAAGTTCCTTCTATAAGTACGTTAAAACAGTTGAGCTTCCAATATCTAAATCAATCAGCACATTATTATCAGTTTTATTTGCTTCACA
This sequence comes from Ensete glaucum, assembly GCA_021527575.1. Lineage (NCBI taxonomy): Eukaryota > Viridiplantae > Streptophyta > Magnoliopsida > Zingiberales > Musaceae > Ensete > Ensete glaucum. Next base: position 25,408,879 of record CM038558.1, on the reverse strand, counting down.
TTGTACATACAATAGTTGAATATGAGCTGATCCATTACCAACCGAAGATATGAGATTACACAATTTTAATCAAACATTTCATGCCAAAACTTTCTTTTGCAGACAAAAATCGATTCAACAAAAAACTTTTTGCATACAAAATCAATCATAAGCTTTTCTTTCATGCCAAAACTTGAGTGAACAAAATTCGCCTATTCCAAACTATAAAAAAAAAAAAATAGAGAAAAAATTATCACCTCATGTTGAACACAAGACCTTTTCATTTTTTTTTAAACTGTAACGGTACCTTCCTCACAGTTAGTATTGTTGTTGGTCATCAACATGACATGATAAGGTTGACTCAATCTGATCGATTTTTCAAATATTATCATGATCGAAAACTGGATCCACAATATGGACGTCAAATTTGGTTGCTACTTTCTCACCCTTTTTGTCGTCGATTTCCCAAACCAAAAGATCTCATAAAAAACTATATTAGATTTTGCTCATTGAGTCTCCTCAGATGCTTAGATCAACAAAGAGTTCAAAACATAAGACTAGGTCAAAGAATTTCTATGTACATGGAGAGGCCTTTGCCCTTATTTTTATAGGCCTCTCAAACTATGACATGCGTATACTTAGATATGACCACATTATCACTATGTTCACTAGGGTCTCATGGTTGACTCGACAACATGTGTTGAGCCTCAATTGATGACTTATAGTTTGACTAGATTCCATGTGTCAAATTTTAATTGATTATCAAATTTAGTCATTATCATTTATCCCTATATTGTACTTCAAGACAAAGGCTTATCCTATGCTGAAGCTTAATGAAAAATACAACATATTAGGTTACTTTGATAAAACTTATACATATATATGTGTATATATATATATATATATATATATATATATATACATACGTCTCCTCTGCTTAGGGCAATCAGAATGGCATCAACTTCAGAGGGATGGCTTCAACATTCCCAAAGGTTGAGAGATGAAAACAGTTCAGTGTACACAAATTCTCCTCTGCTTAGGGCTATCAGACAATTAATTGTGGCAAGAACATGATAGATTTACCACAAGAAGTGGAATTAATAACAAGCTGATGGATACTACCAACATTTGAAGAAGGTTTAATTCATTATTGCAAAATATGTAAGCATGGAAGGAGAAAATTTGACTCCACATTGAGGTCAACCAGTTGTATAAATCAAAGAGGATTCAATCATCCTTGAAGCATATAATGTTTACATTGAGACTCTAAAGAGCTCAGCTGCTGATGATGTCCCACCGGCGAAGGTCGCAGTAATCCAGCTCAGGAAATCCATGCAGCCAGAGATCTTCTCCATCAAAAATCTCTTTTTTGGTATCTTAATTAGATGACCACTTTGTTTAGCTCGTAAGAATTCATGCTTAGGAGATCCAAATCTAGCCCCCACCCGACAAAATCTAGGATCGGAGCAGCAGAACGGCGGCCGACCGATCATCACTGGTTCACTCACGGGGCTGGCAGAGCCAATGCAGCCCCTCCAACAAGTCGGAGTAAGTCCTGCGATCCATGGCGCCCTTCGTCCTCCCCAGCTCCTCAAGCAGCTCGAACGCCGCGTCCGCCCGCCCCTCCCTGCACATCTCCTCGAGCACCGTCCGGTACGTTAGTAAGTCGGGCGCCATCCGGTTGCGCAGCATGTCAAACACCACCTCGATCCCTCCGTCGAGCCTCCGCTCCAGCGCCAGGCTGGACACCAACGCCATGTAGACGGTGGCGGTCGGCACCAGGCCCTTTGCCCTCATCTCCTTGAAGTAGTCCATGGACTTCCCCACCCAGCCCTTCTGGCACAGCCCCTGCACGATGTAACCATAGGAGAACTCGTTAGGCTCGCAGCCGTAGAGCCCAATTTCCTTGAAGACCCGGATGGCCTCGTCCATCTCCAGGCACTTGGAGTAGGCCTTGATGATAAGGTTGAGGGCGAAGATGTCCGGGATCACGCCCGAGGCCTTCATCTGCCGGGCCAGCGACCGGACGGAGTGGAGGTAGACGTAGGAGACGGGTGGCTTGCCGAAGCGGCGGAGGACCGCGGCCAGGAGCATCGAGTAGGTCTCGATGGAGGGTCGGCACGACGTGTGGGCGGTGGTGCTGCGCTGCTGCATCTTCTTGAAGAGGTCGAAAGCGCGGGAGAAGAGGTGGGGGCGGGAGCAGCAGAAACGTACGGCGGCGTTGAAGAGGGGGAGGTCGGAGGGGCAAGCGCCGGCGAGGATATCGTCGACGAGGGCCTCGGCTTGGGCGTAGCGGCGGCCGGAGACGGCGACCTGAAGCATGGCGAGGTAGGCTGGGGCAGTGTGCCGATACCCGGGGCGGAGGGCGGTCCAGCGGAAGAGGTCGAGGGCGAGGTCAGGATCGGCCTGCGCTCGGATGGCGGCTGCGACGTCGTCGGCGGTGAAGCCCGGGCGGAGGCGGTCGACCCATGTGTCGAATTGCTTCTCCAGAGGGGTACCGCCGCGAGCGTTGGAGATGGGGACAAAAGTAGGGTTAGGGTTTTGCGAGGAAGAATCGCAGAGGCGGCGAGAGGGAGCAAACGGATGGAGGTGAGTGCAATTAGGGATTTGGGAGAGGAGGAGGAGACGATGTATGGTTTTAGAGAGGAGACGATTAGAGAGGGGGAGGAGGGCTGCCATTATCGGACGGTAGCAGCGGGGGAAGAGGACAGAAAAAGACGCTCTTTTTGCCCATGGCGAAACATACAAGGGGGACTAAGTATTGGAAGACAGCCCACTTCGGCCCATTTCAGTTGAATTAGCACTTGGGCACCAGGAATACGGGCCGCCGACACCGACGGAGAAGTGCCCAAAACTCGGAATTGAGATCGCACCTAGTCGAATTAAATGGCTCGTTCTCCTCCAAATCTTTTCCATTCCTTAAGAATTTGATCGTCGTTCTTATACCTCGCCAACATTTCCGGTCGTGGTGCTGGAGAAGGGAAGAAGAAGGGATCGCCGATGGTGATCGTTCTTTTCCATTCTCCGCCAGGGGATTTGATTTCGCTGAAAGGTTGATCAAAGTTGACCAGTTGACCAGTCAACTTCCTCATCTTCGTCTTCTTTGCGGTTGCTGCCGAGAGCACAGTGGGCGATCGACGATCGGAGAAGCAGCTTCGACGTCGGAGATGAGGATCAAATGGTCTTAGTCGGATTTGAGCTCGAGCGGGAGATCCCTCAAGTCTTCTCTTTTTCCTCACTTTTCTACTTTCTACTTTCTGCAATGTTCCCTGCTCCATCCATAGTTATTATAGGAGCGAGGAAAGGCTGAGGACTCGCGCTGCCCACGAGTGGAGAGAAGAGCGGCTGCATGTGAGTGGCTGCCGCGAGTGGCTATGCATGGGCGACTACGACTACGGCAAGCGCCGCGGGCAGCTGCACATGGACGGCTGTGGAGAGCGCCGCGGGCGACGAGGACCGCAACTACAATGGGCGGCTGTGGGGAGCACACCTACGTGCGACAAAAAGGACCACAGCGGGAGTGTGATCGTGGGCTGTGGCAGGCGACTGCGGCGACCGGCATGGGCCGACGAGCAGGAGGAGGTAGCGGCGACGGTGACTGCGATGGGCGGGCGATTGTGGCGATGAGGAACGCGGCGTGAAGACCCTCACGTGGACGGCAGTGCACTGTGTGAATGCAGGCACAAGGTACGACTACGATTGAGGAATGCAGGTGGGAGGGGGGACGGTGAAAAGTTACTTCGGTCAAACATCTATCTATAGTTGATTTGATTCGAGACTCAATTTCCATTTCCCAGAAATGCTTTCTTCGCTCGATGCAGGTTGATCACATTAAAACAGTGCTCGAATTTAGCCAAAGGGAAGCAGTTTAGTTTCGTCAGCACATCTGTCGGGTTGTGAGCTGTGAAGAAAAACTTCCTTCTTAGCAATTAGCAAATTGGTTCATGAATAAAATGATACATGACGTCATCGTGTTTGGTTGGTAGATTTCATTTTTTACAGAGAATATTTTTGATGCTCTGACTGTCGGTATGCACGATGACGTCTACTTATTTATATATATATATATATTATTTTTTATTTTTGTCAAATTTCTCAACCAAATTACCTCCTTCATTGCTTCAGTTATCATGTATCCTGCCTCGATGGTTAAAAGCACAGTAACAGCTAAGAGCCTAGTTTTCCAACTCACTATGGTATTATTACCTATGCTGAAAACATATGAGATCTCTAGCATCATCAGAATTTGAAAATTCAGAGCCATTCTTAGCCTTGGTAGTATGAGTAGGATCAGAGGGAGCGTATATAGACCATGGCATACATTGCACTTGTATAAAGAAAATATTTTTATTTCTTATGCTTCTTTCTCATATGGGAGAAAGACTTCAACAATCCAAAGTGTGCGGCTGATGGAAGACAAACAATCCTTAAAGATTACATGTCAAATCATTTTATCACTTTGTTTATGTATAACTCTTAGAATCAGTACATGGTCTTACTAGATCTGTCACGATGAACTTTTTTCGCCACCCTCGAGTCCTTCATTTCAAACTCCCCCTTAAAGCAGATTCTTAAGCTTATCTATTTCAGATTTATCTCATGCAACAAGTATATCATCAATGTACAACAACAAATCTACTAGGAAATTGCTTGTCCTTTTTTTAATATATGTGGCTACCATAAAGTGATCTACTGTATCTAGAATTAAGCATAAATTGATCAAATCATTTATACCATTCATTACCTTTGAGACTATTTGAGGCCATAATCCTATCTTCAATAACCAAAATGGTTCTCCTTCCCTTTTCCTTAAATCTTACTAGTTGTTGCAAAGATTTCTTCTTGTAAGTCTCCGTGAAGAAATATCATCTTCATATCTAAGCTACTCTAACTTCAAATCGAGTGTCACTACAAAGGATATTAAGACTCGATGCAAGTATGTTTAATAACTAGAGAAAAAAATATCTTTATAATCGATAACTGCTATCCGACTATATCCTTTAGCCACAAAGTGAGCCATGTAGTTACCCACTTTCTTGATCTTAAAGATTCACTTGCATTCAACCAATTTATTGTTGGGTGGAGGTATTTCATAGTGATTGAAACTCCTTTATCATCGCTTGATGTTACTTCATCAACTTTGGGCTACCAAGAATCTCCTTGTATGAAGTTGGATATTTTGCACTTTATAACTCTTTATAAATAACAAGTGCATAAGTGATGATGTTCACGTACTTTGGGGATGTGGTCCACAATATGATTGGTCGAGTGCAATGCTATAGGGGTGTTACTCCTTAGCTAGTTGTGGTTCCTCCTCCTTTTCATCTTCCAAAGATTTATGGGTGACGGTAGGTTCTTCATGTGTAAAGAATGATATTAGAATCAAAACTTCTTATGTAGTTTGTGTTTTACATCTTGTACAACCTTCTCCTTGTTATTATGTAGTATCACTTGTTCATCAAAAATAATATCTCTATATATTTAGACTTTATAAGTTTTGGGCATCAAATGTTAAAGCCTTTTACTTTAGAGAACAACCTAAGATAATATAGCATTTTGACTTAAGTTCAAATTTATCAATATTTATCCATACATATATTTTACAACAAAATATTCTTAAATGTGAATAAGAGGCAAGGGATCCACTCCACTTTTCTTTTGGTGTCTTAATCTATATTTTTAATAAAAACTTTTCGTTTGAAGTAAAATAAAAAATCTGAAATTTTTGTTCAAATAAAGCATGTGAATGATTCAAAGAAAATGCTAAGTTTATTATTTAAAAATGACTCAAGATGGAACAAGCAAATCTAAATAAAAAGATAAGCAATATTATAAGTGAAGTAATTGATTGAAAATATATTTTTAAAGAGTAAATAAAATCAGAAGTGTCTATTGGTATTTTGTTAAAAAAATTAAGAACCCAATTGTAATTAGTAAATGAAATATGTAAAACACTCATAATTATAGTGGTTCCATCACATTACTATTTCCTCAAATTTTCGAGGAGATTTTTTTTCGAAAACTAAACCCTTACAAATTAAGCTTCCTAAGGAGACTTCAAGAATTTTTCTAACTCTAAGCTCACTCTCTTCCTTTTTTTTTTTTTTTTTAAAATTAATACATAATTTTCTTTATAGAATATAATTCCAAAATTTATTGTATGGAGGCCCCAAATGACTTGAATTTGGAGCCAAAATTCAAACGATCTGCGTGTGGTTCACCCATCGACGTCGATGGTGCAATTCAAAACCTTACTCATGTTTGATCTATAATTCCTTTTCATCGTCGTTAACTTGCACGATGCTAACTATGACTTAATTAATTATAATCATAATGGCCAACATATCCACTTTAAGATCTTCCCAATTCTCGGTAAGCTTTTCGACTACCCCCGACAATCTTCCAGCGAGTCTTGGTCTTCTTTCGGTGAACTCCATTATGCAATCCTAGTAAGCTCTCGATACCCTTAGCAAGTTCTGAATGCACTCCAAGAGAGTTTCCAACCGCATCATCTAAACCCCGGCCTGATGCCTAGACTTGACTTTGGCTAAACCTTTGATTGTAATCTTCTCTCGTAGTTAATCCTGCATCAATCAACTCTAACAACCTTTTAGATCAAACACTCGTCAATTAATTTCATCATCAAAATATGAGATTCAACTATCTCCCCCTTTTTGATAATGACAATCAATTGATGATAGAATTTAATCCTAACTCCTCCTAAATCCATGTTTCAATAAAGAAAGCTTAAATTCAAGAGAACCGCTCTCTTGAATTCAAGTATCACAAAATAAATTATATTCCAAGCAAATTTAAATAATAATTTATATCAAATCATCGAATCATAAATTTAAAAAATTTATATATCTATATCCAAGATATCCATCAATATCATGTGTCATCGATCTATTTCTCCCTATTTATCATAATCAAAATGTGAAATATATAACTAACAATTTTAAAGCACATGATGACATTACTATCTCTTAGTAAAATAGAATATGCATTATAAAATTTTATTCCTCTTTGAAAATAATGAGGAGAGAAATAAGAGAGGAGCATTACGAAAAGCTCCTAATAAATTTTATAATGAATATTAAGATGAGCTCAAAAGTCTAAGTTAAACTATTTTAATCACATCATATGTAATACATCATATCATCATAAAATCATGAGTATTACATGCATTATTCCAAATCATCATATATATTTTAAAATCATCATTACATGCATGATCATCATATTCACATTATCATATCTTCTCCCCCTTTATCATCAACAAAAGGAGAAGTATAATTAGCAAGCTTTTGAGATGTGAAAGATTAGCAATTTAGCAAATTTTTTATCATTTTGAACTTGTAAGCTGGTGAATTCTTTTTCTCTTTTGAGAAGTGAAAGCTAGTAAATTCTTGCTTCTTTTGCAATATTCAAGCTGACAATTTTATATTAAGTAAGTGTTACTTCTCTTAGTATGTTTTTTGAGAATGTGAGATTAAGCTAAATTTTTAATTCTTTTGAGATTTACAAGATAGCACTTCTTGCTTCTCTTTTGGGATGAGTAAGCTAACAAGTTTTTGCTCCCCCTTTGTCATTATAAAAAAGAAGGGATGGTTACAATAGTGCAAAGCTTTTCCCATTATATCATTTTTAAAATCATCACATTAAATATATCAAGAAAAATTAACATTATGATGAGATATACAATTCATAAAGATAAATTGTAAATAACAATAGACAAATCATAGGAGAAACAAATAAAATATCTTGATTCATGTATAAGAAATCTCAAGTTATCAAGATCATGATTTATATAAAAATCTCCTTTTAAATAATACAAGAACACATAATAAGAGATTTTGATTCATAAAAGAGTTCATGTTATAATTCTAAGGAATCAAAATCACGAAATAGGTAAAAACTTATTCAATTTCAAATAATCAAAATCATCAAAATCACTTTGTCGAAGTCGGGAGCTATAAATTATATTATCCATATGTAAGATGGTTAACCCCTAGCCTACATCAACAAAGCCCTCACTTGAAATCACGTGAAGCTACAAATCAACAACAGGGAATGCTGACCTTTGCTGAATTTGTTGCTTGGTATGATATAGGACAACAACACGAAGAGGAGACGAAAGTAAATCTTGAAAAATTACAGCTCCTACTCCTTTTAAATTTAGATCAAGCTCACCTTACCATGGACTTTACTAGAAGGCAGCTACTATCATAGAGGAAGGCCTGACTATCAATAAAGTACAACTATATGTCGGCTCACACAAGAAAGAAATAGTCACCTAACAAATGCCAGAGTAGAAGGAAGTTTGTTATCAAAGATCGAGTCTTTCTCCATATTCATCCCTACAAGTAAGAATTTATGAAGACTTAAGCCACACGGAAGTGGTCTCCTAGTTATTTTAGACCCTACAAAATTGGACATCACATTAGAGCCATAAAATATGGATCATACTTGCACACTAATTCAAAATTATAACTTATCCTCTAAGAATCTCACTGCAAATGAAAGTTTAGAGAGGACAACTTAGCTTTAACTTATCTACTTGACACCCAAGTTGATGAGGTGGCCCAAATTCAATTGATGATTGCATGGGATCACGGGATCGCATCACATTATCGTCCAGTCATTACTACTGATACTGGACCCTAGGAATAGGATGTATCTACTATAGGGCCACAAGGGACCCTCGTGAGGAGTTACAGATCATGACCCAAAGACATGAAGCTCAGCGTTAAGGACAAGACTGATTTGAAGAGGGTGGGTCTATTAGGACTCTAGCTAGGAGAGTCCTAATTTAGTTTCATTAAAGAGGGTAAATATATAAATCCTAAGAGTATTCATGTAAATCTTATCTAGCCGACCCCTAATAAATAAGCAAGGAGGTCGGCTAGGTTAGAATTAGATGGGAGAAAGATATTTAGAGGGAAGAATAAGATACATATCACCCTAATTAACCACCCCTTATCCTAGTTAAAGAGGGGCTGAGGAGGGGTTAAGTTAGAATAGGATTAGGATTAGTTTGGAGGTTGCTTCTTAGAGTTGGAGTTGGAGCTGTTGGAAGTAGGAGTTACTTCTTAGAGTTATAGTAGGAGTCTTAAGTAGGAATCATATTAAGAGTTAGGGTTTAGAAGCCCTATAAATAGCCTTATCTTCTCTCCTATTTCATCATCAATAAATCAATTATATTTCAACTCATGTAGCAAAAACTAAGGAGGGAGGAACTCTTATAGAGTTCTAAGGAGGCCGATCCTCTATAAAGATCACCGCAAGCTTAGAATCCACAAGGGTTCTAACAATGGACTCTTATCCTTTCTCACCCCATACAAAATATTATTGGGTGCAGTGGGTCTTTCAAATTAAGCGGAACCCCAACGGTTCAATTGCTCGATATAAAGCATTTCTCGTGGCTAAGAGATTTTATCACCGATTTATCCTAAGCTTGGCTATCTCCAAATACTAGTGCTTACTATAATTGATATTAACAATGCCTTTTTACAATAGACTCTCACTATAATGTCTTTATGGAGTAACTTCCTAGCTTTTTCAATCATTAATATCCGGGCATGTTTGTAAACTCCAAAACATTATTTATGGATTTTGTAAGGCTCTATGAGCCTAGTATACTTAACTTGGTCTATTCTTGACTTAAGTTGGCTTCATTAATACTAAGTCTGATGTCTCCCTATTTTTATGCCAATAATATGGGGGCACCATCTCTCTTCTAGTTTATGTGGATGATATTTTTATCACAAGTGATACACCTATGGAGGTTTAGGCATTTATCAAGCAATTGACTGATAGATTCTCTCTCAAAGATCATGGTGACCTGAGCTATTTTTTTAGTGTCGAGGCAATGTTAAAATCTTCTAGACTCTTTCTCTAATAGAGAAAGTACATTCAAGAGTTGTTATTCAAGACGAATACGTAGGATGCAAAAGAGATTATCATTCCCCTATCTATTAGTGAATCACTTAAGTTATGTGATGGTAGTCCTACTACAGACCCTACCTGATCAACTAGCCGACTCCCTCACAAAGTCTTTGGCCCGCAAACTCTTTTTCTTGCATTGATCCAAAATCGACATCCTTGACAAGAGCTCGATCTTGCGGGGGCATATTAGTTGTACAGATTTTCCTAACTAAACGAGAAGATCTTATTGATTAATTAAGGTAAATCTTCCTTCCCGACCTTGTATAAATATGTATGGAGATTATGTATTATGTATACTATTTTATCCTTACTTCTATTTCTAACACTCACTATAGACTGTGCAGCTTGAAACACTTTGGATATATGATGGCTTTCACATCTTCCAAGAGTAGCAGTCTAAATATCTATAACGAAGACCACTGTGTGATGCACCATTACCAAAGCCGAGAAGGGTACCATCGTCAACTGTCTTCTTTTGCTTTCATCCGCCCTGTGCCAGTGTCTTTGCGTCATCCGTTTACTGTAGTCCATTGCAGCACTTGCTGCCAGCATGCTCTTTGCTCGAACAAAAACTCCCTCACTCGACGACCTACATTTGTGAGTAAGGCAACTCCTTCCTTTAGTGGTGCATTCCCCTTCTCTCCTTCTTATGTAGGTGCAGCACTCCTCTTCAACATCGGTCTACCACATTTTGTGATGTTGATAAGTGATTTCTTCCTCACTAACATGTGATTATCTTCTATTGCTGCCACACTACATCAACATCTTTTGCCACTGCCATTAGCTCACTGTAGACCTACAGTGCGCTCTGTCTACAATATAGAATCCCATATGTCTCTCCTTCCACTCGCTGCTATCGCCTTCGCAATCTGCTCGGCGATGCCGCCAGCAATAGGGACCCCCCAGCCACGAGAACACTCTACTCTGTGGTACTATAGCCTTCCTCCGCTCGTGCTTGTCCACTCCTCGATGAGATCCTCCTCTGCGGCAAGATCTATACTCCCTTGATCTAGTTGCTATCGAGGCTATTACCCCTTTGTATAATAACTCTTTTGGAACATAAACCCCACCTAGTTGCTGCCCCTCTCACAAGCAGCAACAGCTCCAACCTCCGGCATCCCCATTGGCTTCACCTACTCCAACCTTTTAGACCTCCTATGCTTCGAGGACTGCTATCCGCAGCTACAGTAATCCTAGCCTTTCACACTAATCTGCTACAGTTGCCACTGCACTAGCAGCATTAGCCATATTTCCAACAGTCGCCTACTGCAATTCCACTACTACTGCATTAGCCACACAAGGTAGCAATGTCATCTCACATGGTTGTTGTTCTGACAACAACCTAGAGGTTGCCTCTGTTACTGTTGCCATTGTCGACAAAGAGAATTTCCATCCTGTTGTCGATCTTGTAGGCCAGCCTTGGCTCATCCCCAGCTTGCCTTGATTGCAGCCCTAGCTTTTGTGGGAGCTCCAGATCTGATCTGATCTGCCAGCTGACACCATACTTCTTCCACAGCTTCCCTCATATGGCTGCTCGATTGATAGGCGTCAGCATATTAGAACCCTTGTGGATTCTAAGCTTAGTATGATCTCTATAGGGGATTGGCCTCCTTGGAACTCTATAGGGGTTCCTCCCTCCTTAGTTTTCTTCCCAATGGTTGAAAATAATATTGATCTACTGATGATAAAAAGTGATTGATTACAAGGCTATTTATAGGGCTTTTAAACCCTAACTCCTAATAGGATTCCTACTTAAGACTCCTACTCCTAATAACTCCAACTCCAACTCCAATTCCAAGAAGCAACTCATACTTTCAACAACTCCAACTCCAACTCTAAGAAGCAACTCCTACTTCTAACAACTCCAATCCCTTCTCTAAGAAGCAACCCCTGGTCGGCCTCTCTTAAGAGGAGGAGAGGCTAGGAGACTCTCATCCCATAAGGACTCCTGCCTAACCCTAGCCAACCACTTCTTTACTAGGGGTGATGGCTAGATTAGGTTTTATTACATTCATGACGCAATTGACTTTAATCTATATCTAACTCTTACTCCTAACCTGACTCCAGTTCAGTTAAATCTTAACCTTGCTAGAATTTGGGCTAGTTTAGTTAAATCATAACCCTGCTATAATTTGGGCTAATTTATTATAATGGACTCAAATGTTCTCATAGTCGACCTAATGTCAGGTCTAGGTTGCCAGTAAGGCATAATTTAAGGACTTGACTCAATCGACTAGGACCCAACTCAGCTAGGGTCCTAATAGACCCACCCTCTTCATATCAGTCTTGTCCTCAAGGCTAAGCTCCATGTCTCTAGGTCTTGATCTACAACTCCTCACAAGGCTCTCTCTTGGCCCCTATAGTAGGCACATCATGCTCCTACGGTCCAACATTAGTAGTAGTGACTGGACAGTGATGTATCGTAATCCTACGATCCTCAATCATCAGCTGAACCTAGGCCTCCTCATCAACTAGGGTGTTAGGTGGATAGATCTGGGCTAAGTTATCCTCTCTAAACTTTCATTTGCAGTGAGATTCCTAGAGGATTAATTATAATTTTTAATTAGTGTGCCGATCTGATCCACAAGTTACGGCTCCAATATGATCTCCAATTTTGTAGGGTCCAAAGAAACTGAGAGACCACTTTCGTGAGGCTCAAGTCTTCATAAATTCATTCCTGTTGATAGAGATGAAGATGAAGGAAGACTCAATCTTTAATAGCAAACTTCCTTCTACTTAAGCATTTATTGGATGATTATTTCTTTCTTGTGTGGGCTGGCATGTGGTTTTCTTTAATGGTAGTCAGACTTTCCTTTATGATGGTGGTTGCCCTCTAATAGAGTCCATGGTAAGATGAGTCTGATCTGAGTTTGGAGGGAGTAGAAGTTGTAATTTTTCAGGACTTAATTTTATCTCCTTTTTATGTTGTTGTCCTATATCATACCAAGCCACAAATTCAGCATTAGTCAGCATTTCCTCATCGTAGATTAATAGCTTGAAGTGGTATGGGGAGAGGGCTTTGCTGATGTATACTAGGGCTTGACCATCTTACATGTGAATAACACAAATTCTGGCTTCTGATACATCAATCATAAACACTTTGTCGAAGTCAGGTAAAGCTAGCATCGACAAAGAGTAGGGGCTACAACTTAGTCAGATGACCCTTGTTTCAAGCATCTCTTCTTCAATCTACTCTATTTCAGCTTTTTAGAGGTGAGGATAATGACATGCCCGAGCGTTTATTGCTGATTTACCTAGGAGAATCAGAATTCGGTGGTTATGCCGGTAGGTAGAAAGTAAGTTGTGCGGTTCAGTGAAAATACCTGAAAATTCAGCAAGATATTGGAGAAGGTTTAGGTCTTCAATTTTTTGTTGGATCCCCCATAGAATGCTATTGAAGTTATGTCAGGAAGCCACTATTCACTTTGTTCAAAACTTTCTCCATTTGTTGCATTCAAATCGTCATTACGTCTCTCCTACGTTTTGCCGCACAGGATCTCCTATTTCTCACAGCTGAAAATTTTCATGATAAATTTGAAAAAATTCCAGGGAACATTATCTAGCGTAATCATCCATTTGATGTGGAGCATTACCTCATATTCATCAGAAGGAAGGAGGAAGAAATCAGCAAGTATCTTTTGGTCTTGCCACAATAATTTTACCCGTGGGCATCTTTGGTCGTACTTTAAAATTTGGTCGTCGGTGACCTCAACATTAAAACCTGCTACAATCATCATTTTGGAGCATCAATTAGGCAGTAACCTTACTGTTCATTAAGTTGTTGGTGCTCCTAGTCTTGATGAGGACGGTAATGGGATGCTGCTTAAGAGATTCTTCAATTTTTACTACTTGTGGGTTTGCATGGCTGGCTAAAGCATGAGTCGTGCAATCGGTCAACTGTGGGTCTTCCTTCATGTTCTCCTCCTCAGGTTCCTGGACCTCTTCTTCAGATTCTTCAATAGATTTTATCATGGAAAGCTCCCCCTTTTTGCAGCGATGTTTGCGGCTCCAAAGTTCGATGCAATGCCAACAAAGGCCCTTCACGATTTGTCGCATAGCTCTTCTCTTGTTACTATTTTTGGTAGCGAAGAATGGCTGGGAGTAGAGGAGGTTTACATCTACTAGTCTAGAAGTGGTTCTCATCCTTCGAGTATCTTGGTTCAACCGTTCCTCTTAGATTCGGGAGAAAGAGATTGTGGCCTTCACGGTACAGGGTTGTCGTTCTTTAACCTCATTTAATTTCTAGCTTGAGTCTTTCGATGAACGTCCCTAATAATTATCTATTAGATGAATCATAAGCAAAGTAAGATAATTCCTTATACATGGTCTAGCACCTCCAACTTGGCACCCATCCCATCTTCCCATGCCATGGCGTAAGACCTTAGATCTATGGTGTCAAGATCCTTCTCCTACTGCTGAGTCAGTGATATGAAATGGTTGGGTGGATTGGTGGCCGAAAGGGATGGTGGATCATAGGTAGATGGCTATATTTTAGGGCTAACAGTTTACTATTCTTTTGTTGCTATTAGGGCTGTGATTTAGTGCTGCTATAGGGGTCATATGGGCGGGGTTCGATGATAGAGGTTTAGGGTTAGAAGGGTGGCTGGTTTAGGGTTGATGTTGATGGCAACAACTTGGAGGCTGCCTTTATAATTGTTACCACTATCGACAAAGAGGCTTTTCATCCTACTATCGGTCTTGTAGGCCAGCCTTGGCTCATCCCCAGCTTGCCTCGATTGTATCCCGAGCTATTGTGGGAGCTCCAAATATGATCTGATCTACCGCTCGACGTCGAACTTCTTCCGTAGCTTCCCTTATCTGCCTGCTCGACTGATGGGCTTCAGCGTGTGCCTCCCAACGGATGCTGCTTTCCTCCCTTCTCGTGCAAAGAGATAAGAACCACTATCGTATCTTCTCAATGACAACCCTCTTCTTTTCTCAGTCGATGAAGGTATCTCTGTACTGGTTTGAGATTTTCTTTCTCCCCAACACCTCATTAATGTCATTTCTCTTACCATAGTGACACCACCTGATGTGCGCCTCTCATAGTAGAACGTCTTTCCACTATAGATTGCAGTTGCAGCATAATTGCAAGGTTTTACAGTAGCTCTTGATGCTGTTGCTTCTTACTCAATGTCTCTTCAGGAAGATTTCCCTACTAGCCCATTCCTTCTTTTGCTTTCCCTTCGATTGCCATTCTTAATGTCTTCTTCGTCTATCTCCGATGCTCTGACTATCTTCCCCTTTTGGGAATCCTTCTTCATATCTTGGACTTATCTCCATAAATGCTGCCTCTCTAATATGCGTCTTGGCATGCCCAATTCTCTAATCTTTTATTTGGCTATGATTTATTAGGTTATATTGATGGGTCCCTCAGTTGTCCACCAGCAATGATCCACGTTCCAAGAGAACCCAGTCCAATACCAAATTCAACCTACAAACTATGGTTACACTAAGATCGGCTCATTCTTTAACCAATTCAAGCCTCTATTGTTGGATTTGTCATGTCACTTATGTCCTCCTGTGTTACTGCTATGGAAGTTTGGAACAAATTATAAACTACCTTAGCGAATCGCTTGGGCACTCACATACTTAGGCTACTCTCCAGTCTTATGAACTTAAAGTAAGAGGGAAGTACTATTGCTAACTATATATAATATAAAAAAATGATTATCGATGACCTGGCTTTGATAGGTCATTCCCTCACTGATGAAGAAGTTCTTGTCCAAACACTTAATGGACTGAGTGCATAGTTCAAGGAATTGGCAGTAGCACTTCAAGCATGTGACTCCCCAATCTTCTTCGAAGAACTTTATGATAAGCTGATAGACTATGAGGCATACCTAAAGCATGACAATAGGCTGCTAGGATGTTTGTCAAGACCTCCTATCATAGATCAGTTCAACCATAAGTGCAAAAGGAAAAATAACAAATATAGCAAGAACGCTCCAAAAGGTGTTGCCAACTTTCCCCCTACCTCTATAGGCACCACTTTGTCTTTCCCTCCTCCACATCCTCCATACTTCACCCATCATCAAAGTGCTTCCTTCTAGCCACGCCGTGCTCCTCCTGCAATTCATCAACATGTCATTTGTTAGTTGTGTGACAAAGTCAATCACTCTACAAAAGTCTGCCAATCTCGACCTTGCCTCCCAGCTTTGTCAAATTGGCCTCAAGCAAATGTTATTACTACTCTGTCTAATTAGATTGTGGTCTTTGGTGCTTCCCACTATATCACTTTCGATCTCTAGAATCTATCGATCCACAACAACTATGGCAGAAATGAAGACATCATCATCGGTGATGGTAATGGAATTCCTATCACTCATACTGGTTCTATGACACTTAATTCACATACCACTTCTTTCACACTCGATCATATTTTGTGTGCCCCCCACATTAAAAGAAACTTTATTTTTATCTCTCAATTCTGCAAGCAAAATCATACTTCTATTGAATTATTTTCTAATTATTTTTTTGTTAATAACTTGAGCACGACGACATCCTTGGTTCGAGACCCGAATAAAGACAACATCAATGAATTGTCGTTAGCCTTGTATCTCACTGAACCTACTGCTAACTCTACAACCGTTGCTCTGGTCGACATATGGCATCAACGTCTTAGTTATCCCTTGCCTTCTATCCAACAAAAAATTCTTTCTTGCTATTCTCTTCCTATTTTTAAATCAAGTAATGTTATTACTTACTGTGATGCTTGTCTTAGTAATAAAAGTCATCAATTATCTTTTGGTAAATCCTTTATGTCTTGCTATAAACCATTTAAAGTTATTTATACTAATGTCTAGGGTCTTGTGTTAATTGATTCCTTTGATAAGTTCAGATTCTATATTGTCTTTATAGACTATTTTATAAAGTACACATGGTTATATCCTCTCTGTCATAAGTCTAAAGTCATTGTTGTCTTCTCTAACTTTAAGAACTTGGTCGAGAACTACTTTCAGACTATAATTAAAATAATCTATTCTGATGGCGAGGGTGAATATCAAGCCCTTGCATCTTGTATGTCCACTTGCGGCATTCAACTTCTCAAGTCCCCTCTATATACTCCTCAACTAGTTGGCTTTGTCGAACGTAAACATAGACATATTATTAAAACTGGCCTAGCACTGCTCCATCAGGCTTCTATGTCATCAATTTTTTGGTCAGTAGCGTTTCAATTTGTTGTCTACTTTATTAATAGTATGCCTACTCTTATCCTACAATATCAATCACCATTTGAAAAGCTATTTCGTAAATATCCTAATCTGCAAACATTAAAGGTATTTGGCTATTTGTGTTATCCATGGTTACATCCCTACGCTTTACATAAAATGTAGTCTAGATCTCACCCTAGTATTTTCATTCGATACTCTCTTGAATATAATACCTTCCGGTATTATGACCCTCATACTACTAAAGTCTTTGTTTCCAGACATGCCACTTTTGTAGAGTCTATCTTTCCCTTTCGAGATCATAGGTAATTTGTCATACCATTGGATCCCTACAACACACCTTCATCCTCCCACGCATCTCTGCCAGATCCATACTCTCTTGTTACCTCTATTCCGTAGCTTCTTCCTCCCTCATCTCCATCGGTTACTCCTCTTCCTACGCAATTGCCTCTAGAACCATAGCAATTGTCTTCACCTCGCCAAGAAACTTTCGTCATCCTTCCGCTTAACTCAACCTGTGATAACTCTCAGCCTTTACCACCTAATACTATTATAGCCCCTCAACATCCAATGCAAATTTATTTCAAAAGTAGTGTCTTTAAACCTCGTCAAGTTCTTGACTTACATGCTAACTCTAAACCTTCCCTCGACTTTATTAAACCAACATATTTTACTCAGGCTAAAAAATCTCTATATTGGCATAAAGCCATGTGTGAGGGGTATGATACTCTCCTTCATAACTCTACATAGACTCTTATTCCTTTTCGCTCCATACAAAACATTATCGGGTGCAAGTGGGTCATTCAAATTAAGTAAAACCCTAATGATTTGATTGCTCGCTATAAAGCACGTATCGTGGCCAAGAGATTTCATCAACGACCTGGTGTTAACTACACTGAGACATTTAGTCATGTTATTAAACCCACTACAAACCGGCTTATCCTAAGTTTGATGATCTCCAAAGGTTGGTGGTGCTTATGGTAATTAGATATTAACAATGTCTTTTTACAAGGGACTCTCACTGACAATGTCTTTATGGAGCAACCTCCTGGCTTTATACATCTTCACTATCTACGACATGTCTGAAAACTCCAAAAAGCTATTTATGGACTTAGTCTATTCTTGACTTCGGTTAGTTTCATCAACTCTAAGTCTAATATCTTCCTATTTCTATGCTAACAATATGGAGGCATCATCTATCTTCTAGTCCATGTGGATGATATTTTTGTCACAGGTGATAAACCTATGGAGGTTCAAGCATTTATCAAGCAATTAGCTGATAGACTCTCTCTCTAAGATCTTGGTGACCTGAGCTATTTTCTCGTTGTCGAGGCTACATTAATGTATTTTAGACTCTTTCTCTCATAGAGAAGATACATTCAAGATTTGTTATTCAAGACGAACATGCAGGATGCAAAAGAGGTTACCACTCCCCTATCTACAAGTGAATCATATAAGTTATGATGGTAGTCCTGCTATAGACCCTACTCAATACCGGTAGGTCGGCTCCTTATAATATCTAGCTCTTACCTATCCAGAAGTCTCTTTTTGTAGTTAATAAATTGTCATAATTTATGCATCGGTCGTCTACTTTGCATTGGACTGCTATCAAACGTATTTTACATTATCTTAAGGGGATCATCGATCATGGCATTTTTCTTTGCAAACACTCTCCCAATCAACTTCATGCTTTTGCTGATGTTGACTGATTCGGAAATATTGATGATAGAACCTCTACATCAGGGTATATTATTTTTCTTGGTGCTAATCTAATTAGTTAGAGTTCTAAGAACAAAAGATAGTTGCTCGGTCTACAACTGAAGCTGAATATCATGTTATTGCCACTACTGTTGTCGAACTTAATTGGATGACCAATTTGCTTAAGGAGGAGCTTTACATTCTCTCTGCTTCTGCACCTATGATTTATTGTAATAATATGGGTGCTACTTATCTTTGTGCTAATCTGATCTTCCACTTCCGCATGAAGCATGTTGCTATAGATTTCCATTTCGTGCGAGATCAAATCGTCTACCAGCAGCTCCGTGTTTTTCATATTCATACGGTCGAATAACTATCTGATTCACTCACAAAGTCTTTGACTCATAAACTTTTTTCTTTGCATCGATCCAGATCGACGTCCTTGACAGGAACTCGATCTTGCAGGGACATGTTAGTCATTCAAATTTCTCTAATTGATTGAGAAGATCTCATTGATCAATTGAGAGAAATTTTATTTTCTAACCTTATATAAATATGTATAGGAACAATGTATTATGTGTGCCTTTTTTTATCCTCACTTATATTCTCAATAAAACCAAGCTTTGCTTAACTGTAACAGGCCATTCTTATACTGTAACTCTACTTTCAGACTCGACCACAGGAGCATCCAAAAATCAACTTTCAAATGCTACATAATTTAGCACTGATACTGCATCAGATCTAATTAATTTACCCCGCATTCCATTCAATACACCAATCAAATCAAAGCTTCCCCTTCTGTTGGAATCTTATTTCGCCTGCTTACTCTGCTACTTCCTTCCAATTTTAAATCTGGTGTGAATGCCTAAACTACAGGATCTACATTAGCAAGAGGTTAAGGTTAAGGCACTTGTAAGGTCAGCAGCAGAATTCACCAGTTCCACGTATATTCTTATTTCATCCGTGTCTTAGAGAGCAGGGCACCTGTGGGAGAGTAAAGATACTAGGATCACTCCTTAACTGGAAACTATATCTATATAACTGTTTATGATCTGGTTCCTTAATTCTTTTTATGATCCAACTAGAACAGAAAGATACTCATGTTTATGATCTGATTCCTTAATTCTTTTTATGATTCAAATATAACAGAAAGATACTCATATGAAGTACTTCAGAAAAAGACATAATCCAAATTATCAAGACAATCAATAACTTCCCCTCCCGATCAATGACCTCAGATCTTGGAGACAAAATAAAAAAACTTATTATGATTCCCAGAACTCCCCTTTCCTTGCCGCTTCAAAGCAAGGCAATAAAGAATCGGCCAGTTTATGTTCTCGTTGAATCCTTATATATCCCCAGTTGAATTCGTTAGTCGACTCTTATTACAAAGAATCTAGTACTAGCAGAATACAAGTACTTGTTTTTTCATTCCATTCTTTACTGGGGAAGAGTAAGTAGCAGCAAGTTGTACTTATCTGAATTCTTTTTCATTTATAAGGGTAAGGCAGGATATTACTAATAGCAGCACACAGGGCGTTGAAGCGCTAAGTGAATCAGTGTGTACCAGCGTCGCTCTTCTTAGACACAATAAACTCGAACGTTAAGAACAGAACCAACCGTTTGATGCTGACTTTGGCACTGGCTGGGGATTCATTCTTGTCTTCTTCTATCGTGCGTGGACAACACTTGCACCTGTAGTTGTCCTTGCGACTAAACTAAGATTGTTCATTGCCAACATTAATCGGTGTCGAGCGATAAGATTACTGTAATAAATTTTAACATATTAACTAACTTCTTGAGGAAAATCTTCAACCGTCTAATCCTTTTAATATTTTATTTTTCTATATAAATAGGTACAAATAAAGAATAAATGATATACTTCCTTTCGTTATTTCAATATATCTTTCCTTAATTTCTATCTTGGTATCAGAATCGCTTGTGTAGAACAAGCAGTATTCTCGCTGTCAAACGACAGTGATTCTCCATTGCATTCGACCGCGAGCAACAGCTGCAGCCGCTACCTCTACCATTGAGGCACCACCGTGGCCAGAAAGCCACCTGTGCCCTCCTCTCCAGTCTGACCCGCAGCTCTAGGTGCAGAGGAACTCCTTCACTAGTGAAGCTGCGTTTTTCTCTCTGCGGCTTCCCCGGCTACTACACCATTACCGATCCCTAGTTCAAGGCCAAAGCAGAGCAACCGCTAGCGCCCATCACCTTCGACTGCCCTATTGCTCCTCTGTCCCCTGCTGCCGAATCTAATCTCTGGCTCTGCTCGTTCCAATCGGCAACCTGCCGCTGCCACTGTCACTGCCACGTAGCCGTAACCCTCTTCCTCTGTTGGATAGCACCTTGTCACATCTTCTGATTGCTTCTTCCACGCGTAAACAATAGTAAACCAGAGGCCTTTCCACTTCCTTGCCGACGATGCTGTCCAACTACGCTTTTCCTCTGCCGATGGAACCTACAAGATCAACACCGACCTCCCAGCATCGTCTCTTCTTCCACTTCTCGTGAAGCTAGCCAAGGTCCCCGATCGCAGGTGCACTCTCGTCGCCCCATCAAGCTTGGCGAGACCCTTCTAACCCACCACCTGCACCTTCTATCAGGTTCCAAATTCGGCACCATCAACTCGCACAATAGGACGCAGGCACCGCACTGGTTCTGCCTAGCCAGATCAGCGTTAATTGCCTGCATGGCCTCGCCAACGCCGCAACCATGGTTCTCAGTCTCCCAGCCTCCTCCTCCACCTCTCTTGTGGAGGAGAGGACAATTGTCCTCAGAGGTCATCCTCGGTAGTGCCCAGCGAGCACTGTCATCTTCTTGCATCACTGTCCTGCTACCTACTACCGAAGCTACTGTACCTTGCTCTAGTTTCCACACAGCTACGGCTCTCTTCCTCCGGTGGACAGTGCCTCGTCGATCTCCCAACGCCGGCAGTCATCGGCTGCTCATTCCGACTAATTAACTCCTCCCTTCACTATTTGCCTTTGTTCTCGGTCGAGATTAAAGAGTTAAAGAGAAGAGTAGGAAGCTACTACATTTGCTCCTAGCTGCCTACCCGGTAATAGTAGCCTTCTCTTATATCTCTACTGCCTCCTGTGGTAGCCTATTTGTATAGCTTGCAGCCTTCTTTCTGGCACACACCGGATCTACAAGTCGTTCATCACCACATATCTTTCAGACCCAAAAACGATAGTGCTTGGTATCCTCTCCCCTAATGTCTTCATCTTTTACCTCTCAAGTTCCAGTTATTATTTCCGTAGGAAGTAATAGTGCTTCTCAATATACAGGGCTTGTATCTATTAATACTACAACCCTCATCCCCGTTAAATTATCCGGAGGAGGAAACTATGCATCCTGGCGTACTCAGTTTTCTAATCCTCTTTGGCTATGATTTACTAGGCTATGTTGATGGATCTTTCAGTTGTCCACAGAAATGATCACCATCCCAGGGGCACCAAGTCAAGTATCAAATCGGGAGCATAAGTTATAGTTATGTCAATATCGTCTCGTTCTCCAGGCAATTTAAGCCTTTGTTGCTGGTTCCATTGCACCACTTATATCTTCATGTGCTACTGCTGCTGAAGCTTAGTGCAAGTTACAAACTACATTAGCTAATTGTTCGTGCACTCGTATGCTCGGCCTCCTCTCATGACTCATGAACACCAAACAAGAGGGAATTACTATCGGTGATTATCGTCAACATATAAAGCTTATAATCGATGATTTAGTATTAATAGGGCACCACCTCAATGATGATGAAATTATTGTTCACACTCTTAATGGTCTTGGAGTTGAGTACAAAGAATTAGCAGCAGCAATACGGGCACGTGACTCATCGCTATCATTTGAGGAGTTGTTTGACAAGTTGAATAATTAGGAGTCATATCTAAAGCATAAAGATAAGGTTTCAGGCCCACCTATTACTATTCAAGTGAGTCACAAATTAAAAAAGAAGAATAATCAGCATTCTAAACCTATCAACAAAGAACTTGGACAAGCTCTGCCCCAAGGAAGCAACATCCATTACCAACAGCCTTGGCATCCTGCTCCCATGCCTCCAGGTAGCAACATCAACTATCAACAACCTTGGCGACCTGCTCCTATGCCTCGACAATGTATAGTCTGTCAGCTGTGTGATAAGGTTGGTCACTCCGCTAAGGTCTGTCGGGTCTCGTCCTTGACCTTTCGCTACCATGCCCCAAGCACATCTTGCTGCTGCCCTAACTTCTAATTAACATTCCTAGGTTATGAACTCTGGCGCCTCCCATCACATCACCTCGGACCTCCAGAACTTATCCCTTCACAATAGCTATGGTGGTACCGATGATGTCATCATCGGTGATGGTAAGCGACTTCCCATCACTCATATTGGTTCCACAATGCTTAATTCGTATTCTTGTACTTTTACACTTGGTGATGTGTTGTGCGCTCCTCATATCAAAAAGAATATTATTTCTGTCTCTCAATTCTGTAAATAAAATAATACATCAATTGAATTATTTCCTGACTCCTTTCTTGTCAAGGATCTGAGCACGGAGGCATTGTTAGTTCAAAGCAAGAGTAAAGATAACATCTACCAGTGGTCATTGATCTCTCAGCCCACTGCCTACTCTTTTATTACTATTCTAATGGATGTGTGGCATCATCGTCTGGGTCACCCTTCTTCCTTAACTCTTTAAAAATTTTTTTTACGTTATTCTCTTCCGTCTGTTAAATCAAGTTCTAGTGTTACTCATTGTGATGCATGTTTTAGTAATAAAAGTCATAGATTACCTTTTGAATATTATTCTATCTCTTGCTCACAACCGTTTAAAATTTTGTATACTAATGTTTGGGGTCCTGCACTAAGTATTTCATTTGACAAATTCAAATTTTATGTTATCTTTGTTGATTATTTTATCAAATATACTTGGTTGTATCCTCTTCAACATAAGTCTGAGGTCTCCAAAACCTTCATTACCTTCAAAAAAATGGTAGAAAATATCTTTCAGTCCACCATTAAAATAGTTTACTCTGACGGTGGAGGTGAATACCAATCTCTAACACCATACTTGAATACCTGTGGTATTCAACATCTCAAGTCTCCTCCATACACTCCTCAGCTAGTTGGCTCAACCGAATGTAAACATCGGCATATAGTTGAAACTGGTCTTATACTTCTCTATTATGCTTCCATGCCTAATTATTTTTGGTCTGCAGCCTTCTAGACCATAGTTTATCTGATTAATCGCATGCCTACTCCAGTCCTCCAGGATCAATCACTTTTTGAAAAACTATTTCATAAACCTGTAAACCTTTAGAAACTTAGAGTCTTTGGCTGTATATGCTATCCTTGGTTATGTCCTTATGCATCACATAAACTAGCCCCATGGTCAAAACCTTGCACCTTCATTGGTTACTCTCTTGAACATAATGCTTACCGATGTTATGATCCTTTGACTCACAAGGTCTTTGTGTCTCGTCATGTGGTCTTTGTGGAGTCCTCCTTTCTATTTCACTAGTCCAAATCTCTTACTGTGCCAACTACTCCGCTGACTGTATATCATTGGCACATGCTATTATCCAATGAGCCTCCACAAGAATCACCTACTCCAACTCACATACATGAATGGAGCGCTTCTCCAATACAATATCTCGCTCCCTCTTTTTCCTCTCCTTCTTCTGCATACATATCTTCTGCCTTAGACATCCAGTCTTCAGACACTCAATCACCAGTATTTCTCTCACCCTTGCCTACTTCCACTACTGTTCCTCAGTCTGACTCATCTTGTTCTATTACTTCTCCAACACCCATTCTACCATTATCTCCTAAACCACTTAGACATCCTATGACAACACACTCTAAAAGTTGTATTTTCAAACCATGTTAGGTTCTTGACCTCAATATAGTTGTGACTCCCTCTGTTGAGATCTGTGAACCTACCATAGTTATTCAAGCCCAAAAGTCTCCTCACTAGCGTCAAGCTATGTCTGATGAGTATGATGCCCTGATGGGTCCATTGCCAGGTATAAGGCCCGTTTAGTGGCCAAAGGCTTTTATTAATGTCCTGGCGTTGATTTTACAGAGACATTCGGTCCGGTTGTTAAATCCACAACAATCCGACTGATTCTAAGTTTAGCCGTTTTAAAAGGTTGGCAACTGCGACAACTTGATGTCAACAATGTCTTCTTACAAGGAACATTAACTGACGATGTTTTTATGGAATAACCTCTTGAGTTTTTTCATCCTTAGTATCTGAAACATATCTATAAACTCCACAAGGCTATCTATGGTCTTCGGCAAGCTCCACGAGCTTGGTACAAAGAACTCGGCTCGTTTCTGATATCAGTCGGCTTCTCTAACTCTAAGTCTGATACCTCCTTATTTCTCCGTCAATAACCAGATAGTACAATATATTTTTTAGTCTACGTGGATGATATCATTGTGACCAGTAATAACTCTATGGAGGTTACAATGTTCATTAAGAAGTTGGCCGCCAGATTCTTCCTCAAAGATCTCAGTCCCTTGAATTATTTTTTAGGAGTGGAAGCAATGTCTATATCTTCCGGACTCTTCCTCTCTCAATGGAAGTATACTCAAGACCTATTAGTCAAGACAAACATGAAGGATACAAATTCTATTTCCACTCCCCTTTCCACTGGTGAATCGCTTCGATTAAATGATGGAAGTCCTGCTACGGATCCTATACAATATCGACAAGTAATTGGCTCTTTACAGTATTTGGCTATCACTCGCCCAGATATTTTATTTACAGTCAACAAGCTGTCCCAATTCATGTATGGATTGTCTACTATACATTAGTCAGCAGTTAAATGAGTATTACGTTATCTTAATGGTACTCTTGACTATGGTATATTTCTCTACAAAAACTCTTCACTCCAACTTCATGCTTATGTTGACGCTGATTGGGCTGAAAATATTGATGATAGAACATCGACATCTGGGTATATCATTTTTCTAGGCGCTAATCCAATCAGCTGGAGTTCCAAGAAATAAAAGGCCGTTGCTCGGTCAACCACTGAAGCCGAGTATCGCTCTATTGCAACTGCAGCTGCAGAACTTAATTGGGTGATGAATTTGCTCACAGAACTTGACATTTGCTCTTCTTCACTCCTACCATATATTGTGATAATATCGGAGCTACCTACATATGTGCAAATCCAGTATTTCACTATTGTATGAAACATATAGCAATTGACTTTCATTTTGTATGAGATCAAGTGATCAACTGACAACTACATGTTTCTCATGTTCACATGGTAGATCAACTGGCAGACTCCCTCATGAAACCATTTGTCTGTAACCTATTTTCACTTCATAGGTCCAGGATTGGTGTCCTTGACAGGAGCACAATCTTGCGGGGGTATGTTAAGCGATAAGATTACTGTAACAACTTTTAACATATTAGCTAAGCTGTTAAGAAAAATTTTCAACAGTCTAATCCTTTCAATATTTTATTTTCCTATATAAATAGATACAAATAAAGAATAGATGATATATTTCTTTTCATTGTTTCATATCTTTCCTTAGTTTCTATCTCTCGGGATAGGGATTCAGTTTCTAGTTTCTATCTCTCGGGATAAGGATTCAACTCTTCGTTCAGAATCAATTCTGAGACTCACACCAACTCAAATATCTTATTTTTTATTCCCTCACCCTCTTCTTTCAGTGCCACCCTCTCTTTAAAATGAAAACGGAACTGCCCTTGCCACCCTCTCTTTAAAATGAAAACGGAACTGCCCTTGCCTACCAACCTTTCTTCTTAATTAATTAGTATCTTCTTTTAGATAGAGCCTACCTATTATTCCATTCTTACTCTCTCTTTCTCTCTCCTCTAGAGTTGACTTTCATACCACAGCATACCTTTATCTGTTGGGAGCATTGTCTGCATCTCCAAGACAAGTTCCGAGTATCACTGTCATAAGGAGAGGTTGGGTATACAAGTCCCATGTTCAGTATCAAGTGTAATTCCTGTTCGAGCTTACAGTTCAAGTGCAGTTCCTTTGATTTCTGCTTCTGCGATCAATTCTAGTCAAATTTATAACTCTATTAGTTTAGTGATTCTTCATTTCATGGTAGAGGCCCTTTCTCTTCTTTAGCTTCTTTTAACGAGGAGATCACACCCTCAGCTATTGTTCCTCTTATATAAAAAAAAGGTTTTTTATTATTACCACACAACCATTTATTAGTACTTGTGCTTCCGACAAACGAATAATTATGTAAGTCATCCTCCTCTTTCCAGACAACACATACAAAACAGATCCACCAACACTAAAATTTGAAGTTACCTTCTCATAGATAACTAGATTATTAATGAATGGTATGATTAGTCTCTTCCCTATCTCCCAGCAACTAACGTATCTTTTTCTTTCCTATCTTCCCAAGCAGCAGATCTATCTCTTTCGTATCTCCCATCGTCATCATTTCTAATTGGCTCCAAATTGCTACCCTTGCTTGCTTCTTCCTTTTGTTTCGGTTTAGTTTTACTCAAGAAAGTCACACGGGGGATTGGTGAAGTTTGTAGATGGAACCAGGAACTTCATTATGCGGCTAGATCAATGTTCCATAAAACAGAGCTTGTCCTGCTAAGTAATCATTGGCTTAGTGCTTTCTATATAATATATAATTATTACTTCTTACTTTACTATTAATACTATGAGTGCTAGCGTACTCTATAAGGCTTGACCCGATCCACTAACTTCCTTCTTATCTCTATCGTGTGATCAACTTATGTCGTTATATCCTATCCTTTCAATGCCCAGGCGACCCAGGCTAAGTTACATCCTTTTCCTGCACTATCTCCTATCTATATCTTTCTAGTTCGTATCCAGATATCTTTATTAAAGTATATGTTGTATCATAGCCTAAAAAGATATTTGCTAAACCTAAATCCCTTCCCATTTGCCTGCCTGGACTCCTCTCCCTGTCGTCGTAGTTAATAGCTTGGTAAAAGATTTGAAAATGGTGTATCAAAAAATGATATTAAAAAATAATATCAAAAAATTGAATCGAATTGTTACGATGAGAGTTCACGCAAGTCTCATCAGAGTGGTCCGAACCTTCTGCTATGAATTAGGGTTATGCTAAGGTCTAATCGTTTTGACATAGTTTCAGTCTCCGAAGGGAATATCGACTATCGAAGTTTAAGTTGCAACTGATGATGTGAACTAGCGATGCAGATTCCAATGCCATAATAAGACAAAAATAAAATTCGATATAGCTTTGATGTTTTATATTAATAAATTCTAAATATATATCATGATCATTAACATGATCTCTAATAATAATGATGCCTAATATCAATATATTTAGTTCTAAAGTATCGAATAAGATTTTTAATTAAACATATTATACTAGTATTAACGTATTTTATAAAAATATTTTTCAAGTGAATTCCATAATCTTCTAGAGTATTTTTTATCCAAATAACTTATGCACAATATGCATCTGCTGCTAAAGACTCAACTTCGGTTGTAGGTAATGCAACCAAATTTTATTTTTTGGAAGACTAAAAAACAAGTGTATGTTCTAGAAATTGATAAGTTCTAAATATACTCTTTTGATCTATTCTACAACCTACAAAACCATTATTAGCATAGGTAATTAAATCAAAAATTTTAGATTTAGGATACCATAATCTCATATTAGAAGTTTATTTTTAAATATCTAAATATTCGTTTAACTTCTTTATAGATTATCTAAGAGAGCTCATCGACAACCCTCCCGGAGTCGTGCACCCTATCGATGAGTCCCATGGAGAAATGGTGGTGCTGCAAGAATACCACGTCAGCTAAAGTCTGGAAAGAGGTGTGGAACAAGAACCCCAGGAGGGTAGCTAACCAGGTTCTTCATGGCATTATCAAGCAGCGCCTCCGAGGGAGTGGTGTAGATCTCCTTCGCCGAAGGGGGGTAGAGGAGCCCCTGACAAAACAGCTGGGCATCAGATCCATCCGTCCACACCTAACTCCTACGAGTCAACGTGGCCCTTCGATCATCAAGCGACCCCTCCCTCGATGACTCTAGGAGGTTCACCATTTCTTGGGCGAGGAAGGCCTCATCCCTCGATTGAGACCTAACCCTATAGAGGTCCCTCATTGATTAGGGATGAGACACTGCGTTATCCTAATGCTTGATTCTACCCTCCCCACATGGAACTTCTAGAGGAGCCTCTTTGTGCCAGGTGACCAATGTGGGAGCCTCTTGAGCAGCATCGGAGGGTGGCTTGCAAGCCACCACTTTCATCTTTTTCAAAGGCTGCTCAGCCTCTATAGTGGTCCCCCAAGCGATGTTAGATTGGGTAGTGGGGGTGACACTCAATAGAAAAGGCCCAATGTGTGGCACTTGACCCGCGAATATCTATTTCATCTCCTTGAGGTTCATTCTCACGAGGCACAAAATGCCCATCAGCAGCCACCCGAAAACAAAAATAAGAAGAGTAATGGAAGGCTAATAGATGACAATAACCAAATGAGCCATACGCCTAGGGGCCTGATTAAGGCTCGCCTCCATCAGCTAGTCCTCGTTCATTGACTTGATGGTCTTAAAGGAGAGGATTTCCCTAAGATGCACCACCTACTAGTTACAGGTGCCCTACAAGCCAATCACATGAGTGATGGGACGTGTGATACGCTGTGTGATCTTTTTGCTTATGATTAATATTGGCATATTCTCACATTATATTATTTATTGTATATATGTTGTGATATTCTTAGTTCTGTGTAATGGGATCGGATCGTGATAAGATCACGATAATGAGATCGATTCACCTTTAAACACAGCTCTTAAATAATCTCGGTCATAGGTTACTCGAGAGGGACATTGAGATAACCGGATATATCAGTGTACTATATACCCATCCATATGATGGAGGCGATTGGTCTCATAGCCTCTTATGTAGAGATACTGAGGATATAGTACAGGTGCTCATTGGAGAATGAGTTCACTGATTGATCCGCTTATGGGATGCTATAAATGGTTAATGATACCTAATGTCAGACAGTGATTCCATAATCCCAGTTGTGTATCTGGTCCTTAGACTTGAGATACCAAGGATGTCTTGTATAAGTACTCATTTCTTTGACGCCAGACTTATATGTTTGAAAAGTTTCAAATCTGGTACAATTGGTTATCGGGATTGGTAGCCAACCTTACAAAGATAATTAAGTGTCAATAGAGGATCATCCACTCTCGGTATCACGAGAGGAATATCTCATATATGCTTGCTTAGAGAAATCTCTGGCCAAGGTTATTTGGATTGAGAGAGAAAGAGTTCTCTGGGAGAATCCGATTAGAGTAAGACTATGACGGATTCCGTATATGACCTGACAGTACCATATCCAACATATGGTCTTTGGGATATTATTTGGATGAGGTTAATAGATACATGGTAACTATAGATAGACAGGTCTGATGGATTTGATCCCCCCTGTATCGTTTGGGGACTATGACATAGTGGCCTCGTACGTACATAGTTGATAAGTCGAGTGAATTATGATGGGGATAATAATTCACTATATCAGAAGGAGTTCTGATCGGAGTAACTCATGGTCAGCTCGATATCGAGCCTAGAGGGTCACACACATATGGTGGATGCTTCAGCGAATATACGATTAGATGAAGATCCAATTAGCCTCCATTCTCATAAGATGAGACCCTATGTTGATGGGCTCCTTGATTAAGACCCAATTATAGGCCTAAGGAGATTATTAGATAGAGATCAAATAATGCAAGGTTAGTGGGTTATTAGATGGAGATCCAATACCCACTAAGGAAGGAGCCCTATGGTTTTGGTGGCTCTCTATAAATAGGAGAGGAGACTCATGATTGATAAGCTGCAATTTTAGCCACCACCTCCTATTCTCCTCCCTCCATTTGAGCAAGAGTTTCAAGAGCAGATTGGAGGAGTTTCACTACAGAAATCCATTATGTGGATACCACTAGAGAGGAGGACACTTGACCTCCTTCATTTTCTCCATCCGGATCTGGAGTACAGGGATATATGATCTCCCTAGGTAAATTCAATCTCTCACACGTCGCGGTTTTATCGATTTTTATGTTTTTCTCGCGACCCTAATCTTTTGCACGACGATTTGATCTGCTTGGGAAATCGATATTTTGTTTTGATTTCCACTGCCCACTGAGGTTTCCCAACAGTGGTATCAGAGCTAAGGTTTTCGTGTGAAAGATTGATTTTAAACTACGTGTGATGAGATTGAATCGCGTAGAATAGTTCTATGTATTCTTGCTGCATTTTCACAGTGAAGGCAGCGAGGAGAAGGGAGGCCACCAGCTAGCCCCATGGGCCACCCATGGCCGGCCGACGCAGGCGTGCCAAGGCTCCCTGGAAGGGGCGACCACAATGAAAGCCCCTTGCAGGGCAACCGCCAGCAGTGTGGCTTCCCGAGCATAGCGGTGCCTCAGGGGCGGCGTAGGAGCGAGGGTGGGCGGCCGCAGGGGAACCGCCGCAGCCACAAGTGGCGCCACCAGGCGCAAGGCAGCCCGGCCGGTCGCTGCAAGGCGGCCGGTAGGAGCGATCAAAGAAGGGCAACACTCAAGGCGGCGCCCGCCGAGGAGTCGCCGAGGAGCTGCCGCCGCAAGGCAAGGGCGGCGGACGGCAAATGGGGCAAGAGGGCTAAGGCTTTCTTTTAGGAAAAGGATGGTCCTGCCCCTATGAATTCAGGAAATTTTGAGGACTATCCTCATGTACAAAATTCCTGAATCACCCTCAATAATTCTAAAAATTTCGAGGACTGTCCTCATGTATAAAATTTTAAAAATACCCTTGATAATTTTGGAAATTCTAAGGACTGTCCTCTCATCCCGAATTATGAAAATGCCCTTAATAATTCTAAAAATTTTGAGCATGTCCTGATTTTTAAAAAATAATTAATTAAATAGTTTAATTAATTAATATATATCTAATAATCTTACATATGATGTGATGTACATGTGATATATGATATGAATGGATGATCGTGAGTCATGTGTTGTGATATATGTAATTGTGATTATTATTATTATTGGGGCCTGTATGCTTGTGAGTATTTGTAATTACATGAAGAGGCACAGTGGGAGCGTGGAGGTTACAACGGGACTCACGATACCGTGGTGGGAGATCACGATGCATGGTGATGCGACAATCCGACGGAATCGATGATAACAAGATCAACAATCACAAGGTATGGAGATGCGCCAATGCACACATAGATCCTATTGTGAGTGATTAGGCTCATTAGCTCGGGCTTAATCATATTAAGTGACGGCTCATGATCATCCGGTGTGGCTTACATGTGTGATGTGTTATACACCTACTAGATATATGTATATATATATATATATATATATTTGTATGTGATGTAGATATATATTAAATATGTATGTGTGTGACATGACATATTAGGAGATCGATAGAAAACAAAAAACCCCTCCTACGATAATATTAAGTCAGTAAGCGTGAGACAATAAGATTAACCCACGTGGCCTTCCATCGTTATAAGAATAAATTGAATCCCGACATAGGTTGAGTTGGTCGAGTCACTCGAAACTCACCTATCTACGTGATCGAGTTCTTGCCTATGACATATACATGTCACCAGTGACCTGAGGACATGGTATGACTTGGTTGAGCAGTCGAGAGCATATCCATCGAATCAGACTCATCTTGTAACGATGGTGATGACTTAACTGAACTTCATGAT
This sequence comes from Ensete glaucum, assembly GCA_021527575.1. Lineage (NCBI taxonomy): Eukaryota > Viridiplantae > Streptophyta > Magnoliopsida > Zingiberales > Musaceae > Ensete > Ensete glaucum. Next base: position 25,376,378 of record CM038558.1, on the reverse strand, counting down.
TGGTCGAGTAGTTGAGACCATGATGATTCAGAGGTCGAACATGATGGGAATCACAAAGAGTTGTGATTGACAAGAGTTGTCTACCTTTTAGGCTTAGTATAGTTGGTCGAGTCCCTCGAGATTGTACTAAGATGCCAATTGGATCCCGATCCCCACTAGGAGTCTGTCGGAGATTTTCGTCTCATGTGTCGAGGGTGTCTCATGATTCGCTAGGAAAATAGTGGAAATATATTAAGATAGAAGTCCATATCTTAATTAGTAGTTTCTGCAAAATCTGCATGTTATTTATTTTTGCTATATCTTATTTGTCACTTGTAAAATCCCCTATGTGGCATACTTGATGCCAACCGCCACATTGGTCCAAAGGCTCCGTAATTTGAGAATTGTTCTCATGAAGAAAAAAATCGTAAATGTCCTTAACATGATTGTGCCCACACTAAAGGAAATGACAAGCGAGGATGAGATCACTCGCTTTATGAAGTATATAGATAGTCCTAGAGGATAGATAACCTAAGAGGATAACCTATATATGATCTTATACTTCAGTCCATATCAAATTCCTTTTCATAGTTCACTATTAACTTTAATGTGAACAAGCTTGAGGTGATTCTATCTGAGCTCCTCAATATGTTGAGGGAAGCTAAGAGCACCATCAAGAAAGAGAAGCTAGTTCTCTATATTGGTGAGACCAATAATAAAAAGAAGGTTAATAAGAACTTTAAGAAGGGCAAGGGCAAAGAAAGACCGGGTAAGGCAAAGGTTGCCAAGAAAGACCCGACAAAGGATAAAGGACAGTGCTTCCACTGTGGCCAAGATGGGCATTGGAAGAGGAACTAAAAGGACTACCTTGCAGATAAGGCGAAACAGAAGCTTAGAGAAGCTTAAGGTTCTGGCAAGACCTAGAAGATTGGCTAGAGGCGAGATTAGACCTCAAGATAGGAAATGGAGCAAGAGTTGCTGCAGTTGCTATTGGAGAGGTCACCCTACATCTGCTTGGTAGAGCTATTATTGCATTAGATGCATACTATTTTGTCCCTTCTATTATCAAAAATATTATTTTTATTTCTTATTTGACAATTAGTGGATATAAATTAGTTTTTTAGAACAATAGTTATTCTATAATTATGGATGATGAGATCATCAGTAGAGGGAACCTTGGACACTTCTCCACATATCATGAATATAAATATGTCTAAGAGGAAAGAGATGAGGTGAAAAATGCATACCTATGACATTTTAGGCTAGGTTATATAAATGAGGGAAGGATTCAAAAGTTATTAAAAGATGAATACTTAGATCCATTTGACCATGAGTCATATGCAACTTGAGAACCTTGCCTAATGGGAAAATGACTAACTCTTCTTTTAGTGGAATTGGAGAGAGAGCCATTGAGTTATTGGAACTCATACATTGTTATGTATGTGGTCCCATGTTGACTTAGGCTATAGATGGTTACTCATACTTCATTACATTCATTGATAATTTCTCTAGGTACAGACATATATACTTGATGAAGTACAAATCTAAGGCCTTTGAGAAATTTGGAGAATATAAGAATGAGATGGAGACCCAGATTGGAAAGAGTATTAAAACTCTTCGATCAGATCGAGGAGGATAGTACTTGAGTACAGAGTTCACCCATTTCCTCAGTGACAATGAGATTCTACCCCAGTGGATACCTCCTTATACACCTCAGCTTAATGGTTTATCAGAAAGGAGGAATCACATGCTATTAGACATGGTGCAGTCCATGATAAATTTCGTTGACCTACCCGTCTCATTCTGGGGGTACACCCTAGAGACCACAGCTTACCTTCTGAACAGAGTTCCATCAAAGTCGGTAGTATCTATACCATATAGGATATGAAAAGAAAAGAAGCCCAATCTTAAGGTGGTTAAGATTTGAGGCTGTCCTGCTCATATTAGAAGACACAACCCTAACAAGTTAGAATTAAGGATGGAATGGTGCACGTTCGTGGGATACCCTAAGGAGACATTGGGGTATTATTTCTATCATCCCGAGGACCGAAAGGTCTTTGTTGTCAAGAGAGCTGTGTTCCTTGAGAAGGAACATATTCTTGGTGGAAATAGTGGGAGTGAGATAGAATTGAGCGAGGTTGGAGAACCTAGCTCGAGCACCATTCTAGAGCCCGAGTCTGTTCAGGTACATAATACACAAATTTTAACTTTTCATAGGTCTAGTAGAGTATCTCACCCTTCTGAAAGATATGTGGGACATATTAGTGGAGATGACTCTCAGGATGTTGATCCTCAAACCTACGAATAGGCTATTATGAGTATAGACTCCCGAAAGTGATAAGAAACCATGAATTCTGAGATAGATTTCATGTACTCTAACAAGGTTTAGAATCTTGTGGATGCACCTGAGGGTATTGTACCCATCAGCTGTAAATGAATCTTCAAGAAGAAGATCAAAGTGGATGGAAATGTATAAACCTATAAAGCAAGGCTAGTAGCTAAAGAATATCGTCAAAGACAAGGAGTTGACTATGACAAAACCTTTTCACTTGTAGCCATGCTTAGGTCCATTAAAATTATTTTGGTCATTGCAACACACTATGACTATGAGATCCGACAGATGGATGTCAAAATGGTATTCCTCAACGGTAACCTCGAGGAGAAGGTGTATATGATACAGCCAAAGGGATTCATATCCAAAGAGAATCCAGATAAAGTGTACAGGTTACTTAGATCCATTTATGGATTGAAGCAAGCTTCCCGAAGTTGGAACATAAGATTTGATGAGATGATCAAATTTTATGACTTCGTTAATAATAAAGGTGAGTATTGTGTGTATAGGAAGGTAAATAGAAGCACTATCACCTTCTTGGTGCTATATGTGGATGACATCCTAATCATTAAGAATGATATCCATAGTAAATTCTTGGCTATCCAGAAACTTCTCTATAAAAGACTTAGGGGAAGCATCCTATATTTTGAGGATCCGGATCTATAGAGATAGATCCAAAAGGATGCTTGGCTTGTCCCAATCTAGGTACATAAACTCCATTATCAAAATGTTTGGCATGGAGAATTCCAAGAAAAGTCTCATATCGATGAGACATGGAATATCACTTTCTAGGAGTATGTCCCCAAAGACTCCTAAAGAAAGGACAGACATGGATAAAATACCTTATGCCTCAGTAACAGGGTCTATTATGTATGTGATGCTTTGTACCAGGCCTGATATAGTACATGCTCTGAGTGTCATTAGCAGGTATTAGGTAGATTCAAGTTTAGAACACTGGAAGGCAGTAAAGTGTATCCTTAAGTACTTGAGAAGTACTGAGGATCTTTTACTGATATATGGAAAATGTAGCCTCTAGGTTGAGGGTTATATGGACCCGAGTTTTCAGTCCGACATTGATGATAGTAAGTCGAATTCAGGGTTTATTTTCACCTTGAATGGAGGAGCAGTAAGCTGAAAGAGTTTCATGCAAGATACTACTACTGACTCGACCATAGAGGCGGAATACATTGCTATAACAAAAGCAACAAAGGAAGGGTTTAAATAAAGAAGTTCATCAAAGATTTGGGAGTCATACCAAGCAATATGGAGCTGACTCCTATATATTATGACAGTGATAGAGCAATAACTCTAACAAGGAAACCCAGGTCTCATCAGAATTATTCTGAGGAGGTTCCATCTAATTAGAGCGATCATGACCCGAAATAATATAGTAATGGAAAGAGTTTCATCCGAAGATAACATTGCAGATCCACTAATGAAGCCGTTGGCTCAGATTGTATTTGAGCGTCACAGGGGTCTGATGGGGATCACACATATAGGTGATTGGCTTTTGGTCAAGTGGGAGATTGCTGGTTACAGGTGCCTCGCAAGCCAATCCCGTAAGTGATGGCACATGTGACACGCTGTGTGATCTTTTTACTTATGATTAATATTGGTATATTCTCATATTATATTATTTGTTGCATATATATTGTGATGTCCTTGGTTCTATGCAATGTGAATCAGATCGTAGTGAGATCACGATAATGAGATCGATTCACCTTTAAACACAGATCCTAAATAATCCTAGTCATAGGTTACTCAAGAGGGATATTGAGATAACCATACAGATCGGTGTATTATATACCCATCTGTATGATGGAGGCAATTGGTCTCATAGCCACTTGTGTGGAGACACTAAGGATATAATACAAGTGCTCATTGGAGAATGAGTTCACTGATTGATCTGCTTATAGAATGTTGTATGGTTAATAATACCTAATGTCAGACAGTGATTCTATAGTCCCAGTTGTGTATCTGGTCCTTAGACTTGAGACATAAAGGATGCCTTGTATGAGTACTCCTTTTCTTTGACACCAGACTTATAGGTTTGGAAAGTTCCAAATCTGGTACAGCTAGTTATCAGGATTGGTAGTCAACCTTATAAAGACAATTGAGTATCAATAGAGGATCATACACTCTCAGTATCACGAGAAAAATATCTCATATGTGCTTGCTCAGATAAATCCCTGGCTAGAGTCATTCGAATTGAGAGAGAAAGAATTCTCCGAGAGAATCCGATTAGAGCGAGACTATGACGGATTTCATTTGTAACCTGATAATACAATGTCCAATATATAGTCTCTGGGATATTATTTGGATGAGGAATTATAGATAGATATATGATAACTGTGGACATACAGGTTTGATGAATTTGATCCCTCCTGTACCATTTGGGGACTATGGCGTAGTAGCCGAGTATGTCCATAGTCGATGAGTCGAGTGAATTATTATGGGAATAATAATTCACTATATCAGAATTAGTTTTGATGGAAATGACTCACGGCCAGCTCGGTATCGGGCCTAGAGGGTCACACACATATGGCGGATGCTTCAGTGAATAAAGGATTGGATAAAGTTCCAATTAGCCTCTATTCTCATTAGATGAGACCCTATATTTATGGGCTTCTTGATTAAGGCCCAATTATAGGCCTAACGAGATTATTGGATAGAGATCCAATAATGTAAGATTAGTGGGTTATTAGATAGAGATCCAATACCCACTAAGAAAGGAGCCCTAGGGTTTTGGTGGCTCTCTATAAATAGGAGGGGAGACTAATGATTGATAGGCTACAACTTTAGCCACCACCTCCTATTCTCCTCTCTCCCTCTAAGAAAGAGTTGTAAGATCAGATTGGAGGAGTTTCCCTATAGAGATCCATCGTGTGGATACCGCTAGAGAGGAAGATGCTTGACCTCCTTCATCTTCTCCATCTAAATCTGGAATACAGGGATATACGATCTCCCTAGGTAAAATCAATCTCTCACACATGCGATTTTATTGGTTTTACGTTTTTCTCGTGACCTCAATCTTTTGCATGATGATTTGATCTATGTGGAAAATCGGTATTTTATTTTGATTTTCACTGTGCATGTGATGCACCCGTTGAGGTTTCCAAACACCACCTACTCTTTCTCCTCCTTTGATAATAAGGAAGGGAAATTGTCAATGTCACGACCTGTCCATTTCATGCTGAAGACACCACCTTAAGGCTCTAACAATAAAGAAGTGTGACTTCCACCCCTTTTTGTTTAAAGAGGCACCACCAATTATAAAGCTGCTCCACGCAAGCAAGTAATAGCTGCCCCGACCTTTGTCGACATAGAAGCAAGCCAAAAAGAGGGTAAGGTGATGACTCGATCCTAGTCGCCCCTCCTCGAAGGTGTCGATGATAGGTTGAATCCATTCCGAAACAAATCATAAGGCCGTCGACTGACTTCTAAGATGTGCAAGTCATACTCGAGGGAAATGTGGTACCTAGACCTAATTCCGCTCACTACTAGAGGACAAGTTCACAAGTTTGCATCTTCAAACCTCGCCTTACTTTGGAGAGAAGACAACGGAGACATGGCAAGGAAAGGCCAAGAAATGAGTGAGAGTGGTAGAAGGAAAGGAAGGAACAAAAGAAAGACTAAAGTGGGGAAGACTCGAAGATGACTAAGGACGAATGCGATAGAAGGACACCAGAGGGGACTGAAGACAATCAAGACACTAGCCGGAGGTGGAATAAAGAGCAAAAATCCCTTCGAGCCCTGTAGGGGGATTTATAAAGATGAATGCAAGCACATGAGTTGATGTAACCCTTGTGGTGAAAGAAATTGTGAGGTCACGAGCCTGTCGCTCAAAGCAACCCTTTAACTTCTTGATAAGGGGACAACGCAATATCTCAGGATACCAAGGATATTCACATTAAATAGGATCGAATCCCCTCACTAACTACTTGGGTTAAAGGTGTTACACCCATTAAATCAGCCTCTCATAGTATGACAATGCAGCACGTCATCATGGCAGGAAAAGATTCACATTGAGAAGGGATGAAGTGCACTAGCCACCACCATAGTTCAAATTTCCCACTTGCAAAGGAAGCTTCCTGTCTACAGATGCTCGACCAATCCTTTGCTAATCATTCTCGGCTAGTCCTTTGCTGACCTAGTCTCGGTCAGTCCTTTGTTGACCTAGTCTTGGTCAGTTCTTTGCCGACCTAGTCTCGGTCAGTCCTTTATCGACCCAATATTAGCTAGTCTCCTACCGATAAAATCTCGGCTAGTTCTTTGTTGGCCTAGTCTTGGTCAGTTCTTTGTCGACCTAGTCTTAGCCAATCTTTTGTCGATCTAGTCTGGGCTAGTTCTTGACCATTTCTTTGCTGACCTAGTCTCGGTTAGTCCTTTGCCGATCTAATCTCAGCCAGTCCTTTGCCGAACTAGTCTCGGTAATCTCTTTATTGACCTAGTCTTGGCCAATCTTTTGTCAACCTAGTCTCAACCAGTCCTTTATTGACCTATTCTCGACTAGTCCTTTGTTGACCTAGTCTCAATCAGTCTTTTGCGGACCTAGTCTCAGCCAGTTCTTTGCTGACCTAGACTCAACCAATTCTTTGCTGACCTAACCTCGGCTAGTCCTTTACCAAATTAGTCTCGGACAGTCCTATGCCAACCTAGTCTCGGCCAGTCCTTTGTTGACCTAGTCTCAACTAGTTTATTACCAACTCAGCCTCAGCCAGTCTATCATCAAATACACCTCAATCTGTTCAACATCAAGATATGACTTGACTAAAGCAATGCTTGAGCCTCATTGGTCTCGGGTCACATGAGGCCAAACAATACTCCCAGAAAATCAACCTGATCAACATGATCAATAACTCGACTAGCATGGGCCCCAAGTAGTGGTCACGATTCTCCCGAGGCACGACTCAATTGGGGGGAGAGAATGATTTGGAATATCTTAGCATTCCACTCTAAGGTGCCCATAGGGCGTTGCGGTACAACCAGTGTGGCGCACTAGTCCAACTCAACAGCATTGCAAACCTAGTAAGGGACAACTGTCTGTGACCCACTCGTGTAGCTCCCTGCATCAACTTTAGCCCTTGACAAGTCAAGACAACATTGCTTCATATCCCATTACCCAAGAAGCAAGAAGTAGCACCGAATAGTTCAGGCGATGTCTGCACCCAACATACGGGCTGAATGCCAATGGCATTAGCGAACCTTCAACACCTACAAATGGTGATACCGACCATTATTAAATAGCTATGTACATTAACATGAGGCAACAAGTATAAAAGTCATCCCCAGGAATAGTATCAAGGGGTCGAACCTCTCTTACTGATATATTGTATCTCTTCCAATGCTAGCTCTTACTAACTTAACTATCGAAGGATTGTAAGCATTGTAACTCTTTAAGCATTATGTCTCTTCATCCTCTTTGAGTTTAGAAGTGATTCTAGTTGTATGAGGTGTGAAGTCTCTTGTAAAAGAGTGAGTGCGTATGTTCTCTCCTATACCTGTGAAAATGAGAAAGGGTTATAAAAGAGTAGTTGATCTTTGCCCATTGAAGGAAGATCATTAGTGGACGCCGGTGACCTTGATGGATAAGGAATCAAGAGTGGATGTAGGTCACATTGACCGAACCACTATAAACTCGATGTGTATTTCTTTTTATGCTCTTCATTTCTATTACTTTATGATTTAACTGCTTATAACACTTTTTAAGTCAAAGCACACTTTCAATATCGATTTTTATTGAATGAAAATTTCAAACTGAAGTTTTTACATAAGCACTAATTCACCACACCACACACCCACCCACCTCCCCTCCCCCTCCTCCTCCTCTTAGTGTCAATTCAATCTTAATAATGCTAATGCCAACTTTATAAGATGCAGAATAGATATAAAAAGTACCTTAGGAACATGTCAATTCCTAGGTCATGTACTTATATCTTAGTCTTCAAAGAAACAAAACTCTATCACATTATTCATAGCCGAGGTTGAATATGTAACAGTAGGTGCATGCTGACATAAATAATTTAGATAAAGAGTATTTTGGAAGATTATGGACTTTATTTGAAAAAAATTCCTATAAAATATGATAATATAAGTGTAATTTATTTAACAAAGAACCATATTCAACATTGATATTAAATATTATTTTATTAGGAATCATGTTGGCAATCATGATAAATATTTAGATTTCATTGACACAAAACATCAATCAGTACATACTTTATTTACTAAACTACTAAATGAGGAACAATTCAGTTTTATTATAAGAGAATTAGGCATGTTGAAATGAATCATGACTCTTCTCATTCTTTCATTTTACTAAAGAGGAGATTCATCTCATTTGATCATTATCTTGATTTCTTGATGTTTATGATATAAGATTTGTCATTTGACTCCTTTATATTAACATCCTTCATGTAATATCAAAGTAGCTTTACTATTAGCACATTGTTGTAAACAAAGGGAAGTAGCACCATGATGAAAAGATTGCTAGGATCAATTGACACTAAGAGGGGGGGAGGGGGCGGGGGTGAATTAATGCAAGAGTAAATTTTTATTTTAACAAAAAATTTCGCTTGAAGCAAGATAGAAAAATCTAAAGTTTTTCATAATAAGAGTGAATGATTCAAAGAAAATACTAAGTTTCTTGCTTAAGAATGACTCAAGAAGGAATAAACAAATCCAAATAAAAAAATAAGCAGCGTCGTAAGTGAAGTGCTTGACTTGAAACATTACTTTCAAAGAGTATATAAAATCGGAAGCGTTTATCGGTATTTTATTGAAAGCAATTAAAAACCCAACAATTGTAAGTAGTAAATGAAACAAGTAATAACACTTCCACTGTCGATCTTCTTTGGGTGAAAATCAAACTCTTACAATCTTACAAGGAAGATAAGATTACAACAACTCTTTGATCACTCCCTTACCCCTTTTTTTTCTTACAATTCACACAAGCTTTTTATAGAATTTATCCCCCAAAAGTGTTATATGAAATCCAAGAAAACTTGAGGTATTTATAGCCCCAAAGGGCTTCAGAATTTTAGAGCTAAAATTTAAATATATTTGAAAAATCTGGGTACATGCGGTTCAACCGTCGGCCTGGGCAGGTCAACAACTGAAAGTACCCAAAATCCAGGGTACGGGCAGTTCAGCCACCCAGCATGGGAGGTTCAGCCATTGACAGTCGCCCAAAATCCTGGGCGATGGTGGTACACCCGCCGCTTACTAGCGGTTTAGTTGCCAGAATCTCTGAAAATGTGGTTCCTTCCACTTTTCGAATTCTGACTTGAACCTAATGTTGACTAATTCTTTAGTCGACTAATTAAGCTTAACTTGAGCTCAATCAAACCCTTTAGTGGACTCGATTGCCTCATTGAGTTGATTTGGATTTCTTTTAAATCTAATTCAATTAAGACTCAAACCCTAACTACGACTCAACGATTATAACTATAATGACCATCAAGCTTAAAAAAGTCCTAACTCTCGCCAATTCGACAGCCTCCTGCATTCTTGTGGTGAGTCTTACGATCTTCTTCCAGCGATCTCCCGACGTGTTCCTAGCGAGCTTCCCGATCCCTTTGGCAAACTCTTAGCAAACTCCCAGTGAGGTCCCACTGCATCGTCTAAACCTTGGCCTGATGCCCAAGCTTGATCTTGGCTCAACATCTGGTTGTAACTTAATTCCTTCATCGTAGTTAGACTTGTAATACTTCCTTTAACACATATGTTAGATTAAACACTCATAAATTGATTTTATTATCAAAATCCGAGATCCAACAATCTCCCCTTTTTTTATGATGACAATTAATTAATGACGAGAGTTAAACCTTACTCCCCCTAAATCCATACTATAATAAGAAAAACTTAAATCCAAAAAAACCATATACTCTTGAATTCAATTATCATGATGTAATTAATCTTTTAAGAAAAAAATATTTCAAGGATTGCAATGAGATACTCACACCTCAACAAAAATTTGATTTTAAACTATCAAATCATCAACTCATCAAGGATTTTCATGAATTTCATAAAAAATTATACATCCATATCCAAGACATTCAAGTATATAATCAATATCATATGTCATCAATGTATATCATTAATATCATGTGTCATCAATGTAAATCATCAATATCATATGTCATCAATGTATATTTCTCCCCTTTTGTCATCAACAAAAAGGTTAAATATATGGCTAAGAATTTTAACGCACATGGGTTTTTGCTCCCTCTTAATAATATACAACATAAGTGATAAAGAATTTTATTCTTCTTGTGAAAAAGAAGGAAATAAAATAAGGGAGTTGTAATATATTTTTTATTATGCATGTTCTTATATGGAGCTATATTTTAGCATAATCATAATTTAGCTTCGTTCAATAGCTTATTGCTCACTTACTCAACAAAACACTTTTGATTTTCGATTTTGATTCTCACGAAAAGTTTTCTTAAATCCTGATTTTACACTTGCACTAATTCCGCCCTCTCCCCAAGCTTAGACTCAAAGTATAACTAAACTTGGACTCTTAACTAATTGATAAACTCCTACTAAAAATAATAATTGACTCCATCCTAATTGAAAATAATAACCAACTCCAACTAACTCATAACTGACTTGATTGGGCTCACTCGACCCATAACTAACTCTGATTGAATAGACTAACATGACTCAACTTGAATTAATTGTGAATCAATGGACCCGACCCTATTAAGGTCCTATCACCGACCCAACCTATGATTCTTTAGCTTCAATTATTTTACCTTTTATGATTGAAAATAGTCTTGTATCACTTTCTTGAACACGTATTATTATTAAGTATAGCTCTCAATTTCTTGAGGTGAATTTTGAAGATAAGCTCAAAGATCCAAGATAAGAAGATTCAAAAATTTTGGAGCTACTCATGCATTTAAAATCATCTCATGTAATTTCAAGCAAGCATAGTAAATAAATCTACAAAATAGCAAAACATCATGCAAATTTTCTCCCCTTTTTGTGAATAAGAACATCAAGAGAGTTTTCAAGATATTATCTCAAAGAAAAATAACTTAATCTCATGAAATCAAGTAATTCATATATTTTCATGATTTAGCATTCCAAGTTCTCTTCTAAAAAAAATAAATTGTTCTTCATTTAAAGGTTTTGTAAAAATATCTGTTAATTGACGCTTAGTGTCAATAAATTCAAAGGAAATATCTCGACAATTTACATGATCCCTTATAAAATGATGTATAATATCAATATGTTTGGTTCTTGAATATTGAATAAGATTTTTAGTTAAACATATAGCACTTGTATTATTATGCTTTATAGGAATATTTTTTAACTACATTCTATAATCTTCTAGTATGTTTTTCATCCAAATAACTTAGGCACAATATGCACTAGCTGCAATGTATTCTACTTCTGCAGTAGATAAAGCTACTGAATTTTGTTTCTTGGAAGTCTAAGAAACAAGTGCATGCCCTAAAAATTCACATGTCCTGGTAGTACTCTTTCTATATATTCTACATCTACCAAAATCAGCATCTATATAAGTAATCAAGTTAAAATTCTTTGATTTTGGATACCATAGCTTAGATGTTCCTTTTAAGTATCTAAAGATTCATTTAACTACTTTTAAATGAGAGAATTTAGGATTAGATTGAAACCTTGCATACAATCCAATATTAAATATGATATTTGGTCTAAAAGTAATTAAATATAATAAACTTTCTATCTTTCCTCTATAAGTTTTTTTATCAAAGTATATCATAGATTTATTGTGGTTCAGCCTCAACCTAGCATACGTCTTCTCCCAAGTCCTCTTCTCTGAGGTTCACCGGTGTCCACTACCAACCTTCTTTATGTGAAGATCAAATCCTTACAACTTTCTCTCTCCTTTTACCAGGCTTAGGAGATGAATGTTACAACCTTATAAAGGATATCTATAAGTATTACAAGACTTTCCTCTCTCTCCCTTATCCCTTTTCTTTTTCTTATAAATCTTGCACATAATTTTTCACATAATATCTAGCCCAAAAATTATTATTTGAAATGCAAGACCAATTGGCTTCAGAAGAATGGAGCCAAAATTCAAATGCACCAAGAAAAATCAGGTATGAATCCTATAACCATCGACGCTGACTGTACAACCATTGAAAGCTACCCTGAAAATAGGATACGAGCAGTTCAACTATCGGCCTGGGCAGTCCAACCGCCCATCTGCTCAAAAACTTGGGCGTACCACCGCTTGTTACCTGGAAACTTGGGCGGCAATGATACAATCATCAGGATTTTTAGAAAAGTGAATTCCCTTTATTTTTTTAATCCCGACTTGTATCTTCTATTGATCAATTTCTAGTTCAACCAATTGAACTCAACCTAAGCTCAATCCAATCTCCATAGTAGACCTGGTTAGTCTCGATTGAGTTAATTTAGATCTCTTCTAAATCTAACTCAAACTGGAATCAACCTTAATGATGCTATCTATGATATAATTAATTACAATCAATATGGCCAATAAATCCACTTCAATACATTCCTGACTCCCGATAAGCTTTTCAGCTACCCCCGATAATCTTCTGACGAATCCCTTGCGTCGTGGCAAGCTCCTGATACCATCGGCAAGCTCCCAATGCACTCCAGGCGAATTCCCAATTGCATCTTCCTCACTCTAGCCCGATGCATAGACTTGACTTTGGCCAAACCTCTGATTGATATTATCTCTCTGTCATAGTTAATCCTGCATAAATTAAGTCTAACACACATGTTAGATCAATAATCCATTGATTTCATCATCAAAATCTGAGATTCAATAATCTCCCCCTTTTTTATAATGATAATCAATTGATGATATGAGTTAAACCTTACTCCCCTTAAATCTATGCCATGATCCAAATAAGAAAAATATACATTCAAGATAACCAACTACTCTTGAATTCAAGTATCATAATATCTATTTGAAATGATATACCATAAATTTTAACATAAATTTAAGTCATCAACTCATCAAAGATTTTCAAGGTGTATAACATGAATTTCAGAATTATGCATTAGTTATATATTTGAAAATCTCCCCTTAAGTCATTAATCAAGTCTCCCCTTTGTTTATCAACAAACAAAGAGAAAAGCATATGTTAAAGTTTTATTACATGTGTCATCAATATCCATTTCTCCCCCTTTGTCATCAATAAAAAGGTGAAATGTAGAGCTAATAATTTCAAGGTACACATGTCATCAATTTGCTATTTCTCCCCCTTTGTCATCATAAAAAGAGGGAAAATAATAAGCAAGTAATTTTATGATACATAAGGTCATCATAGCCTACAGGTGGACAGATGTGGACAGTGCTGAATGAAGAAAATCAACAATGAAGCTAACACACCTTAAGAAACAAGCTAATATACTTAGTCTTCTTATTCTCTACCACTAATTGCCCAGTGCACAAGGTTAGGGTTCCGCTCACTAACACGGGTATACAAAGGTCTCTGGTAGTGGTTGAGACTTATATACCAAAGTTTTTATATTTTTATAAAATAAATTTTACATTGCTCCCCTTTAATAAAATAGTATAAAATCATAATTTTCTTATGAAAATTTCTCCTCCCTTTCTTTGAATAATAAAGAAGAAACAAGAGAGGGGAGTGAAAAACATCATATCATAAAAATAGATCTTAATCTTATAAATTTTGAAATCCAAAAGTTAAGAACTACCCATTCAATTTAATTCATTTCATTTCGAACAAGAATTACAAATCAAGCAATTCAAGCATTCTCATGATTTAACATTCCTAGCTCTCAACCTTAATCTTATAGATATAAATTTTGAAATGATTATTTTAAGAAAAGAGCTCAAAGATTCAAGAAATCAAGGAAGATCCAAAAATTTAAGAGCTACTCATGCATTTAAAATCATCTCATGTAAATTTCAAGTAAACGTAGCAAATAAACCCGTAATAATTCATCATCTTTATGTAAATTTTCTTCCCTTTTTGTAAACAAGATAGAAACAAGAAGAGAAGTGAAAAATATTATATCACAAAAATATTCAATTTTATAGATGTAAATTCTGAAATCCAAAAAATCAAGAGCTACCCATACAATTTAATTCATCTTATGCAAATTTCAAGCAAGATAGAAAATGAAGCAAATCATGCATTTTGCATGCAAAATTTGATAATAAGTGTAATTTATAAACTCCAAGAAATCCAAAGGAAAAAAAGATATTTGAATTATGCATTTTGTATGTATTTAGAAAATTTAAAATTCTAAATTTTCTTCTAAGTAAATTATTTCTCATTCAATGTTATCATATCCAATTTATTTCTAATCTTATTGATAATTTTATCTCCCACTTTTATTATTGTCAAGAAAGAAATATGATGATTTAATCTTTCTTTTGCATTCATATTCTAAATATGACCATGACAAGAAATCATGTTATTAAGGACAAAAAATCAAATTGTAATTACCAAAGACATAATTTAATTTAATAAATCTACTCTTAGATGATAAAATTAAAATCTTAAGAGATAAAACAAGAAGGATCTTGATTCATATAGAAATATCAAGTTATAAACATTAAGAAGTCAAGATCATGATTAGGATGAAAACTTTTTCAATTTTAAATCATTAAATCAATTATATAGTTTAAGATATTCAACAATAAAGGTATCATCTTATCTCTTATTAAAGGCTTGATAGAATTAAGATATTTTTAAGAAATATACTCCTTTTTAGTTATTTCAAGTGATTTGTTTCAAGAATGTCTTTATTCATTATCATCAAAAATTAAGTTTCATCAAGATCATTGCAATAAAATATTTTCAAACAAGAGCTTCGATTTATTTTAATTCCAATGATTTTTAATTAAATAAGTTATCATGCTCATTTCATTCTATTAAATATATCCTTAATTTTTTTAAAAATAAAGCATGATTTTTCATATATATAATTTTTTTAACTTCAAATTTAACATTTAATTATTTCATTTAATTTTATCTCCAGACAATGTACACTCATTTAACCATTACAAGATAATATAAGCATAATCAAAATCTCTTTTTCATATATTTCAACTTAGATAATTTTATACTAAACTTTCTTTGTTCTAATTTTAGCATGCTCTAGCTACGTAAAGAGTCATGTATCATTGAGAGCAATCAAGATTAATGAATCATCCGAAGATTCATTACTAATAATTTTATTTTTAATATTTTTTCTTGTTATTACTTAGGCTAGTGAGCTTGAAAGAGTGTTAGATCTCAAGTTATATGTCTTGAGCATCTACCTTCAAAACATTATTTAGTGCTCCTGGCCTTGTTAGGAGATAAATTTATAGTATGGGAGGTCTAGGTTTAGGTACCCATTTTACATTGGGTTATATATGAAGAACTTTATCTTTCTTATCTAATGGTATTTTATTATTTGTTATTCTCTTATGAATCTAAACTAATTTATGATGACTATAATTTCTGAATAAACATTTATTGACTTTATGTCTCACAAAAATTATATTTAACTTTTGATGATAAATTTAATGTAGGTCTTTTAAAAAAATAGTTGGCTTTTGTTGAGTGTTACCAACAAAGCCTATACCGTATTAGCATGACCATTATTAGCAAGGATCATATTAAGGAATTTATTTCATATTTTAAATTTTTCTAATGTTTGTTTAAGCATGATATTTTTCTCTTTAACATCATCTAGAATTTCACATTTAGAGTAAGGATTATGTGATGATAATATATCATGCATTTGATCAAATCTACTAACTAATGAATCATGTTCATTTTTAAGCAACTTATAAGATTTACTAATTTTTCTAAATTCATTAATTCATGAAACATATTCAATAATTCATAAAAAGTAATACTTGAATATTCACTAACCTTGTCTTAGATGGCCATTAGAGCGTAGTTGGCTGCTTCTTCCTTACTTTGATCTTCTTCTTTAGAGCGCCTTGACTTCTTGCGTTCATAGTAAGAGGTTTTGTCCATCTTAAGATCATTTTTATGGTTCATGTTCATTAATTTATCCAGTTCTTTTGTCAAGAGTTCAAGCTCAAGGCTCTCATCACTTGAGGTTTCACTCGACGAGTCATGTATCATTCTCAATTCACAATCCTTCCTGTTCTTTGGAAGGTGTTCTTCAAGGTCATTTCTACATATCATTTCATTTAGTGTTCATTTGATTTAGATTTGCTTTCATATATGATTTTTAATTTATGTCATATATCAAAAGTCAAATCATAAGAAGAAACCCGATCAAACTTGTTTTTGTTTAAAGCACAAAACAAAGTATTCATTGCTTTTGCATTTAAAGAAAATATTTGTTTTTGATAATCATTTCAATTATTGAATGGATTGGATGACTTTTAAAAATCTTTTTTAATAATATATCATAAATCAAAATCGATCGAAATAAAAAAGATATGCATTCAAAATTTTCAAGATGTGTAATCCGTCCCATTGAACATAGGAGGCCTTATGATGCATTGACTCTCATTCATATCAAACAAAACCATTTACTCAAATGGGTTTAGTCCAATGAGTAAGACCTTGCTCTGATACTAATTATTATGATCAATTGGCACTAAGAGGGGGGCTGTGGTGGGTGATTTAGTGCAAGTGTAAAATCACAATTTATAGAAAATTTTTCATGAGAATCAAAACCGAAAATCATAAGTGCTTCATTGAGTAAGTGAGTAATAAACTATTGAATGAAACTAAGTTATGATTATGCTAAAAGATAGGTCTGTATAAGAACATGCATATAAAAAACAACAAATTAGATCACAGATTTATAGAGGTTCATCCTCAACCTGGCGTACGTCCACTCCCGAGTCCTCTTCTTTGAGGTCCACCAGTATCCACTACCAACCTTCTTTGAGTAAAGATTAAACCCTTACAACTTCCTCTCTCATGTTACCAGGCTTAGGAGATGAACCTTACAGCCTTATAAAGTAGAACTACAAGTATTACAAGACTTTCCTCTCTCCCTTACCCCTTTTCCTTTTCTTACAAATCCTGCATATAACTTTTCACAGAATTTCTAGCCCAAAAATTATTGTTTAAAATGCAAGAAAACTTGGGGTATTTATAGGCCTCAATTGGCTTAATAAAAATTGAGTCAAAATTCAAACACTCCCGGAAAAATCAAGTACATATGGTACAATCACAAAGGCTACCCTGAAAATAGGGTACGGGCAGTTTAACCATCAACCTAGGTGGTCCAATCGCCTAGCTACCCAAAAACCTAAGTGGCGGTGGTACAACCACTGCCTTCTACCCGGAAACCTGGGTGGTAGTGGCACAATCACCGCTCACTGGCAATACAATCGCCAGGATTTTCAGAAAAGTGATTCCCTTTACTTTTCCAATCCTAGCTTATACCTCCTACTGATCAATTTTCAAGCCAACTAATTGAGCTCAATCCACTCTTCATAGTGGACCTGATTAGTCTCACTTGAGTTAATTTAGATCACTTCCAAATCTAACTCAAATATGACTCAACCTTAACGATGCTAACTACGACTTAATTAATTACAATCAACATGGCCAACAAATCTACTTCAAGACATTCCTAACTCCCAACAAGAGTTTCGACTACCACCGATAATCTTCCAGCAAGTCTTGATCTTCTTCCAGCAAACTCTCTTACGCCATCCTGGCAAGCTCCCGATACCCTCGACAAGCTCCCTCTTTTCCTCTGCCACCGAGATCTCCACACTACTACCTCCTTCCTAACTGTGTCATTTGCCACTGCCTAGCCATGCCCTCCTCTACCACTGAGATCCCCACACTGCTACCCTCCTTTCCTCCCTGCCACTACCATCAGCCAGCCCTCGGCAGCACACAGGCAGCGATTGCCAGACCCTCACTACTGCCCTCTTTGTTCTCTTCCCAACCACCATAGTCCATCCCTCCTCCCATATCTTCTACCGCTATAATCCCCCTACCTTCTCCCACATCACTCGCTACTACGGTTACCCTCTTGCAACACTAGTCGCCTCTACTGTTGCTCATGTTGCCATTCCTTGTCTTGTGATATTGCTGCTCCACCCGTTTATCACTGCTACCTTCCTCCTCTTCAA
Source organism: Ensete glaucum (assembly GCA_021527575.1). NCBI lineage: Eukaryota > Viridiplantae > Streptophyta > Magnoliopsida > Zingiberales > Musaceae > Ensete > Ensete glaucum. The sequence continues at coordinate 25,357,995 of CM038558.1, read as the reverse complement.
TTGTAGCCTCAGTCACCCAAAATATTGACGTCGCTACCTCCTCTGCCTCTCCTTCAGCCTTCCTCTGTCGTCGGCACCTACTACTACTATCGCCATCCCAGCCACTACCCTCATCTTCCTCTTCCCTCTGCCATAGTCACGCCTATGTCGCAGTCGTGCCCTTCTCTATGATGCAAACTCATGCCCCTGACTCAATAATAGAAATAAGAACTAAACATCACTGATCTATAATCCTACATGATGGCTACGGATGATATACTAAATGCAAGGTTTAAAGCCTTCGAGACCTGCATAGGAGACAAATTGTAAGGACTATGCGAATTCATAAGAAGCCGATCAGAGAGCCCGAACAAAACATAACATTATGAAAGTTCTAATCTCAAGGGAAGTCGATCTGAAAAGTATGATCATGGGCAGGACACAGGATATCCACACATGAGAGTGGAGACGTGATCAAGTGGTATGATTAGTATGAACACACTTATGGAGAACCCTCATAGGAGCAATTCAAAAGCGGGCTTCTGATTCGCTTTGAACCATCAGAGTACGAGAACATAGATGGACAACTCACCAAAATCCATCAGACTTCTACCGTACAGGCGTACCAAAGCAAATTTGAGAGCCTCTCAAATCAAACCCGAGATTGGTCTGAAAAACAACTGCATAATAGGGGCAATCACAGAAATAAAGGCTCGCCAACCTTGTACTGTGATAGCTATCGTATCATTTGCTTGTATACATGAAGAAAAGCTTAATAGGAGTAATCACAGAAATAAAAGCATAAACCAATCAGCAGCAAGCAAGTTGATAGCCCCACCTACCTTCACTCAAAACCCTCAAAGACTTACTAGATAAGAGCTCCAGGAAAGATCAACAAAAGGGTTGTGCTGACATTATGATGAAAAGTGGAGTAAAGGACAACGATGCAAATAGGGTCATCTTCTGATGATTGAACCAATTAAGAAGGAACTAAAAAATAATGATGTGGACTCTGATTAAGAAGGTATGGATTATGGTAAATGTATTGGACCTATCATACAAATAGTGCATGCATTAGCTAACTACTATAACCCGCAAACCATAAAAATTAAAGAAATTTTGAAACAATAACCTATTACTAATTTAATCGATACTATTAGCACTAACAATTTTATAGATAGAAAGCTTGCTGACTGATTGGTCTATCATATTGAAGATTGTGACAAATTTGAAGTCAAGATTGCAGATGGATAAATTCTAACTTGTAATAGTAAGTGCTCAAAAATCAAACCGATAGTATAGGGACTAGAACTAGGGATAGATTTCTTTCTGATACCCTTGGAGGAGTTCAAAATAGTGCTTGGAATTGAATGGCTATCAACTCTAGGTGATGTCACCTGGAATCTTTCTAAACTAATTATGAAGTTTTTTATTAATGGAAAACAGGTGATCCTCAAAGGAAGATGTGGAAGTAAGATCACAACTGCTAGTAACCATCGGATGGAGAGGGTTCCTCACAAGACTACAATGACTACTACACCAGAAGGCTAACCCATTACTTACACTAAGTCGAAATCTAATTTAATTGATCGAAAGGTTATGATGCATGACAAATATTATAGAACGAAGTACTCCCAAAGTTTGATACTGCTCAGCCTTAAGGACAATGTTGATTTGAAGAGAGCAGGTCTGATAGGACCCTAACAAGGTCGGGTCCATCAATTCATAATTAATTCAAGTTGAGTTATATTAATCTGTTCAGTCTAAGTCAGTTATAGATCAGGTGAGCCCAATAGAGTTAGTTATGAGTTGGTTGGAGTTGGTTATTACCTTCAATTAGGATAGAATCAGTTATTATTTTCAGTTAGGAGTCCATCAATTTGTTAAGAGTCCAAGTTTAGTGGGACTTTGAGTCCAAGCTTAGAGGGACACTTGATAGCACACTATAAATAATGGTATAAACTCTTTCATGAATCAATCAATGAAAAAATCTTGTTTTGGCCAATAGGCAAAAACCTTATGAGGCAAATCCCCTCGAAGTGATTGTTTATCCCCCTTTTACATATCCATCCATGATAGAATCCTACGGGGTTCTATTAGTCGGAGTCAAAAATTGGAAATCATGTTAGAAGAATCGGACATTATGTCAAGATCGGATGTTGTGGGAGTTGACATACTAATGGGTTAAGCAATACATCGAAGCAAAGCATGATACACTGGGAGTTCGGATGAACTAATGACATATCGGACAACATAAGATTTATGCTTCGTAATCGTTATGTCATGATCGTTGTAGTTTAGGTCTTACTTGAGCTAGTTTTGGGTGTCACTATGCTACATTAGCGGGCCATGGAGTTTTTATTGGGGCTAATTTGGGCCTATTAAAGGCCCATTTCAGTGACCTGAAGTCAAGTCTAGTGGTAGCAGCGTCAGACCAAGTAGTGGAATTGCCTATCAGTTGGAAAAGACTACTGAATGAGGAACAATTTGGTTTAATTAGAAGAGAATTAGGTATGTTGAAATGAATCATGATTCTTCTCATTCTTTCCTTTTACTAAAGAGGAGATCCATGTCATTTGATCATTATATTAATTTCTTGATGTTTATGATGTGAGATTTATGTTTGTATTAATGTCTTTCATATAATATCAAAGTAGCTTTACTATTGGAACATTATTGTAAATAAAGAGAAGTAGCACCTGATGAAATAATATCCTTCTCTTCGTTTTAATAATGATAAAGAGGGAGAGAAATGTAGTGGTTTACATATTCTTTTTCCTCTTTTTGTTGATAATTTTTTATGACATAGCACTCATATGCATATTGTATTTGATGATATTAACTTATGATATATGTATATTATATTTGATGATATTAAATTATGATATTTGTTTGAGATGTGTAACTGTTTTGAATATTCAAACTATATATGTGGTGTGATTATGTAACTAAAATTATGTATATGATTCTTACAATAACTACTACATAAAGTCATTATGATTTATGATTAAAATTATTTCAACTTGAATTCAAAGAGTGACATTAAAAGGTTATTATTTTTTGAATTCAAATTCAGTATAATATGACATATAGACAAGGGAAGTTTAGTTAAAACTTTCTCATCAATATGATATCATAATCAAAAAGGGAGAGATTATTAAATCTTAAATTTTGATGATGAAATTAATTGATGAATTTATGGACTAATATACTTTTAAGATAAGTGACATAAAAAAACTTCGATCACGAACACGGACTATCATAGGGCAAATTGTCGAAGTAGGTGAATCAGACGTTAGGCTAGAGAAGCATCATATCAGAGATTGAGCGTCGGGCCAAAGGATTGGTAGACGTGCTGAAGGATGAACTTCGTGACATGAGTTCAAGCATCGGGCCGAAAGGATCAAGTATTGCTTCAAAAGATCAAATGTTATGGAAAGTTAACATATTGATAGACCAGACGATACACTAAAGGAAATGATGATTCGTCAAAGGTTCGAATGAAGTGCTGAATGATCAGATGACATGCTAAAATGCTGGACAGTGCTGAAAGCTTCATGATTGTAATTAAAATAGTTAAGTCTTGATCATGGTTGTTTAGAGTCAAATTAAGCTAATATTGAGCCGAAACTATGTCAACTAAATTAGGAACCTATTGGGCCTGAAGGAATACCAATTTAGTGACCTAGAATTGGCCTAAGTGGTGGTACCACCAAGCCCAAGTGATGGTACCACCCAAATAATCGGAAAGCATAGTTTGTGCTTTTTGGGTATTCTGGTGGTGGTACCGCTCCGTACTGATAGTGGTACTGCTAGAGCCCAGATTCTCAAACTATATTTGGTGACAGTACCAATCGGTGCCAGTGGTAGTATATTAGAACTCTAGTGGATTCTAAGCTTGGGGATGATCTCTATAGGGAATCAATCTCCTTGGAACTATATAGGGGTTCCCTCCTCCAAAGTGCTACTCAAAGGCTGCTTAAATTCCAAAGTGCTACTCAAACTATATAGGGATTACAAGGTTATTTATAGACCTTCTAACCCTAATTCCTAAGAGGACTTCTACTTCAAGACTTTTACCTTTATGCAACTCCTAATGCACCTCTAATTCTAACTTCTAACTGGCCTAACTAGGGGTGGTCAGTTGCTTATTGTTTTCCTAATCCTATCCTAACTAAATCCCCTTCTTAACCAATCCACTCTTTAACTAGGATAAGGGATGATTAATTAAGATAACCAAATATCTTCCTCAACTAATTCTATCATAGCCGGACTCCCTTCTTTCCTTAATAGGGGTCGGCTAGATAAGATTTACATGAATGCCCTTAGATTTTACATGATTGCCCTCTTTAATGAAAATAAATTAGAACTCCCCTAGGTAGAGTCCTAACAGACCCGCCCTCTTCAAATCAGTCTTATCCTCGAGGTTGATGCTCTATGAATTCTGGAAATTTAATTTTCAAATCATCATAGTTCTCCCAAGTGGCCTCTTCTTCTAGAAGGTTCGCCCACCATATTAGCACTTCAGTAGTAGGTCATCATCATCATGTCACAATCCTTCGGTCAATAATGGCACTCGACTGGGATTGGAGCTCTCCTTAGATAGTCATATTTGGTAGATGTCTTTGAACTGTCTCGTTCTGTCCTAACTTGAGCTTTAAGCATGATACATGGAAGACTAGATAGATTCGGGAGTCGGCAGGTAGGTCCAATCTGTATGCTACTACTCCGATGCACTCCATAATCTGATAAGGTCTATAGAACTGAGGTAAAAGCTTCATGGATGCTTTGGTCTTGATCGATATTTACATATATGTTTGGAGTCGTAGAAATACCCAATCTCCCACTGAAAATTATCTTTCACCTTTGTGTTGATCATATTGCTGCTTTATCCTTGCTTGAGCTACAGTGAGGTTATCTTTTAATAGCTTTAGCATTTTGTCTTTGTTCTATAGTTCTCTGTCTACTTGTTCTACTTTAGAGGTGCCCAATACATATTTTGGGATTACAGGGGGAGGCCAAACATATATAGCCTCATAGGGTGTAATTTTCGTGGATGAATGATAAGTTATATTATACCATCACTCGGCCCAAGGGAGCCACTTTGTCCACTCCTTCGGTCAGTCACTGGTGAAGCATCTGAGGTAAGTTTATAAATACTTATTCACCACTTCAGTCAAGTCGTCGATTTATGGGTGATATGTTGTGCTCACCTTTAATTTAATGCCTTGCATCTGAAATAATTCTGTCCAAAATTTACTTGTGAAGACCCTATCACAATCACTTACAATAGATCTTGGCATCCCATACAACTTCACAGTATTATCCATAAAGATTTAGGCAATGCTGGAAGCAATATAAGATTGCAAACTGCACAAAAGAATTGTACCTTTTTCTTATGATAAGGGCAGCCCTTCAATGAAATCCATTAATATATCAATCTATATCGAGTCCAAAATAGGTAGAGGTTGCAACTTTCTAGGGCTGGCCATTGTTTCGCCTTTATGTCGTTGGCACACATCATATTGTGCCACGAATTTAGCAAAAGCATTTTTCATCCCTTTCCAATAAAAATTTTACTTAATTCTCTTATAGGTTCTAAGGAACCTGGAATGCCTGACCGTGAGTGTGGCATGCATCTCTTGAAGGATGGTCTTTATGTAACTAGAATTTAGCACAAGCACAATGCGTCCCTTATAGCATAGGTCTTTTGAGTATCAACTGTAATGAGTCATAGAACTTGATTCTCCCTCCAATTTTGTTATGATCTTGCTGGTTCTTGGATCTTCTTGCTATTCTCTCCTAATGTCCTCAAGGAAGTTGCTGATCGGAAGTGAAATGGTTGAAAATTCAGTTTGCTCGGGCAATCATGAAAGCACATCTACAACAATATTTTCTTTTCCCTTTTTATAAATTATTTTATAATCATAACCAAGAATCTTTGTTACCCATTTTTGCTACTCAGGGGAAGATATATCCGCTCCAAGAAATATTTCAAGCTCTTATAGTCAGTCTTGATTTGGAAGCATCGATTGATTAAGTACAGTCTCTATTTAGCCACCGCGTGCACAATTACGAGCATCTCCTTGTCATAAATAGTCATCTTGAGATAGGAAGGAGATAAAGCTTTACTTGTATATGCTAGAGGGTGGCCATCTTGCATTAACACTGCACCTATTCCCACTCCGGAGGCATCAGCTTCAAAAATAAAAGTCTTGTTGAAGTCGAGTAATGCTAGCATAGGCGTTGTCATCATTGCAGTTTTTAGTTCGTCGAAGGTGGTGGAGGCTCTATCCAACCACTAGAAAGTATCTTTTTTTAATAAGGAAGTAAGAGGTGCACTGATCTTCCTGTAGTCTTTCACGAACTTGCGATAGTAGCTTGTTAAACCGAGAAAGTCATGCAGTGATTTTATGTTTCTCGGGGTTGGCCAATTCTACATTAGTTCAATTTTGGAAGGGTCCACCATCACTCCTTCCTCTGATATAATATGCCCAAGATACTCCACCTTCTATTGGAAAAAGCTATACTTTGATTTTTTGACAAAAAAAAAATGCTCTCGAAGAATCGTCAAAACAAGTCATAAGTGTTTAAAATGACTTTTAGTAGAAGGGCTGTAAATAAGGATATCATCAATGAAACTACACAACCTTATGAAGATAATTTTGGAAGATGTCATTTATAAGACTTTGGAAAGTGGAGGGAGCATTGGTGAGGCCGAAGGGCATTACCAGAAATTTGTAGTGGTCGTTATGTGTCTGAAAGGTAGTTTTCGGTATGTTCTCTTCGTACACTCGTATCTGGTGATATTTGAATCGAAGGTCCAGCTTTATGAAGATCCTTGCTCCCTTTAGTTCATCAAGCAACTCATCTACTACTGGAATAGGGTACTTATCCTTGATAGTTATACTATTGAAAGCTCTGTAGTCGATACACATTCGTCATATTCCGTCCTTCTTTCGTACAAGGAGTATCGGTGAAGAGTAGGGGCTGTAACTCGACTGAATAACTCTTGTTTCGAGCATCTCTTTCATAATCTTTTCTATTTCGTCCTTCTATAAATGAGGGTAACAGTATAGCCGAGTGTTTGCTGGAGGTTTGCCTAGAAGAATCGGTATCCGATGATCATGCTGGCAACTAGGGGTTAGGCTATGCGATTCATCAAATACATCCAAAAATTCAGCAAGGGAAGTAGATTTGGGTCTTCAACTTCAGTTGTCTCCTCCTTGGATTGTTGCTCAAGTTGTACTAAAAGACCACTGCATAATTTTTGCAATACTTTCTCCATTTGTCGTGTGCAAATTATCGATATGTCACTCCCCCGTTTGCCGTGTAGTACCACCTGTATTCCCTAGCTGTAAAACTTCATGATTAATTTTGAAAAATTTCAGGAAACATCGCCTAATATCATCATCCATTCGATACTAAGCATGATTTCATAATTATCAAAAGGGAGGAGAAAAAAGGTTGCGACTATTTCTTGATCCTGTAGCAAAAGCTTCACCCGCGGGCACCAGTGATCACACTTCAGAATTCGTTCATCGGTGACTTTAACATCAAACTTGCTATAACCTTTAATAGGTAAGGCCATCTGAACAGTAACCTTGCTATTCATGAAATTATTAGTGCTCCCGGTGTTAATGAGAATGGTAATCGGTTGTTGCTTTAGAAATCCTCCTATTTTCATCGTTTGCGGGTTCGTGTAGCCGGCAAGAGCATTCATTGTAATATCAACCGACTGCTCTTCTTCATCCATGACCTCTACCTCATACTCTTGGACCTCCTCCTCCATATCTTTAAGAGACTCGATCAATAGGAGGTGGCCCTTTTTACAATGATGATCATGACTCCACGGTTCATCGCAATGCCAACAAAGCCCCGTTGTTGATCAAGCACGTAGTTCTTCTCATGTTAATTTTTTTGGCAGTGAAGGATGGCTGTGAATAGAAGGAAGCTTATATGCCATGGTTCTAGGAGTGGTTCTTGTCCTTTGGGCATCTTGGTTGAGCCACTCTTCTTGTATCTGGGAGAAAGAAATTGCAGCAGCAACGGTACGGAACTGCCATGCCTTAACCTCCCCTTTTTATCTCCAGTTTGAATCCCTCAATGAAGGTACCTACCAATTGTCGGTCAGTCTAATCATGAGCAAGATAGGATAGCTTCTCAAACCTGGTTTGGTACTCTTGAATTGTAGAGGTTTGCCGGATTTTTGTGAGTTGGCCGGATTTTTGCAAGTTGGTCGTCGATATTTTCGTACTCCATAGGTCCAAAGCGGTTCAGCAGTGCGTTCTTAAATTGATTCCATGTTGGAGCCCCATAATTATATTCCAGCCAATTATATCATTAAGTAGCATCTCCTTCAAGGTGGATGACAGTGATTTCCACTATAGCATCATCCAATGTTTGGTAGTAGCGAAAGTAACATTCGGCGCGCGAAATCCATCCCGCCAGGTCTCCTTCTTCCCATCATGGAAAGTCCACCCTCATGTATGGCTGACATATGTCCGAAGGCTGTCCCTCCCTTCCTGGAGGCTTCTCTAAACTCTCTCCTCGCTAAGATATGGTTGGACTTGGTGGTTGTCCAATTTTGAGTTCTACAAACAAAGCGCACAGTTTGTCCTCCAAGCGCGATTCAAGCCGCGATTCAAAGCGAGATTCCAGTGCTTTAAATTTGGCATCAATTGGATCTTAGGAAACCATGGCGTATGCCTATAGATCAGATATGTCCTTGTGTTTTTTCTGTTGATGGGTCAATGGCATGGGTGGTGGAAGATTTCGGACAATTGATTGGTGATAGAATGATTCAGTTACAATGGTTTTCTGTTTTGGGCTGCAGTTTTTGGGGGTGTTAGGGTTATGACAATTATATCTTAAGGCTAGAGGGATGCCCTAAAGGTGTCTTAAGTGGTGGCAGCAAGATGATTAGGTTTCAGTGGGTTAGGAAGAAGAAGGAAGACAAAGTTACAACAGTAGATTTTTCATCAGAAAAAGTCCAATAGTGAAGACATAATTTTTTCTAGAAATTCCCAATGAAAATTCAAGTGAAACTCAAGGAGAATCTACTGGTAAGTAAGAGTAATATTGATAAAAATTTTATGAAAAGAAATAACATCAATAGGTTTGGCAAAATCAAAGATCATGAAGAAGTGCGACAGTAGATTTTTATGTCTAAACTATAGCAGTTTGGGGGCTTACCGGGAGTTCGCCGGGAGCTCCTAATCACCTAGTGTCATTACGATCCTAACACTGTCATATTGCCTAAAAAGTTGAAGCCTGATCTGAATCATTTAACCTCGAAAGAGGTGGAGCTGCCACAACCACCTTTCGACCATCCTTTGATCGACCTGGGAGGCATCCAAGACTCAACACTAGCCCGAGCCCATGAAGCGGGTACTAGAAGTTCTCTAGGTGAGAGTTGGTCTGACCGGGTCATGAGAATTAGGTCCATGTGATAGGACCCTAATATGGTTGGATCCTCATCTATTGAGTCATGTTCTTTATTGAGTCATATTGGTCAGTCCAATCAAGTCAATTAGGAGTCGTAGTAGGAGTTGGGATCTATTTCATTAGGAGTCATAGTAGGAGTTGGAGTCTATTTAATTAAGAGTCATATTAGGAGTCTAGGTTCAACTAGGAGTTAGTTAAGATTCTCTATAAATAAGAGTGTAATTATTTTGTTTTAGACAATCAATGAAAAAACTTTCTGGTTTAGTTTATTGGCCAAAACCCTGGGGGGGTCGATCCCTTATAAAGATCAAGGAGGGCCAATTCCCTATAGAGATCAAGGAGGCTCGTTCCCCTCGAAGTGATCATTTCTCCCTTTTTTTTTCCCTCTTCCTCTTCAATAGAAACCTAAGGTTTCCTATCAAATGGTATTAAAGCAGCATTTTTTGTATCTCGTTGTTCATCCACCCCTTTCCACAATAGAACCCTAGGGGTTCTTATCAATTGGTATTAGAGTAGCGTTCTTGACGTTTTGCTGTTCATCCACTCCATTGTCACCCTTACAGCGTCGTTTAGCTTTGATAGAAACTTTTAGGTTCCTATCAATTGGCATCAGAGTAGCATTCCTTGGCACTTTCGTTGTTGCCGCCCTCTGCAATTCATCCCTCTCATCCTTTTGCTGTTGCCATCTAGCCCAAGTTGCAACTGCCCTATCATCTCCTCATCTTGGGTTGTCATCATGATTGTCTTCCAACCTTGTATTATAGCTGCCAACAGCACCGTTGTTGCCCTATCATCTCCTCATCTTGTGTTGTTGTCATTGTTGTCTTTCAACCTCAAATTATATATGCCAACAACACTATCGTTGCCCTATCCTCTCCCCATTTTGTGCTACCATCATTGCTGTCTTCTAACCTCAGATCGCAGCTGCCAACAGTGACCCATCCTACTGCTTCACCCACTTGCCATTGTTGTTGCCTTCCAACCCTAGACGCTCCTGTACCCGTAGTACTCTCACCCCATGCAACAACAAAAATAAGGCAGCAACCTTCCTTCTCCTGCTCCCTCTCTAACCTTGTGCTTGGCACTACCATCTCATTGCCTTATATTGAATCTCAAATTTTGATGATGAAATCAATTGATATGTTTTATGATCTAACCTGTGTATTAGAGAAAGTGGTGTAGGATTAACTACGATGATAAAAATGTTATAATCTAATATTGGGCCGAAGTCAAGTTCGAGCATCAGGTCGAGGTTCGGATAATGTAGTGGAAACTTGTCAAGAGTTTACTGGAAGCTCACTGAAGGTGATTGAGGGCTTGACATGAGATTGGTGGAAGATCGTCGAAGGTGATTGGGGGCTTACTGGGAGTTCGCTGGGAGCTCACTAAAGGTGATCAGGAGCTTGTCGCGAGTTCGTCGGGTGCTCACCGAAGGTGAGCAGGAGCTTGATAGGAATGCACCGGGAGTTTGCTGGAGGATGATCAAGAGCTCACCGAGAGTTCGCCAAAGGATGCTGAGAAGTTTGCTGGGAGTTCAGAAAAGATCTCAATTTGCTGGGAGTTCACCGAGAGTCTTTGGCCTCTTGAATAGCGGTTTCTTTAGGATCCCAATTTTTAAGTAAAGATCTCAAAATCTTACTAACTAATTCAAAATTCAAAATATATTTTCCAAGTACTTTTAGGCCATTGACGATATCTGTGAAATGGGTGTACATGTCTCCAATAGACTCACTTGGTTTCATTCAAAATAACTCATAGTTATGAACTAAAATATTTATCTTAGATTCTTTTCCTCTAATAGTCCCCTCGTGTGTGATTTATAGAGTGTGCCAAATATCAAAGGCTATTTCATAATTAAAACATAATTAAACTTATTCTTATCAAGAGCATAAAATAATACATTTATAGCCTTGGCATTTAAAGGAAAATTCTTCCTTTCTAAGTCATTTAGTTCATTCATTGGCTTAGAAGATTTTTCAAATCTATTCTCAACAATACTCCATAGATCAAGATCCAAAGAGATAAGAAAAATATGCATCCTTGTCTTCCAATACGTGTAATTCGTCCTATTGAACATGGAAGGACGTGAGATGAAATATCTCTCATTCATGCCAAAACAAGTCATTTACTCAAGTGAGTGTTAATCCAAAGAGTAAGTATCTCGCTCTGATATCAATTGTTAGGATCAATTGGCACTAAGAGGGGGGCGTGCGGTGAATTAGTGCAAGTGTAAATTTTCAGTTTAGATGAAAACTTTTCGATTAAACTAAGATAGAAAATCTGAAGCTTTTCATTCTTAGTGAAATAAGTGAGTGATTGAAAGAAAGTTGCTAATAAGATCATAAAGATAAGCAACGTTTGAAGAAAAGAACTTATCGTAAAAACTTTGCTTTCTAAGAGTTGAGTTAAATCGAAAGCGTTAATACAAAAATATGTAAACAATAAAAGCAAAGAAATACTCATAATTTTTATAATGGTTCGACGCCAACGGCCTATGTCCACTCCCAAGTCCTCCTTCTTGAGTCACACTAGCGTCCACTATCAATCTTATTTGGGTGAAAACCAAACCCTTACACTTTGCTTACAAGAGAGACTTCGAGAAAATTTCTAACTCTAAGATCTCTCCCTTCCTTTTTCTTTTTCTTATAAATCACACCCAATTTCTTTTTCACAGAGTTTAATTACCCAAAAAGAGTTATTATGAATGTAAGAAATTTTGGATATTTATAGACCCTAAGTGGCTTCAGAAATTGGAGCCAAAAATTAAACATACCCAAAAAAATCGAGAATAGACGGTTTACCCACCAACCTAGGTGGCTCAGTAACCCGAACACTAGGGTACGGGCGGTTTACCCATCGGCCCTAGATGGATCAATCATCGAAAGTACCCATATTCCTGGGTACGGGTGGTTCAACCACCCAACCTGGGCAAGTCAGCCGCCAGAAAGCTTGGGCGGCGATGGTACACCCACCGCTCACCAACGGTTTACCTGCTGAAATTTTTACAAAAATGGTTCCCTCCATTTTTTTAATTTTGGCTTGAACCTAATGTTGACCTACCCTTTGGTCAACCAATTGAGCTCAACCTGAACCCAATTACACCCCAATAGTGGACTTGATTGCCTTATTGAGTTGCTTTGGATTTTATCTAAATTAAACTCAATTAGGACTCACTTCTAATTATAACTCAACGATTACAATGCTTAAAGACCACAAGCTTAAACTAAGATCCAACTTCTGCCAATCTAATAACCTCCGAAATTCTTACAGCAAGTCATCTGATCTACTATCGGGCGTGCTCCCAGCGAGCTTCCCGATCCCTTCGGCGAATCTCCTAGCGAACTCCCAGCGAGGTCCCACTGCATCATCCAAACCCAGCCTGATGCCTAAGCTTGATTTTGGCTCACTATCTAGTTGTAACTTCATTGCTCCTGTCATAGTTAGACCTGTAAATCTTTTTCTATGACACACATGTTAGATAAAATAAATACTCATCAATTGATCTCATCATCAAAATCTGAGATTCAATAGGTACAACCAATATGGCCCATCAGTCCAACTTAGCACTACAAACCTAGTATGGGATAGCTACTTGTGACCCACTCGGGCGGCTCCCTGCATCAACCTCGGCCTCCTAATAAGTCAAGATCACACTACCTCATATCCCATTACCTAAGAAGCAAGAAGCAATATCGAATAGTTCAAGCGATGTTTGCACCCAACATACAGGCCAAATGCCAAAGGCGTTGGCATGCCTTAAACACCTGCATAGAGTGATGTCGACGATCATTAAATAGCTATGTATGTTAACATAAGGTAATAGGTATAAAAGCCATCCCCAGGACCAGTACCAAGGGGTCGGACCTCTCTCACTGATGTATTGTATCTCTTCCAACTCTAGCTCTTACTAACTTAACCGTCAAAAGGGTCGAGTCGAAACACCTCCCCTGCTTGACTTTGGACTTCGTGTAGGTTTTTGACAATCAAGAGGAAGGATCGACTTTAAGCTACATCTCAGGAAGTCTTTCAAATTGCCTCTCGATCATATCTTTCGCCGACTCTCCTCAGCTCGGGTGCAATGTTGGTAGTCTTGCGCACTTGAATCAGATCAAGCCATGTTGGATGATCAAATGATATGTCAAAATACTGGACAATGTGCTGATTGCTTCATAATTATGCTAGATATATGACTGAGTAGTTTCGTCATGATCGAGATTGTTTCGAGTCAAATTAAGTTAATATTCGATCAAAACCATACCAACTTGTTAGGAGCCCATTGAGCCTAAACTAGGGCTGAATTTGGCTTATTGGAAAGCCAATTTGGTGATCTAAAGTTGGCTTAGATGGTGATATCGCCAACCCAGGTGGTGATAACACCTGAGAGCCAAAAAGTACTATTTTATGTTTTTCGAGACTTTCGATAGTAGTACCGCCCATGGTCGATGGTGGTACTGTCAAAGCCCAGATTCTTAGGCTTTGTTCAATATTAGTACCTTCTTACATTGATGGTAGTACCGCTAATATCCCGAAATCTTAATAATTTAAATTTTTGACTTCATTTTTAAAACCTTTGGGGGTTTATAAATACCCCACTCATGGTTGCTTAATGGAAAAGGAATTCTTAAGGTTAAAAGAAGCATTGGTTGAGTCTCTTCCTCTTTCTTAAGTTTAGAAGTATTTCTAAGTTATAAGAGGGTTGAAGTCTCTTGTAAAGAAAGGTGTAAAGGTTCTCTCCTAAGTCTGATAAAAGGAGAAAATATGTAAAGATTCTCTCCTAAGCCTATTGAAAAGGAGAAGAGTTGTAATAATGGTAGTTAATCTTCACACGTTAGAAAGAAGACCAGTAGTGAAAGCCAATGGCCACGAGGGAAGAGGAATCAGGAGTAAACATAGGTTGAGATGAACCAAACCTCTATAAATAGATTTGCATCCTTCTCTTGCTTTACTTTATTATTTATTACTGATTTACTTTATTCACTATCCTTACTTATACTTTTGGGTAAATGTTATCGACCAAACTTTTTAAATCATTTCTTTTTATGATAGCACTAACCCCCCACCCTTCTCTTAGTGTCATTATGATCCTAACAAACGTAATGGCAAATAATAGCTATCTATTTATCACGTAGCATATAATTGATACTGCCTCAACCCAAAATGACTTTGGAAGCTCAGCTTTTGAGATCATGCATCATACCCTTTTCAATATCATACAATTCATTCTTTTTACTATCTTATTTGATTATGGAGTGTAAGGTACTATATAGTAGGGATGTTAGATTATATGACTCTATTCAATCAAGTAAGATATATTATAGATATGATTAGATCCTGATTATGGTTATTGGCCAATAGAAAGGAAGTTCAATTAAAGTAGGATTACTTAGGAGATGCTCTTGATGGGAGGAACTCTCCTAGTTATTTATCCTAGACCCTCTGCTCTGGCCTATAAATAGACAAGACCTCCTAGGAATACAAAATGGGGGAAAAGAAAAGATGATAAATGATTACGAGAATCACAGAACACCTGACATAGTTGAGAGATTACAGATATTCTCTCTATCTCCCTTTGTCACGCGTATCAGTCAATTGAGAGATTACAGTTCCTCTCTCATATTCCTTTCTCATATTATTATTTCCTTAATTCATCAATCATAGTGGTCTTGTGAAAGGATAGGAAGAGAGGAGAAGGTGAGTCTAGTTCTCCTTGTAAATTGATATTGTAGATCTTGGATCTGATAAGATCAAGTGAAAGTTTTTCTGAATAGTAACATTAAAATGTACGCATCATAATAATCCTTTTTATCTATTGTTATTTGATTTCATATTTTGACATTAAATTTTTTTTACATTATAGATAACATATTATAGATTTTTTTTTTTTTTTGCTAATAAGGGAATGATTGATTACTTTGCACCGTACATATTAAATTTGTTGTTATAAAATTTTAGGCAGTTGTCGGTACGGAGTATCCAAACATGCCTCCTAATTTATTTATTCACCTATTTTTCCACATGAAATTTCTCAAAAACATCACGTTTAACAAAATATACTTATACATTTCTGAGAAGTCATTAATGAAGGTGAGCATACAGTGACCTCCTTCTTGACATGCTACCGGTGAGAGATCCCACAAATCTGAATGGATGTAGTGGAGGATTCCTTTATGTGATGTTATTTAGTAGGAAAAAAAAGGTTTAGTTTCCAAAAATATAATGCTCACATTATTCTAATTTTGATAAATTTTTATCACCTAATGAATATTGTTTGTTTAAAATTATCATACCTTTCTCCCCCATGTGTCCCAACTCATGCATCACATCTTTATATAGTCTTGATTTAAGAGAGAGAACCTACAGACAGCCACATCTCCTACTACTGTTGAGCCTTGAAGGATATAAATTTGATTTTTCTTTTCAGCCTTCATCACCACAAGAGCCCATTTTCTTACTTTAAAATTTTCTCCTTAGCCAAACTAGCTATACCCTAGAGCATCCAAAACAAACGAGGAAATTAAATTTTTTTTTTTTTCTAACTTGAGAACATGTCATGCCTTTGTTGGAATCCATATAGCCCCGTCGTGCATGTTGATTTTAATTGGTCCCATTACAACAATTTTGCACGATGAGTTATTTCTCATAAGCACTTCTCTGGTTCAAATTTGGAGAACTAATCTCGATGTGATGTCATATGAAATGGACACTCGGAGTCCAAAATCTAATCGTCATATGACTTGGTATGGTATCACATATGGAGGCCAAAAGTATTTCTATCTTAACTTTTTTTGTCTGTCTTTTATAGTTGACTTTTCTATTTATTGGAACTTCTTTATTAGGGTTTAATAGTCTGATTTGATATGACCCTTCTTTTTATAGTAGTATCACTAAATGTTCTTTGATCTAGATTTGCTTCAACCCCTTTTTTTTTTTTTTTTTTATCTCACTTCTTCCTCTAGAGTTCAAAGGTTCAACATGACTTTTGGAGGTTTCAGTTGTCAACTATAAGCCCATAACTTCTTTTGACCCAGAGTTGAAATCACAGTATCTAGAGAAATGATGCTCTTCTCATATAAAATTATTTTATAAAAAAATTATATAAAATAAAATAAATATAATAATAATAGAGCCTTATCTTTTTGGATAGCAAGGCTCATCTTCTCTAGATCCAAGGTTATAGTTGAAAAGATGATAACGTGTTCCTTCTATCATTACAACGTCCGGTTAAGGATCATCTTTCTCGTAAGAATTTTAGATATAAGATAATTAATTTGATCCAAACTTTTATTTTTAATTGTTCTTGGATAACCTTTCAATTTTTTATTGAATATGCATATAAATAAGATTATCATGCTTATTATTTTTAATTTTGTGTGATGATCATCATAATTTGATTGGAAACCTAACCTAAAGATCAGACATGATGTCATGGTTGTCCCATCAAATTCCTTGAGCATCAATAAAAAGCCATCATTGTTCTCAATTTCCGGGTGTTGAGACATGGATGGATGGGTCATGAACTTGCTTGGAAGTTTTCGGATCATTTGCTTAGAGATATGATATGATGTGTAGGTGGAGTCCTAGTCCTGGGTTAGGTTACGTCAAATCATCAAGCTGTGGAGTGCCAACAGTTCATATTTTTCTACATTATGTGTAGGTGGAGTCCTAATCCTGGGTTAGGTTACGTCAAATCATCAAGCTGTGGAGTGCCAACAGTTCATATTTGTCTACATTATGTGTAGGTGGAGTCCTAATCCTGGGTTAGGTTACGTCAAATCATCAAGCTGTGGAGTGCCAACAGTTCATATTTGTTACATCTCTTAGCTGCACGCTTTATGCATAGAGTGTGCACGTATACAAGGAAAATACTGTCAACAACCACCGCTATCCATATCTCTCTCTCTCTCTCTCTCTCTCTCTCTCTCTCAGACCATATTTCTCTCTCTTTATCTCTCTGCGTACCCAAGCATGAATCGAAAACGCTATCAGTGGGCTTATCAGTCTCTCTATCTCTATGACCGAAACATACGAGGAATACATATTGAACAATACTTATACTACTCCGTACACCTCTCGCACATACTGAAACCTATAAACAAAACGCTGTCAACAGTTACCACTTACCCGAGTCCGTTGCTCCTTCCTAAATTGAAGCAGACAAGCAATACTGTCGGCAATTACCGCCATCTATCTCTCGCAGAAGATACATCAAAAATTACCACGTTCAAAAATCATCTCTTTCTATCCACTGTACCATACCATACTAAGAAGACACTGTCATAATTACCATATATCCAAGTTATCTCTCTCTCTCTCTCTCTCTCTCTCTCTCTCTATATATATATATATATATATATATATATTTATTTATTTATTTATTTATTTATATATCAACAGTTACATGTTAGCTCTGGGTGACGCGGTTCCATCATAAGAAACACTGGTCGCAAGTTTCCGTCGAAGCTTCGTCGATGGACGTGTGCGTTCGGATACTGCATTGCCGTCATGGTGTCATCCTCTTCCTTCACCAACTCCTACTGATGATGACTGCTGGAGACATACCTACTTACTATGAAAGCTTGCTTGCTTTGAGACCGAGAACAAACACACACACACACAATATATATATATATATATATATATATATATATATATATATATATATATATATATATATATATATATATATATATATATATATATATATATATAATATTATTAGTAATCCTATGAGCATCATATGTTATAAAATGATCGAATATATTGATAGGTTTTAGCATTTGCACTCAAGCTAAATTGAGAGACCATTACTTCTAAAAAGGCTATCTTGCTTGCTTTAATAATTGACACTATACCTAACTTTGGTCAACTTTAAGATGAGGTAGATTAATAAATATTTTTTATTAGACTATTAGTAATTAAAAACTTTAAAACTTTGATGAAAAAAATTAATATGCTTATAGAATTGAATATTTCTTCCGGTGTGCAAGTTGGTTTAGGCTTGACACATGAAACTAAATGTGAGTGAATTTTGCACAAATATTAATTCAACATCAGATGAAATAGAGAGAGTTAAATATAATATTCCTACTCATAACCTATTCTACTATCATGATAAATATTTTTTTATTAGGTTATTATTAGTAATAGCAAAATCTTAATATATTGGGAAAAGAATGAAGACATTAGTAAGTTTTTAACATGGATCACGATTTATTAAGTTGATCTTCACTGAAGATTTACTTTATTCTACAGAAAAATAATAATCAAACAAAGTTTTCTACTGAGGAGTCGATGCTTTGGATGAGTTGAATCCACACCCTAATTACCTGAAAATTATCACCTTTGTGATATGCTTTTGAATATAATATCGACATGTGGTATATATATATCTGAGATCAATATGTGAACCATTGTCAACACCTAGTAGTAGTGAATCTGTCTTATGTCATATTTGTGGATGCAATTAAATATATTTGGATAACATGTGACATAGCAAATAATATATTGATAAAAAATAGAATGTTGCGTGGGACATATTATCGATGATAGACGTAGTTTAGGTCTTCTAAGACTTCACCACTAGGTTATTTACTTTCCAGTTATTGTAAGACTTTTGGCTAAGTGACATTATTTTATCTTCTTTTGCCATTTCAATTATGTTCACTAGTATGCATATTGTTACAATGTGGTTGGACAGGATAGTTGATCAATTTGAACCACTGACCATTAAACTAAGTCAAGGATAGTATATCTATCAAAATTTTATAAACTATTTCAAGATATTATTTGATTGTGATATGGAATTAAGGTAGTTATTTGCTCGTTTTGATGCGTCATACATGTTTAGATTAACTAAATTTGTTTCAATGCACTTCATTGTTCTAAACAACACTAAGGACTATATATGATGAGGCTAATAATAATCAGTCCAACGTGACGAAGAACACAGCGTCCCCATCTCGACCACGTCACAACTCAGTCATGTCGAGCCTACATCCTCCGCCCGACCTGACCTCGATGTATCCTCTGACAGCCCTGCGAACGACTAACTGTCCCCTTTGATAACGGGCGACGCAGTAGTGCCGACGTGTTAGACCAGTCCCCTGACCCCTAACAGTTGGCAATGGGTGGCGTGTCAGGGCAGACATAGCGATCGGCAAGCAAACGACACCCCTCTTACCCCGACGGTAGCGGGCAGCGTGCGGGCGGGCGTAAGCCGATCGATGTACAACGACAGGTGGTTGGTGACCTATCAAGTACTGTAGCGACGATATGGCCCACGTATGACCAACTCATCTACATAGGTATAAATGTCTACTTATCACATCTGCAAAGGGGATCCAAACTCAATTAAATCGACCCCTAACTTGATCGTCGGAGGAACTTGACCGAGCCCAAACAGCTCGGCTCGGGTCTTTTGCAGGACTTACCGACTAACCGATCGAGGAAGTCGCCCGAAGAAAGGAGTAAAGCTGGCACATCATCGGATCACGGAGGCGATCCAGCGCACACGAGAATCCTCACTAGGGTGACCTGTCATCCCACGTTGCGAGATCACCCCAACAATATATATATATATATATATAATATTTGAATATAATTTTAAGAGTATTAGGTTCTAAGATATTCTGGTTCTTTAGTCAATATTTTTTTAATGAATTTACTTTATCTTTATAATATTGTTTGTATTATCGAAAAAGATGTACACAGTGTCAACACTTGAAGTTGAGTTTTGAATTGATCGAAAGATGCGAACGGTGAGAAACAATTTTAGTATGCGCTCTATTTCCACAACTTCAATACTAGAATTTTAGAACGGAGGCATTTTCTGCAGTCCACATATTTTTAACGGAGTCGTCTTTTGATAGCTTGGCTCGGATGGAGGAATTATACAGGGAAAACGAACATGTAAGATAGATGGATAGTGCTTTATCTCGACTCATCTCAACCAAAAGCTGAATCAACATATCAACAGGTGAGTTCGGTGCACGCACATTATCGAAGTTCGACTTGGCTTCGCTAAGACACCATTGTAGCTCGGCCCAGTCTGATCAATCCGTCATCAGATTTAAAGTTCGGTCGACAGGCGAACACCATCGTAGCTCGACGCCCACTTGTTGTAGTTGGGTGATCACACTAATAAGACTGTAACCATTGGCCTTTGGTTTGTAGGTCAGCTCGCTGCGTTTACACACCTCTTTCGAAAGTTTGCAAGAGGCTTTGGGATGATGAAGAAGGGATCGAGTCGATTTTAATCATCTACATTCAATGGATGATCACACTAATAAGACTGTAACCATTGGCCTTTGTTTTGTAGGTCAGCTCGCTGCGTTTACACACCTCTTTCGAAAGTTTGCAAGAGGATTTGGGCTGATGAAGAAGGGATCAAATCGATTTTAATCATCTACATTCAATGGATGATCAAAATCCGACCTCCATCACCATCTTCTTACCTGCTTACCATACGAAAGTTCACCTCTGGAAGCCACTTGTCTTAACCCTTCACCTAATCCCAGTACTTTGATGAAACTTGGACAACACCCTCAAACACAGAGCTGCCTTTTTCCCTGCGGATGACACGGTGCCTGCTTTTCTATCTTGCCACCTAACACCCACACCCCCCCCCCCCTATTCTAACCGTACCCATACGTTTCTCACACATTCTTGCCCTATAAATGCCGGCACTGCTTCATTCCCTTTCCTCTCACCAAGTCCTCCCACAGTTCCTCTTCTCTCTTGCCAAACCCTACGTGACATCGATCTCGTCTCCCTCCCTCTCGCCGCCGTCAGCATGCCCGTCGACGCTCCCCCGCTACTCGCCGGCAATGGCCAGACCGTGTGCGTCACCGGTGCCGGCGGCTTCATCGCCTCCTGGCTGGTGAAGCTCCTGTTGCAGAAAGGATACACCGTCAAGGGGACCGTGAGAAACCCAGGTGACATGGCTCGCGTGCAGCAGTTGTATGTAGGAGAACTCCCACGTCGTTGGTCTGCAACGCTGAGGCTTCTTTGTTAGCAGATGATCTGAAGAACGCACACCTGAAGGCGATGGAGGGCGCCGCGGATCGGCTGCTGCTTTGCCAGGCTGATCTCCTCGACTACGGCGCTCTGCGAGAAGCCATCGACGGCTGCCATGGCGTCTTCCACACTGCTTCTCCCGTCACTGACGACCCTGTATGATAAGTTTCAGCCCATCGCTTTGTTCTCACGTAAAAGGGTGTGAAGAAGGAAGAACCACTGATGGTTTGGTTGTGTGCATGCGTTCGTTATACGTGTGGAAGGAGGAAATGGTGGACCCGGCTGTGAGGGGCACGAGGTACGTGATCCATGCGGCGGCCGACGCCGGCACCGTCCGTCGCGTGGTGTTTACCTCCTCGATCGGCGCGGTCACCATGGACCCCGGCCGCGGCCCCGACGTCGTGGTCGACGAGTCGTGCTGGAGCGATGTCGAGCACTGCAAGAACACAAGGGTGAGCGCGCGCGATATATCGATGCAACGGTGCACGAGGCTGGTGGCTGACGTCACTGTTGTGGTGGTGCAGAACTGGTACTGCTACGGGAAGGCGGTGGCGGAGCAGGCGGCGTGGGAGGTGGCGAGGGAGACGGGGTTGGAGCTGGCGGTGGTGAACCCGGTGCTGTCGCTTGGGCCGCTGCTGCAGCCGCAAGTGAACGCCAGCATCGCCCACATCCTCAAGTACCTGGACGGGTCGGCGACGAGGTACACCAACGCGGTGCAAGGGTACGTCGACGTGCGGGACGTGGCCGAGGCGCACGTCCGGGTGTTCGAGGCGGAGGCCGCCGCTGGCAAGCGGTTCATCTGCGCCGAGCGCGTGCTCCACCGCGAGGACGTCGTCCACATCCTCTCCAAGCTCTTCCCGGAGTATCCTGTGCCCAACACGTAAGTCTCCTTCCTCTTTGCATGCGTGGCATGGAAGCGTTGCAGGAAGTGGACATGAGCGCTTAGAAGCGGGCAAAACACACAAAGAATAAATGATGACAGCTTAGTGCAGTCTGGTAGGTGAATTGGGTGGACCAATCTATAATCCAAATTATATAAAAATTTTGGCATTGCTGCGATTAGATTGTTATAAGAAATATTAAACGCATATTTTTGTTTGTAGATGATTAGATAAACTATAAAATAAAATAAAAATCATTTAAGATGCTATGAAGATGTGCTAAGATGGTCTATAGATGTTAAACTATAATTAATTAGTTTTAACGGAGAGAGAAAAGATTAAAAAAATCAAATAAGATATTTCTAAAAATTATAAATAAACATTTGAAATTCTTAATTTGATTAAGGGATTAAGGATGTTTGATTTTGTAACTAAGATTTCTTATAAAAATATTGGTGTATTATGAGATGTTATGTATATAAATCTTTTGAAGTATTAAGGGAAAAATATGTTTACCAAGCTTAAGCTTCTATTATTTGAGGCCATCAAGAGAACATATGAAGCTAATCATATGGTTCTCAGAATATATATAGTTGACCTCATTCCAATCTAGATTATTGATTTCCACCAATAAAAAAGAGAAAGAAAGGTAGAAACATAAACAACTGATCGTTAACCCGTCTTAGTCTTTAGTTTCTCTTTCTTTGTGTTTCACATTACTTTGTCATTTGCTGATGATAGATAGGAGCTTGAAATTTTTTATACTGAAAAGATTACAGAAGAATAACATGCAAGCACTAAACATCTGACAACATTATATCATATACTTAGAAACATGGAGATCTACTACATAGTTTAGCCAGGCCTTCATGGTAATATGACTTCCAAGTATGCTGTCATAGGGAGATGGAGATTGACAACCTGAGGCTACAAATGGTTTCTCCAACTGAGAAGGGAGATGAGCAATTAGAACGTCAGAAGAAAGCTTTACAGAGAGGTTTGTGTTCAGAAGAAAGAAATGTGTTAATGACATCTATAAAAAGAAAGAAAAAAAAAAAAAAGGAAGAAAGAGGAAGAGAAGACAAAAAGGATATCAGATACAGTGGGGTTTTCTTACCTACTCCCAGTTGGGTTCCTCTGAAGCAGGAATTAATGACAAAGATATCATTGTAGCTTAGAAGTATGGGAATGGATGGACCACCCATCACCAGTTCTCAAAGAATGAAGAAGCTAGGATATTGGCATAGAGAGAGGAACTCTTCAAACATGGAATATATCTGATGGAAAAAGGGTATGCATCAGCAACTTCGACTAATCTGATTAGTCCATGGTGAGTTAAAAGAAGAATATTAGGAAAATGAAAATATATATTTTTCTTGGTTTTTCTAAGAAAAAATATTCTTTTTTCTGCATAGCAGAACAAGATTAGGGGAGGGAAATCTACAATGACAGTCGCATGCAATCGTTTAGGATTATACAAATATATCCAATTTACATAAATTAGATGCCCTAATTTAGATAAGAATGTGGGGAGTTTTAAAACTAGTTAGAAGTTGGAGTCCTAAAACTTATGACTCCTAAACTAGTAAGAGTCAAAAGTCCACCCGATAAATAGGAATATAGTCAGATCAAAAGAGTAGTAATAGAGAGGTTATCGTCAAGTTTATTGAATTTATATAGTCTTTTATTTTTTTTAGTTACTTCAATTCTTTTGTTGATGATTGGTATTCTATCTCCTTTTTTTTTCCAATCTTAATTATCAACAAATATATATATATATATATATATATATATATATATATATATATATATATAGTACAAGATGGTCTCTGAGATAAATATTTGACATGGACCCCAATTATGAAGGTTTAATTTCAATTTCAAAACTTATGGGAGATTGTTGAAGAAGGGTATGCGGTCACAACCATGAAAGAAAACTGAAACAAGAACAATTTATATATAGTTTATCAGCTTCAACAAGTAGTTGATATATATATATATATATATATCTGAGAGATTTTGAAGAAAGGGTAGCATGAAAAATTATTCCGACAGGAAACAGCTGCAAAGTAAATGTCAAACTCACAGCAGAAAACCTCAGGAGATACTTGACCAATCAGACCATGCACATAGATATCTTACAGTCTTTGAAAAGTGAAGATTTTAGAGTTGGTGAAAGACTTCGTTGCAGCTGCTGTGAAGGTTTATGTGCGTTTCTTTTGTCAGCAAGCTTAAAAGACACAGATCTTGGCGTCCTAGAAAAGGATTCCAAATTTTATGGTAGCCTAACACTTGGAGAACACCTGCCGAAGTGCGCAGACAACCCAGCACAAGTCAAAGCAGTGTATACAACCCAAAAATTTTAGGATTATGAGGGAGCTTCTGAAGCTGTTCGAATGGACTATTGTTCAGTGTAAAATAAACCACTTGCTTAAAATATTTATACTTAGTAACAGTAGTAATACATCTATCAGTTATAAATCAATTCAAATTTTTATTCACTACTGATAGATAAGGAATCAAACGTTCACTATATTGAATAGTAGATGGGGCGGCCTAATAGCATTTATCCATTTTAAAACTAATAATTCGTTATATCCTTACGAGTCAGTCCAAGTATTTGTTCAATCAAGAGGTAAATTATATAAAAATAAAGAAAAAAACTTCTATAAAATATTAATTTATTAGTAATATATAGAACCAATGTTTTTGAATTAATTGAATATGTTATAAAAAAATTAATATAAATCAATATTTAATGTGTGAAAGATATTTCTTACAAGGTAACTTGTGAGATTGTGATGTGATGCCATACTACTTTTTGATTTTTCTCTAAGCTGGGTTAGTACAATTACAGTATGTGAGATTGATTGATGCATATGTCTTGTGGTTGTGGTGGTGCAGGTGTTCTGACGAGGTGAATCCTCGGAAAAAGCCATACAAGTTGTCAAACCAACGACTCAAGGACCTAGGCATGCAATTTAGGTCGGTGATCCAAAGCCTCTATGATACTGTGAAGAGCCTGCAGGAGAAGGGCTATCTCCCATTACTCTCTCCAGAATAAATAATACGAAGATAATGTGTTATATGAATTTATATTGTATGATGCATGTATGTATGGATGGGATTATGGTCTCGTTTAGTAATCATGTCTACTATAATAATCATACTTCTCCTCCGGAAGGAAGGAAAAAAAAAACGTATATCTTTCTCCATCGTCAATCCATCCATCTCTACCAACCATATCTTTGCCTTTCTCTGGTGTTACCCACTCTTTCTCCTCTTCCTTTACAATCGATCATCATCGGTGTAATCGCAAGATCGTGTGATGTAACACTCTATAATTTTAGTCTTTTGTCTTTGCTTGTTTTACTTGTAATTTTATTTATTATTTTATTTTTATAATAAAAAATCTGGTAAGATGTGTGTTTTATCGTGTATACAATGTGAATGTAGTAGTAGCATAGGGTTAAATACACTTGGGATGAGTTGGAGATTAAGTTTGAGCTACATCCTGTGGCACCCCCTCCTAATTATTGACTGTCAAAGGTAGCTAGATCCTTTCGCTACACACTTAAAAGCCTTTCACCACCTGATGTGTTGACGACTATTTATTATCTATGGACTTGCAGCTTAGTATTTTAGGCAATAAACTTGAAAAGAGAGGCCCATTTGATTGAAGCCATCATCCTTGCAATGTGCTCTTTGATCGATGAGAGGCCCATTTTGAGGGTAGTGAGATTGATGGAAGCTATCATTTGAGGGTAATGAATGAGTTGGCACAAAGTATTCCCCCAAGAACTAAAAGATGTGTAACACCAAAACTAGCGGTAGCAATAAAAGCTTGGGCCAACTTTCCTAAATTCTATCTATGTCTGCCTTGATGGAAAAGCTTCTCCTTGTTAGCCCACATACCAAACTGCCATCATAATTTGCCCATACCATAATTTACATTAAAATTATTATTTATTATTTTATTATTATTATTATTATTATTATTATTATTATTATTATTATTATTATTATTGACTTTGGATAGATAAAACTTTAGATCTTTCGTGCTCTCTTGCTATATAGGAGATCAAAAGGTTCAAGTCACGAAAAATACTCTTTATACTTAGAAGTAAGACTGTGTAGATTTATCACCATATAAATTAACCCTCAAATCTTGTATGGATTGATAAGAGCCATGAGCAATTTCTCCCTTTTTTGCAAATAAAAGCTTGAGATATGTTATGCACCAAATGGATCAATTAGGAAGGCTCACGCACCGTTCTTTTTTTCATAATTAAATAAAAAATATTATTGGTAAAATCTTATGAAATAATTATTAAGTAAGTGATTCTTTATGGATTTTAACGTTAGGCATGTTGTAAGAAACAATATATACAATATATATATATATATATATATATATATATATATATATATATATATATATGGTGTTGATATCAAGAATATTAAGGCATATTATGTGTGAAATCAATAAGAAATACAAAGAAAATGTTTTTATTTCTAAAAAATAGGATAACACATCAAATAAGACGGAATTGTTTAAAATGATAAGGCCTATACTAAAAACATTATTTAAATACTATACATATGATAAGGACTATACTATAGTTGAAAGTGATGAAATAGTTAATATTAGCAATCCGATGATAAGTAGATAGAGATCTAAAATGATTTTACTATAAATTATAAAAACTAGTTAAAATACATACAATTTAATAAAAATATTATTTTTAATATAAATTGATAAGATGGTAAAAGAAAGAAAGAAGAAGAAAAAAAAAATCAATGAAACCAAACCTCAAATCACCCCATCCCATTGTTGTTTACCATTATTGTTGACACCTGGGCTCATTTGGACTGTAATCACAAGTCTCATGCACCGTTGTGATAATTTCAACATTCTTCTTGTTAAGTCAGCTCTTGTTGTTAAGTCAGCTCTTGTTGTTGGCACTGCAAATAATATCTATCTCCTGTATGACTAATATCAAATTCAAGCATCTCACATATATAATAAGACAAACTATTCACTCTCTCCACTGCAAACATTTCTTTGCTCGTTCTGAAGGTTGACTACATTCTTGTTACCTCTATTAATCGATTACAAACTCATTCTCATCTGTCTTCCATCAGTTAGCTTCATTTTCCAATGTTGATAAACAGATACAAATACTACTTACAGAAATGAAAGAGAACATAGTCTGTTCCTCTGAGGAGAAAAAGAGAACATGAAGTGCATACTCTAAGAAACAAAACCATATCTTCTGCTTTGGAGATGATGAGTGTCTGCATAAGCCATCAATCTGGCAAATCATAAGAATAATTAAATTCATGATCGCCTACTTATCGCTGGATCAATTCAATTCGTGATCTCGTGGATGTTGTTAATCTTGAACTGTATAACCCAAGAGACTCATTGCAGCTGAGCTAAATGGGGAACTTTAAGAATTGTTAGAACAGCTATCTTTTGCCAAGTCCCAAACACTTGTTATATTTCACTTCTGTGACGGTTGATGTCGACAGACTACTCTGTGTTGTCTGTTTCACAAGAGCCAGCTTCTCCATCGCATTGATGAATTTTCGCAGGTGCTTGATAAATTGGGGGAATGTCTCTAGGTTGCAGTGGCCACCTCCCTTGATCCACAATGGATCGTACTTTTCTTTCGATAGCTCCCACAGGCGTTTTCCATGAGTCCAGTCAACAATCTCATCAGAGGTTCCCTACAAACAAGTGTAGATGGTGTAAGGCATTAGATCGAGTCCTTTTATCTCCAAATCACATTTGAAAAGATCAATAACATCAATAGATGAGTGAATTGAGATTCTGAAGTAATACTGTACAAATAGTTCATGCCAAATAGTTTCAGAAACAACAAAGAGGATGTCAAACATTGAACCCAAACATTTTTATCTTCGGCCAATCTCAAAGCAACTTTTTTTAGTACAAAATTGTAAGCAACAGAAATTTCAAATGCTTGCGTAAACTTAAGCATGTAGTGGATATCAACCAATTTGGACATTTCCAGAGAAGAGAACACATATTTCCCCAATTTGGAAAGGCTATTCAAGCTCGATCTCAGTCTGACAGTCTTGTAAAACAAATCTTCAGTTTGACTTTTTTATTTTGTTATATGCTTTACAGCTGACCCTATATAGATGAGATGAAAAGGCTTAGATGATGATGATGACGCAAAATCTAAGTACTGATCGAAGGAAATATAATGCAAAACCACTTAGGAATTTAAGACATTCATAGTTGTTTCATTATACAACCTCAAAACCCTTATTTGCAAGTTCGCTTATAGAATGACCGATCTGATATCCAACATAACATTGCAGTACAGATTGCTCAAATGATGGATGAAATTTGTTCACCAGAAAGCTGACCAAGGAGGCTTACATGTATAACAAGAACTGGGCAGTTTACTTGTCGAATTTTGTCAATGTTCTGCAAACGAAAAGTCAGTGAACTAGTAAGAACATGAATATGAATAATAAATGCAGGAAAAGAAAAACTAACATGGTTGAATTCCAAACTTACCTTAAAAATATCAAACCAGAATGTCACTTTCACAGGATACAAGACTCGTATGCCCGAGAGGATTGCACTATGGAGGACTACACCTCCCAGTTTCTGTAAACGTGCAGCCAGGTTCAATGTCGGTCCACTACCAACAGACTGACCATACAAAATGAGATCCTCCTGTTTTATCTCATACTCTTTCATCAAGCAATCGTAGACTGCTTCTATGTCATAGTATGTGTTCAACTCAGATGGCTTTTGGGAATGATGACAAGTACCAAGGAAAACAAGATTCTATCAGTGAGTGTTTTTGATGAAAATATATCAACTCATAAAAATTGTTGTAGCAGTTGCTATCAACATCTTTATCCTGAAGTTCTTGAAAAGCATGCTTGGACTCGGATTGTAATTTCAACACAGTTCATATGATAATATTTGATAATAATCATATAGATTGCTATGTTAGACATATCATAGAGTTAGGATTTCTTAAAGCAACTTTTCACATACTTTCAAATTACAAAGAAGAAAAAAAAAAATCAGCCATCAGATGGCCTGACTAAAGTTTGAAAATATATTTCAAAAGAGTGCTTTATCCAAATATTTAATACTTCTGCGTATATCAGAAGCATAAATATTATGGTGATTTACCCCTGAAACTTGTGGATTTCTGTGAGTTGGTCACCCCTGAAAACTTATAAGGGTGTTTCGATCCTGCTAAACAGAAATTCATATGTTGGAATGATACAACTAATTTACTACATCACTAGAGAACCCCTTTATTTATTTATGATATCGAGTACCTCTTTGAAAAGAAATTTTCCATTTAGATTATATACTATGGAGCTAATGTTTTAGGCTTTTACAAGTCTGAGAAAAATTATATTCGATCATATGTTCTGATAGCATCTAACTTCTCAATATTATTTTAGCCGATACTGGATGGTATGGCTCAGAGTATACCCATCCAGTACATCAGGTATCATATCGGTCAGATAGATTACTGAAATAGGCATCAGTCTGAAATTTAAAACATTGGTAAACTCTACCTATCCTTAGTTCAATTCAATTGATTTAACTATTATCATGGAGAACGCATGATCCTTTTGTCGTAGTGTTACAGAACCACAAATCTTACAAAATACCTAAAGAATTCAGGGGGAAGAAAAATATAATTCTATTGCTTGCTTAATTACAAATGTTTACCTTTCCTGTAGATGCTCCATAACCTGAGTAATCATAACTGCAAAAGAGAATAATGTCATTAATGAGTTCTCACTGCATCTTACATCAAAAAGGATTTTTATGATTTCATTTTAAAGCAATAACATATTTGTTTTATTCTCCAATTTGAGATTCAAAAATCGGAAAATTAAACAATACTAATGGCATCCTTGAAGAGAGAGGATAACAAAAGCAGCAAGATAGAATTGCTGTTTCAGATAAGAATACAAGAAGTCTATTTGGATATCTCATCATGCCATATATGCAGATATATGACTAAAAAAGATCAAATCGAAGGTGATCACAATGAAAGAGTGGCTGCATAATGGTGGCTGTCTTCTCAGCTCCCCTGGGTAATTTCACCCTCTGAACACTCGTTTCCCGATTCCGTTATATATACACAACCTGCTCTCCAAGTACAACAAAATATTACATGCACAGGGCTTATCACCTCAAGTTTCAATTTTCCTTCCTCAAAATCTAATAGTTCCTTTTGTAGTTCTGTAATCTAAACATAAAATTGTATTCAAATTTAATAAAATATCACATTCACAAGGCTTACAACCTCAAGTTTCATTCTGCCTTCCTCAGAAATTTAAATGTAGGTTGGTTAAGGCGAACGATAAACCACCGATAGGTTAGCAGAGGAATCAAGGCAAATTAGGATTCAGGACAACCAGGAATCTGTGCAAAGACAGATGAAAAATATGAGGGAACAACATGATTAGAGGTAGAAAAGCACATTAATTGAGAAAAAAAACCTGCATCTGCAGGTTAGTGAGAATTTCTAACGAGCATGGTGGCATGATATAGATCATATGAAGCTAACCATAATCTTGAATAGGTCTGCATACATTAAAATTCTTCCTTTTTCCCACTAAAGTCCTAATAATTTCAATTTAGTCATCGCATTCGCTTAGAAGATCTAAATCCAGCACAAGATAATCCAAAAGATTCATATTTTTCCCAGCAAAAAAGGAACAAAAACTGAAGAAGGAAGAGAAAGGAAACAGGAAGTCTACCTCATGATGTTGACGCGGAGGTGGGAACGGAGTTCGTGGAAGAGGTCGAGCATCTGGCCGAGGTCGGCAGCGTTGCCGTGCGAGTAGAGGAGGGTGAAGCGGGCTAAGGGGTGGCGCCAGAAGGTGGCCACCACCCGGTTCCCGGCCTTGGTCTCCACCAGGTGCACCTCCACGTTCTTCCCCGGCGGTAGCCTCGACAGGCACAGCGGACCTTCTCCTCCCCCCTCCCGGAACACCTCGTACGTCGCCGGCTCCGGTGGGAAGAATGCGAATCGTGCCGCCATCGACGACGTCACGTTCCCCATGTCTCCTCCTCCTCCTCAAAGATCCCACCTTTACGCGAATCAATCACACTTTCCTCCTCCTCCTTCCTCCTCTCTATCCCACAAGCTTCTTTTTCTACTCCTCCTCCCTTTCTTCTTTTCTTTTGGTGCTGTTTTTGATGCTAATTTTCCTGAAACAGAGGGGAGAGAGACACAGGAAGGCGCAAGAGATTTCATGAAAGGTCGAGATGTAGAGAGAGAGAGAAGGGGATTGTATCTGAAACAGATTAAGAGCAATTAATAGAGGTGGGGATTGAATCTGATCAGGGAAGGGGATGGTGATGAGCTGGATCAGCTCAGCATCCAAGGGAGAAGAGCTGAAGAGGTACATCTCTCTCTCTCTCTCTCTCTCTCTCTCTCTCTCTCTCGTTCTCTCTGTGCTGCGGCTTCTATTGCCATCAAATGTCTTCTTCTGCTCTTGCACGGATCTTAACGCGGCAAAGCGGGACGATTGACGGCTTGGTTTTGGTCAAAGGGAGGTACGAGATCTGTCAGGCATTGCAGGGAGTCGAGAGTTATGGCCATCGTCTCCGACACAGCTCTACTTACGTTACATCATAATCTACGTTTAGATGTCGTGGTTGGTTGGATTTGGGGCTACCGGAGCTTTTTTTTTTTTTTTTTTTTTTTTTTTTAGATTGTAGTTAGAATTTATATATAATTTTTTTAATTGAATAAGAAAATATCGTATGTTAGTTGAGGAAAATCTTCTTTCTCATTATGTATAAATAAACGATGAATCAATTAAACTTTTTTTATTACTTCTTCCTATTTTCAACATATGTAAGTTTAATTTCCTATGAAGAAATGAGTACTAATCGAACAAGTGGATATATTGATGAATATTTATTAGTCCTATAAATAATGATTTTTATATGATTATTAATATTTTCTAAAATATTCTGTTATGATATCAAGTTTTACATGTTTCATGTACTATTAGTATAATTATTATGATATGTTGCCTAAAATAATAGTATGACTTTTCTAATCAAATTATATATATAGAAGGCTCTGCGCTAATATAATTCCTAGGACAATAGAAAGGATGAGACGTAATACTATATATATTGGGAATGATAATGCCTACATAAGAAATTAAAATAGGGAAGAGGAAAATATAAAGAATGCCTTAAGATGGAGTCTTCTAAATGTTGTATTCAAATTTTGCTGAATAAAAACTGTGGGGAAAAAAAAGGAAAAATCACATCAACTATTATGAATAGCATACCAAAAACATCTTGAATGTTGTGGCACAATCAAAGTACATAAATGATAAATTAGTCCAAGTGTTTTTTTATTTTGAAAATTATCATGTATATTTCTTAATATTATAACATAACTGATAAAATATTATTTTCATGACACCAGAAAAGTTAGATGAGAAGTGAAAAGCAAGTGACTAATTTTGAAGATAGAAAAGAGTAGTTAACATTGATTGATGTGCCCCAAATTATGTAGCGAGTGAATGAATTGAAGAATAGCTTTTAAGTTCCAACGACTCAGATTGTGTTTCCTAACCACAATAATAGATAACCCTTTGAATGATCACATTTTTAGATTATTCGATGGTAATCACAATAATAAATTATTTCATTCTACAAACATCAATCATAATAATATATCATGTATAATTTTACAGTAACAATTTGTCATAAGAAAGTTAGTATCATGCCGTCTAAATTTATCACATTCAAAGACATGAACCCATCATAAATCAAAAATATATTAAAATTCATCCAGAATCTAGACCCAAGATCTAAACTAACATTTGATGATACTGAAAAACATTCAAAGATCATTCATCCACAATCTAAATCTTACACCACATCACTCGATAATTCACAAAACTTAAGTTAATTTAATTAAAATATTAATCATACTTATAAAATCATCAGTCTCATAAATCTATATGAATGCAAAACCAATCATTTTTCACCACGTCATATGATTATAAAATTTAACATTCAAAGATTTCACGGTGAGAGATATTCTAACCTTTTTACATGATACATTAGTTTATATTTATCTATAATATTTATTATATACAAAAATATTCTTATATAACATCTCTCAACAAGAGTTGCACAAAATCTACATAGCTTTTCACTGTCTCTGCCTAGTCTAACTTCTTTATATGTGACAAACTAACCTGTAAAATTTATATAGCAATAGAGTGAGCATATAGAGCTTAGCAAGTGACTAACATATCCAAGACAAAGAAGGATAGTTTTCAAAACAAACTTAGTATCAGATAACAAGGCAAAGGTATAAGAATCCGTAGATAACATCTCATAATATACATAATTACAAATTATTTCATTCAAAATATACTTTGATCATAACAGTAGAGGAAGAGTAGTTGGAGCATATCATTGGTGTGAAGTATCTCGAAGCATATCAATGTCATATGAAATAATTTGAAGCATATTAACATAATATGAAATGATTTGGAGTATATCAAAGGCGTAAGAATGTTAAGCAGTATATCAATAGCAAACGAAATATTTCGGAGCATATAAATGATAATACGAAATATTTCAGAGCGTATCGAAGATGTATAAAGTATTTTGGAATATATCAATGGAATGTGAAATGATTCAAAGTATATCAAAGACGTAAGAATGTCAAGCAGTATATCAATTATCAATGGAATGTGAAATGATTCAAAATATATCAAAGACGTAAGAATGTCAAGCAGTATATCAATGACAAACGAAATATTTCAGAGCATATCAATGAGAATACAAAATATTTTGAAGCATATCAAAGATATATAAAATGTTTCGGAACATATCAAAGAAATGTGAAATGATTCGGAGCACATCAAAGGTACATAGGATATTTTAAAACATATCAATGAGAATACGAAATGTTTCAGAGCATATCAAGGATGCATAGGACATTTCATAATATATCAATAGCGTATGAAATGTTTCAGAATATATCAATAGCAAATGAAACATTTCAGAATATAACAATGATATTCAAAACATTTAGGAGCATATTAAAGATATATAAAATATTTTTTAAAATATATAAATGGTAAATAAAATATTTCGAAGCTTATCAAAGATGCATAGGTTATATTTCAAAGTATATCAATAGTATATGAATAATCTCAAAGCTTATCAAATGAATAATTAAGGAACAAAGCTCAAATATCATATCAAACATAACATTCATTTCATTTTTATCCAAATTGCTTAAATAAACTCATAAGCAATGCTTTGGATATCATATCAAAGATATAGAAGGTGAAGTTAGATCAGACAAAATATAGTACATCCATTTCTGGATGACCAATAGGCAGAAGTCTCCCACGTATGGGAGCTCTATCCACTCACATATGGGTGAAGTTAGTGGGGGCTGACAAAGCATCGTGGGCATTAAGCACAATACCCTTTATCATTTCTGACTAAGGTCCAAAATATCCCACAGACACTAGAGTACAAAAGGACATGAGCAATAAATTTGACATATATCGAAAGCATATATAGAATAATAAATCATACATTTGTCTAAATAAAATAGTATGATGTAGCATTGATTAATACATAATATATTCAGATATGTAAGGAAATCAAAGGCAAGAGCATCTAATAATTCAGTTTTGAAATGGATAAAGCAAGAATAGGCACAACTAATACAATAACTATTATGGTAGAATTCAGAAATCACATCTCAAAGTTATTTTGAATAATCAAATATACTTTAAATTACTCCAAAAGGATATATTTGGACAGCTAAATTAATTTAATTTCAAATGAAATAGATTTCATATAAATTGAAAGTCTCTACAAAAAGTTATAGATGATTTGGCAGTTAAACGTCAAGAATTATGATCCCTGTTTTACAGAATTCATAAGGTCTAACAAAATAGTAATTTTGATAGTCATTTGGACTTAGATCTTTCAATCATAGTATCAAATGAAATATCTATAAGCCTATTTTCTAATGAATCAGGTTTTATATAAATCAGAGACTGGAGATATAAGTAATCCAATGATGAAAGGTTAGAAGCTACAGATTCTGTTCAAAAGTTCGCTTTTGAATTGCTCTCGTGAGGGTTCTCCATGAGTATGCTTATACCAATTGTACCACTGGATTGCGTATCCTTCAAGTTAAATGGAGGCGATCTCTACCTTTGATTCCTCAAGAGTCCTGTGAAAATGAAAAAATCTTTCAGTATGTGAAATCCAACTAATCGGGTTTCCATCTTCCCACCTGGGAAACTCTACCCTTATGCGTGTGTATCCTATGTCCTACCCTTGATCACACTTTTCAGATCGACTCCCTTTGGAACTTTCACTATGTTGAGTTTTCTTGGGACTCTCTGATCGGCTTCTTCTAATTTCGCGGAGGGGCTCTTGAAATCTGTATAAGATTATCGAGCCTTAACTTTGTACCGAATCTCTGGATTGAGCCCTTTAATAAATGTTCCCAATAGTTATTTTTTGGACTAGCCTTAGGTTTGGTTTTAGAGGCGCTCAAATATGCTCTGGTACTCTTATATAGTAGAGGTCTGATTTTGCGGAGGGGCTCTTGAAATCTATCTTCCATATGAGCCTCGAAGGCTTTAAACCTTACATAAAGTGCATCATCTATATTCATCGTGTAGGATTATAGATCAATGATGTTTAGTTCTTTTTTTTACTGTTGAGTCAGGGGCATGAGTTTACGTCGTAGGGGAGGGGCAACGGTTGTTGCAGAGGGAGTTGGCACGACTAGAAGCGGCGAGCGGTTAGCGGGTAGCAAGGGTTGCGGCTAATGTTGCTATCAGTGGAGAAGAGTGGCTGGCAGCAGCGATTGAGAAGGAGAGCAAGGCAGGGGCATGTTTGAAAGCGGTTGCGACAGCGAGGGCCATAGCGGCAAGAGATGAGGTAGTGGTGGCATGAGGAGCGAAGGGAGGAACAGAGATGACCTCAGTAGCAGAGGAGGGCGTGCCTGAGGAGGTGGTTACAACGACTGCAACGACAGAGGAAGCAAGGTGCAATAGGCGCTACAGAGGGGGGCGGCTATGGCTACGAGGGAATATGACAGCAGTTGGAAGAGGCTGGACAGCAGCAGAGGGAAGAGAGGAATAGAGGTGGCTGACGGAGGAAGAGGCGACCAAGGGAGAGAGCAGTGGCGACGTGTGGCTGTTGCAGCAAGAAAGGAGGAAAGGAAGATTATGGTAGTGGCAGCAGTGGGTGGAAAAGCCGCAGAAAGTAGAGGAGATTAGAGGAGAGGGCAGCAGCAGCAGGTCGTGGGGAGGAGGCATAGATGGAGGATGATGACAACGTCGGCGATGGGCACAGGAGGAAGAAGACAATAGCTGACGGTTAAGGATGGCGGGGCGAGCGGTTGTTGCTATAAGGAAGGAAACAATGCAGCTGGGTAGTGATGGGGTAGCAAAGTCCGACGAGGGCTACGGCAAAGGAGAGTGACAGAGGGCTGGCCGGTGGCAACGGTGGTAGGGAGGCACGGGAGGAAGGCAGCACTAGAGGAGAAAGGGAGATGGTGGCTGGCGATAGGAGTAGGGGACGGAAGAGGGCTTGGTTGTGACAGAGGCGACTATGGTAGAGGGAAGAAAAGGCAACGGGGTCCGACGAGGAAGGGGAAGTGTAGGAGCAGCATCACTGTTGGTGCGGTTGAGACACAACGGGAAACAAAAGGCAGTAGTCGGTGACTACAGTGGAGGAGGGGCCGACTGGGAAATTGCTGCGAGCAAGGGAGTGAAAAAGGTAGCAGCCGATGGTCTTGGTGACAGACAAAAGTGCGGCTAGGCAGCGATGATCGGCAGTTAGCAACAACGGCAAGCGGTGGGATCAGCAAGGCAGAAGGGATGAAAAAGAGGACAACAGCGGGGCTGGCGGTTGAAGAGGTGACCAAGGTAGAGGGCAGCGGTGATGTGCGACTGTTGCAGTAGGAGATGAGGAGAGGAAGAGGGCTGGTAGCAGGTAGGTGGGAAGGAAGAAGGGAGAAGGTGCAGGGACCCTTCTTCTTCTTCCCTCTCTCTTTTCTTTCTCCTTTTCTTTCTCTTTCTCTCTTTTCTCCTTTTTTTTTTGGAAGATGAGGAGAAAGGAGGGGTGGCTACGGATGGTGACGATGATGACGTTGACGATGATGGCGGCAGTGATGACGATGATGAGAGGAGTGACCGTGGAATCACAACAGGAACACTAAGGATCGTGGCTCTAATACCAATTGATAGGACCCTAGGATTCTATCATGGAGGAAGAGGATGAAAAAGAGGGATAAATGATCTCTTCGAGGGGATCAGGCCTCCTAGATCACTTCGAGGGGATCTGTCTCTTAGGGTGTTACCTTTTGGCTAAAACTAATACTTCTTATTGATTGATCTCTATAAAAGAGTTTACAACCTTATTTATAAGGCTCTACCAAGAGTTTCACTAATCTTTGGCTCTTAACCAACTTGATAAACCCTTAATTAAAAATAATAACTAACTCAATCTCAACTGAAGATAAAAACCACTCAATCCACTCATAACTGATTTGATGAGATTCACCCGACCCATAACTGATTCTGGCTAATATGACTCAACCTGAATAGATAAACCTGACTTAGCTAGGGTCCTAATAGAAAAGTAGTGTTCTACTTTAGTCATGCATGTTACGGTATGAGCGAGACTAGTTTTTGCTAGGAAACCTTATCTGAAGCATCGCATGTATAATAAAAAATAAAAAATAAAAAAAACCAAAAAACTACGTAATATGTGTGTTAGATGTTTTATCTAGGGAGATCGTATATATTTGAAAACTCAGATCCAAAAAGAGAAGATGAAGAAGGTCAGATGTCCTCCTCTCTAGAGGTATCCACATAGTGGATTGATATAACAATGCTCCTCCAATTACAATGCAAAACTCATGGCTTTTGGATATATTCTTCATAGCTTTTTGTGCACCACCTTGGATTAAAGTGGAAGAAGAAATCTTTTCTTCTTCGCTGTCCTCATATATCATGAAGAGGGGTGGTCGGCTGAGAAGAAGAGAGAGTGAGGAGAATAGGAGGGGGGTGGCCAAGGTGTAGCTTATCCCCTTTCTTGGCCACCCCTAGCTCCTATTTATAAAGAAGTCTATTTAAACCATAATTGATCCTACCTTAGTAGATATTGTATCTCTATCCAATTATCCTCACTTCTTGGATTATTGGATCTCTATCTAATAATCTCAATTTACATCTAATTGAGGCTCATGCAAGGAATTCAGTAATGTTGGGTCTCATCCAATGAAACAAAAGTTTATTGGATAACTCATACCCAATTCTCTACTCACTGTAATATCCATCATATGTATGTGATCCTCTAGACCCAATCCTTCTGACTCTGAACTCTTTCCAACTTAATGAATTGTTATCTCATAACAATTCACTTAACTCTTCAACTATGGATGTACTATGCCACTATGCCATAGTCCCAAGATGGTACAAGGGGATTTAATTGATTAGACCTATCTGTTCTCAATTACTATCTATCTAAAGTCCCTCATCCATCTAATATCCCAATGACCATATATCGAGCATGGTACTATCATACCTTACACGGAATCCTTCTAAATCTCGTTCTAATTGAATTCTTCCAGAGAACTCATCTCTCAATCCAAATGACCCTAGCCAGGGATTTGCCTAAGCGAGAGCACACGAGTTATTTCTCTCATGATACTAAGAATGAACGATCCTTTATTGACATTCAATTACCTTCTTAAGGTTAGTTATCAATCCCGATAACTGACTATACCAGATTTGAAGCTTTCAGACCTATAAGTCTAACATCAAAGTACTCAAATAAGATATCATTAGTACCTCAAATTTAAGGACCAGATATATAACTGAGACTATAAAATTATTGTCGGATGTCAGGTATCATTAACCATCTAATATTTCATAAGCAGATCAATTAGTAAACTCATTTTCTAATAAGCATATGTACTATACCTTTAGTGTCCCTACACGAGCGGTTATGCGACTAGCCACCTCTATTATATAGATGAATATATAGTACACTGGTATATTCGGTTTAATGTCCCTCTCGAGTAACCTATGATTGAGATTATTTAGGGTCTATGTTTCAAAGATGAATTAATCTTATTATAGTGATCTCATCACGATCTAATTCTTATTACACAGATCCAAGAACATCACAGTATATGTAATATGCAACATAAAGTGAGAATATGTCATTAATAATAATAAGTAAAAAGATCGTACAACATGTTACACGTGTCATCACTCATGTGATTGACTTATAAGACACCTATAACCAGTAGTTTTAGGGTGTTACACAAGATGCCTCTTAAACAACTGAGTAATACAAAGCTAGCATCATTCATTATACTACCAACTCTCTAACTATGGTGTCAACTCCAACCAAAACAAGAAATAACTTTAAGTTTGACATTCACTACAATCATAAGTAGCTCTGTCATCCCAACAACAACAATTAGCAAAATGTCATCTACTAGCTTTGTGTTAAAATTGGACATAAAAAAAAAATTATCGATCTTGACCTAAGCCTATTGTTATGCCTAATTAGGCTCAAGCAAATATTATCACTAGTTCGATTATCAATCCAAACAATTGGATTGTTGACTTTACTGCTTTCTATGATATCATTTTTTATTGATAGAATTTATATATTCACTTCTTTCAAATGAGCAGAGCTCAGATGTACGGGAGTGAGGGCAGTGCTTGTAAGTAGAGACCCTTGTTTCCGACCCTCACTCAAGACTGAAGTCAACAAATACTCCATTTATTTTTCAGACATCAATCAGATAATTAATTGCATTTCATATATGCTATTTGGATTGGATTATGGAGAATAACAATGGAATACGCAATAAGCTATGGATAATTGTGCCTCAATTCCTTTTCAAACGCATCTGTATACTAAAAATTGACTATAGTAGCAATGAAGATATCATCACTAGCGATAGTAATAGAGTCCCTATCACTTATACTGATTTAATGATAATTTATAAACCATTACTTTTAAACTCGATAATGAATTGTGTGTACCTATTATCAAAAGTAATTTTATTTTTTCTCTCAATTATGTAAACAAAATAATACTTCTATTGAGTTCTTTCGTAACTCAGTTTTTGTACATGATCTAAACACGGAAGCATAATTGGTTTGAGACCAGAATAAAAATAACGTATGTGAGTGGTCATCACTACCAACTTTACAAATCACCCAACCAATTACTCTTACTTTAGTTGCTTCTCCAACTGGTGTTTGGCATCATTGCTTTGGTAATCCATCATTCTACATTCAACAATAGCTAATATCTCGTTACTCTCTTTTAACTTCCAAATCAACTAAAGCTTTTACTCATTATGATTCTTGCCTTAGTAATAAAAGTCACATGCTATCTTTCAAAAATTATTCTCTATTCAACTTAAAACTACTTTAAATTGTTTACATCAATGTCTAGGGTTCTACTCCAATCACTTCTGTTAATAATTTAGATTTTATCATTTTTATATGTTACTTCATTAAATATATATTACTTTATTTTCTTAAATATAAATATAAAGTTACCATAGTATTTGCTAATTTTTAAAAGTGATTGAGAACTTTTTTGAATTTATAGTTAAAATAGTTTGCTTTAATAAAAAGGATAAATACTAAGCTATAATAATATATCTCTCATCCTATGGTAGATAACATCTCAAGTCACCACCACACATATCTCAACTAGTTGACTCTGCCAAATAAAAGCACCAACACCTAGTTGAAACTAGTGTCACCCTCTTACACTAAGTCTCTACGCCACTAGCCTTTCAGACATAAGCTTTTTAACGTATGGTCAACCTCATTAATTACATGCTCACTCCAATCATATAAAACCAATCATCATTTGAAAGATTATTTTATAAAATTTTAAATATTTAAAAACTTAAAGGATTTGATTATTTATGTTATCCCTGACTATGCCTATATGCTTCACATAAAGTTAACACCAAGATCCATGTATCTTCATCGAGTACACCCTTGAATATAATGTTTTTTGATGCTTCGATATTCAAATTCATAAAGTCTTTGTATCATGTAATATTATTTTTTATTAAGTCTATCTTTCCTTTCCAAAACCTTGCTCCTTCAATAATGAGAGTCACTATGGTAACCATTCATCACTAAGTTCATATGGGTATATCTTAAACCCCCTCAAAAGCATCTCTTACTAAATTAACCACTAGCTCTCCTCTAGACCTCTACCCCCTTATTACTCCAGTTTAAAAGCACCTTACCCTTTCTATAACTACTTCATCCATCTCTCTACTAGCTTACTCTATAATGCTTGATAAAGCAATGATATCTTTGTTCTTTCATCTACAAAGTGATACTAAAGTGCATTTACCTAAACAAGTACATGTCACTAACTTATCACTAATTTTTAAACCATCAACACAATTCAATAATACTATCGAGCTTGAATATCACATCCCAACATACTCCAAAAATGAT
This sequence comes from Ensete glaucum, assembly GCA_021527575.1. Classification (NCBI taxonomy): domain Eukaryota; kingdom Viridiplantae; phylum Streptophyta; class Magnoliopsida; order Zingiberales; family Musaceae; genus Ensete; species Ensete glaucum. Next base: position 25,316,101 of record CM038558.1, on the reverse strand, counting down.
ATTTTCAAACTACGTTAAATCCTTGGTCTTTACATTATCATAAGTTCTCCACTCGAAGGATTAAGTCCAAAATGTAAGATTATGTGACCCTTTATTAATTAAATAAGATATATTATAGATTATTTAGATTCTGATAAAAGATATTAGCTAATATTAAATAAAGTTCATATTATATTGGGATATTTTATGGGATGCCCTTGATGGAAGGAACTCTCATAATAACTTACCCTAGACCCTCTGCTCTCGCCTATAAATAGATAGGACCTACTATAAACCCAACGCACAGAAAGGCACAAAACGTCAAAAGGGGTGAATAGACCAAGAGATTATGGTTATCCTCTTGATCTTTCAAAATCATCAATTAAGGTGGTCTTGTGAAAGGATAGGAAGAGAGGAGAAGGGGTCTAGATCCATTCTAGTTTCCTCTTGCAGATCGATATCTCAACGTTATTCAGATCCGACGGGCGGTGCTATTGAAGATCTAATTGGATCTCAATAAGATGACATCTAAAGGTACGCATCATAAATAGATATAGTATTATTTTACTTTAATCCTGGCATAATAGTTTTTTCTACATAATAGTTTGCATGATTATAGTTTTTATGCCAACAATTGGTATCATTAGAGCCTAGGTTTTGAGATAAAAAATATTAGATATATTATTTTTGTTTACAATGCATTGATATGAAAATCTTATTAATATGTTTTCATATCTGTTAATTTTAATCGTTTGCTTGCGAGCGATCCTTGATGGTCGTTGTGTATTAAAGACGTAACAATCTTATCGTATTTTTTTTGCGGATCGCGGTACGGCATGTCGATAGGTGAATCGCCACCAGGCTGAGCAATCAGCGTCGATGGGGCGAGGCGCGACCTACGCCGATGGCCAGTAGCCCACCGCGTCAGCGGCGCTGGCGGCGGCACGAGAAGAAGAGGTTAGGGGCTTTTTTTCTTCTCCTTAAGAAAATTATAGTTTTGCCATTGAATCAAAAATTATAGTTTTGCCATTAAATGTAAAATTACGATTTTATCACTCTGCTCAAATTATAGTTTTGTCATTCATTGAAATTATAATTTTACCCTTTCACTGAATAGGATTATTTTCAGTTTTACCCTTGTGATTTATTAATCCTATAATCTTTTAAAATTTTTTTTAATTCTTTTATATTATTTTTTTAAATCACAGTTCTATCATTATAAAATTAAGAAATTTTGGTTATTTTTTCAATTATAAAATTGATTAATATATAATCTAATAAGATTTAATTATGATTATATTTTGATTATTCAATGATTATATTTTATTTTTGATCAATTTATTTAATTGGACTTATGGGCTTCTCCAATTAAATAAAATTAATTAGTTAAAAATATAAATTATTATTTATTTATAGTTTTCTCATATGAATTATTAATTACATATATTAAATCCAATTATTGGTTTTTCGATATTTATTCAGTTATTTACATGCAAATATTAGTAATTATGAAATAATATTTATTTTTCACATAAATACATGATTTATGTATTATCATGATTACAGTTATCATATGAGTTTTTTTTTGCTGATTAAGTGTTCAATAATTATTATGGTTGTTATCCTATTATTGAATTGTCTCAGCATGAATTAGTTTAAATAAACTTGATGAATATTATTTGTAGTTTATCTCCTTAAGTTATTTACATGCAAATATTAGTAATTATGAAATAATATTTATTTTTCACATAAATACATGATTTATGTATTATCATGATTACAGTTATCATATGAGTTTTTTTTTTGCTGATTAAGTGTTCAATAATTATTATGGTTGTTATCCTATTATTGAATTGTCTCAGCATGAATTAGTTTAAATGAACTTGATGAATATTATTTATTGTTCATCTCCTTAAGTTATACATGATCGGTAGCTACCAAAATAGCATAAGATAATAGGCTTATAGGATATGAAATACAATTAAAGTCTTGTCATTCATAGGACAATTTAATTTATTTTTTATATTACTGCATTGGTCTTGTAGTCACCAAAGTGGCCTAGATCAATGATTTATAAAATTACATTAAGGAACAAGTCCTCAATGACATTAAGGAAATAATATTCAAAATTATATGTATAATTAGGAGATTTAGATAATCCCAAAGGATAATCTATTTCAAATAATTATGTGATGAGGTATGATGATACTGTTTTGGATATCCTTTTAGTTTAGAATTGTATACCCAAAGGTAGCAAAACTATTCCACAAGGATGATATCAGTCCTCCATAAATGATCTTGTGTGAACACTAGATATGTCAATATTTTTACCCAAAGGTTAAATATTGATGATATCAATAGTTCATCATATTTTGGTAAAACTCAAAGCATTAATGTTATTTTATATTCTGTAGTGGTATTTTCGTCCATAAATTCTCATGCTTCTAGTGGCCCTGTACTCTCTGGATTAAATTATTCAGAATGGTTAGAGTACGTGCAATTTACATTGGGCGTATTATATCTCGATTTGGCATTGCTTGTTGAAAAACCCACAGAATTAACTTATAAAAGTACTGTAGAACAAGTCAATAAAATAAAGGCTTGGGAAAGATCTGATAGCCTCAGTTTAATGTTCATAAGGATGACAATTGCAAATAATATAAAGACTACATTACCAGTTATATCTAGCGTACGTGAATATTTAAATATTATTGAAGACAGATTTAAATCTGCTGATAAGTCATTGGCTGACACATTAATGAAAGAACTGACTACAACTCAGGATGATGGTACTCGAGGAATTCAGGATCACATCCTCAATATGACTGACAAAGCTACCAAACTTAAGACGTTGGGAATGAATGTTGATGAATCTTTCCTTATGTAGTTCATTCTTAATTCTCTTCCTTCTCAATTTAGCCCATTCAAGATTCACTACAATACAAATAAGGATAAGCGAGACTTGAATGAGTTAACTAGTATGTGTGTTCAGAAAAAATTAAGATTAAAGCAGGAAAGTTCATATAATGTACTGACAACTACTCAAGGAGTTGGTAACAAGAAAAGAAAATCGAAGCATCATCCATCGAAGAAATTTGTCGAGTCTAGAAGTGTTATACAAACTATTGAAAAGAAAGCTATTACAGTAAATTGCTTCTTTTATGGCAAGAAAGGACATGGAAAGAAGGATTGCATTAAATGTAGGACTTGGTTCGAAAAGAAAGGTATAAACTCAACCTTTGTATGTTTTGAATCAAACATTGCATAAGTTCCTTCTAATACATGGTGGATTGATTCTGGCACTTCAACTCATGTTACTAATAATATGTAGGGATTCCTTTCAATCCGAAAACCAAAAGAACATAAAAGATTCATAATTATAGGAAATCGTCCAAAAGCAAAAATGATATCAGTAGGGACTTATCGCTTACGCCTAGAGTCGAGTCATCTGATGGATTTGAAAGACACATGTTTTGTTCCTATAATTTCTAGAAATTTAATTTCTCTGTCTAGAATTGATGAGTTAGGATACTGTGTTTCTTTTAGTAATGGTAAACTCAGCACATTTTATGATTCAATAAATTTTGGTTCTAGAATTCTGTGTGATGGTTTGTACAGGATTAATTTGAATCTTGAGTTTACAAATACATTATTGACCCTGCAATCAAGTATTGGAATGAAACATAATTCCAATAATAAAAGATCTTCTATATTGTGGCATAGACATTTGGGGCATATCTGTAAGGAAAGAATTGAAAGATTAGTGAAGGATAATATTTTAAAAAATTTAGACTTCATTGATTTTGATATTTGCATAGATTGCATTAAAGGAAAGCAAACTAAGCATATAAAGAAAAATGACACAAGAAGTAAAGAACTTCTTGAAATTAAATATACTGATATCTGTAGACCACTCCATATTCCTTGTTTTAGTGGAGAAATGTATTCCATCATATTTATAGATGACCTGTCCAGATATGACTATGTTTATCTAATACATGAAAAGTCTTAAGCTGTTGACATTTTTTAAGTGTACATAAATGAGGCTGAGAGACAATTAGATAGAAAAGTTAAAATTATCAGATCTAACAAGGGTGGTGAATTTTATGACAGATATGATGAATCCGGTCAGAATATTGGTCCTTTTGCTATATTCCTAGAACAACGGGGTATTTGTGCTTAGTATGCATTACCAGGTGTGTCATAGTAGAACAATATTGTTGAAAGGCGAAATCATACTCTTATGGATATGGTTAGGAGCATGATGAGTTATTCCTCTGTACCTGAGTCAATGTAGGGTGATGCTCTTAGGACAACTATGTATATCCTGAACAGGGTTCCTAGTAAATCAATTCCATCAACTCCATTTGAGTTATGGACTAGTAGGAAATCCAGTTTGAGACATTTACATATTTGGGGGTGTCCTGCAGAGATAAGAGTATTCAATCCACATGAAAAGAAATTGGATCCAAGAATAATTTCTGGATATTTTATTAGTTACCCAGAAAGATCCAAGGGATATAGATTTTATTGCCCTAATCATAATATGAGGATAGTAGAATCTGGTAATGCAAAATTCCTAGAAAATAGTAAAATCAGTGGGAGTCAAAAGTCTCGAGGGATTAATTTTGATATTAAGGAGATTCAGGCTTCTTCTCCTATATTATCCCCATTCGAGAAATTATTGTTCTTCAAATCAATGAGAGAATTGATGGGGGTGAACAACAAAATAACATTGATGAATTCTCACATGATGTTGATGTTGCCGCTAATAGTCCTGTAGAACAATCACAATTGAAAGATTTGATAAGATTTCAAAGAAAAAGAAAACATGTCATTTCTCATGATTATGTGGTATATATACAAGAATCAGATTTTGATATAGGAATGAAAAGAGACCCCTTATCATTTTCACAAGCCATAGAAAGTAATGATTCTGAAAAATGGTATGATGCAATGAAAGACAAGTTAAAATCAATGGATCAGAATAGTGTTAGGGAACTCGTTGAATTACCCAATAATTGTAAAAGAGTCGGTTTTAAATGGGTCTTTAAGATTAAACGTGACTCTGTGGGTAATATCGAACGATATAAAGCTAGAGTTATGGCCAAAGGTTTTTCTCAAAAAGAGAGCATTGACTACCATGAGACCTTCTCTCCAGCTTCTCGAAATGACTCATTGAGAATCATCATGGCATTAGTAGCTCATTATGATCTTGAGTTACATCAGATGGATGTGAAAATAGTATTTTTGAATGGGGATTTAGATGAGGAAATCTATATGGAACAACCTGAAGGATTCATAGAAAAGAGAAAGAAAAGTTGAGCTTGTAAACTGAAGAAATCCATTTATGGCCTTAAACAAGCTTCCAGACAATGATATATAAAGTTTCATGATACCATTACTTCCTTCAGATTTAAGGAAAATACTGTTGATCAGTGTATATATCTGAAGGTTAGTGGGAGTAAGTTTATTATATTAGTCTTATATGTGGATGATATATTGCTTGCCAGTAGTGATCTTGGTTTATTGCATGAAACCAAAATATTTCTCAATAAGAACTTTAAAGATGGTTGATATGAATGAGGCATCCTATGTTATTGGCATTGAGATATTCAAGGACAGATCTTAAGGTTTGTTAGGATTGTCTCAGAAAGATTATATTAATCGTATCTTGGTAATGTTTAATATGCAGCTTTGTAAAGCTAATGATACACCTATTACTAGAGGTGAAAAATTCAGCCAAGACTAGTGCCCGAAGAATGACTTAGAAATAGATCAAATGAAGAATATTCATTATGGGTGCGCAATTGGAAGTTTATTATATGCTCAAATTTGTACAAGGTCAAATATCAATTTTGCAGTGGCAATGCTGGGTAGATACCAGAGTAACCCAGGAATGGAACATTGGAAAGTTGCAAAGAAAGTAATGAGATACCTGCAAGGGATAAAAGATTATATGCTAATATATAGGAAATCAGATCAGCTTGAAGTGACGGGATATTCAGATGCTGATTTTGTAATTGCCCCGATAGTAGGAAATCCACTTCAGGATTTGTGTTTATGCTGGCTGGTGGGATAATTTCTTAGAAAAGTATAAAATAATCACTTATTGTATCATCTACGATGGAAGCTGAATTTGTGGCATGCTTTAAGGCCACAAATCAAGCTTTATGGCTATGAAATTTTATCTTAGGGCTTGATGTAGTCGACTCAATTGCCAAGCCGTTGAAGATATTTTGTGATAATACTGTAGCAATTTTCTTCTCTAAGAATGGCAAGTACTCAAGTGGTTCTAAGCACATTGAGATAAAGTACTTGGTGGTTAGAGAAAGAGTCTAGAAATAACAATTGTCAATTGAAAATTTGAGCACAACTATGATGATTGCTGATCAATTTGCTAAAGCTTTGCAGTATAAAACATTTAAAGAACATGTTCTTAGAATGGGGCTTGTGAGCAAGCTATAAAGGATATGGTGATGTATGTTTAAGTGAATGCTATTATTGACATTTTTTTTGAATAATTAAAGTTATTTGTTTCTGCTATCCTGTTTGTGTTTATGTTTATGCATATTATGGTTGAATGCTAGAAACAGGATTATCTTGATAAGATAAATTACAAGGGTCATTATAGACTATATAAGGAAAGACTAATAGTGTTGTAGTACATAGAAGGAAGTGTGACATTGATGACATACAACCGTTATAACTTAATTGATAGTTGGAGTGAATATAGTATTATTATGCTTATTGGACTTATTGGCTTATTTTTAAAAATCATGACCATATATAAAATATTTTTTAAAATTTTCAAAATCCAGTTATATAAAATTATTTTTAAATAAATTTTATTTTATTTATTTTGATTTTGGATATCTTTTATATCTTATCAATTAATGGGCCAAGTGGGAGAATGTAAGATTATGTGGTCCTTTATTAATTGAATAAGATATATTATAGATTATTTGGATTCTGATAAAAGATATTAGCCAATATTAAATAAAGTCCATATTATATTGGGATATTTTATGGGATGTCCTTGATGGAAGGAACTCTCCTAATAACTTACCCTAGACCCTCTACTCTCGCCTATAAATAGATAGAACCTACTATAAACCCAAAGCACAGAAAGACACAGAATGTCGAAAGGGATGAATAGACTAAGAGATTATGGTTATCCTCTTGATCTCCCAAAACCATCAATTAAGGTGATCCTGTGAAAGGATAGGAAGAGAGGAGAAGGGGTCTAGATCCATTCTAGTTTCCTCTTACAGATCGATATCTCAGCATTATTCAGATTCGACGGGCGATGCTATTGAAGATCTAATTGGATCTCAATCAAATGACATCTAAAGGTACGCATCGTAAACAGATCTAGTATTATTTGATTTCAATCCTGGCATAATAGTTTTTTTCGCATAATAGTTTACATGATTATAGTTTTTATGCCAACACAAAAATATTGGCATAAAATCATGTGTAACCAATATGATATCCTTTTCCACAATGCCACATGGTCCCTTGTGCTATCTAACCTCATACAAAATATTATCAAGTATAATTAGATTTTTTAAATTAAGTGAAACCTGATGAATTCATTATCGGATATAAAGCACGTTTAGTAGCCAAATGGTTTTACCAACGACCAAGTGTTGATTTCATAGAAACCTTTAGTGTGATCGTTAAACTGATCATAATTCAACTCATCCGAAGTTTGGCTATCACGTAAGGCTAACATGTATAACAACTAGATGTTACCAATGTTTTCCTGTGAGAGAAATTAACTAGAGATGTCTTTAGACAATAATCTCCTAGCTTCATTTACTTTCAATATCCAACCTATATTTACAAACTATAGAAAGTTATTTAATATCTTCGTCAGCTCCAAGTGCCTATTATGATGAAATAGGTTCATTTTTTTATATTAGTTGGCTTTGTCAACTCTGAATTTAATAGATCTTTATTCCTACTATAATAAAAGGGATGTACTATATATCTACTAGTTTTTGTAAATAACATTGTCCTCACATACAATAATTTTATAGATATTAGGTAATTCCTAAGCAATTGACAAATTAATTCTCCATTAGAGATATAAGAATCTTAAGTTATTTTCTAGGAGTTGAGATAACATTTACATCTTCGAGTCTTTTCCTCTTTCAATAAAAGTACATTCAAGATCTATTATTAAAGATGAACAAGTAAAATATAAAAGAAAATTATTATCTCACTCTCCTTTACTAAGTCACTCAAAACTATATGATAGTAGTTCTATTATGGATCTATAGGTGTTTAGTTCTTTATAATACTTATCTCTTACTCGTCTAGATATTTTATTTATAGTAAACTAAGTTATCATTATACTAAAATGTATCATATGATATGTTAAAAAGGTTTTCAATTGTGGACTTTTTTTTTATAAATACTCGTCTTTCCATTGATGTTGATTAGATATATAATATTAAGTATAAAACATTTACATCTATTTATATTATCTTTGTTGGAGTAAATCCAATTAGTTAAAATTAAAAAAAATAAAGCATAATTGCAAGATGCATCATAGAAGGTGAAAACTAAGCCATTACCATCAAAGCTACAAAGTTAGTTGGATCACCAATCTACTACATAGACTTAGCATCACCTCTTAATCCATTTTAACAATATATTGTGATGATGTTAATGTTATTCATTTATGCTTCAATCTTATATTTGACGAGACATATTATCATAGGTTTTCACTTTGTAGATATAAATTATATATTTCTCATGTTCATATTTTTGATTAACTAGCTAACTCCCTCACAAAATCACTTGCTCATGTTCATATTTCTGATTAACTAGCTAACTCCCTCACAAAGTCACTTGCTCATAACGTATTCTAATTATAACGTTTCAAGATTAATATTATTGATAGAAGTTAAATTTTATAGGACCATAATAAAGGAATATGATAAAGATAATATAAAATTATTTTATATTATTTACATGATCATCAATTAATCTATAATTTAAAGATAATCATGATATGATAGATGTGCATGATCTCAGCACATGATTGAGAAAAAATTACTCCTCAAATCTATATAAATATACATTACATCAGTGAATAAATCATCAATTGTTCACAACAAAATTTTCAATTATTACTAATAAAATAATATATATATTAAAAAAATAACTACTCCTAACATAAATAGAGTCACTTGAAGCTGAGCATCAACACCAACTAATAAATGCTGATTAAGATAACTTTATTATGCTATGCTAATTAACCATCGGATATCTCAACAAGATGCTTCCCTTGAACAAGATAGAGTGACATTTTTGTCTTTGAAGATGACGTGCATGAAGAACACTTTTAAACAATTCTGATGTAGCTATATGATTCTTAGCTCAGACTATTGATTGAAATTGGTGACTATTTTATCATCTTCTACGACATGGATTGCCCTAATAAACATGATCACTATCTCTCTTCTGTGATTGTGCTCTTTTCCCGTTATCTTCTTAGCTGGATTCATGTCTTTTCTCCCACCAAGTCATTGTAAACGCAGCCATGGATATCCTCTTTACTAGTAAACTATTTGTATTTAAGAATGCTCTTGTTCATCCCATGGCATCTTAATCATAACACCTGTTAGCTGTTAAGATTCTTACTATTATTAAATAGTTTTATCATTAGTTCAATATTTTTTCTAAGTTACTCCATGAGTTCAAAATTTTTTTGGTGACAAAGAGTAAGTAGTAAAGTTGGGATCAAGACTTTGTAATCAATAGTCAACTTGTTTATCATCTAAACTAATTGATATTTTTACAATTTATTAAATTAGATGGTGAACTCTTTATTCTTGATAAATGAGTAAACTATTATTTGATCAATGTTTTAGGTATAAAATTTATTATATGAGTTTCGAATCCTCTATATTTAGTTAGTGGATATGGTACACTATCATCAAATTAATATTTTAGATGTTAAAATTTATTAAATAAAATTTTAAGCTCTTAATCTTTAATAAGTGAATCTAGTATATTATTATTACTGAATCAACATTTCACATATATATATCTGTGTGTATATATATATATATATATATATATATATATATAATTTAACGAATACTTTCAATCTTGATAATGAATCTGACACATGACAACCCATACTTTTTACGTGTAAAAATTTATTAGGTGATATTTTGAATTAGCAGTGTTAGTAAATGACACTCTATTTAAACTATATGTATAGAAAATCCTTCTAGAAATTACTGCATCAGAGGACACAAGTGGTTTGAAGGAATAATGGTGCAATTGAGAAACAATAGTTCCTGGACAACAAGCAATAATTATTTTTTTTGGGGGACATGAGGACATTATTTTTAGGCCAATCTTATTCAACTCAGCACAAGCACTAAAAATCTTTATTTAGGAGAGTAATTACATGTTCAAATAAATATATTCTTCTAGAGGACCTGTATGCAATTTAAAAAAAAAATCTTTATATATCAAGAAATCCAAATCTGTTATCACCACTATATGTCAAAAAAAGGGGTTCCATTTTAAATTTTAATTCTGAGGTACAACTAATCAATGTCATTTGTATCTAAAATATTACTTGACTCGCTTTTAATGACTTCTTCTTATAAATATTTTAGAGATGCCGATTAATATGGCTAGTAAAAACATTTTCAGGTCATTCCAAAATATTTGGATTAGATTTATCTTTATTATTATTTATTTATTTATAAAAAAATAAAACAAGAACCTCTTGAAAGAAATCCCCAATCTGTCATTCCTGGAAGCTTCAGTATAGTTGAGCAACAACATTGGGATCCTTTCCTCCACCGCTCCAACGCCCACCCCTCCCGCCCCACCCCCAATTCTTCTTTCCTTCTGCTTCACATATGCGCATCTCCTCCTCCTCTCGACATTCCAGGAAGAAGGCATCCCAAAACTTTTTGTGTGTGTGTGTGTGTAAAGAAAGGGTAATAAATAATCTGTGCAGACCAGACTGACTGCAAGAACTCATCATCATGATCAATGCCTCAGGCCATTAAATTTTGTTTTGTTTTGTTTGATTCTCGATTTAGGATAGGTGAATCAAATGTATCATCAAATTGATACTTTGAAAAAATAAAAATAAAAATAAAAATTCTAAACCTCGATCTATCATCAGATTAATATTTAATTAAAAACTTGATATAAAAATTATTATCAGACTAATATTTTAGATTTTAATCTAACATAAAGATAATTAGTTTAGATACAACATAATCCCCAAGGTTGATGTTATTAATCGTGCTGATCATTCGTATCAAAATAATACTGACGACTCTTCTCTAAAAAGCTAGTTGCTATGGAAGTTTCATCTATAAATGAACCCCCTCTCCCCTCCCCTCCCCTCTCCCCTCCCCCCTCGGTCTATGAATCGATGAATATTTTATATTTTTTATAAATATTTTTATTACAAGTTAAGTTACAATTATATATATATATATATTTATGCTCTCATTTATTTTTATTTATTAATTTATGTGTAAATACAACATGCAAGCGTGCACCAGCTCACCGGCTCGTGTCTTTCCAAAATACCCCCTATCACTTCAATTCCTCCCACCTGTGTCCCCATCCGCTTCTCACTCTCGAGTAGCAGGGGATAAAGGAGCGAGTTTTACCGGACCAAACTGAGGCCGAGATAGTGGATCGCTCGCCACCGCCACCGTCGCTGCTGTGATCCGTCGTCGGGTCGGGTGCCTTCTCCGGTTCCTCCTCCTCCTCCGGTGCCGCTGCCTCCGCCGCCGTATGATGTTCGTCAGAGGGCCCTCGCGGAAGCGGCGGTCGGGGGCGGTCCCCGTGTACCTCAATGTCTACGACCTCACCCCCATCAACGGCTACGCCTACTGGCTCGGTCTCGGCGTCTACCACTCCGGCGTCCTAGGTGAGCTCCGATCCGCGCACGACGGCCCCGATTCGGGTGATAGCGGTGATCGGGATGGGTCTTCTTTAGGGTTTGGCTAAGCTATTTCTGCTGGCAGTGCACGGGGTGGAGTACGCTTACGGGGCCCACGAGCACCCGACGACGGGGATCTTCGAGGGCGAGCCGCGGCAGTGCCCAGGGTTTACATTCCGGAAGTCGATCCTGATCGGGCGCACCGATCTGGGGCCGCGGGAGGTGCGGGCGCTCATGGAGGAGATGGCCACGGAGTACACCGGCGACACTTACAACCTTGTCTCCAAGAACTGCAACCACTTCTGCGACGAGGCCTGCCTCCGCCTCACCGGCAAGCTCATCCCCAAGTGGATCAATCGCCTCGCCAAAATCGGTATTCCCCTTCCCCTCAACCCCCCAAATCCCTGCTTTCTCCTCCCCAAAGATTCGATTTTTTACGGTGGTATCCCGACGGGCGCCAGGGTACCTGTGCAACTGCGTGCTGCCGGTGCAGGTGGCGTCGGTGAGGCAACGAGCGACTGACGAGGGAAAGGGCGGCTCTCGAGGCGGCGGCGTCGAGAAAGAGAGGAGGACGCTGAGGAGCAATTCCACCAACAGCTCATTCACCACCACCGCCGCTTCTTCTTCCGACGACCCTCCCACTAGAATCTCTCAGCCGGTGGTCACCGTCTCCTCTCGCTCCGCGGCGAGTAGGAGCCGCCGCCCTTCCTTCTCCTCCTCCGTAGGAACCTCCTCCACCTTGACGGTCTAACCTCCGCCACCGCCTCGCCGACGGCGAAGGTCACTTTTACATACAGGCATGTTTCTTGTGCCAGGTGTCAGTAGAGCACCGAGAGAGCACGGTAAGTGCTGCTTGAGGGCAAGCAACGGATCCGGTGTTTACCCGTCACACGTGCGAGTCAAGATGGCCGTCCTCCTCTTTGCAATCGTGACCCTTTCCTTCCTCGTGCCCATCATGCTGGTGGGGGTTTTGTGCGTATTTTTTTGAGAGAGTTGGTTGTCTTCTTCGAAGTGGGTTTGGGGGAAAGCGTAGATGGTGGTGGTGGGGATGGAACTCTTCCATTGATGGGATATGTCATATCATCCATGACACTAATCACTCTTAACAGTGATGAACAATAAGATTATTATAGTTGGGAATCTGTATGATTTGGCAACATCGAAAAGAGACGGAAATATATTTAGTGGGATCTTGGTAAAAGCAGATTTATATAGAGATTATTATAAGAGAGAAGATTATGTTTTTTTTTTTTGTAGCATTCTGGTGCAAAAACTTCATCATTTTTACTCTTTGCCAATATAACAAGTTAAAAACATAGCTGGACTACCATCTTTGCTTCCTCAATTTTGTTTCTATTCAAGAGAGAGAGAGAGAGAGAGAGAGAGAGAGAGAGGGAGAGCAAGCAATGGATTATTTTTTGCAGGTATGCGAGAAGAATGATACATACTACAGGCCATCATCCTTTTTGGTCCGAGTACAGATCCAACTCAGAAAGAGGGAATGGAGCCCTAATCCATGTTCATTCATTCTGGTGTAGAAACGAGTGGGCTGGTTTTATTTAGTGGCCTTCAGAAGCGGTAAGGGGGGAGGGGGAGGGGGCGGCACATTGCCTCCGTTTCAGGGTTGACGGCTGACCTAATTCAATGTGAAGGTTCGGACCAATCACCAAACTCCTCTGTGTCTCTTCTTTTCTCATTCCAGTAGATGGATCAGAACATCCTATCAAAAAGCCTTTGCAAGGCAAAAGTGGTCAACCCTTTCTTTGTAGGTAAATCTCCAAAGCAATTCAGATTTTTCAATAGCCCGGCTCACATAAAATAGTTCCAAATTATCTACAAACTGTCGTCAGCATTTATATGTTTTCAGTCAAAATCTACGGAGGATTGTTGCCATTCTTTGTTTGAAACCCAACCCCCCCCCCCCCCCTCCATCGAAATTTTTGGTGTTCTCCAAAGCTCCCATTCCTCGAGAAACAAACAAATATCCTCACACACCCATACAAACTAGTTGGTACGAATCTTCCTTCCTTCCTTCCATTACTGACGAACACCTCAATTCTGACTGCTGGAATTCTTTCTTTCTTTTCTGTTCGAGTAGGGAGGGCTACATAACTTATGCAGATTACGTGTCAAATGTGTTTGTGAGATGAATCCAATCCAGGGAGGCAAGAACCTGGTGGTATTCATTCCTCTCGAGGCATTATTACTTTGGATTCTACTAGTTGGAAATACTGGAACGAGCAAAAGTGTTCCAGGAGTTGACCACCGAGCTCCACGGAGATGTGTTGTATCCGATGCTTCTCTAGGTAACTCGAACTCCACCTCTTTTGTGGTCACTCGCTTTCACAAACCACTTGCCCTCTCTTCGTTGCTCCCTTCATCCGCCTGTGTTCACTTCCGAGTCGATGACCATCAGTAGACACATTTCTTTTCGTGTTTGATGGTCCCTTCATTGATTTCTCCCAAGTGTTCTGTTGCTTGTGGAGAGAGAGTCTCTTAAAGCTTTTCTATTTCTAGTTACAAAGAAAGCTTTTTGGGTGGGCACTTGGCTTTCTGCTCTCCAACTCATTCCCTTGGACAGGTACACCCGAATGGATTCTAATACAAGACAAGAATTGACACCATTATCATGGAACAAGATGATGTGATATGTTCCATTGCATGTACTCACACTTCTTAAGGGTTTTCTTTACCATGATGATCATGCTATCCCTTTTTCTCTTTTTTTTTTGGGGAAATGGCTGGTAGTGACACTGCCGCATCTTATTATTACCTTGTGGAGTGTATTCACTGCATTCTTCAAAACAGGGTTTACCAAACGATAGAAGATAAAGCAAGATGAAATAAATAAAGAATTCTGATAGTTCAACAGATGCATTCAGTGACATATTTGAATATTTCCAAAATGCAGGTATCAAAATGGAATATGGCCAACTAAGCATCATATTAAAAAAAAAAAAAACCTTAAGTGGTTATAATATTTATTCTCTTTCAGATACTGAGTTAATGTCGAAATCTTATATTGATATTTCAAAGCTTTTATTTATCGTTTTTTTTTTTTTTTGATGTCTTCTCTCCCCAGTAAATAGGCCGTCAGTTAAATGAACTCCCGGCAGTCTTCAGCAGGTCTATCGAGTTACATGTCTTCCATGCTAGCTATATTGTTCGATCACTTTTTTATTTTTTGAATTTCCATTGTTTGGGTTGTAGACTTTGTGCTTTAATTTTGTTTGAGATGGGGTCTCGAAAGTTGGATTTCCTGAAGTTCCAAAAGCTACTGCTCTTCTTAGTTCGCAATCAGCCATATATTTTGCTCTTCTTTAAGCATGCCAATATTTGGCTTTCAGAATCTAGTTGGAGCAAGCAAGTTCTTATATGGATTTCATCTTTGGAATGGATTGACCTCCAAGCACAAGCTTTCCTCTGATCACCAGGCCTACTCAGTCTGTGTTCCTTGATGAACTTGAGATAAGAACTTTGGCCTCCTCCAAGTACAAGCTTCCTCTTATTAGCTATAACAGACACTGTGAATAGCTCTTAGAGGCTACCAGCTACTCCGAGGGGCCTTAACTTTCTGCTGATTGCTGCTTCAAATTTTCCCTTGTTCATCAATGTTGGTGCTGCAGAAATTAGACTGAATCCATACATCTCATCTTCTTTTCTCGTCTATTTGCTTTAATGCTACTTTCACCTAATCCACCAATGATTGGCTTCGTGGTATTTGGCTTAAAGAAGAGCTTTTGTCTATGGCAAATGACACCATTTTCAATCATACTCGAGCCAAGCTTAAATTAAACTCTCCTCTTCAAAGTATTAGCACCTGCTGCTTCTTACTTACACACTAATATGTTTTGAATGGAAACCACCACATTTATAACTGGTTTAAGCTGAATGTTGATATATCTTGGTCTATCGATCATGCATATGGTATTCTACGTACAGTGAAAATCAAAATAAAACAGGTTTTTCATACATATCAAATCGTCATACAAAGATTGGGTCGCGAGAAAGCCACATAAACCGAAAAAACTATATCATATGAGAGATTTTTTTTACCTAGGGAGATCGTATATCCCTGTATTCTAGATTTGGATGGAGATGATGAAGGAAGTCAAGCGTCTTCCTCTCTAGCGATATCCACACGATGGATATTTGTAGCGAATCTCCTTCAATCTAATCTTGCAACTCTTACGCAAAGGGAGGGAGGAGAATAGGAGGGGGAGGCCAAGGCTGCAGCCTATCAATCATGAGTCTCCCCTCCTATTTATAGAGGGCCACCAAAAACCCTAGGGCTCCTGCCTTAGTGGGTATTAGATCTTCATCCAATTACCAACTAACCTTGCATTATTGGATCTCTATCCAATAATCCCCTTAGGCCTCTAATTGGGCCTCAACCAAGGAGCCCATTAGCATAGGGTCTCATTTAATGAGAATAGAGGCTAATTAGATCTCCATCCAATCCTCTATTCGCTGAAGTATCCACTATATGTGTGACATTCTAGGCCCGATACCGAGTTAACCGTGAGTCACTTCTATCAAAACTCCTTATGATATAGTGAATTATTATCTCCATAATAATTCATATGACTCGTTGACTATGGACGTACTAAGCTACTACGCCATAGTCCCCAAATGGTAGAGGGAGGATCGAATCCATCAAACATATCTATCCACAGTTACTGTGTATCTATAATCCCTCATCCAACTAATATCCCAGAAATCATATATTAGACATGATACTGTCAGGTAACATATGGAATTCATCATAGTCTTACTCTAATCAAATTCTCTCGAAGAACTCCTCTCTCAATTCAAATGACCTTGGCCAGGGATTTATTTGAGTAAGCAGATATGAGATATTTCTTTCATGATATCGAGAGTGGATGATTCTAATGACACTCAATTACTTTTATAAGGTTAGTTACCAATCTCGATAACCAACTGTACTAGATCTAGAACTTTCCAAACCTGTAAGTCTGGCGTCAAAGGAAGGAGTACTCATACAAGGCATCCTCAATGTCTCAAGTCAAAGGACTAGATATACAACTGGGACTATGGAATCACTGTTTGACATTTGGTATCATCAATAATACAACATTCCATAAGCGGATCAATCAGTGAACTCATTCTCCATTGAGCACTTGTACTATATCCTTAGTGTCTTCACACAAGTGGTTATGAGACCAATCGCCTCCATCATATGGATATGTATATAATACACCGATTTGTCTGGTTATCTCGATGTCCCTTTTGAGTAACCTATGACTATGATTATTTATGATCTGTGTTTAAAAGTGAATCGATCTCATTATCGTGATCTCATCATGATCCAATTCTCATTACTCAAAACCAATGACATCACAATATATATACTACAAATAAAATAATATGAGAATATGCTAATATTAATCATAAGTAAAAATATCGCATAGCGTGTCACACGTGCCATAACTCATGAGATTGGCTTAAAGGGCACCTACAATTAGCAATCTCTCACTTGACCTAAAGCCACCTATGTGTTTGATCCCCATCAGACCCCTGTGATGCTTCAATACAATCTGAGCCAACAACTTCATCAATGGATCTGTAATATTATCTTCGGATGAAACCATTTCGATTGCTATATCATTACGGACTATGATACCTCTAATTACGTGAAACCTCCTCAGAACAATTCTAATGAGACCTAGGTTCTCTTGCAAGAGCTATCGCCCCATCACTGTCACTGTATATGCGAATCGGCTCCATGCTGTTTGGAACGATTTCCAAATCCCTTATGAACTCCTTCATCCACATCCCTTCTTTTGCTGCTTCTGCTACAATAATGTATTTTACCTCTGTGGTCGAGTCAGCAGTAGTATCTTGCTTATAACTCTTCTAGCTTATTACTCCTCCATTCAGGGTGAAAACATACCCTGAGTTTAACTTATCATCATCAATGTCGAATTGGAAAATCGAGTCCGTGTAGCTCTCAACCTGGAGGCTACCTTCTCCATATACTAGTAAAAGATTCTAAATCCTTCTCAAGTACTTAAGGATATACTTTACTACCTTCTAGTATTCCAAACCTGGATCCACCTAATATCTACTTGTGACACTCAGAGCATGCATTATATCAGGCTTGGTACATAGCATCATAACATACATGATAGACCATACTCCTAGAAAGTGATATTCAATATCTTATCGGTATAAGACATCTCTTAGAATTCTTCATGTCAAACCTTTTGACAATAGAGTTTATATACCTGGACTGGGACAAGCTAGGCATCCTCTTGGATCTATCTCTACAGATTCGAATCCCCAAAATATATGATGCTTCCCCTAAATCCTTATGAAGAAGTTTATGGATAGTCATGTCTTTACTGTGGAGAGCATTCCTACATCATTCCCAATGATTAGGATGTCATCCACATATAGTCTCCTACTTACCTTCATGTACACACAAGACTCATCTTCGTTCTTAATGAAATTATAAGATCTGATCGCCTCATCAAATCTTATGTTCCAACTTTGAGAAGCTTGCTTCAACCCATAAATAGATCTGAGCAGCCTGCATAGTTTATTTGGCCTCTCTCTGGATACGAATCCCTCTAGCTATATCACATATACCTCCTCCTCGAGGCTGCCATTGAGGACTATCATTTTCACATCTATCTGTCGGATCTCATAGTCATAGTGTGTTGCAATGGCCAAAAGAATTTTAATGGATTTAAGCATGGATACAGGTAAAAAGTTTTCAACTCCTTGTCTTTGACGATATCCTTTAGCTACCAGCCTTGTCTTATAAGTCTTTATGTTTTCATCCACTCTGATCTTCTTCTTGAAGATCCATTTGCAGGTGATGGGTATGACACCCTCAGGTGCATCCACAAGTTTTCAAACCTTATTAGAGTATATGGAATCCATCTCAGAATTAATGGCTTCTTACCACTTCTCAGAGTCTATACTCATAATAGCCTCCTCGTAGGATTGAGGATCAATATCCTGAGAGTCATCGCCACTGATATATCCCATATATCTTTCAGGAGGGTGAGATACTCTACTAGACCTACGCAAAGTTGGAACTTTTGTATTAGATACCTGAACAAACTCGGACTCTAGAATGGTGCTTGAGCTAGGTTCTCCAACCTCGCTCAACTCTATCTCACTTCCACTATTTCCATTAAGAATGTGTTCATTCTCAAGGAACACAACTCTCTTGGCAATAAAGACCTTTCGGTCCTAAGGATGATAGATGTAATATCCTAAAGTCCCCTTAGGGTATCCACGAATATGCACCATTCCGTCCTTGATTCCAACTTGTCGGGGTTGTGTCTTCTAACATGGGTAGGACAGCCCAAATCTTAACCACCTTAAGATCAAGCTTCTTTCCTTTCTATATCTCATATAGTGTAGACACTACCGACTTTGATGAAACTCTGTTTATAATGTAAGCTACAGTCTCTAGGGCGTACCCCTAGAATAAGACGGGTAGGTAAGCGAAACTCATCATGGACCGCACCATGTCTAACAATGTCTCCTTTTTGATATACCATTGAGCTGAGGTGTATAAGGAGGTGTCTACTAGGATAGAATCCCATTGTTCTTGAGGAAATGAGTGAATTTCGTACTCAAGTACTTTCATACTCGATCTGATCAAAGTGTCTTAATACTCTTTTCAATTTGGTTATCCATCTCATTCTTATATTCTTCGAATTTCTCAAATGCCCCAAATTTGTACTTCATCAAGTACATATGTTCATACCTAAAGAAATTATCAATGAATATAATAAAGAATGAGTAACCACCTATAGCCTGAGTTGACATGGGACCATATATATCACTATGTATGAGTTCCAATAACTCAATAGTTCTCTCCAGTTCCACTAAAAGGAGAATTGGTTATCTTCCAATGAATGCAAGGTTCGCAAGTTGCATATGACTCATAATCAAATGGATCTAGGTATCCATCTTTCAGTAACTTTTGAATCCTTCCCTCATGTATATGACTTAGTCTACAATGCCATATATATGCATTATTCAACTCATCTCTTTTTCTCTTAGATATATTTCTGTTCATGATTGTGGAGAAGTGTCTAACACATATAAGCCATTTATCAATGTCCCTCTACTGATGATCTCATCATCCATAATTATTGAATAATTATTATTCTTAAAAACTAATTTATATCCACTAATTATCAAACAAGAGATGAAAATAATATTTTTGATAATAGAGGAACAAAATAGCATGTATCCAATGCAATAATAGCTTCACCAGGTAGATATAGGGTGACATCTCTAATAGCAACCGAAGTAACTCTTGCTCCATTGCCCATCTTGAGGTCCATTTTGACTTTGGCCAATCTCCTAGGTCTTTTCATAAACTGTAATGAATTACATATATGATAAACACTCATGATATCCAATACCCGTATGTTATCATGAAAATCTGACAAGTGGAGACTGATCATGAATATACCTGAAGCTTCTCCAAGCTTTTATTTTGCCTTATCTACAAGGTAATCCTTACAGTTCCTCTTTCAATGCTCGTCTTGATCGCAGTGTAAGCACTGTCCTTTATCCTTTGTCAGGGTTTTCTTGGCAACCTTTGCCTTACCCGACCTTCCTTTGCCCTTGCCCTTCTTAAGGGTCTTACTGGCCTTCCTTTTCTTCTTGGTCTCACCAATATAGATAATTGGCTTCTCCTTCTTGATGGTGCTCTCAGCTTTCCTCAATATATTAAGGAGCTCAGGTAGAGTCACCTCAAACTTGTTTATATTAAAATTAATAATGAACTTATGAAAATAAATCTGGTAGGGACTGAAGTACAAGATCAACACACAGGTTATCCTCTAGGACTATCTTTATACTTCATAAAGCGAGCGATCTCATCCTCGCTTGCCCCTTCTTCGAGTGTGGGAAAAATCGTATTAAGGACATATACGATTTTCTCTTTCATGAGAATAATTCTTAAATTACAGAGCCAATCTGTGTAGTTTGAACCAGTGAGGTGATTGACATCAAATATACCACGAAGGGGGTTTGCAAGCAACATATTTAAGATATAGCACAAATAAATAACATATAGATTTTATAAAAAATATTAATTAAGATATGGACTTCTATCTTAATGTACTCCCACTATTTTCCTAACAAATCACGCGACACCCTCGACACGTGAGATGGAAGTCTCCGACAGACTCATAGTGGGGATCGAGATCCTAGTGCAACCTCGAGGGACTTGACCAATTACACTAAGCCCAAAAGGTAGACAACTCTTGTCAATCACAACTCCTTATGATTCTCATCATGTTCGATCTCCGAATCATCATGGTCTCAATTACTCGACCAACCATGAAATTCAGTTAAGTCATTACCATCGTTATAAGATGAATCTGATTCAATGGGTATGCTCTCGGTTACTCGACCAAGTCATACCATGTCCTTAGGTCACTGGTGATATCTATATGTCTTAGGCAAGAACTCGATCACGCAGATAGGTGAGCCTCGAGGGACTCGACCAACTTAACCTATGTCATGATTTAATTTCTTCCTATAACGATGAAGGCCACGTGGGACAATCTTATTGCCTCACGCTTACCGACTTAATATTATCGTAGGAGGGGTTTTTATTTATATCGATCTCCTAATACATATTTAATATATATATATCTACATCGTATGTAAATATATATATACATATATCTAGTAGGTGTATAGCACATCACATATGCAAGCAATACCAGATGATTATGAGTCGTCACCTAATATGATTAAGCATGAGCAAACAGGCCTAATCACTCACAATATGATCTATGTGTACAACGACGCATCTCTATGCCCTGTGATTGTTGATCTCGTCATCATCGATTCCATCGGATCCTCGTCGCATCACCATGCGTCGTGATATCCAGCCACGATATCGTGGGTCCCGTTGTCACCTTCACTCTCCTACTACGCATCTTCATGTAATTACAAATAATCACAAGCACGCAGGCTCGATAATAAATGAGAAAAATAGAGGCTCGCAGGCCATAATAATAATAATAATAATAATAATAATAATAATAATAATAATAATAATAATAATAATAATAATAATAATTACACATATCACAACACATGGCTCATGATCATCCATCCACATCATACATCACATCATATGTAGGATTACTAGATATATAATAATTAATTAACTATTTAATTAATTATTTTTCTGAAAATTAGGACATACTTGGAATTTCTAGAATTATCAACGGCATTTTTGTAATTCTAGATAAGAGGACAGTTAGGGTGTTTTCAGTATTCTGGGCATAGGACAGACCTCAAAATTTTTTAAATTCTGAGAGGCATAACCATCCTTTTCCCAAAAGGATGCCTTAACCCTTTCTTTCTGCCCTCATCCTGTGGTGCAGTCGCCGTGCATATGTCGCGGTCACCGCCTCGTGGCACGTGAACTAGGTGGCCGCATAAGGTGGCGCCACCAGCCCATAAGGGCTATCGCCCGAGGGCACCACTATTGGGAAACTTCAGCGAGAACATCATATGCTCAATGGAAATCAAAACAAAATAAGTTTCCCACGCAGATCAAATCATCATGCAAAGATTGAGTTACAAGAAAGCCATAAAAATAAAAAAAACTGCATCATATGAGAGATTGTTTTTATCTAAGGCGATCGTATATCCCTGTATTCTAGATTCGGATGGAGATGATGAAGAAAGTCAAGCATCTTCCTCTCTAGTAGTATCTACATGATGGATCTCTGCAACGAATCTCTTCCAATATAGGAGGGAGGGCCAAGGCTGCAACCTATCAACTATGAGTCTCCCCTCCTATTTATAGAGAGCCATCAAAAACCCTAGGGCTCTTGCCTTAGTGGGTATTAGATCTTCATCCAATTACCAACTAAAATTACATTATTGGATCTCTATCCAATAATCTCCTTAGGCCTCTAATTGAGCCTCAACTAATGAGCTCATTAGCATAGGGTCTTATCTAATGAGAATAGGGGCTAATTGGATATTCATCCAATCCTCTATTCGCTGAAGCATCTACCATATGTGTGTGACCCTTAGGCCCGATACCGAGCTGGCTGTGAGTCACTCCCAACAGAACTCATTATGATATAGTGAATTATTATTTCTATAATAATTCACTTAATTTATCGACTATGGATGTATTAAGCCACTACGCTGTAGTCCCCAAACGGTAGAGGGGGGATCGAATCTATCAGACCTGTTTGTCTATAGTTAGTGTGTATCTTTAATCCCTCATCCAACTAATATCCCAGAGACTATATATTAGATATAGTACTGTCAGGTCACATACGAAATCTATCATAGTCTCGCTCTAATAAGATTCTCCCAAAGAATTCCTTCTCTCTTAATTTGAATGACCCTGGCCAGGGATTTACACAATTGCCTTCATAAGTTTGACTACCAATTCTGATAACCAAATGTACCAGATCTGAAACTTTCCAAACTTATAAGTCTAGCATCAAAAAAAGGAGTGCTCATATAAGGTATCCTTGGTGTCTCAAGTCAAAGGACCATATACACAATTGGGACTATGGAATCACTATCTGACATTAGGTATCATTAACTATACAACATTCTATAAGCGGATCAATCAATAAACTCATTCTTCAATAAGCACCTGTACTATATCATTAGTGTCTCTACACCAGTGGCTATGAGACCAACCACCTCCATCATATGGATGAGTATACACCAGCTAATCTGGTTATATTAATGTCCTTCTCAAGTAACCTATGATCAAGATTATTTAGGAGCTATGTTTAAAGGTGAATTGATCTCTTTACCGTGATCTTATCACGATCTGATTCCCATTGCTCAGAACTAAAGACATCACAATATATATATTACAGATTCTATAATGTGAGAATATACCAATATTAATTATAAACAAAAAGATCACACAGCGTGTCACATGTATCATTACTCATGTGATTGGCTTGCATGACACCTGTAACCAACAATGATTATTGGCATCAGTGTTGGTGGGTGTTTAATATTTGCTAGTGCCTTGAGCAGTTGGTTTGTGCATTGGGTACAGACATTGCTTGGATCATTTGGCACTACCCCCCACTCCATACGTGACTAGATGCGAGGTTGTGTTAGCTCATACATCCTCAGGAGAAGATAGCGCATGTGATTGCTGGAGTGGGTGTCAGGAGGCTATCACATCCTTGGTTTATAGTGCTAAGCTGGCTTGGCACTAGGTTGGCTCTATCGTGGCGATTTAGGGCCTTCGTGGAATAGAAAATTGAGATATTCTATATAATTCTCTCCCCCTCTAAAGGAGTCATGCCTCGGGAGAATCGAGAGGCACGACTCGAGGTCTAATCTTGTCTATTCGTTAGTCTTGCTGACCGGGTAGATTTCCTTGGAGCAGGCTCGGCTCCACGCAACTAGAGCTTGGGGAGGCTTAAGCATTGCTTCAGTCATATTATGTCTTGATGCCAAACTAGTTGGGACATGCTCACTAATGGATTGGCCGAGATGTGGCCGGCGATGGGCTAGCTATGGCTAGGTCGATAGTGGACCGACCAAGACCAGTTTGGCAATTGATTGACTGAGACTAGGTTGGTAATTGATTGGTCGAGATTAGGTCAGCAATAGACTAGTTAAGATAATGTCGACAATAGACTGATCAAGACTAGGTCGACATTGGACTGGCCGAGACTAAGTTTGCAATGGATTGGTCGAGACTAGATCGACAATTGATTGGCCGAGGCTAGGTCGACAATTGACTATCAAGATTAAGTCAGCAATGGACTAGTCAAGACTAGGTTGGCATTGGACTAGCTGAGACTAAGTTGACAATAGATTGGCCGAGACTAGGTTGACAATGGACTAGCCAACACTAGGTCGATAATTGACTGACCAAGACTAAGTCAGCAATGGAATGATCAAGACTAGGTTGGCATTTGACTGGCCAAGACTAAGTCGGCAATGGACTAGTTGGGACTAGGTCAACTATAAACTAGCCATGACTAGGTCAACATTAGACTGGTCGAGACTAGATCGACATTAGACTGGCAGAGGGGTGAGACTAGATCGACATTAGACTGACAAAGGGGTTGGTTTGTTACCACCTTTATAATGTGGGCATGGAAGTAGGGGTGCAGTTTCCTGGATGCTTGGATTAAGGCTAGCACCAACTTCTAGATTGGGGGATATCACTTCTCAGTTTCGTTCAGAATATGGCTGGAATAATAGATAGATTGCTGTATGCTTGACTTCCCAGACCAGAATCAAACTAGAAACGTGCTCTGAGGTGGCCAGGTAGAGGTTGAGTGGTTCGTCGGGGCTTGCTGAGGTGAGTTGTGGCGGTTGGGTGAGGTGCTCCTTTAACTTCTCAAAATCTTGTTAGCATTTAAAGTTCCACTATAAATCTTTAGCATTTTCAACACGTGAAATAAGGGGAGGCATTTATCCCTTTGATTATCTGAGGGGATTGTATCTTGGTTATAGCTTGAATCTTCTCCAAATTTGTATCTATCCCCCTTTGGTGAATGATGAAGCTGTGGAACTTGCTCGAACCAATCACAAATACACATTTGGCAAGGTTGAGGCATATTCTGAACATTATGAGGTTTGAAATGTCTCAGCAAGGTCTTCCAAATGAGTCATGGCAATTTTGCTCTTCATGATCATGTCATTGATATACACCTCCATATTCTTTCTAACTTAGTGTTTAAACATCTAGTTCATCATCCTTTGGTATGTCACCTCGATGTTCTTCAGGCTGAATGACATGACATTGTAATAGTAAATTCCTCTATCAGTGATGAAGGTGGTGTGCTCCCGGTCCATGGGAGTCATGTAGATTTGATTATAGCCCGAAAATGCATCCATAAATGTGAGGAGTTCATGCCTTGAAATTTGGTCGATTAATTGGTCCATCCTCGGGAGGGGGTAGCAATCCTTCGGGCAAGTCCGGTTTGAGATTAGTATAATCAATGCACATCCTCTAGCTTCCATTAAATTTCTTGACAAGGACTGTTAAGATCGAGTTGGCACTAAGAGGGTGGGGGTGGGTGAATTAGTACTAAGTGAAAAACTTCGATTTGAAAAGTTTTTCATTTAAGGAAAACTGATATTAGAAGTGCTTTAACTTAGAACTAGTTAATAAGTAATGAAATCCAAGAGCAATAGTAATGAAAGGCAAGAAAGATGCACACCAGATTTTTTATAGTGGTTTGATCCCCTTGACCTACGTCCACTCCCAATTCCTCTTCACTTGAGGCTATCGGTTTCCACTCCTGATCTTTTTCAATGGGCGAAGATCAAACACCCCTCTTATAGCTCTATTCTCCTTTTACAGGTTCAGGAGATAACCTTTACAATTCTCTCAGCCTCCCTTAAATAAAAACTACACAAGAATAAATGAGGGGGAGCTCTCAAGGAATTACAACAGTGTTTTCATAAGTTTTTCATTCTTGATTTTTTCTTACTTTAAATAAGAATTAGTGAGGTATTTATAGGCTCTAAATGGCTTTATAAATGGAGTCAAAATTCAAATTCTAAGTGTTCCTGAGGTATTGGTCTCGAAGATTATGTTTTAGGTGGTTTAACTACCTGACACAGTCTGGGAGACTATGTCTAGGTGGGTCAATCGCCTAGTCTGGGTGGGTCAATCGCTTGACATATCTTCGAAGATCGTGTCTTATCTAACCTTGGGTTAGTGAAATAACTTTTATAATAAGTTCAAATCAACCCAATTAAGGCCTAATGGTTACATCTGATTATATTGCCCTTTACTGTCGCAGTTAATCTTGCATCACTTTCTTTAACACAAGTTAGATCATAAAACCTATCAATTGATTTCATCATCAAAATATAAGATTCAGCAATCTCTCCATTTTTTATGATGACAATCAATTGATGATGGGAGTTAACTATAACTCCCCCTATGTAAATGCCATAGGGTAAACAAAACAAACTTGAATTCAAAAACACCATCACTTTTGAATTCAAGCATTTTGATAATTTTCATAATTTAACCATACATAATACTATATATGTTAAAATTTTTAAGGATTCATTTTCTTGATAGCACAGAAAAATTTTAATCATTATATTTACAATATAACCATGTCATATATAATATTTATTTCAACTATTTCAAAGATCTCAAAATATCTCTCTTATGTCATCAATTATGTCATTTCTCTCCCTTTGTCATCAACAAAAAAGAGAAATACTATATTTTAACAATATTTTTTAAAATATTTATCATAACATTTAGCACATAAAGAGAGGATAAAAATTATTCTTATCTAAAAAAAAATTGAATCCCATTTTTCTCTTTTTTAAATATCAATTACAAGTAGAATTATTTTGAAAGAGAGCTAAAAAAGTCGAGAAGTCCAAGAAGATTTTAAGACCTACCCATGTATTTAAAATTATCTCATGTAAATTTTAAGAAAAAGCCTAAAAATCTAAAAAATAGAAAATCATGCATTTGGATAGTTTAACATTCTCAACTCTCTTCTAAGAAAGTCAAATTGTTCTTCATTTAATGACATGATGAAGATATTAGCCAATTGATGCTGAGTATTAATAAATTTCAAAGATAAATTATGATTATTTACATAATCTCTAATAAAGTGATGTCTAATGTCAATATGTTTAGTTTTGAATGTTAAATAAGATTTTTAGTTAAACATATTGCACTGGTATTATCGCATTTGATAGGAATATTTTTCAAGTGAATTTCATAATCTTTTAAAGTATTTTTCATCCAAATGACTTATACACAACATGCACCAGTTGCTATACACTCAGCTTCGGCTGTAGATAATGCAACTAAATTTTATTTCTTGGAAGATCAAGAAATAAGAACATGTCCTAAGAATTGACATGTTCTGATTGTACTTTTTCTATCTATTCTACATCCTCCAAACCACATTAACAAGTAAATCAAAGTTTTTAGACTCGGGATACCATAATCCTAAATTAGAAGTTAGTTTTAAATATCTAAATATTTGTTTAACTATCTTAAAATGAGAATATTTAGGATTGGATTGAAACCTTGTACACAATTCAACACTAAACATTATGTCCAGTCTAGTAGTAGTTAAATATGATAAACTTCCTATCATTCCTCTATATATTTTTTGATCAAAATTTTCATCTTCATTATCCAAGTCAAATTTTGTAGAAGTACTAATGGGTATGTTTATAGTCTTAGCATTATCCATACTGAAGCATTTTAACAAATTTAAGGTATACTTAGTTTGACATATAAAGATACTATCATTATTTTATTTGTAATCCTAAGAAAAAAAGTTAATTCACCCATTAGGCTCATTTCAATTTCTTGGCTCATAATCATGACAAAAGATTCACATAAGGATTCATTTATTAAACCAAAAATAATATCATCAACATAAATTTGAATAACTATAAAATTATTTTTAAAATACTTAAAAATAATATGGTATCAACCTTGCTTTTCAAAAAATTATTTGAAATAAGAAAATAACTAAGTCTTTTATACCAAGCCCTAGGGGCTTCTTTGAATCCATAAAGAGCCTTAGATAATTTGAAAACATGATTAAAAAAAGATTATTTTCAAAACCAATGGGTTGTTCAACATAAACTTCTTCAAAAATAAAACCATTAAGAAAAGTACTTTTGATATCTATTTGAAATAACTTAAAATTCTTAAAAGAATCAAAAGCAAGGAGCATCCTTATAGCTTTAAGTCTGGCTACATGAGCGAAGGTCTCTTCATAATTGATCCCTTCTTCTTAGTTGAAACCCTTGGCCACTATTCTAGCATGTTTCTAACCACGATACCATTTTCATCTTGCTTGTTTCTAAAGACTCATTTAGTATCAATCACTAAATGGTCATTAGATTTAGGAACAAGCTCTCACATCTCATTTATCTCAAATTGGTTTAACTCTTTATACATTGAAATAACCCAAGAATAATCTTTTAGGGCTTCCTCAATATATTTTGGTTTACTTTGAGATAAAAATACGGCGTTAGCATAAAAATTCTTAAATGATGAATGAGTTTGAATATCTTTTGATGTATCTCCTATTATTAACTCCTTAGGATGAGCATCTACATACCTTTTGATGTATCTCCTATTATTAACTCCTTAATTTGAGATGCATCCAAGTTGTTTTAGAGAGGAGGTTTATCATTCAAATTTAAAGTATCAAAATCAAAATCATCATCAAAATCAATTTTACTCAATTTGAAAATGATGGATTCCTCAATTACTAAAGTTCTTTTATTAAAGACACGATAAGCTTTTCAAATTGAGGAATAACTAAGAAATATGCCTGTATCAGATTTTGCTTTGAACTTTCCTAAGACATCTTTTTTGTTTAAAATAAAACATTTACAACTAAATACTTTGAAATATGAAATATTATATTTTTTATTATTTTATAATTAATAAGGAGTTTTGGAGAGTAATGGTCTTACAAGAACTCTATTCATGACATAGCATGTCATGTTAACGGCTTCGGCCAAAAAATATTTAGGTAAGCTATGTTCATTTAACATGGTTCTAGCCATTTCTTGTAAGCTCCTATTTTTTCTTTCTACTATTTCATTTTGTTGTGGATTTTTGGGAGTAGAGAAATTATGATTATATCCATTTGAGCCATAAAAATTTTAAAAATCATGATTTTGAAACTCACCACCATGATCACTATATATAGATGAAATCATAAAATCTTTTTCATTCTGAACAAGTTTATAAAATTTTGAAAAACATTTAAAAGAATCATCTTTGTGTGCCAAGAAATAGATCCAAGTATATCTACTATAATTGTCTACAATAACAAATGTATATTTGATATCTCCTAAGCTTATAGTATCAATTGGTCCAAATAAATCCATATGGATCAATAGTAGTGGTCTATAGGTGTTTATTTGATTTTTTTATTTGAAACTATTTTTTATTTGTTTTTTACAAACTTCGTCTTTTACAAACTCGATGCTAGACATTCTTCTTACTAGATTTTTAGTTAAGATTTGGTTTAAGAATTTCATACTAGTATGTCCTAGTCTCCTATGTTAAATTCATGCATCATCATCTAAGGCTGAAAAACACATTTCATTATAAAAATTATCAATGTTAATAGTATATACATTATTGCTTCCTAAGGCAATCATATAACTATTTTTATGTGGTATTTCAATTATACAAGTATTAGATTCAAATTTGATAATGTATCTTTTATCATACAATTGGCTAATGCTTAGTAGATTATGTTTCAAGCTATCAACTAATAAAACATCTTCAATCAAAAGGTTTTATTTGTTACTTATGGCTCCTTTCCCAATGGTTTTTCCCTTGTTGTTGTTTCCGAAGGTGACAAATCCTTCAGTTAGGCTAGTAAGATTAGACAAATGAGTTGGATCTCCGGTCATGTGCCTTGAGCATCTACTATCAAGGTACCATTTTGTACTTCTAACCTTTGTTTTGAGACATACCTATAAGAAAGGGAGTTTTGGTTTAGGTACCCATTTGACTTTGAGTTTCTCACAAAAAATTCTACCTAATTTTACTAATGGAATCGAGTTGTTTGTGGTTCCTTTAGGAACCTAAATTAATTTATGTGGACTATATCTTTTAAATGAACATATTTAAACATAGTGTCCAATTCTTCCATAAAATTATATTTATTTCTAAGTGAAACATATAATATATGTCCTTTAATGAAGATGGTTGACTTTTGTTTAATGTTACTCACAAGACCAATTCCTTCCTTTCTATGAACATGACCCTTATTAGCCAGGATCATGTTTAAGAAAGTATTACCTATTTAAAATTTTTATAATATTTCTTGTAATATAATATTTTCTTTCTTAAGTATATCTAATTCTTCATACTTAGTGCAAGGATCTATCCTATGTTCATCATACTCCTTTTTGAAATTTTAAAACTAACTAACAAGTGAAGTATGATCTTTCTTTAGCAATTTATACTTTTTACGAACTAAATTAAGATCATCAAATAAGTCATTAAATGCACTCAATAATTTATCATAAGATAAAGAGAACTCGTTTATGTTACTTACCTCATTGCTAAAAGCCATTAAAGCATAATTTGTAATTTTTTCCTTGTTGGTTGGCTCCTCGTCTTTGGATGAACTTGAGTCATCCCAAGTAGCTTTGAGCACCTTTTTTTTCTTTGGTTACTTCTTGTTTACTCAGGGACATTCATTTTTGAAGTGTCCCGGCTTCTTACATTCATAACATATTATTAAGTCCTTTTTGAGTTCACTTTTGTTCTTAGCATCTTGTTTTGTCTTAGTTGTTTTTATGAATTTCCTAAATTTTCTTGTAAGAAGTGCAAAGTCCTCATCAGTATCATCGTCACTTAAGTTTTCTCCCAAGTGGTCTTCCTTGGTTATAAGTATTATGTCCTTTTTGTTCTTTGGAAGGTTGTTCTTGAGTTCATCATGTGCTATATATGTTATTTCGTAAGTCATCAAAGACCCGATTAGTTCTTTAAGCAAAAAATTATTTAGGTCTCTTGCTTCTTGTATTGTCATTACTTTGGGATCCCAACTTTTAAGAAGAGATCTTAATATTTTGTTAACAAGTTCAAAATTAGAAAAACTTTTACCAAACGCTTTTAGACCATTGACGATATTTGTAAAATGGGTGTACATGTCTCCTATGGTCTTACTTGGTTTCATGCGAAACAACTCATAACTATACACCAAAAGATTAATTTTTGACTCTTTGACTCGACTAGTGCCTTCGCGTGTGACTTCGAGTATGTGCCAAATCTCGTGCGCAGTTTCGTATATAGAAACCTGATTAAATTTGCTTTTATCAAGAGCACAAAATAAAGCATTTATCACTTTAGCATTCAAAGAGAAAGTCTTATTTTCTAAATCATTCCATTCGTTCATCAGTTTGAAAGACTTTTCAAAATCACTTTCAACAGTATGCCATAATTCAAAATCCATAAAAAGTAGAAAAATTCTCATTCAAGTTTTCCAATACGTGTAATCCGTCCCATTGAACATAGGAGGATGAGTGATAGGAAGTCTCTTTTGATTGTCAACAAAAGTCATCTCTCTTAGATTTTAAGCAAATAAAAAGAAACATGGGTTTGATATCAACTGTTAGGATCGAGTTGGCACTAAGAGGGGGGGTGAATTAGTGCTAAGTGAAAAACTTCAATTTGAAAAATTTTTCGTTTGAAGAAAATCAATATTAAAAGTACTTTAATTTAGAACTAGTTAATAAGCAATGAAATCTAAGAGCAATAGTAATGAAAGGTAAGAAAGAGATGCACACAAGATTTTTATAGTGGTTCGGTCCCCTTGACCTACGTCCACTCTCGATTCCTCTTCACTTGAGGCCACTGGCTTTCACTCCTAATCTTTTTCAATGGGCTAAGATCAACCACCCCTCTTACAGCTCTATTATCTTTTTACAAGTTCAGGAGATAACCTTTATAATTCTCTCAGCCTCCCCTAAACAAAAACTATACAAGAAGAAATAAAAGGGAGCTCTCAAGGAATTAATTAGTGTTTTCATAAGTTTTTCACTCTTGATTCTTTCTTACTTTTAGCAATAATGGGTGGGGAATTTATATGCTCCAAATGGCTTTAAAAGTGAAACCAAAATTTAATTTCTAAGTGTTCCTGAGGTGCTGGTCTCAAAGACTATGTTATGGATAGTTTAATAGCCTAACACAATCTGGGAGACTGTGTTTCGGCTGGTCAACCGCCTGACACATTTTCAAAGACTATGTCATCTTGGAGATTGTGTCTTCGAAGACCGTGTCTTATCTGACCTTGGGTTACTGAAATAACTTTTATAATAAGTCCAAATCAATCCTAATTAAGACCTAATTACCTCTTAATTGAGTTAGTAAATCTAATTCTCATTATGACACTAACTGCGATACTCAACTACAATCTTCATTGTCCGATCGTCTCTTTGGTGAACTCCTAGTATCCTTCCAATGAACCCCCGGTGAGCTCCCGATTTCCTTCAGTGAATTCCCAACAAACTTCCAGCATTCTTCCGGCGAACTCCCGGCAAACTCATGACAACCTGTCGGTGAACTCCCATCGAACTTCTCGGTAAACTTCTAGGGAGTTCTTGGCGAGCTCCCGACAACATCGTCTGAACCTTGACCACCTCTAGCGAACTCTCGGTGAGCTCCTATTGCATCGTCTGATCTTGGCCCGATGCTCAAACTTGACTCCGACCCAACATTTGATTATATTGCCCTTTACTATTGCAGTTAATCATGTATCACTTTCCTTAACACACAAGTTAGATCATAAAACTCATCAATTGATTTCATCATCAAAATTCGAGATTCAACAAGGACTACATTAGAGAGCCATTGTGGGTACTTGGCTTCAACTATGAACCCTGCCTCCTTCAACCAGTCACCTAATCGTTGATTGCCTTTTGTTGGTCCGAAGCAAACCTCTGAGGCTTTTGTTTCATTAGTTGCGCTTCGGGGAGGATAGTAAGATGATGTTGTGCGACCGCAGTGTTGATATCTGACATGCCCTTGGGTGATTAGGTGAAAACATCAGTGTTCTTATCAGAAAATCGATAAGCTAAACCTGGTCCTTTTCAATGACTACAAACTTGATCTTTATGACTTAGTCAGGCTGACACTCGTCGAGGGGGACTTTCAACACCTGCTCCATGGGCTTTGGTCGACGTGGGGTCTCGGACGCCTCCCAGGGGTCAACCAAAGGGCGATCGAAAGACGGTTGCAGCTGCTCTACCACCTTCGGGATCGGTTGGTCCGGGTTAGGCATCGACATTTTAGTAGTGAGACAACAGTCATGTAGCATTGTTGGGACTCTCGAGAGTCACTCTTTACTTTTTCGATTCCTACTCGGGTGAAAATCTTCATTACCCGATTGTCACGGACAAGGTGTTCGATGTAATGCTCATGTTTGTTTGTGTCCTTAAGCTTTTGTATATTCTTTGTACAGCAAGTAGCGGGCTTGCAGTAGGCTTGGCAGCCCTAGTTTTGTTAGCTTTTATAGCCAGTTTCAGCTTGTAATTGAGTTGTGTCATGTAGGCACTTGTGGGGACTTTGGTCTGTAATGGACCTTGATCCTTTGTATGCATGCAACCTTTAAAATCTTGTAAAATCCATTGGTGTAATTTATATTGGCTATATAAAGTATTTTCTAAAGTGGTTGCTTGTGGATCTCATGAGAAATATTTCCTTTAAACCATTTTCTATTTTGTAGCTCCTACGGGACCCTAGGAGGTTTCGGGGAGGTTAATTTTTATAGACAAACATGCAAAGGTACTGCATGACTTAGGCAAAACCAACTAAGTCCGTAACATTTTGGTATCAAAGTGGGACAAGCACACATAGAAACACTTGTCCTACAAATGTTGGGGACCTAACTGGGCTGTGTAGAGGGTAGCCAGCATGCACTACTATGATAGAACCCAGAAGGAGTTCTATATAATTTGATCTTTGATGAGGATCAACTATTGAACACTATAGGGGTTCCTCCCTCTAAGGAGTCGGCCACAAGGCTGAACAAAAGAGATTACTTGCTTGATAGAAAAAAAGGGCAGCTACATGATTATATAGGGTTTTAGACCCTAGCCCATAGAGTGCTTATCTAGGTAAAATTATCTCTTTACCCCTCCTATAGCCGACCTACCTTAGTAGGGATAGGCGACGGCCAAGTTGGCTCTATACTGATGGAAACCCTGGTCGACCAGCCACTAAGGGGGCCAGCAACCACTAAGCCTTAAGGCCCCAATCCAAACCCTAGCCACACTTCTTTATAGGATAGAAATGATTAGGTGGGGTTTTATTATAATCCCATAGGGTTTTTATTGATTACTTCTAGGATGATTAGAACTTAACCTTATTAGAGTCCTATCAAGCTCGCCCTCTTTGAATCAATCTTGACCTCTAGGCTAAGGGTCCATAAATTTTGGGAATCAGGTCTTCAGCTCCTCGTAAAACTCCCATGTTACATCTTCATATAGTAAATTATTCCACTTCATGAGAACTTCAGTTGAAGGGCGTCAACGACACATCATAATCCTCCGATCAAGTATAGCTTTAGGTTGAGCTTGAATCTCATCATTATTAGTAGTGTTCGACAACTAAGTCTGAGCTAACTCATGTTCTCCTAATTTTGGCTTTAGCAAGGATACATGGAAGATGGGATGGAACTTAGCATCATCTGAAAGCTTTAATCTGTATGCCATGACCCCAATCCACTCCAAGATCTGATATGGTTCATAGAATCATAGAGATAGCTTCATCGGTGCTCTGGTGTTGATTGACAACTGCTTGTATGGTTGTAGGTGAAGGTACACCCAATTTCATACTGAAAATTCTCGCTCGCTTCCGTGAGTGTCTGCTTGTTGCTTCATGTGGGCTTGGGTGGCAATTAAGTTGTCTTTCAGTGGCTGCAAAAGCTTATCCCTGTCAATTAAGTTTTGGTCAACTTGATCCATTTTGGTCTCACCAATTACATATTTAGGTATTACAAAGGGTGGTCGGCCATACAATGCCTCATAGGGGGTACATTTAATTGATGAATGATAGTTGTATTGTACCATCATTCGGCCCAAGGAAGCCACCTTGTCCACTTCTTTGGTCGGTCACTGGTGAAGCACCGTAGGTAAGTCTCGAGGCATCTATTCACCACTTCTGTTTGGTTGTTCGTTTGTGGGTAATAGGTTATACTCATCTTCAATTGGCTACCTTGTAGTTGGAAGAGCTCAGTCCAAAATTTACTTATAGACACCTTGTCACAGTCGCTCACAATCGACCTTGGCATCCTATATAATTTTATAATATTTTTCATAAAAAGTTGAGCAATACTGACAGTGGTATAAGGATGTCTCATAGCACAGAAATGAGCATATTTGGTTAGACGATCTACCACCACAAAGATCATACTTTTACCCTAAGATGGTGGCAGCACTTCAATGAAATCCATGGAGATGTCAATCCATGCTGAGTTCGGTATACGTAATGGTTGTAGTTTTCCCGGACTTGCCACTGTTTCACTTTTTTGCTGTTGGCATGCATCACATTTAGATACATAATCATAAATCGATCTTTTCATGCCTCTCCAAAAAAAGTTTTACTTCACCCTCTTATATGTTCTAAAAAATCTAGAGTACCCTATTAAAGGTGAAGAGTACATCTCAAGCAAAATAATTTTGATGCAAAGAAAAGAATAAACAATCATAATTCGGTCTTTGTAGCATAGGTCCTTTGAATCCCAAGTGTAGTGACCCATGGAAACTAGATTCTTCTCCAATTTTTCTATGATACCTCGAGTTTCTAGGCCACTCTTCCATTCCTCCCTAATGTCTTTGAGAAAGTCGGTGGAGGGAAGGGAGATGGATAAAATTTCAGCTTGTCCCGGCAGTCGAGATAGAGTATTTGCAACAACATTCTCTTCGCCTTTCAATGAATAATTTTATAATCAAAGCCAAGAAGTTTAATTACCCATCATTGCTGCATTGGGCAAGATATTTTCTGCTCTAAAAAATACTTGAGGCTTCGGTGGTCGGTCTTAATATGAAAGTGTCGGCCAATCAAGTAGGGTCTTCACTTTATGATAGCGTGTATAATAGCAAGCATTTCTTTATCGTACAGAGACATTTTAAGATGGGAGGGAGACAAAGCCTTGCTGGTGTAGGCAAGAGATCGACCATCTTCCATTAGAACAGCCTCAATTCCAACTTTGGATGCATCGGCCTCAATCACAAAGGTACGGCTGAAATCAGGCAACTAGGACCGATGTCATCATCATGGCTACCTTGAGTCGTTCAAAGGCTATGGATGCTTTATCTGACCATAAGAAGAAGTCTTTCTTCAGCAGGGATGTGAGTGAGACACTGCTCTTGCCATAATCTTTTACGAATTTCTGATAGTAGCCCGTGAGTCCAAGGAAGTCACGCAATGATTTTATGTTCATAGGTCTCAGTCATCCTTACATTGCTTCAATCTTTGTCAGGTCTATCATCACTCTATCCTCTAATATAATGTGCCCTAGATACTCCACTTTATGCTATAAAAGCTGCACTTTGATTATTTAATATAAAATGTATTCTCCCGAAGGATCGTTAGAATAATTCACAAGTGCTAAAAATACATATCCAAGTATAGGGCTATAAATGAGGATGTCTCAACAAATACTAGCATAAACTTACGTAGAAACATCTAGAAGATGTTATTCATCAAGCTTTGAAAATTAAAAGGAGCATTCATAAGTCCAAAGGTGTAACACCCCTTAGTCCCACATTGGAAAAATGGGAATTATATGAATGTCTTATAAGGGTTGATGAGTGTACTATTGGTAACTCTCGACTCGAGCATTTTGGCCAACCTTATAAGGGTTGATGAGTGTACTATTGGTAACTCCGGGCTCGAGCATTTTGGGCAGTAGTTGAGGCCAAATTGAAGCTACCGGGACAGATGTCGGAAAGGGCTACCTGTATATGGAGTGCTATGAACTCGACATAGCGTGGAGCCACCACTGGACTAAGCCTCACATGCCCCATGCTAGGGTTCGATCTGGGATATGTTCGACCTTGACGAGGACGTTAAGTATATGAGTTGGGGGAGAGTGTAACACCCCTTAGTCCCACATTGGAAATATTGGAACATATGAATGCCTTATAAGGGTTGATGAGTGTACTATTGGTAACTTCCGGCTCGAGCATTTTGGCCAGTGATTGAGGCCAAATTGAAGCTACCGGGACAGTTAGTTCATCAACCCGGGTCGTGACAAAAGGGCATTACCAAAAACTTGTAATGGCTGTTATGTATGCGGATGTAGTTTTCGGAATATCTTTAGTGAATACCTGAATTTGATAGTATCCGGAATGAAGACTAATTTAGTGAAGAATCAAGCTCCTTTTAGTTCATCCAAGAGCTTATCTACTATTGGTATAGGATATTTATCTTTGACGGTGATGGCGTTCAAAGCTCAGTAATCAACGCACACCTGCGGGCACCATTAGTTGCAATTGAGGATTTGGCCATCGGCGACCTTTACGTCAAACTTGTTGCAACCTTCGATTTGAAGAACCATACATGTAGCAACCTTACTGTGGTGAAAGTCATTGGTGTTGCCTGTATCTATAAGAATGGTGATGGGTCCTTATCTAAGGAGTCCTCCAACTTTCAACATCTGCAGGTTGAGTAATCGGCCAGCGCGTGCATTGCATAGTCGGCCAGTTGGGGCTCTTCCTCTGTGACTTCATCTTCGAGTTCAAGGCCTTCTTTAGATGGTACAATGTTCTCATCCTATATTGGTTCGATGATGAGGAGCTGCCTCTTTTTGCAGTAATGTTCTTAGCTCCACGGTTCATCACAATGCCAACACAACCCCTTAGTCGATCATTCACGAAACTCGTCTCTTGTTAATTTTTTTAGTGCGGGGGTTCAGATGGCAGTAGAGGGTGCTGAAGGCTTTGGCATGGCTGGTCGGAGAGTGACCCTTGTCCTTCATACTTTGTGGTTCAATCGTTCTTCTTGGATTCTTACGAAGAAAATTGTCGCCATAAGAATGTACTGTTGTCGCACCTTTACTTCTCATCAAATCTCTAGCTTTATGCCCTCAATAAAAGTCCCTAAAAGTTACTTTTCAGACTAATCCATAGTTTGGTTAGATAAATAGTCAAGCCTTGTTTGGTATTCTTGTATTGTAGAGGTTCGTCGAATCTTCGCCAATTGTCTGTCGATATTAG
The DNA here is from genome assembly GCA_021527575.1 of Ensete glaucum. Taxonomy (NCBI): domain Eukaryota; kingdom Viridiplantae; phylum Streptophyta; class Magnoliopsida; order Zingiberales; family Musaceae; genus Ensete; species Ensete glaucum. The sequence goes on along the minus strand of CM038558.1, from coordinate 25,277,451 downwards.
CGAAATCGGATGGTTCAAAGTGATTTAGTAGTCCTTCCTTGAATTACTACCAAGAGAGACCTCCACTGGTGTGCTCAAACCAATTAAATCATTGAATAACATCTCCCTCGAGGTGGATGGCAGCAATCTCCACCCGTGTAGTGTCGGCAGTTCGATAGAATAAAAAATAACGCTCTGCATGCGAAATCCATCTGATCGGGTCTCCTTCTTCCCATCTAGGGAAGTCAACCTTCATACGTAGATTGTTTGGATCAGGGATGATACGACCACACTCTTGAGGATCATCTTGCTGATCTGAAGTTTCTCCTTACTGTGATTTCCTCGGGCTCGATGGTCGGCCCATGTTGAATTCGACAAAAAGGGATCAGATCTTTTCCTCCATGCGGCTTTTGAAGGCTTCAAATTTGGTGTTGATGGCCTCCTCTTATGCCATGGTGTAGGCCTCTAGATCTATAATGTTGAGGTATTTTTTCTGTTGTCGGGTTAGTGGCATGAGAATTTCTGGAGAAGAGGTGGCCGATTGGATGGGTGGATTGGGAAGATGGAAGTAGGCTATGGTTAGGGCTAATTTAGGAGGCTATTTGGGATCTATTTATGGTGCAGTTTAGAAGGTTTCTTAGTGAGGTTAGTAGGGTTTAAGGATAAGAGAAAGAGAGTCTAAAAATCCACAAAAGACAACACTCAAATCTGATGGAATTCGATAAAGAAAGGGCTATATATATGTTATCCTACCAAACAGAATTTGCATCAGAGAAACACTAAATTCTCGACATAAATTCCAAAGGAAAACCTTAGTAAAATATACAAAATTTTGTCACAAATCCTTGGTTCAGATATAAGTAATATCAGTAAATAAGTTTAACAAAATTTCGACAGTGTAATGGTAGGAAAGTGGATGAAAAGACGAAAGGCAGATTCTTCATCGTAAAATTCCAGCAATGCACAACAAGAAATTACATCACTATAAGTTCGATTTTGGAAAAAATGCACACTTCTCCAAAGTGTAAGGCAAAAGAATAGTAGTAACAAATAGGCATGGGTGATGAAAATATGCCAGATCTCCAGTTCAAATGGAGGGTGCAATAGTAAATTGATTTAATCTACGACTTGGGGTGGAAGATGGAGGCACATGTTGTCACAATTGTGGGAATTACTTGGAAGGGTGGGGGTGGCAGAGATGGCAGCAGGAACGGGGCTCTGATACCAGATGATAGAATCCCAGAATGAGCTCTATAGAATTTGATCTTTGAGGGGAATCAACCCTTGGAACACTATAGGAGTTCCTCCTTCCAAGGAGTCGGCCACAAGGCTGAATAAAATAGATTACTTGCTTGATAGAAAAAAAAGGGCGACTACATGATTATATAGGGTTCTAAACCCTAGCCCATGGAGTGTTTGTCTAAATAAAATTATCTCTTTGCCCCTCTTATAGCCAACCTGCCTTAGTAGGGATAGGCGACAGCCAAGTCGGCTCTATAGCTGAATATAATTAATGAAAACCCTGGCCGACCAACCCAGTAAATGGGGCAGCAGCCACTAAGCCTTAAGGCCCCAATCTAAACTCTAGCCAGACTTCTTTATAGGATAGAAGTGACTAGGTGAGGTTTTATTACAATCCCATATGGTTTTATTGATTATTTACAGGGTGATTAAAACTCAATCCTGTTGGAGTATTATCAGACTGTTTGAGAGAAACAGACATTAAGATGTAGGGAAAGGAGTTGCTCAGAGGAGCGGGCATCTATGATTGGAATTCAGAGGAATGGCCAACCCTTCGTGCGAGAGGCACCACAAGGACAAGCAAGCTAGAAAGAATGTGTAGCACACAAAGGTTAAGATGGCTGAGTTCGAGCTAAGCTCGACATTGGCAACCAAATTTGATGATGATCAAGGCAAAGAGACCATACAAAGTGGGATATGTTGCTCAATGACTAAACGAGTTGTGCAAAGCTCACAAAGGTGAGGGGAATTGTTAACTCGAAGAATTTGGTACTCATGCAAGAGCTTGTGTGCGGACGATGGAGTGTTCGTGACCATCCCAAGGCAACCGGAACTCAGCACCATGGAGTACTAAAACTTTCGATTCAGCATAGAAAGAATATGTTCATAGGAGACTAAAGTGTGCAACAAGTTCAGCATGTTGTTAGACCATGAAGGATGTATCGGGGGCTGTATTAGCAAAGAGTCACAATCTAACAAGCACATTTATGGGGGCAGAACAATGCACAGACTGTTCAGCAAGACAAAGTAGTCCAAGGCAACGGTAGTCTCCAAAACTTCTAGAGGGAAAAAAGCAAAGAAAAAGTTGCTCCAACAGAATAAATATCCAGGAAGGATAGGTCCTGGTTCTACAGCAGGAAATCATATGCAGTGGACCGGCCAATGTAGAAATCAAACTCAATGGATGGCTGACCCATGAAATGGTGGGCATGAGGGCCACCATCAACTCAATGCGAATCGAGAGCGGAGCAACTTGGGTGGAACTTAGTGAAGTATCCAAGCCACATAAAGGGGGTTGGCGTAGAAGATGAAACATGGAGTGGAGGCACGAAGCTTTTTTTAGACAAAGGTCAAGGATATAAACTCTTGTAGAGGTAAGAGTGGGATCATGTCATTCCATGGGTTCTTCATTCTAATGGAATAGACTCATCTTATATGGTGCCAAAGATGAAGAGAACTTCGAGACACATGCACCTTGTCTCATAGATGCATTTGACGGAAGAACTAAGGTGATTCAACTTGCGGAGGCGAAGTTGAGATCAGAAGGCCTTACATGGGGTAAGAGGATGCAGAGGTAGATACTCTTGAAGAATATGCCATAGTACTATATTCAAGTTATCTTGACGAAAGAGGTGCACAACGAAGATTATGCTAATAAGGGATAAAGGCCCATTATCTAGAAATGAAGCACCAATTTTAGTAAAGTCTATGGACTTCGAGAACTACTAGGTGACAGATTGCCCTAGAGTGTTCGTCTAGGGGTGACCCGAGAATAGGTGGACGAAAGTGAATTGCTAAAGGAGCGAATGCAATCGGAGGTGGTGGACGTCCTATAATGTACTGGCAGAGGCTACACATGGAGAGATCATAGTCCGAGTTCATCATATAAGAATCAGAATGTAATGGAGATGCCACCATGTCATGGATAATAATATAAATAAGGTGTTCGATGAAATGCTCATGTTTGTCTGTGTCCTTCGGTTTGTATACATACCTTGTACAGCAAGTAGTGGGCTTGCAGTAGGCTTAGCAGCCTTATGTTGATTTGCTTTGTGGCCAATTTTGGCTTATAAATATGAATGTATTTTGTAAGCACTTGTGGGGACTTCGGTCTATAATGGACCATTATCCTTTGTGTGCAACCTCTCTAAATTTGTAATGTTTGTGAGTGTAATTTGTATCTGGCTTTATAAAGTGTTTGCTTAAGCAGTTGCTTGTGGATCCTGTAGGAATTGCTTCTTCTAGCCTGTTTTCTCTTTTGTAAGTCTAAGGGACTCTAGAAGATCTCAGGGAGGGCTGACCTTTGCGGACGGATACACATAGGTTCTGCACGACTTAGGCAAAATCAGCTAAGCCCGTGATAATGTGATATCAGAGTGGGACAAGTATATATAGAAACACTCGTTATACAAACGTGGGGGGCCTAGCTAGGTCGTATGGAGGACAGTCAGCACGGGTAATCGTTTGGGGGAAACGGATATTGAAATGTAGGGAAAGGAGTCACTCATAGGAGTGGACATCCAGGTTTGGCATTCAAAGGAATGGCCAACCCCTTTGTGCGAGAGGCACCACGAGGACAAGCAAGCGAAGAAGAATGTGTAGCACACAAAGATTGGGATGGTTGAGTTCGAGCTATAGCTCGATGTTGGCAACCAAACTTGATGGTGCTCAAGGTAAAGCGGGGTGCTTGGTAAGAGATGAGACCGTGTAAAGTGGGAGGTGTTGCGTAACGACCGAAAGAGTTGTGCAAAACTCACAGAGGTGAGGGGAATTGCTAACTTGAAGGATTCGGTACTTATGCAAAGGCTTGTACACGGACGACGGAGTGTTCATGGCCATCCCAAGGCACGATCAGAACTCGACGCCATGGAGCATCAGAACTTTCTCTTCGACATGGAAATGATACGTCAGTAGGCGACTGAAATATGCAATAAGTTCAACACATTGCTAGACCTTGAAGGGTGTAGTGAAGACTGTATTGGCGAAGGGTCGTAATCTAGCAAGTGCATTTGCGGGGGTAGAACAAGACACGAGTTGTTCAGCAAGACGGAGTAGTCCAAAAGGGATGGTAGTCTCCGAAAATCCAGTGGGAAGTATGTAAAGAGAAAAATTGCTCCAATAGGACAGATATCCAGGAGGGATAAGTCCTAGTTCTCTAGAAGGAGAATCATGTGCAATAAATCACACATATTGAGGAAGAATTTCTCAAAGTAATATCTCCATAAATCTCAATCGACCGAACGAGTGACGTGGAATCATTGCATAATCTCGAATGAGGTAATGCATTGGTGGATGCATTTTGAGATCAAGTGGGGGGGCAATCCAAGATAACATCATATGAAGGCACACTTAGAGTCGATGCAGAAATCGAACTCAATGGAGGGCTGACCCGTGGAATGGTGAATGCGAGGGCCACTATCAACTTAATGCAAATCGAGGAGCGGACGACTTGGGTAGAACTGGGTAAAGTATACCAAGCCGCATGAAGAGAGTCGACATAGAAGATGGAACATGGAGCAGAGGCACAGAGCTTTCCTTGGATAGAGGTCAAGGGCATGAACTCTTGTAGAGGCAAGAGTGGGATCATGTCGTTCTATGGGTTCTTTATTCTGATGGGACAGACTTATCTTGCATGGTGCCAAAGATGAAGAGAGCTTTGAAGCACATGCAAGCTACCTCAGAGATGCATTTGACAGAGTAACTAAGTTGATTCAACTTACGGAGGTAAAGTTGGGATCAGGAGACCTTAGCACGGGGCACGAGGCACAGTGTTGCCATTTGAGTTGTCAGGAACAAGTGGTGCCATAGCAGAGATTATATTGGTAGGGGATAGAGACCCAGGATCTAGACAATGGTGCACCAATTCTAGCGAAGTCAGGGGGACTTCATGAGCTACTAGGCAACGGACTATCCTAGAGCTATGCTTCGTCCAGGTATAACCCAAGAGTGGGTGGACGAAGGTGAATTTCCAAGTGAGCGAACTAAAAATCGGAGATGGCGAAAGCCCTACGATGTGTTAGTAGAGGCCACAGGTGGAGAAGTCGTAGTCCGAGTTAATCACATGAGAATCTATATGCAATGGAGATGTCATTAGGAGGCGACATGGTGCAGCGGATCATAGTGGAATAATTTGTGGTAATGCCATATAGGCAACCCTATCCTATGAGGGATAAGATCATGCGGATGTATGATCAGGAGTCATTGGGAGATCCACTTTGGTGTACGACATAATAAGAAGAAGGGCTATGGATTCAAAGAGTGAATATCGTAGTACCACAGAGGCGGGTCTTCATGTATGCATCGAAGCTTGTATTAGATGAAAGCCTTAGTCATCAGCATATGGGGGCTTTGTACCACCGAGGAAGAAGTCCAAGTGCAAGTACCAGTGAGTCCCATGGAGGGGGATGTGATCATGTGAATGGTCAGGAGTTATTGGGAGCTCCACTTTGGTGTACGACAGAATAAGAAGAAGGGCTATGGATTCAAGGAGTGAATGTCGTAGTATCACAGAGGCGGGTCTTCGTGTGTGCATCGAAGCTTGTATTGGATGAAAGCCTTAGTCATCAGCATATGGGGGCTGTATACCACCGAGGAAGAAGTCCAAGTGCAAGTACCAGTGAGTCCCATGGAAGGGGACGTGATCATGTGAATGATCAGGAGTTACTGGGAGCTCCACTTTGGTATACGACACAATAACAAGAAGGGCTATGGATTCAAGGAGTGAATGTCGTGGTACCGCATAGGCAAGTCTTTGTGTATGCATCGAAGCTTGTATTGGATGAAAGCCTTAGTCATTAGCATATGGGGGCTGTATACCACCGAGGAAGAAGTCCAAGTGCAAATACCAGTGAGTCCCATGGAGGGGGACATAATTATGTGAATGATCAGGAGCTGTTGGGAGCTCAACTTCAGTGAACAATGCAACAACAAGAAGGGCTATGGATTCAAGGGGTGAATGCCATGGTACCACAGAGGCGGGACTTCCATTTGTGCGCATCGAAGCTTGTGTCAGATGAAAGCCTTGATCATCAGCATATGGGGGCAGTGTACCACTGAGGGAGAAGTCAGATTGCAAGTACCAGTGAGTCCCATAGAGGGGACTTGATTATACAAAAAGTATAATCGAAGCAGCTAGAGAGTTGGACTACTTCAATGCTCACATTCGCTTAAGGGAGCCCGGCAAGTCAGAGGACAAAGCGGAGTAAGCGAACGTTGCTACCAAGGAAGCTAAGGAGAACAAAATCAACGTGAACCCTACAACAATGTGGTGGAGGCCATGCATGAGAGTTGCAGTCTATCTTTCCATCGACCAAGGAGAACTGCTAGGAAGACATAGTAGTGTTGAAACAGGTGCCGAAAGGGGCGAGGAAGCGATAATGAGTCTAGTGGAGCTCAGCTGCCCAAAAGCAAAGCGTCAGTTAGAAAGGAGATGGACTTAGAGGAGCGCCACAGTGTCGCAGAGGCAGATCTACCGATCGTGAAGGAAGGGATAAAGATGCAAGGTAACGGATAGTAGTGCTATGGGCTTGGAGCACTATGGTACCACAGAGGCGAGACTTCTGTGTAGTCATCAATCCCTAGCTCTCATGGAGGGAGAGCATTGGTCATAAAAGGGGGCCAACGAGGTGGAGAATGCAAAGACAAACTCCAAGTACCAGGATAGGGTAGAAGAGCAGAGGCCAAGGAACTTCATAAGATAAGTGTCTATAGGCTTCTCATCAAGATAGACGAAAGCGGGGGACTTCGGGTTAATGCAAGAGTGCTCGACCAAGGAACGAAGTAGGTAGTACGTGGTACTATACCTTTCTGCTCAGAGGAGTAGGCAACAAAGGTGATGGAGAAGACGGTACAATCATAGAGGTGACCAGATCTATCAAAGACTTACTCCAAGTTGGGGGACTCTAAGTTGGGGTAAACTTTTTGCTCTTTTCGAGCAAAACTTCTTACATTCTAGAAGTTCAATGACAGTGAGAAGACAAATCACAATAGCTAACTCAATGCAAGGAGTGCAAACACTTATAGTGCTTCAGAAGTGTGAGCAAAGAGTGGGCGAATGTTAGTAACCAGCTCAATGCATGAAGTACAAACTCGAGGAGGCAGGGGAAATCAAGTAACCTTTGCCTTCTTAACTCAAGAGAATGGGTGAATCTGAGTACCCCAATTCTCTTAACTCGAGGAGGTGAGCGAAGCCAAGTAACCTTGCCTTCTCAACTACTAAGAGAATAGGTGAAGTCAAGTATCTCAGTTCTCTTACTTATCCAGCAGAGGAGCTCTGCATAAGTTCAGTGACCCTTCAAAAAAAACTTATGGAAGACAATAGTTGTCAAATTCTCACCATTGGTGATCAGTACTACTGAGAATAGATTATCCGCTTCATTTCCCAATGGACTAATTGAAAGCGGGAGTGATAATAACATACTTGGAAGTGACAACTAAACATGGAAGAGGGATCAATGGGCAAACATTATGGATGAAGGACCTCAAAAACCTTAACATCTGTGAGGCGATGCTCGTCAAAGTTCCAACAAGCATCCACCCAGTTCAAGCAATATGAGTATACTGTGATGCTGGTGCATAATATGGTAGGTCTTTTCCTTTATCAGAAGGATCTATGAGAACCAACAAAGATCAGCACAACTCAGCCAACCCCACACCAGATTCAATCATTGGTGAGTTGAAGCAGCATGACAGATTAGAGTTCGACTACTCAACAACAGCTGCGAAGAGCAGCTGGGAGCCAAAGGGGCATGTTGCAGCCAAAGCAGAAGATTGAAGATCCAGCAGAATGCGAGAAGATGCAGCAGCTATAGTGGCTTCGACGAGGACGTCAAAGGAATAAGTGGGGGAGAATGTCACGAACAATAATATAAACAAGGTGTTCGATGAAATGCTTATGTTTGTCCATGTCCTTCGATTTGTGTACATATTTTGTACAATAAGTAGTGGGCTTGCAGTAGGCTTAGCAGCTCTATATTGGTTTGCTTTGTAGCCAATTTTGGCTTGTAAATATGAGTGTATTTTGTAAGTACTTGTGGGGACTTTGGTCTATAATGGACCATTATCCTTTGTGTGCAACCTCTCTGAGTTTATAATGTCCATGGGTGTAATTTGTATCTGGCTTTATAAAGTGTTTACTTGAGCAGTTGCTTGTGGATCCCGTGGGAATTGCTTCTTCTGGCCCGTTTTCTCTTTTGTAAGTCTAAGGGACTCTAAGAGATCTCAGGGAGGGCTGACCTTTGCAGACGGACACACATAGGTGCCGCACGGCTTAGGTAAAATCAACTAAGCCCATGACAACCAGGAGACGACATGGTGCAGCAGATCGTGATGGAATAGTTCGAGGCAATACAACACACATGGGAGATGGCCCGTAAAGGACATGATCATGTATAGGTATGATCAGGAGCTACACTTCGGTGAACAACACAATAACTAGGACTATAGATTCAATGAGTGAATATCATAGTACTATAGAGGTGGGTCTTCCGTGTGTATGCATCGAATCTTGCATCGAATAAAAGCCTTGGTCATCAACATATGCGGGCTGTGTACCACCAAGGGAGAAGTCAGATTGCAAGTACTAGTGAGTCCCATATAGGGGACTTGGTCATACAGAGGTATGATATGAGCGACTGGAGAGTTGGACTATTTTAATGCTTATATTCACTTAAGGGAGTCTGACAAATCAAAGGACAAGGCCGAGTAAGCAAACATTGCTACCAAGGAAGCTAAGGAGAACAAAATCGGTGTAGGCCTTGCAATAAGATGGCAGAGGCCATGCATGAGAGTTGTAATCTATCTTTCCATCGACCAAGGAGAACTGCTAGGAGAACACAGATGTGTTGAAGTAGGTGATCGAAAGGGGCGAGAAGCGTCAAGGATTCTAGAGGGGCTTAGTTACCTAAAACCAAAGCATAAGTCAGAAAGGAGGTAGGCTCAGAGAAATGCCAAAAGTGTCATAAAGGCAGACCTACCAATTGCAAAGATGGGATACAGATACAAGGCAACAAATAGTAGGGCCATGGGCTGGCAGTGCCATGGTACCGCAGAGGTGGGACTTCCATGGAGTCATCGATCCCTTGCTCTCATGGAGGGAGAGCATTGGTTGTAAATGGGGCTGAGGAGGTGGAGAATGCAAATACAAACTCCAAGTACCAAGATAGGGCAGAAGGATAGAGGCCAATGAATTTCATAAGACCAGTGTCAATGGGTTTCTCATTAAGATGGCTGAAAGTGAGGGACTTCGGGTTAATGTAGGAGTGATTGACTATGAAATGAAGTAGGCAGTACGTGGTGTTGTACCTTTTTTACTCAGAGGAGTAGGAGGCAAAGATAATGGAGAAAATAGTACTATCCAAGAGGTAACCAGAACTATCAAAAACTTACTCTTAGGGGACTCCAAGTTAGGGTAAACTATCAAAGACTTACTCCAAGATGATGACATGCTCTTTTCAGGCAAAACTTTTTGCATTCCGAAAGTTCAATAGTAGTGGGAATGTGAATTACAGTAGCTAACTCAATGTAGGAGTGCAAATACTTTGAAACTTCAAAAGTGTGGGCAAAGAGTAGGCAAAATGCTAGTAACCAGCTCGATGCATAAAGTACAATCTCGAGGAGGCGGGCAAAATCAAGTAACTTTTACCTTCTCAACTCAAGAGAGTGGGCGAAACTGAGTACTCCAGTTCTCATACCTCGAGGAGGCGAGCGAAATCAAGTAACCTTTACATTCTCAATTCAAAGAGAATGAGCGAAACTTAGTACACTGATTCTCTTATTTATCCAGCAGAGGAGCTCTGCACAAGTTCAGTGACCCTTCGAGGAAAGCTTATGGAAGACAATAGTTGTCCAATCCTCACCATTGGTGATCAGTACTACTGAGAGTAGATTATCCACTTCATTTTTCAATATAATACCAATCAAAAGCGGGAGTAATGTGAACCTACTTGGAAGTGATAACTAAAGCTAAAGAAGGATCAATGAACAAATCTTGTGGAGGAAGGACCTCAAAAACTTCAAAGTCTATGAAGTAATGCTCATTAAAGCTCCAATAAGCATCTATCCAGTTTAAGTAACATGAAACTATTATAATACTAGTGTATAATAAAGGAATATCTTTTCCTTCATGAGAAGGATCTGTAAAAATCGACCAAGATCAGCATAGCTCAACCAACTCTATAAAGAGTCAGTCATTAATGAGTCGAAGCAGCATGACAGATCAGAGTTTGATTACTAAACAACAGTGGCAGAGAGTCGCTGGGAGCCAAGGGGCATGTTGCAGCTAATGTAGAAGATTAAAGATTTAGCAAAAGGTGAGGTGATGCAACGTCTACAGTGGCTTCGATGAGGTGGTCGAAGGAATAAGTGAGGGAGAATGTCACGGATAAAAATATAAATAAGGTGTTCGATATAATGCTCATGTTTGTATGTGTCCTTTGGTTGATATACATTCTTTGTACAGCAAGCAACGGGCTTGCAATAGGCTTAACAACCCTAGTTTTGTTAGCCTTAGTGGTCGATTTCAGCTTGTAAATCCGAGTTATGTTATGTAGGCACTTGTGGGGACTTCGATCTGTAATGGACCTTGATCCTTTGTATACAACCTTTCGAAGCTTGTAAAGTCTATAGGTGAAATTTGTATTTACTATATAAAGTATTTTCTAAAATGGTTGCTTGTGGATCCTATGGGAAATGCTTCATATAACCTGTTTTCTCTTTTATAGGTCATAAGGGACCCTAGGAGGTTTCGGGGAGGCTGACCTTTGCGGATGGACACACAAGGGTGTCGCACGACTCAGGCAAAACCAGCTAAGTTCGTGACATAATGGTATATGGAGATGATTGCCCTCAGCTTGTTGAGGACCAACTGGCCGAGGATGATATTGTACACCAACATAATGTTGACTACCATGAAGGTGACCATCATAGTCTTGGACCTCGGCTCTTGTCCGGATGATAGAATGGTTGTCTCGAGAGGGATGATGGAGTCACTTGTAAACCTGATAAGGTTGAAGGTCATTGGTGACAGGTCGGTGGCAACCAACCTGAGCTTCTAGAAGGCATTGAAATCCCCCTGCAAGCGAATCACGTATGATGACATATGAGACATGTTGCATACTCTTTTTGCATTATAATTATTATCGATATTTTCTCACATTATATATACCACTGCATATATACTATGATGTCCTTAAATATATGCAATAGAAATCGGATCGTGATGAGATCATGATAATGAGACCGATTTATCTTTAAATATAGACCCTAAATAATCTAGATCATGTTGGTTATATATGTCCTACAAGACAATCACGTGAGTGATGGCATGTGTGACACACTACACAGTCTTTTATTATTATTATTATTATTATTATTATTATTATTATTATTATTATTATTATTTATTAATATATTTTTATACTATATATATATATATTTATATATATTGTGATACCCTTGGTTTTCTGTAATGGAAATAAAATCATGATGATATCATGATAATGAGACCGATTTGCCGTTAAACATAGGTCCTAAATAATCTCAGTCATAGGTTGCTTGAGAGGGATATCAAGATAATCAGATAAATCGGTATACTATATACCCGTCCATATAATAGAGTCAGTTAGTCTTATAGCCACTTGTGTGGAGATACTAAGGATATAGTACAGATACTTATTGGAGAATAAGTTTATTAATTGATCTGCTTATGGAATATTGTATGGTTAACAATACTTGACATCAGACAACGATTCTGTAGTCTCAATTATGTATCTAGTCCTTCGATTTGAGACACCAAAGATGTCCTATTTTAGTATTTCTCTCTTTGACGTTGGACTTATAAGTTTGGAAGGTTCCAAATATGGTACAATCAGTTATCAGGATTGGTAGCCAACCTTTTGAAGACTATTGAGTGTCAATGGAGGATCATCCACTCTCGGTATCATGCTAGAAATATCATATATATGCTCTTGCTTAGATAAATCCCTGATCAGAAAGTTCTCTAGGAGAATCCAGTTAGAGCGAGACTTGGATTATGTATGTAGCCTGATAGGACTATGTCCAGTATACGATCTCTGAGATATTAGATAGATGAGGGATTATAGATATATAGTAATTGAGGACAAACAAGTATAATGGATAAGGTCTCTTGTATTATCTGGGGACTATGGTGTAGTGGCTTAGTACGTCCATAGTCGATGAGTCGAGTGAATTATTATAAGATAATAATTCACTGAGTCAGAAAGAGTTTTGACAGGTGAGACTCACGGCCAGCTCAATATTGGGCCTATAGGCTCACACACATATGATGGATGCTTCAGCGTATAGAGGATTGGATATGAGTTATCCAATTAGCCCATGTTACCTTACATTGATGGGCTCCTTACATAAGGCCCAATTAAAGGCCTAAGGAGATTATTGGATAGAGATTCAATAATCCAATGTTACTAGGTAATTAGATAGAGATCCAATACCCATTGAGATAGGATCCTTATGATTTTTTGTGGCTCTCTATAAATAGAAGACAAGGGCAGCACATAGATGATATGCTGCACCTTTGGCTGTCCCTTCTATTCTCCTCCCTCCCTATGTGCAAGAGTTATGAGATTTATTATTCTGATTGAAGGAGTATCGCTGGAGTGGTCCATCATGTGAATACTACTAGTTATAGGTGTCCTACAAACCAATCACATAAGTGATGGTACTTATGACATGCTACAGTAATCTCTTTATGTATTATTATTGACATATTCTCATATTATATATTTCTGTATATTATGATATTCCTAGATCTATGCAATAGGAATTGGATCATGATGAGATCATGATAACAAGACCAATTCACCTTTAAACACAGATCATAAATCATCCTAGTCATAGGTTACTCTAGAAGGACATTGAAATAATCGAATAGACCAGTATGCTATATACTTGTCCATATGATAGAGGTAGCTGGTCTCATAATCGCTTATGTGGAGACACTAGAGGTACAGTGCAGGTGATCATTAGAGAATGAGTTTACTGATTTATCCGCTTACAGAATGCTGGATGAATAATGATACCTAATGTCATATAGCAATTTCATAGTCCTAGTTATGTACCTGGTCCTTAGACTTGAGATACCAAGGATGTCTTGTATGAATACTCATTTCTTTGACATCGGACTCATAGCTTTGGAAAGGCCCAGATCTGGTACAATCGGTTATCGAGATTAGTAGCCAACCATACAAAGACAATTGAGTGTTAATAAAGGATCATTCACTCTCTAGTATCATAAGAGGAATATCTTGTATGTGCTCGCTCAGACAAAATCTCTAGCAGGGTCATTCGGACTGAGAGAGGAGTTCTTTAGGAGAATCCGATTAGAGCGAGACTCAAAAGGATTCTGTATATGGCTTGACATTATTTATGCCCAATACACGATCTCTGGGATATTAGTTAGATGAGGGATTATAGATACATGGTAACTTTGGATAGATAGGTCTGAAGGATTTGTCTGGGGACTATGGCATAGTGGCCTAGTACGACCATAGTCGATGAATCAAGTGAATTATTATGGAGATAATAATTCACTATATCAGAAGGAGTTATGATGAGAGTGACTTACGACCAACTCATTATCGGGCATAGAGGGTCACACACATATGGTAGACGTTGTGATAGTTAGAGATACAGATATGAGATATCCGCAGAGCTCCTAATGTGGATACGATCTAAATTAGATAAGATCTAATGTGTATAAGATCAAAATTAGATGAGATCCAATGTAGATAAGATCCAAAATTAGATAAAATCCAATATAGATATAATCAAATTGGATAAAGATCTAATATGAACAATATCAAGAATATGCTCATTCACCTTTATAAATATGAGGCACTCCATTGGTCATAGGCTAGAATAAGGGAGAGCTAGAAAAGCCTCCTATTACTCCTTAGAGTTTTCTTCTCCTCCTTGCTGGAGAGTGTGGAGAGGTTGATCCCACTGCTGAGGAGCTATTGTCATGTCTGCCATATGGATACCGCTAAAGAGGAGCACGGGAGTGGTTCTTCATCTTCTTTATCAGATCTGTAAATTTTTAGGGATATACGATCTCCCTAGGTAACACATCTCTTATGATCTGTGTAGTTTTTAGGTTTTTATAGATTTTTCGCATACCAATCATCGTACAACGACCAAATACTTATCTTCGAAAATATGGGTTTTGTTTATGTTTTTTACTGCACATAAGATGTCGATCGAAGATTTCTCAACATATACTCCTACAGAGCAGGATGTTTGACCTCCTTCATCCTCTCCATCCAGATCTGGAAAAATAATGATATACAATCTTCATAGGTAAACAATCTCTCACACGATGAGGTTTTCGATTTTATGATTTTTTTCTCGCACCAATCTTTGAATGACGATTTTGATTTATATGGAAACCAGTTTTGTTTTGATCTTCCGCTGTGCATGTGATACTCCTGTTGAGGTTTTCCAATAGATCATATGTTACTCGAGAGAGACATCGAGATAATCGGACATATTAGTGTATTATATTTTCGTCCATATGATGGAGGCGACTAGTCTCATAGCCACTCGTGTGAGGACACTAAGGATATAGTACAGGTGCTCATTAGAGAATGAGTTTACTGATTAATTTGCTTATAAAATACTGGATGATTAATGATACCTAACGTTAGATAGTGATTCCATAATCTCATTTATATATCTGGTCCCTAGACTTGATACACCAAGGAGATATTATTTGAGTACTTTTCTTTGACGCTAGATTTACATATCTAAAAAGTAATAAATCTAATATAATCAATTATCGGATTAGTAGTCAACCTTACAAAGATAATTGAGTGTCAATAGAGGTTCATCTACTCTTGGTATTATGAGAGGAATATCTCATGTGTTATTGCGTAGACAAATCCTTGGCTAAGTCATTCGGATTGAGAGAGAAGAAGTTCTATGGGAGAATCTGACTAGAGCAAAACTTGGATGGATTCCATATAAGCTTTGATAATACTATATCTAATATACTGTCTTTGAGATATTAGATGGATAAGAGACTATAGTTACATGGTAACTGAGGACAGATAGGTCCAATGGATTAGATCCCCTATACCATTCAGGGACTATGACGTAGTGTTAGTATGTTTATAGTTAATGAGTTGAGTGAATTGTTATTAGATAATAATTCCTTGAGTCAGAAGGAGTCTTAACAGGTGAGACTCATGGCCAGCTCAATATTGGGCCTAGGGGGTCATAAACATATGGTAGATGATTGCAGAGATAGAGATTTAGATATGAGTTATCCAATAAACCCTTATTGTCATTGGATGAGACTCAGTATTAATAGACTCCTTGCATGAAACATAATTAGAGATAAATTTATATTATTAGATAGAGATCTAATAATCTAAGAGGTGACAGTAATTGGATAGGGTTTAAGAGACTCTTTATAAATAGGAGTCAAGGGCAACCAACAAAGGTGATAGATTGTATCTTTGGTCGCCCCCTCCTATTCTCCTCCCTCCCTTCTCTTCTTAGCCAACCACTCCTCTCCCTATTGCATGAGGACAGTGAAGAAGAAAGGAGTTCTTCTTTCATGTTCGCTGCAAGGTGGTGCACAAAAGCTGCGAAGAAGGTGCGCAAAAACTATAAGTTTTGCACTACGGTTATAGGAGCATCGCTGCATCGATCCATCATTTGGATAATGCTAAAGACGAGAATATTTGATCACCTTTATCCTCTCTTATTGGATCTAAAAATTTCAGGGATATAAAATCTCCCTATGTAACACATCTTGCATGATTCATAATTTTTTAGTTTTACAATTTTTCACACACCAATCATCACATGACGACATGATAAATATGAGAAACCTTTTGTTTTATTTTTCTACTATGCATGTGATGCTCTTAAGATTTCCCAAACAAAGATATCGGTCGAGCTTCTATTATCGATCATAACCCTCTTGACTCGGGCGTTAGCAATGTAGACTAAGACCACTAAGGCGTTGTTGTGGTCGGGGTACTCAATTTCCCATGCCTCAAAAATGATCTCGGGTTCACTTTTATGCTTGGGGTGCTTCTTCATGATGGCTCATGCATAAGCCTTCTAGCTTGACACACTATCTTCGCCGAATGTTGGTCCACCGATAATGACATTGATATGCTTCTCTATCAGACCATGGTGGTAAGGGGAAGGCTCTTGGGGCCTCTTCACGTAATGTCCAAGGTATCTCTTACATATGAGCTCCTCGATCTGGTTCTTGAGATTATTGCACTCTTTCATGTCATGGTCATAGTCTCAATGAAAACAATAATACTTCACTCGGTCTCAAAGCTCTTGTGGGGTTTTCATCGGGTTAGGCATCCTTAAGAGCCCCTTTTCTTTGATCTGAAGAAAAATTTCTATCTTGGTCGAGTTCAGAGGCGACGGAGGTGGCCTTGGGTAGGATGGTCGAGTTCAGAGGCGACAAGAGGTGGCCTCTTTTGTTTCTCCCGCTTCCTCGCCACTAATGCCTCGATAGTGGCATACTGGTTGGTGCATTGGAGCATCTCAAGTACGATCATCGGTGGCCTCTCGATCAACGACGGTCGTGGCTCTATTAAGAATGCTTGCATTATCAAAGAAGGATGAGCATTGGAGACTTCCTTGATCTTCATGGTGAAACGAGAGACGAAATGAGATAGGGGCTCATCGTCCTTCTGACTCAGGTTGAGGAATGCAACCACAAATGGCTTCGATTGAGTGCTGGCTAGGAAGTTGAGCTCGAATTCTCTTGCTAGCTGGTTGAAGGACGAGATTGAAAAAGGCTTTAGTCGATTGTATCATATCCGGGTAGGACCTCTAAGAGTGGTGGGGAAAGCTCGGCACATCAGGGCATTAGATGTGCTATACAGGACCATCTAGGCTCGAAAGCAGCAATGTGCTCCACCAGGTCAGAGCTTCCATTATAGGCCTCTAGCTCAGCAGGCAGAAGTTAGAGGGGATTGGTTTGTTTTGGATTTCCTGGAAGAAGGGGGATCAGTTGGGATGCTGGAGGCACCCGAAAGAGAGTTGTTCGGGGCACCAATAACAACACCCATGGTGTCACAATTTGCTGAGCGAACTAGGGGAGGAAGGCTCTCTTGGGGGACGAGGGGAATGATGGATTGCATCATTCCAATTAGAGCTTGGACCTGTTGTGTGAGGCTAAAGAACACTTATGGCAAGATGACAGGGTGCCCTGCACCCTCATTAGGGGGAGAGAGCCTCGGGTTGTTAAACAGCCTCCAGTACGAGCTTGGGATTTGGAATGGAGCATTCCCATCCTAAGAAGAAGGGAAAGAGGGTTGTAACTTGAGACTGAGGTGCTCCCCGAGGTTGTTGGTGTTCTTGTGACATCAGCCCTCCTTCTAGCACCAAAAATATTATAATACTTTATGTCATGGCCGAGGTGTCAACAAAGCTTGGTCCAATCTGAGTGCACAAGACCGCCAATGTTACTTTGAGTTGGCTAGAGAGGATTGATAGAAAATTCGATCGTGGGACTTGGGCCGACCTTTTGAGGTGTCACAGATGGTCGCTCTTGCCTCCCGATCGATCGTCCTACACGAATGTTGGAGTTGGGTAGAGGAATCCCCAACTCGACCTCTCCTGCTTAAGTTAGTTATAGCTGGAGCTCCATAAATAATTTTTTTCCCTCTTCCAATGCTATTCCTGGGGGTGGCTGTTGTTTGGGGTCGACATACGAAGTGGTTTTATGATTGTCGACCTTAGCATTCGTGGGTGTTTAATGTTTATTGGTGCCTTAAGCGGCTGGCCTATTCATTACGTGCAAATGCTGCTCCCCACTTCGTACATGACTGAATGTGAGGCTGCGTTGACACTTACATTGTTGGGAGAAGTTGGCACAGGGGGGCCACTAGAGCGAGTGTCAAGCAATTGTTTAGACCCTAGTTTGTATTCTTGAGCTAGCTTAGCATGTCAGATTGGCTCTGTCGTGATAATTCAAGGCTTTTGTAGAGTGAAAAACTACGATAGACTATACCAATAACATTGCTCGTTTGTGACATCAAAGATTAAGCTTTGAGTCATAAAAATATTTTTTAAAAAATATTTAAAAATAAGACTATATATATTAAGCTTTTCTATATCTTGTATTGACGATAGCCTCGTGCACTTGACATGCTATTCGTTGTGAGATGATTGTTTCCTAAGATGATCTTCAAATTATTATCGGCAAAGGTGCCAAGATCATTGAGGTGTAGAACGATAATGTAATCTTGGTTGAGGTACTTTACCAAAGAAGATGGTCGATCATCCTAATAATTTGCCAATATATTTAGATAGAGATTTGTGTGTGGTGTTAAGGATTTTTGATGCTGTGAGGATATAACATGTGGTTAGGGAAGAAAATCGGTGTAATATCTCCTATTCAATTTAAAGATCTATATATAATTATAAGATTATGAACAGTATACTTGTAAATAAAATAAAATCCTAATAGAAGAAGGATATTTTTGTATAAGAAGAAAACCCTAAGATTCATTATGTGGTCAAATATATTAATATTCTTCTGGAGGATCGTCTCCACCCATTTGAGAAAACAAATTAAACCTTATATTTTATTTTATTCATAAAGCACAAGGATTATATGATTTTTCACTGCTTTATTATTTTTCATCTTATTTTATTTAGATGAATTATTCGAGAATTTTTGGATGCATTACTGTCATGAATCATGATTCAAGATTTCGTTTTTGTTTTATTTTTTAACTTTGCCCAAGAGTTAAAATCTAAAATTTACATCTAGTGGATCATCGGATACATTTACAAGTTTGCACGGTAGAGGAAGATTTAGAGATGGGATTGAACCGAAGAAGAAGAAACAAAAAAAACTGAAAAGAAAAAAAGCGGGGCTGGCCGCATGAGAACTCTGTTCGCTGGCGGGCGGGGGTGGGGGGGGGGTGGGGATTGAGGATTCCAATAGGAAAAAGAAGAGGAGAAGGGCGGGCGTGCCCGCAGCGTAGGATGACATGTGAAATGCGAGGGAAGAAGCAAGAAACGGTTGTGGGTGGCGCACGGGAGAGCGTCCCACCTCGCAACGCAGAGAGAAAAGAGGATTAAACAAACAAACTTAAAAGTATATTTGTCTTAGAGCTAATAAAACCCTTTGACTTGGGTTTTTCTTTTTTTCTTTTAGGTTCTTAGATTTGGGACGCAATAAAATCATTAAAATAAAGTGTCTCTTTGTAATAATAATACTAATAATAATATAATAATAATAATAATAATAGTTTTTAAATAAAAAATCACTAATTTCATTTTTTTATTTTGGGTAAATACTACTTTCTTTGGTAAGGGATGAAATTTTAACTTCATTGGAGCTTTTAAATGATCAAAATATTTTTATTTCGATAAATTACAAATCATATAGGTTTTTTTATTATTATGAGTTAAACAAAGTTGAAGGTTTATTATGATAAATTTTTTATTATCTTATTACGATGATGGATTGTGGTCTGAAATCCATCTAACGACTTTTGTTTGTATGCATAAATATTTTATCTAATGATTTTATACATCTAAAAGAAAATATTGGTCTAATAATTTTATCTAAAACATTCTATACAATTTGGAGAATATTAACTACTTACTTGGTCATCTTAAATCTGCGAATTCTATCTTGACCACTTACTCTTTAGGGTTTCGAATTTTTTTGGTTTTAGGCGTCGTCGGAGAGGAAGGCAATACGGTGTTGGTGACCGACAGTTTGTGTCTTCGGACAAGAAGAGGTGAGGTCATCGGCATCCTCTCTTTTCTCCAAAACCGTCTTCTTCATCCATCGCCCACGTCCCGCCGATGCTCTACTTTCCTCCTCCTCTTACTCCGTCGCCACTACCGGAAGCGGACCTCTTCAACCCAACTTCATGGCCGAATACGTCGTCACGTCATGTGGCTTCTCCCCGGAGAAGGCGGCCAAGGCCTCGAATCTCCTCGTCGGCATCGCGTACCGCCGGCAACCCGACTCCGTCCTTGGCTTTTTCAAAAGCCACGGTTTTAACGATACCCAGGTGAAAGAGCTGCTGTCTTGGAACCCCCGGTGGCTTTTCCTCGATGTGGAGAAGACCCTGGCCGCCAAGTTCCGAGCTCTCCAGGAGTTAGGCTTCTCACAGTCTGACATCACCCACCTCGTCCTGCCCAATCCCTCCGTCATCGACCATCCCGTCCGCACCGTGGTGCTCAAGATCCGGTTTTTGGCAGGGACTCATCGGATCCAACGACCTCCTGATAAAGTTCTTTAAGCACCACCAGTGGATTCTCGGGTATAGCATCGAGAAGAGGATCCAGCCAAGCTTCGAGATGCTACGGAGCTGTGGATCACGGATCAAAAGCTTAGAACGATCCTGAGGTACCACCCCAAGTTGGTAATCCAGAAGGCGGAAACCGTGAGGGCCTTGATCAGTAGTGCCGAGGGATTCGGAGTAGCCCGCACCTCGGGGAACTTCCACTGGACTCTGTGGATGCTCTCCATTGTTAGCGTGGAGAGATTCGATGCACAAAAGAAGCTATTCGGGGCCTTCGGGTGGTCAGAGGCCGACTTCCTCGATGCATTCAGAAAGACCCCTGCTTTCTTGACAGGTTCACTGAAGAATCTGAAGATGAAAATGGAATTCTTGGTGAATGAGGCTGGATATGCTCCGTCTTATATCGCCCTCCAGCCTGTTCTATTGACATTGAGTTTAGAGAAAAGGTTGATCCCAAGATATCAGCTACTGGCAGCCCTGAAGCCCAGGGGGCTGTGCGCCGGTCATCACAAATTGCTCCGTCTTAATACAAAGAAGCAGTTTCCGGAGCTCATCGAATCGTACAGCACGAGCAAAATTAGTAGTTCTGGATTAGCTAGCTGTAGGTTTTGGTTCCTGCAATCCATGGTTTCAGGTACCAGACTTTTACTCGCTGCTTAACTTGATTTATTAGTATTATGATTTATGATTTATGCCATTTGCTTGCTTTTTTTTTTTTCTGGTGCATTAAGAGGAATGTAGCTGCATACATGTAAAGAAAGAAAAGAAAGCAATGCGAAGTGGAACACAATAACTTCCTTGTGGCATGTTGATTCGGTCAATTGTTTCCTGATAATTACTTGCAGAGGAAAAATTAGATACTGTAGGAATTGATACTGTTGTCCCATTCTTTCTTTAGTCTACTTCTGGGAACACATTTGGCAGACGTGTGTGCTTGTGTGTGTGTGTGTGTGTCCCGTGGTGACTATGAAGCTGAAACAAATTCTTCGTTTGATCTATGGCTCTCCTTGATGTGCATTGAAGTAGATGCTTTGCTTATGTTAAGCTGAAACAAATTCTTTGTTTGATCTATGGCTCTCCTTGATGTGCATTGAAGTAGATGCTTTGCTTATGTTGTAGCTGATATCAGTCTGTTATATCATGAAGAATTTTGAGATGATGGTTTCAAAGGTCACACATTACTATTACACTATGGAGTTATGGTTGCACCCTTTTTTTCTTTTGTCTCCTTTGATGAAACATTGATGCTTCTCAATTGGCTACTAGTGAAGTTCATGTTACGATCGATTTTGATTATATGATACGTCAAATCTACATCGATGTTGTCTAAGATTGATCTAATATCGGTCAAATTCTCAGCTAGAATCGGTTGAAAATACATGAGTTTATTGATTTTTGGGTGAATTTTGACACTACTTGATGACCTCAAAGGGAAGAAAAAAGAAAGACGCAAGGAGAAGAAGAAAGAAAATAGGAACGTTGAGATGGTGAAAAAGATAAAAGAAAAAAAAAAAAAGGAGAAAACTGTGATTGTAATTCTAAATTAAGAGGAGGGACCATTGATATTGCTTTGCTTGCTATCCACTGCATCCATCCGCTGCCATTTGTTGTTTGCTACTCCATCCATCTGGTAGAATAGAGGAAGAAGGAAGAGGAGGACAGAAGTAACCCATAACCTAATATGAACTGTTCCTGCTACTTATATTTAATTAGGGTTTAGCTGATGATTTTTGACACTGGGGAGAATCACGAACTACTTACTGATTGCATAGTGTCCATAAATCATGTCCATGGCAGAAGCACTTCTAGTTGTCTCGTCCACATCGGTATAGAACAGGCAGCATGTTTGGTTGGTCCTATCCTATCAATAAAAGAAAATATTTTTTTCACAGGTGTTTATGGCTTGTGTTGGTGAGCCATCTTCCCCTTTCATGCAAGCATGAACGATTGTTGTTGTCCGCCGTCCATTGCTTGTCATTGGTTTCAGGTACGCTTCCTCCTCCTCTTCCTTCTCATGCTCTGCTTCATCCTCCTCATTCTCCTCTTCCTCTCCATTATTTACTCTTTATTTCTTCCTTTTAACTCCTTCCTCCCTTTTCTTCTACCCTCTCTTCTTCCTTCCTTTATCTTCCTCTTTCTCTCTCATCTTCTTTCTTCCTCTTTCTCCTCATTTCTCCTACTCTTCTTAACGCGTGGGTTTTTCTTCTTCTTCCTCCACGCTCATTTGTTCCTTCCTCTTTGAGGCTTCAGTGCATACCGGTATATAATGTGTCAGTATATTTGGTATCTGAATGTTTGGATTGGTACGTATCGGGCTGGGCGGAGACCGATAAATTACTTTCGATGAGAGACAATAAACGCTGGAACTTCAAAAAAAAAAAAAAAAAAGTTTTCACTTGCTGCTCTGTTTCTGCTACAAAGCTCTTCTATCTTCAGCGGTGGAAGGTAAAGTTTGCGTATATTAACACCACCCTGTATACAAATTACACAAAATTTTGTTATATTGACTTTTGGGGGGAAACTTTTTAGTTTAAAATTTGCTGAATTTGGCTCATATAAAATGCATTAACAGTTTTTATAAAAAAAAAATGACAGCATGAGTTGCTGATTTCAAAGTTCGGATAGATGTGAGCCAATAAGATGCTAAAATGGATCCTAATTCTGCCCTATTACTTGATCAAAATGAAAGTTTCAATTAACTGGATTAATTCGTTGATTAAAATGATCTAAAAACTGTATCCAAATGGACGAAATCAAATGAACCTTATCCTTCAAAGACAAAATAATCCTCAAGGGGCAAATACAAGGATCGAATCCGATCATACAACAAATGAACCTTAATCCTCATGGAACGAGATGGGTTA
This sequence comes from Ensete glaucum, assembly GCA_021527575.1. Taxonomy (NCBI): domain Eukaryota; kingdom Viridiplantae; phylum Streptophyta; class Magnoliopsida; order Zingiberales; family Musaceae; genus Ensete; species Ensete glaucum. The sequence goes on along the minus strand of CM038558.1, from coordinate 25,254,083 downwards.
AACACTGTGGACCTTGAGGTGTTTACGACACATGCTTCGAGTTAAAAATTTCTCCATCATTATTTTATACTACATTAAAATTTATATTACCACAATGTCATCATTGGATCCGTGGCGCAATGGTAGCGCGTCTGACTCCAGATCAGAAGGTTGCGTGTTCGATTCACGTCGGGTTCATTTCTAAACGTTTATTTAGATTTTATTTTTGTTCCACTTGTGATTGGTGCAAGGGACGGCCCCACAAGCAACCCTATCCTATTCTTACGCTCATTTCCAGATTTTTCGTTTTCCTTTTTCTGTACCTTGTGATTGGACCCACAAGCGGACCCCATTTATCTTAGCTCCCTTTCCCTTCTGTGAGAAATACTTGTTAACGATTTATATAATATGTATCACTAATTTTAGCCTAGTTTCAATATATCGAGATGTCAAAATATCAGTAAAAAAAAGAAGAAAATTAGCTGATAAATGAAAACATTTGTGGCACAAACTCTAGTCACGTCGCAGAACCATTTTATAGTTGTACTAAGATTCACCCTCTAAATACATTTTATGAGTCTACATACAATAGGGTTTAAAAATATAACATTAATCTAAAAATCCATACACACACACACACACATATATATATATAGACAAACCTAATCCAAATCCTCTTTCGCTTGCCCCGTTCTCCGTCCGCCCTACATCGTCGTCGCTCTCCTTCGACATATGCGGAGAGAAGACAAAGATTTGGAATTCGACCGCTGGCCAATTCGAACCCCCATTTGGTTTGGCTTCCCCCTTCCTCCTTCCTCTCTTTTCTTCTCCGAATTAAATCATCTTATGTGACGTTTGTCGTCTGAAACGACAATTCTCTTTGGTAGCATGCATTTGCTTCGTCTACACGAGGAGGATTGTGGTTTGACTTAAACGAGAACGGTGGGTTATCAATTTGTTTTCATGATAAAAGGGGAATCCCAACACAATTTTAGGTTCCCGCTGAAGTTGTTTCATTGGACTTAGCCTGCGTAGTTCTTTCATTTATTTGTTTAATGCTTATAACGAGCAACATACAGTTAGATGACGTGTAAAATGTTTCCGAATTGTGAAATTGGAGCTATAATTTCGCCCGTTGCACTACACATTCATGAACTAGAAGTGGCAGAAAATGAAAGATAACTTAACATGGCAATGTTAATACTTAGATGCAAGTGTTGGGAATCTCATTAGTTATTGGAATCGACACGACACTTTATATGATCCACATGTCCAATAATAATAATGACCAAACACATTTATTAACTAGTCATGCATGAAAGGCTCTTCAGATATTAAAAATTATTTTAAATTGCTTTGATGATGAAAGACAGCATTAAGTATCCGTTTTTTAAAAGTATAACCAGGAGATACCATAAATTCCATAATACATAGATTAGAAGACACCAATTGTTTGTTAATAAATTAATCTAAGGAGTCCAATATGTGAATTAATCAAATGCTTATTCTTGGACAACTGACTCGAGCTAAGCTTATTTTGTTGCATGTCCAATATAAATCCACTGTTTTGCTTACAACAAGAGCACTTCAAATCTGTAACGGATATGAGTTTTCTAATCAATTGTTCTCAATATTATTTTTTTAAAACTACATAGAAAGAAAAGAAAAGTGGTGGACAAAAATGTAATATTTACATGGTAATTTTAACTTTTAGATACAAGTGCACTTCAAGCCCATATGCATTTTCAGTTTATAATTATTCTTTTTGAATGTTATTCCTCTTGATCTATTACGGTTATCCTCTTGATCTCCCAAAACCATTTTTTTTACAAAGCCCATATGCATTTTCAGTTTATAATTATTCTTTTTGAATGTTATTCTTCAACACTACTTAGAAAGAAAAGATACGAAGGTGCTACAAAGGTGCATACACTCTATGGCACAAAAGGTGCTGTTGCTTCCTCTGGTACTTGAGTGACACACTAAACTCAGCTATAGTAGATCATGTGTACAATGTGATCTAACATCTTGTTACTTTTTTCACGCTTTTTGTAAACTTCTTGTGTCCAAGGTTATACTACTCCTTTCTGTTCAAGAACATGCGAAAAATGCTGATTATTTCAGTGCTTTGACTTTTATTTCATGTCTCAACATGCTTTATAATTAATCTTTAACTATTTGTTACATATGCTGTTGCTTACTGATGGGGTCAATGATTTGAAATAACGTTTGTGATTGAAACTGAGGATTTGTAACAATGTTTGTGACTGAAACTGAGCAGATAGAATTGTAAGGCAACAGAGATTCTCTGATGAACTCTATCTCAATGAATGGCTGTTATAATATTTTGGTCTTTGTTATATACATATTTACATGAATTTTTCCTATGAAATTTAGTTTTGTGGTATCAAGCAACGTTTGACTTATCGGTCCATACTGGTGTACCGAGATTATCTCGGTACCAAGTGGTACATACAGTGTGTACCACCCAGTATATTAAAATATAATATTATATAATATTATATTATATTATATTATATGAAAATCTTAATATATTTCAAAAAATAGAAAAGGGGGCGACATCACCTCGATCTTTCTCCCGCGTGAGGAGACGGAACGTCTCCCCACGCGGGAGAAAAACCGTCGGCGGGTGAGGGCGGAGACGACGCGCGGGCGAGGACGTTGTGTGGAAAGTAGGTTCTTCTTCTTCTCTTCTTCTTTTTTCTTCTTTTCTTCTTCTTCTTCTTCTTCTTCTTCCCTTTTTCTCCCTCAATTGATTGCTGACGGTCGATTTCTCTCTCAATTGATCACGTCGATTTCTCTCTCAATTGATCGATTTCTCCTCAATCGACCGTCGACGGGATTTGTCTTGGCCGACAACCGAAATTGACCGTTGATTCGATTGGCGAGAGCGGTCCGCAGATTTAAGACCGGTGTGTCCGGCCAGTATGGCATGATCGAAATTGCAAACCTTGGTATCAAGCACTATTATCAATAAGGTTTTTAATTTCGTACCATACTGGCAAACCGAGCCTTGCTCGGTAAGGTACGTACCGGGATACAGAGCAATATGCCAGGGCATAAAACCCTCTGAAGATACCTGAAAAATAAAAAAATAAGCTAGGATAGGGATTTTAAGCTAGAAATAAATATATATTTAGTAAATATATATTTAGTAAATATATATTTAGTATAGTTTTAGCAAGACTAATGTAAATTATGTATGAATAGTGCCACTTATCTTTTTCGGGTTTTGAGGAATAGTCTTGTGCAAGGTTCGCAATTGAATTGACCTAATATCGATCAAATTTTGATTACATCATCATTAAAAACACTAATCACAACATTAAAAAATTTTATTAAAATCTAATTAAACCTATTATACCGTCACAAACATATGATCCAATACTTAATATGAATGAAATATAAACATTTGACTTATTAAACATCTAATTTCGAATAAATTAATATTAAAAACACTAATCGCAATATTAAAGACCTTAATTACTCCCTAATTACTACTATTCTACCATTAAAAATATATCAAGCAACATATTAGACATTAAGTCATACATCACATAGAATAGACTTATTCATCTCAAAAATCAATAAAAATCTAAAAAAAAAATACATACATGCCTCTTGATTAAAAAGTTCTTCCTCTTAATCCTCCCAAGGATTTTTTAACTTTTCTTCTATCTGAGTATCTTTTGGATGTAATACTATCACTAAATACATTTTTGTTGAATTACCACTTAAGAATAGCCTTTTGTAGTTTTCATTTAGCAATTTTTGTTTGGAATGCTGATCTTGCCCGGCCTACACTTTGGATTAAGATTTTTTTATTCATGCTGATGAAATTATATTCTTCCAATCTACTTATCTCCTGGGATATTATTTGATTCATTTACATTCAATCACTTGTGGTCATATTATATTCACATGTCAGCAATTCTCATCTTAGATATGTTTTATCAGAGAGCAGCCCATTTTTTTGAAAAAGAGAAAAGCTTTCAAAATCGCTTCTTTCAAAAGCAGTGCACAGAATGATGGACCAGATTTATGGTATGCAGCAAGGAAGCGAGGATGCACTATCAGAATCCCTCTATGTCCACAAACATCCACTTACTCGCCTGAGGAGAAAGACAGTGCTACAGAAAGATCTCTGGCACAAAAAACCTATTCAGGAAGTGGTTGATCATGTTTTGCATACAATCACCTAATCAAACAATGGATGACAATCCTAGTGAAGCAGCAGCTCAGTTTGCCCCAACTGAAAGCGAACAGAAATAATGGGAACACAGGCGGGTAAGGTTCTGAAGTCTGTGATAGTTTTACTTCTTGGGACTTGATGCTGCCATGTCTATCCCAATTGTGATATTGTAAGTTTCAATATAGCGCCTTTTGTTGCTCTTCAACTTTATTACCTGTCTACATAATCTTTCTTGTAAAAGTTTCACATATGGATTGTGAGTACACCTTTTAGATTGCTCAATTAAGGTGTAAAGTCATATCTTTGCTCAATCATGAGTTTCTAAATAATATATCTGTTTCGACATTGTCTCTGTTTGCCATGATGGCTATGTCTATGCTATTATCATTTTATAGTTAGTTCCTTAGTGTCTGTAATAATTGCCAACTATAATGGTTTGTGTGGGTAAAAATATGCAATTGATCCTTCTAAAAGAATATATGGAATTAATCATTAACTAAGTCATAGTAATGTTTAGAAAATCAAAGAATTTCTTTGTTGATTCAAGAACTCGTTTGTTGCTTAATCTTATCCATAATCAACTTTTTTATTTATTTCACATAATTTGACAGATTCCAGTTTTCATATCCATAAATAAAAAGAACGATTCTATAATGATTACTTTCTTACCTGTTTTTAGTTCTTCATTTTCGTATTTTAAGTTGTGTTGTAATGTTTGAATTATTTTTTGAAACTTTTATAAATTTTCACTCTCTTAGTCGAATATGTCTCTGCTTGTTGTTTATCGATATGTTATTTAGGAAATGTCTCTGCTTGTTGTTTATCGATATGTTATTTAGGAAATGTTGAAGTTATTTTTGTGCTCATTTTTTTGCTATAGCGGGCTTAACTAGCTGTGATTTTTTTTTTTTTTTCACAATCCTGTCCTAATGTTGAAGCTTTTTTTCTTTCCTGAAAGGTGGAGGAAGGAGGAAGAATAAAACTTACTTGGAAGAAAATCTTGAAGTTTCTTATGCTGATTGATTTGTTTTTTCTTGCAGTATTCCTGGATATCTAATGGCTAAAGTGGTATATGGAGCTGATGTCACGAAAGAATTGATGCCTTTATCAATTATTGGGCCACTTATAGTTGCTTTCTATGTAAAGATCATTCAGGGACTATGTTCAATATATCTTTTCTTCGTCATGCAGGCTAGTAAACTGATAAAGAATCCACCCAGGTATTCTCTATCAATTTATAGTTAAACAGCTGAGGGAAAGTTTAGAGCATATCTCTGGGCCCAGTTTTCTAAGCCTGTTGTGGACATCAAGAACTTGGATTATGGGGCTTAGTTTAGACAAAATTACAAACAACTGGAAGCATGGGCTGTTGAGAAGTACCTTGATTTTGTTGAATCAATATGGCCATACTATTGCAGAACCATTCACTTTCTGAAGAAAACACATCTCGTTAGTTAGGTTTCTGAGCAGCAGAGCTCCTTCCAGCTATCATTATGTTTCCTTCTCAGCAACAAAAAAGATTGTGATTGCTGAGGATTCTTTCTAATGGTTCTTGTAAGAGCTAAATTGAGGTTTTGACAAGTGAACCTGGGATTCCCTCCCCAAAGAACATTAGATTGGGATCAGGAATTTAAGTATTGGTAATTTTGTCTTCCTCGTTTCATATTTTTTTTCTTTATTCTCCTACTTCTATAACTTATCCTGAGATTGAAAAGGATTTCATTGATGTGTATGCTTACTTGGTTGGCTGTTCTCTGATGCATGCGCTATCAGATAACTAAGCTCATGAATATAGATTCTTTTCTCTGTATCATGTCCAAATTTGATGTCCAAACTCCAAAGTAGATGTCACTTTTGTGTTGTCGTGTGAGGATGAAACTTGATTTTATGGTAATGATGCAAGAACAACTTGGCAGAGCTTTTGTTGTTTTGATCCTTACAAATCAATACACTTTATTGATTGTTTAAAATGTTAATGATAGTAAATTTATCTGGATTCACATATCATATGACAATATTCTCTCATTTCAAATCAATTGATAAGAATTGAATCTAATCTTGGCATCTTACACATGGCTGGTTGACTGGTTTTTTACTATAACCTTTAATCCTTATCGGTCATGGAGACCTAAAGAGCTTGCTTGGATGTCTCCACCTCAATCTAACAGCTCTTCACCTGGTAAAACACCCAGGAGAAGGATAAAGACACTTTGTTTTTTTGTTTTTCTCGCTGTGCAGAGAGTCACACTATACCCACAGCAAAATGGTTTCAATTTTACAGTATTCCAATTTTTAGTAGCTTCTTGTTCGTAGCCTTGACCAAAGGCCTGTTCTTGTATTTAGTTGCTTTTTCTTCTTTCATCAGCCCTTCTTGTGTTACATCATTAGAGTCGTGATTCTTGTTTAGGGCAGTGCTCTGTGCAGCAATTTTTATTATTGAATGCATCAGAGAAAACTTTATCAGTTTCTAAGGTGCAGCACCGAGCTGTTTTTATCATTGAGCTCTCGTTTCCAGCTACCCTCATTTGGCACAGATGTGTTTTGGGTTGTAAGAAGTAGAAATTTCCTTTTAGTAAGCATGTTCTTCCCATCTGCCTCTTGTTGACTGCGGATAGTGTTTTTTGCTGTTTGTTAGAACAAGTAGTGGGCAAAATAAGATTGTCTCTGTTCTGCATGTTCTTGTTAGACTTAATGGTGAATTGACTTGATTCATTAGGAGTGCCTGAATTATTAGGAAGCCTGCCTTTTCTTCTGATTTTTATTGATATAGGATTTTATGATCTTATTAGTGAAGAAATCATTATTTTGTAGGATCTTTCGAGTAAAAGTACCTTGAGAAAACTTACAAGGTAACCTGAACTATTCCTTTTTAATCTAATCTAATCTATAGCAGACAGCAGTGTACTTACTGGCAATAAACTTTGTTGGATGAAACTTAATCTTGAGTGAGGTTAGTTGATTTCCACCATTGTGCAACATTAGTATTGGATTTGTTCATCACAACATTGATCTTTTATTTTCCTCCACTATATGTTGGGTGTATCTGAGCTTCCTACTTTACAAAGCCACCATCTTTGATACTAAACAAACAGGTGGCTGCAGTCTGTGGGCAAAGGCACCCATGGAAGCCACCTTCTTCATTTCAGTAGGTAAAAGAAAGCAGTTAAAAACTTTACCTTGTCTTCCCCACCCATTGAACAGCTTCCTTGAAGCTTCCTACAGTTTCTTGCACTAAGCTGATTGGACTCTCAGAAAATAAATATTTCATCTTATTTAATGTCGTTTTTCAGAATTATATACCCTCAGCAACTTTTTTTATTTTTTTATTTTTTTCTGTCATGGACATATAACTGCTTTGCTGATAAATTTTACTGTTAATCTCGAGTTTTTGGGAAATTGAAGAGCTATGCTATGATGTCTTTGGAACTAAATTTGGCAGGACCAGGATAAACTTCTGGCATGCTTCTTAACCCTAATGTTAGAAACCTAGTGGATTCATGTGCAAGTTGCATGAAACTCTACACACTAATCAAGCTGGATTGAATTTTAATGAGACACATTGCCACATCCAAAGTTGGTAGTAATTTAGTGAGATTTCTAGCATTCTTTTTTAATCCTGATGTTAGCAATTATCAACCAGTGGATTCAGATACAACTTGCATGAGACTCCACACACTAATCAAGCCTGATTGAATTTTTATGAAACTCACTCACATTGTGACATCCAAGTTGATGCTAATTTAATGATTTAGTTTGAGGAGGCATTACATCCAAATGTGGGCTTAAACGCACTTGATCAGTGCCATAGTAAACATATATTTATCATGATAGAGTATGAAAGCTTAGATTAGGTATATAGAACAAACACTTAAGTGATAGACAGAGTAGTATCTCAGCATGAATATGAATGTTAGCTAGAATATACAATTCATCATGTAGGATTCATGATAAGGGAGGTGAGTTGTACATTAAAAGTTATCTTAGTTGCCCAATGAAGAAAAAAGTGTTGATTCATTTATTTTATGAGCCTCGAAGTTTTTTTTTTTATTTTTTTTCATTCATAGTGTCTCTCGACCCAGTCTGATAACTTATTAATTTGATTGAGTATGAACCACTAATTCAAAGTACTTACATCCATATTAATGATAATAGACTTATTTAACAATCTGCCCCCACTTTAAGTTTAACATATTGAACTTTACACTCAAGCCATCTTTTCTGGTTTTGGGTACCTCATCATGTCCATTAATAAATCCCCTTTGATATGATTTATCACAACTTAGATCTGATGGGATATCTTAATAACATGTTATGAATCTGAACTAAGTGCTTAGGCCAAAGTTAATGATGATAAACTTATCTAGCTCCGGATACCAATTTGATTGAGCTGTTGTATGTGATGTAGATCTAAACATGCCATTTTTTTATCCTCCTATAAATACTCCTCATCTTCGTAGCTTCACCAAAACATCACTTGGAAGTCCTCACAAGAATAGCCAGCCATGTCTTCTCTTGGAGTCAGCTATGCTTACCACATTCTTTTATCCTCCTATAAATACTCTTCATCTTCATAGCTTCACCAAAACATCACTTGGAAGTCCTCACAAGAATAGCCAGCCATCCATGTCTTCTCTTGGAGTCAGCTATGCTTACATCCATGAACTGAAGAGAGAAAGAAGATAGATGGTGGTGTGGCCACAGAGGAGAAGAGCTCCAAGGGAAGAGTTCATCCTTGTCACACTTCTTCACGGTAATTGTTGGAGAAGCTTGTTCACCAAATAATTCAATCCCCCCATTCATCAAATATATGCTATGTCCACATATATTTTGCCTTCCAATGTTCTAAGTCCACATATATTGTTTTCTTTTTCTCTACCTACATACGACAGAAATGGATGTTGCTTTCACTATTAACATACTTCACGTTCATAGCCATACGGAAGTTTTTTTGAAAGGAATAATTTTGTTCTATCATATCAAATTGCACACAAGATACAATAATAACAACAAAACTATAGTCCCAATCAGCTACATGGATATTTTTGTTGCTATTGAACTCTATGATTGTAAATTATACATAAGATACTCCTACCCAAACTCGACTATGAGATGTATCAATTGCCCAGCACCTAATATTTACTCTATGGTTTATTAACATAACACTAAGACATCTCAATAAAGACAAACCATAGAGAAGTTATGGAAGTCAAAGAGCATATATTCATAATTTTGGGTTCATAGTAAGGTTTATGATAGAAGCCATGTATCTCATGAGACTCTTTGTGTGTTTATTAGGGTTTTACTACACACATAACGATACTTTTCTGAATTCTTCCTCCTCCTCCTCCTCCTCCTCCTCCTCCTCCTCTCTCTCTCTCTCTCTCTCTCTCTCTCTCTCTCTCTCTCTCTCTCTCTCTCTCTCTCTCTCATATGTTTATATAAACTTTTGAAGTTAATTTTGGCCAGTTGTTCACACGTTTGATTGTTAAAGCATACAGATTTAGGTTTCGATTGATATTTACTCTTAAACTCATCTTTAATGAATTAACTTAAATAATTTATAATATATTCGGGTGGCAACATAGTTAATTACTCCTGCTGATTCTAAGAACTTTATTTTGGAATTCAATCTCAAAACCTCCTAAAATTAGATATCATTCTTTCCATTGAATTGGTGGTATTCATGTTGATGATTAAACTGAAGTTAGCAACAAAGACTAATTATGTGTTGCCAGTATATGATGGAAGCATTTTATTATTGTAGAATAATAATTTTGAGGACAACATTGACACACAATAATTTATGATGAACTTCAAATTAATGCCTATGTCATGAGGAAGGTCCACAAGGGGAGAAGAGATGAGGATATGGAAGCTACAAGAGATTATTTATAATGGGAAAAAAAAGGTGCTCCCACTTGTTTTATTGTTTTCTAATATTATATATATATATATATAATATGATGCATAATAATAACAATAATAAAACCGTAGGCACAATGGATCTATAAACTACTATCATCAAATCACTATTTTAAGTATAAGAATAAATTTATGAGATGAAATTTCTAACTATCAAGTTTTAAGTGGGTCTATCACATCACCACCCCCTCCACTTGATCATTTTTTATAACTCTTAACTATAACTATGTGCCTGGTTCATTTTTCATGTGATGTTTGGTCTATTCTTCTATATTTTTCATTAACTTGATGTCAAGTGTTTTGAACCAATCTAAATTAAATTGATTAATTTTTATCATCCGATCCAATTGTAATAATGTTATTAAATTAAACCTAATATTGAACATGATAGATTATTTAAATAGGAAATGATTGTTATATAAACAAAATAAAGGCCCATGTCAGTTAAGACTTCTTGTGTACAATAGTAGGCCAAATTGAGTTTTTCTACAAGGTAATAGTGAGTTTACTTACCACCATTAATTTGGACTTAAATGTTTGAACTTGTAAGATTATAAAAAACATTTTAAGTTTTTCAAAAAGATATGAAGAATTAAGACATGAAATGATTCTCTAAGAATTTTGGTTATTCAAAATCACATATAGTGAAAATAAAATAGACAATTATTTCATAAAGCAGTATGTTTTAGCTAACTATAACATTTTTTTAAAAAAAAGCATATTCCTAATGATGCCAGGATCTCTACAGTCTGAGACACCAAAAATTCTGCCACATTAGAAAAATCCAACTTCATCCTTTCCCAATTGTTCTACATCTTTAATGTCCACATGGAACCAAATCCTCTCTTCCACAAACAATAAGATATATAGCTAAATCAATCTTAGCCCTAAAGGTGAGTATGAAGAGAGGCTCTTCTCTCTCCAAATCATTCACATGTTTGTAACTTGATCCATTCTTAGATATTTTTGATGAATGGCCAAGACATATACGAGTAAACAACCAAGTATAATCAACAAAGAAATAGAAGACATTAAACCAATTTAGTAATATAAATATTATTCTCAGAATTATACAGCCAAAGCCATCAAACATTTCTTTCACCAAGTATTCATCATCAGTAGGAAAGTGTTTTCTGTCTCTATCCATGATGAAGCACATCATAGTTGGATTAACAAAGAAATAAAAAAAACAATAAACCTATCTATTGTACAACCAAAGCAATCAAGCATTTCTATCACCAAGTATTCATTATCAGTAGGAAAAGTTTTTTTTTCACATCATACTTGCATTTTACTTTGTGGTTCCATAATTATTAACTCATAACAGTACTTTCCTAGCAGAATCGACAATTAAAAGAATCATTCAACCCTATCAACAATACACCAAAGAAGCAACAAATGTTATTGCTCAGTTCTCATACAGAACCACGAGTAACTGCATGTTGCAATACCAACATCCTTGCACAATTAGTTCGAACATTCGATGCTGAAGAAAAACTTCTCCAGATGATGGTGAAATATTGAAGCTACTAATCAGTAAATTCACAGTAACTAACCAGAAAATTCCATCATATCATGGCTAGTTGTCAGAGGATAGTGCAAGCACATCTGTTGGTCTTTGGGTCTTTAGCAAGTGGTCTTTCTGTATAGAAATTACAAGGTTAGTATGGTAGCAAAATAAAATTAAGTTTGTATGGGAGGATGACTATATAAACAAGAAATGCGCACATCTGTTCACATTTGAATCTCATTTCGTCATATAGAAAACGTAAAAATTAATAACCCTAATTCGATGGAGATTTACTACTTGCATCCACAAAGGAAACCGTCTTTCATTTGCACTATATTATAAGGTATAGATCAATAACTCGATTATTGTCCTAATATTATGAACCACAGATGCAATTTTACCAGCACCAAACTCTTCCTATCACTTAAATGCAGATAATTATGCCCTAAGTTTGACCATGTGCTATGGTTTAATTAACAAAGACTCAAAGAACCATCTTTCTTGGTTCAATCTTTTCCAAGATAAATCACAATTTATAATGTTTTTACAGGATGATAAAAATCAAAATGCATGAACTTATCTTCCATAATTTGTATTAACACTTGAAGGCATAAAATATGTGCAGTGAGAACTGAAAAACAAATGTAAAAGCAATAACATCAGAGTCGGCCAATGGGACATCAACCATGTACCACATCAACCCAAAATCAATTTTCTAAAGCGATGATATAAATTAATAAAAACAGTGCAATGAACTTGCATAACTGCATCATGCATGTAAGATTATTTGTACTTAGGCCACAAAGGATTGATTGTTTGCACTTAGAAACTTGCATAATGTACATAAAAGTATCTTTCAGGTTAAACTAGAATCTCCTTTCCAGATATGTTAAATACAAATCTTGGACCTATACATCCTTAGGCAGACTAGTACTCTACTAGTATGGTTGGATGTATCGACACATGGTATGAAGACTTGAGAGAGAGAGAGAGAAAGAGAGAGAGAGAGAGAGAGAGAGAGAGGAGGAGGAGGAGGAGACACAGGCAGGAGGACGTAACAGTGACCCAAAGAAAAAAAGCAGCAGCAACAAATGGAAATGATGAGGCGGCAGAGGAAGTGGATGATGATGCTGCAGAGAAGAAGGAGAAAGAGAAGAGGAGCAGAGGTGAAGGCAAAGTGAATGGAGAAGGCAAAGAGGAAAGAGAGAGAGAGAGAATGAGAGGAGAAAAAACAACTGTCTTATTTATAGGACTCCAGCAGGGTTGAGTCATATTCATCTTAGAAGTAGTCAATAAAAACCCTGTAGAATTGTAATAAAACCCCACCTAGCGGCTGGTCTCATAGCCACTTATGTGGAGACACTAAAGATATAGTACAGACACTCATTGGAGAATGAGTTCACTGATTGATTCGCTTATGGAATGTTATATGGCTAATGATACCTAATGTCAGACAGCGATTCCATAGTTTCAGTTGTATATCTGGTCCTTAGACTTGAGACACCAAGGATGTCTTGTATGAATACTCATTACTTCTATCCTATAAAGAAGTGTGGCTAGGGTTTAGATTGGGGTCTTAGGCCTTAGTAGCCGCCGCCCCCCTTTACTAGGCTGGTCGGCCAAGGTTTCCCTCAGTTAGGTCGGCTATAGGAGGGCAAATGGATAATTTTACTTAGGCAAGCACCCCATGGCTAGGGTTTAGAACTCTATATAATGATGTAGTCGGCCCCTCTCTTTTATCAAGCAAGATCAATCTTTTATTCAGCCTTGTGCCAAGTTCTAGGAGGGAGGAATCACTATAGCGTTCCAAGGGTTGATCCCCCTCGGAGATCAAAATCTATAGAGCTCCTTCTGGGGTTCTATCATTTGGTATCAGAGCAGCGTTCCTGCTACCCTTGCTGCCATCTTTGCTGCCCCCACCTTCCCAAGCAATTCTCATAATTGCTGCAACACGTGCCTCCATCTTCCACCCAAGCCGCAGATAAAATCAATCTGCTGCTGCCCCCTGCGTTTGAACTGGAGATCTGGTATATTTTCATCACTCACACCTCTTTAATACTGCAAAATCCCTTACCTTACACGTTGAAGAGTTTTCCCATACTTCCATTGCTGTAAAATTCGACCGTCGCAAACGTTATCGTTGTTGCGAAGGCGAAAAGCTGTAGAAATTTTCAGCCACCTATTTGCCTCTTGAAACCAATTTATTGCTTCTCCTTTTTGGCCGAAACTTTTACACAAATCATCTTAGCTTTCATCTAAGATTAATCTCTAGAAAAAACTCCTTCTGAAACCGTTTTTATTGTGCTCCAATTCTTCGTCGCGTAGTGCTGGAATTTTACGACGAAGAATCTGCCTTCCGTCTTTTTCCCTATTTTCCTACTGTTTGCCGAAATTTTATCAAATCTTTTGCTGATATTGACCATATCTGAACCAAGGATTTTTGCATATTTTCCTCAAGTTTTCTTCTAAGATTTACGTCTAGAATTCATCGTTTCTCCGACGTAAAATCTATTCGGTAGGACAGCACATCGTAGCACATTTCTTTGTCAAATATATTGGATTTGAGTGCTATTTTTTACAGGTTTTTGGACTCTCTCTTTCTCTCATCTGCAAACCCTACAATCCTCACCAAGAACCCCTCCAAACCGCACCCTAAACCGATTCCAAACAGCCACCCAAATCAACTGTAAACCGTAGCCTACTTCCATCAAACCGACCTACCTAACCGGCCACCTCTTCCTCAACACCTCTCATGCCCCTAACATGACAATAGATAAAGGACCACAACATTACAGATCTAGAGGCCTATACCATGACATCAGATGAGGCCATTAACGCCAAGTTTAAAGCTTTTAAAAGCCGCATGAAGGAGAAGATGCGATCTCTTTACGCCGAATTCAACATAGGTCGACCACCTAGCCCGTAGAAATCACAACAAGGAGAAACTTCATATCGGCAAGACGATTCTCAAGAGCATGGTCACCTCATCCCTGATCCAAACAATTCACGCATGAAGGTTGACTTCCCTAGATGGGAAGAAGGAGACCTGATCAGATGGATCGCGCGCACGGAGCGCTATTTTTGGTTTCATCGAACAACCGATGCTACAAGGGTGGAGTTTGCTGTCATCCACCTCGAGGGAGACGCTATTCAGTGGTTCAATTGGTTTGAGCACAACCATGGAGGTCTCTTTTGGCAGCGATTCAAGGAAGGGTTACTAAATCGCTTCGGACCAACCGATTTCGACAACATCGACGAACAATTAGCAAAGATTCGATAAACCTCTACAATACACAAATACCAAACAAGATTTGAACATTTATGTAACCAAACTGTGGATTGGTTTGAAAAGCAACTTTTAAGGACTTTTATCAAGGGCCTAAAGCCAAAGATTCAAGGAGAAGTAAAGGCGCGGCAACTGTACACTCTTATGACGGCGATTTCCTTCGCAAGGATCCAAGAAGAGCGATTGAACCACGAAGTATGAAGGACAAGGGTCGCTCCCCAATTAGCCATGTCGAAGCCTTCAACCCACTCTACTGCCATTCGAGCCCCCGCACCAAAAAAATTAACAAGAGACGAGCTTCGTGAACGATCGTCCAAGGAGTTGTGTTGGCACTGTGATGAACCGTGGAGCCGAGAACATCGCTGCAAAAAGGGCTAGCTCCTCGTGATTGAACCAGTAGAGGATGAGGACAGCAAACCATCTGAAGAAAGCCTCAAACCCGAAGATGAAGCCACAGAGGAAGAGCCCTAACTGGTTGACTATGCAGTGCACGCGCTGGCCGGCTACTCCAACCCGTAGACGATGAAAGTTAGAGGACTCCTTAAACAACCATCCATCACCGTTCTTATAGATACGGGCAACACCAATAACTTCCTCGACAGCAAGGTTGCTGCATGTACAACACTTCAAATCGAAGGTTGCAACAAATTTGATGTAAAAGTCGCTGACGGTCGAATCCTCAATTGCGACCAACGGTGCCCGCAGGTAAAATTGCTCCTACAAGACCAAGGACTGGTAGCCGATTTCTTCCTCCTACCCATTGATGACTACGAAGCTGTGCTTGGGATTGAATGACTCACAACATTATGTGACATCTCCTGGAATTTCTCTAAATTAATCATGAAGTTTTATTGTAAAGGGAGACAAGTCACAATGTGAGGCAAGCGCGGGAGTCATATCTCCACCGTTTCGACGCAATAAATAGAGAAGATGCTACACAAAACAAATGATGGATTTTTGATGCATATCCAGCAGCCATTAAAGGAGGAAAAAGTGCAAAATTTAGATCCTAAACTTGCCCTATTGTTGGACGAATTTACGGATGTTTTTACGGAACCACGTGGGCTGCCCCCTAACCGGTCGCATGATCATCGCATCCATATATTGCCGGGCAAACCTTCAATAAATTTGAGATCGTACCGCTATCCTCACTTACAGAAGGACAAGATTGAGAACATCGTTAAGGAGATACTCGATACCGAGTGATTCAACCAAGCTGCAGTCCTTACTCCTCGCCGGTATTGCTAGTGCGCAAGAAGGATGGTATGTGGCGGATGTGTGTCAATAACCGGGCTTTGAACGCCATCACCGTCAAAGATAAATATCCTATACCAGTAGTAGATGAGCTCTTGGATGAACTAAAAGGAGCCCGAGTCTTCACTAAATTGGATCTCCGTTCCGGATACCATCAGATTCGGGTATGCACTGAAGATGTTCTAAAATCTGCATTCCGCATATATAACAGCCACTACGAGTTTTTGTTAATGCCTTCGGACTTACGAATGCTCCTTCTACTTTTCAAAGCTCGATGAACGACATTTTCCGGAGGTTTCTACGTAAGTTCGTGTTGGTATTTTTTTATAATATTCTCATTTATAGCCCTACACTTGATATGCATTTTCAACACTTGTGAATTGTTCTAACAATTCTTCGGGAGAATACCCTTTATGTTAAACAATCAAAGTGCAGCTTTTACAGCGTAAAGTGGAGTATCTAGGGCATATTATATCAGAGGATGGAGTGGCGGTAGACCCAACAAAGATCGAAGCAATGCAAGGATGGCCGAAACCTACGAACATAAAATCGTTGTGCAGTTTCCTTGGACTCATGAGCTACTATCGGAAATTCGTGAAAGATTATGGCAAGATCAGTGCCCCACTCACATCCCTACTGAAGAAAGACTCCTTCTTATGGTCGGATAAAGCTTCCACAACCTTTGAACGACTCAAGGCAGCTATGACGACGACGTCGGTCCTAGCACTGCCCGATTTCAGCCGCACCTTCGTGATTGAGGCTGACGCGTCCAGAGTTGGAATTGGGGTTGTTCTAATGCAAGATGGCCGACCTCTTGCTTACACCAGCAAGGTTTGTCTCCCTCTCATCTTAAAATGCCCATGTATGATAAAGAAATGCTTGCCATCGTACACGCTGTCATGAAGTAGAGACCCTACTTGATCGGCCGATCCTTCCAGATTAAGACCGGCCACCGAAGCCTTAAGTATTTTTTGGAGTAGAAAATATC
Organism: Ensete glaucum; assembly: GCA_021527575.1. Classification (NCBI taxonomy): domain Eukaryota; kingdom Viridiplantae; phylum Streptophyta; class Magnoliopsida; order Zingiberales; family Musaceae; genus Ensete; species Ensete glaucum. The sequence goes on along the minus strand of CM038558.1, from coordinate 25,236,931 downwards.
TTCCCCAGAGCAACAACGATAGGTAACTAAACTTCTTGGCTTTGATTACGAAATTATTTATCGAAAAGGGAAAGAGAATATTGTTGCAGATGCTCTATCTCGGCTACCGGAACAAGTCAAAATTTCAGCCATCTCCTTCCCTCCACCGACTTCCTCAAAGACATTAGAGAGGAGTGGAAGAGTGACCCAGAAACCCGAGGTATCATAGAAAAATTGGAGAAGAATCCGAGTTCCATGGGCCACTACACTTGGGATTCGAAGGACCTACGCTACAAAGACCGAATTGTGATTGTTCCTTCTTCCCCTTGCATCAAAATTATTTTGCATGAGTTGTACTCTTCACCTTCAGAAGGGCACTCCGGATTTCTGAGAACATATAAGAGGGTGAAGCAAAACTTCTTTTGGAGAGGCATGAAAAGATTGATTTATGATTATGTATCTAAATGTGATGTATACCAGCAGCAAAAAGGTGAAATAGCAGCAAGTCCGGGAAAACTACAACCACTACCTATACCGGACTCAACATGAATTGACATCTCCATGAACTTCATCGAAGGGCTGCCACCATCTCAAGGTAAAAGCACGATCTTTATGGTGGTAGATCGTCTAACCAAATATGCTCATTTTTGTGCTATGAGACATCCTTATACCGCTGCCAGTATTGCTTAACTTTTCGTGAAAAATATTATAAAACTGCATGGGATGCCAAGGTCGATTGTGAGCAACCATGACAGGGTGTTTACAAGTAAATTTTGGACCGAGCTCTTCCAACTACAAAGCACCCAATTGAAGATAAGCACAGTCTATCATCCATAGACGGACGGCCAAACAAAAGTGGTGAACAGATGCCTCGAGACTTACTTACGGTGCTTCACCAATGATCGGCCCAAAGAGTGGACAAGGTGGCTTCCTTGAGTTGAATGGTGATACAACACAACTTATCATTCATCAACTAAATGTACCCCCTATGAGGCATTGTATGGCCGACCGCCCCCTGTAATACCTAGATATGTAATTGGTGCGGCCAAAGTGGATCAGGTCGACCAAGACTTAATTGACAAGGACAAGTTTCTGCAGTTGCTGAAAGACAACCTAACTGCCGCCCAGGCTCACATGAAGCAACAAGCAAACACTCACTGGAGCGAGCGAGAATTTTCGGTAGGAGATTGGGTCTACCTTCACCTATAACCATACAAGCATCTGTCAATCAACACCAGAGCGTCGATGAAGCTATCTCCACGATTCTATGGACCATATCAGATTTTGGACCGTATTGGGGCCATAGCATATAGATTAAAGCTCCCAGATAACGCTAAGATCCATCCCGTCTTCCATGTATCCTTGCTAAAGCCGAAATTGGGAGAACGTGAGTTGGTTCAGACTCAGCTGCCGAGCACTACTAATGATAGCGAGATTCAAGCTCAACTTGAAGCTATACTTGATCGGAGAATTGTGATGTGTCGTCGATGCCCTTCAACTGAAGTACTCGTGAAGTGGAATAATTTATCATCTGAAGATGCAGCGTGAGAGTCTTACAAGGAGCTGAAGACTCGGTTCCCGGAGTTTATGGACCCTCAGCCTTAAGGACAAGGCTGATTCAAAGAGGGCGGGCTTGATAGGACTCCAACAGGGTTGAGTTCTGTTCACCCTAGAAGTAGTCAATAAAAACCCTGTGGAATTGTAATAAAACCATACCTAGCCACTTCTATCCTATAAAGAAGTGTGGCTACGGTTTATATTGGAGCCTTAGGGCTTAGTGGCTGTCGCCCCCTTTACTAGGATGGTCGGCTAGGGTTTCTCTCAGTTAGGTCAGCTATAGGAGGGCAAAGGGATAATTTTACTTAGGCAAGCAGCCCATGGGTTAGGGTTTAGAACCCTATATAATGATGTAGCCGCCTCCTCTCTTTTATCAAGCAAGATCAATCTTTTATTCAGTCTTGTGCCAAGTTCTAGGAAGAAGGAACCCCTATAGCGTTTCAAGGGTTGATCCCCCTCAGAGATCAAAATCTATAGAGCTCTTTCTGGGGTTCTATCACTTATCCTTATATAAATAGGAAAATTTAAAAAAAGTACCAGTGTTGGGCAGCAAGTTTGCTGCCACACATCTCAATGCCAATTAGTTTATCATTGGGCAAGCTATTATGATGACCTTATTGGGTGGTCAGCTTAGTTTTGCACCAGACCAGATGAAATTGTTAATATACTGGATGGCTATGGAATGATAAATACAGGTCCAGCTGGTACAGTTGAAATTAAACCTTGACAACAAGTACATATACAAAATTTCTTGATGTATACCTCATCATACAAAAGAATGTATCAGATGATCACATCCACTAAAATCCATAATAGAGTGTTATATTATCTCACAAATATTCTTTTAATGCCTTTGTTTCATTTTATCATTATCAACAATCTCCAGAAAATAGAGGGCAACTGGCAGGTAGTCATGCTTCTGTTAGAATTGTAAGTATGTTGCAAGGACGATGGAGTAATGCAAGGTGCAAAAAATCAAGGTGCCTGAAATTTATAATAAATAAAAGAGGGACCAAAAAGATGGAGTAATGCAAGGAGCACAAACATGTATAGAAAATTTTAAAAGGAAAAAAGAAAACATGCAGCAACTCATTTCCTCCATTTGGTCGCTGCAATTCTAGCTCATATTCACCCCAACTCTCCTAACAATAAATGAAACGATGACATAGCTTACAACTAAATATATCCATTTTCGACTTGCCTGAGGGCCTGACAAGCTTCAGAACTGAACCAATGCAGTCCAACTGAGCTAAGTGGTGCATGAACCATTCGAGGACTGGACTGAAGTCCTTGAGACAGCCCAAGATAGTGTTTCAGATACTGAAAGGCACCTAGAGACCTCTCAGATAAAGGAAGGTATTTAGGTAGTGGCCTGCTCTTAAGGAAACACCGATTCAATCGACACGATATCATTTTAAATCAATATTCTGTTAAAATAAAGAATAAATTCTATATCTAAACTCCAAATGCACCTTGTAAGAAAATTAATTCATAATGTCATACAACTGAATCCTATATGCTGTTTGACACCCATTGGTATTATGTTAATACATAAGACATACTAAATCTATTCCACTTTTTCAAACACTAGGAAGATCATAACTGGTTGAAAAGTTTGACTAAAAGTAGCTCTTACATGTTTCAATGTGGAACATTAGGGCATAACAAATGCAAACAAGAAATTCACTGAAGAATATAATTGGAAAAAAATTAGTTCATTTGGAAATAGAAACTATATAAACAAAAAGTAGTTTGAACTTTGAACATACGAACAAACAGGAAAGAAAAGGCAGGAATCACAGAAAATACCATCATTTTTGTCAAGCATGGGAGGCCGCACTACAACATGCATAGTGATAGCACCACCAGGAAGTTCACAAACCGGTACCCTAGACTCAGTAATTGTCCAGTTGTTCTCCAAAATCTTTCCAGCATTTATGAGCTTGACATCATGAATCGTTTTTGGAGCAATTTCTGTACCTAAGGAACAAATGAGTTCAGCCCCCAATACAATACATTAATGAGGGGAAAAAAAATCCAAATCCAAAGGGCTATATGATATAAATATTTAGACAAATATAAATTAATGATGTTGTAGATAGTGGCATTTATCATAATAACTAAGGTGAGAAGGCTCTTCTTTCCAAATAAACATATATGATTAAGAAACAATTTACTTTCAGTTGGCATCAATTCTAAACTTGAGTTTTGGAGACAAAGCATTAGAAACCAAAGATTTGAAAGTAAGTGGTGGTACCAAGACCGAAAATGCGAAATTTTATTTTTAACAGTGGTTAGAGAAAATTTGAGGGTGTCGGTAAGATAGATGAAAAAGAATTTTATGGATAGTGAATCTCCCATCCATTCACTTTAGTTGTTTATAAGGCAAGATAGATGAGGAAGGTATCCTCTTCAATTTACTTTTAGTTGTTTACAACATTGTTATTTCCAATTTCTGTTCCCACTTCAAGCATGAAGCAAATTATTTCTTCTCCCGTTTTTTCAATGGCAATGTCAAAGCCTCTATGTCACACCTGCTAAGCAACCATAATTACCTCTATGCAATTTTCAAGAAATTACGAGCTTTGACAAAGAAACAATTCAAAGAAAAAACTTGCAACGAATTATAGTCAATCAAAGCATGCACCCAAGTGTTATATGCAACTAGGATCTGTGTCATTAAAGGAGGTCTTAATGAAACTCACCACTGACAAAAGCATAACTAGGACTTGGCAGAATTCATCTAGATGATCAAAGAAATAAAACGTGAGGAGAAGACAAGCAATGTGAGCGGCCAAAAGGCCATCGAGGTCTCACCCTGGGGCCATCGAGCAAGTATAGCTTCTTTGAGGGAGGCCACGGTGGTGGAAGGATCGTACTTGTTCGGCCCGATGTCGGTGCCGTCAAACAGCCTAAACTTGAGCTCAATCAAATCTTCCCCTGCCATCGCCAGACAGTTACTATCGCCCAAAATAATCCACGAATCAGGACAAATTCAGCTTTTGCGGCACCGATCAATCCAAACGGCCAAGCAAGAGCGAATCTGTCGAGAAATCACGGGACCTCAATTCCTCCAGCAACCAGAATTCCCGGGATTAGCAGGTAAAAACCCCTCTCTGCCGGCCGTAGAGAATCTTGCAAATTCCGGATCCAGTATGAAGAATCACGGCTGACTCCCGCCCTACATGTTCAGTTTTCATATCAAAACTGGGTCTTGGTGGATTCAAACAAGCCAAGAGGGCAATCTAGATCCTCGTAGCGTTGCTGAAATCGCTCGAGGGGGAGTGGAAGAGGCGACTACTCCAAAAGAATAGGAAAAAAAGACGCTTCTTTTGCTTTCCAAAACAACACCCTCCTCGAGGCCTTTGCTTTATTATATTAAGCCAAAAAAAAAAAAAAAAACAACAACAACCGGGAATATATCTTATTAGCTTCGATCAACCCAAACGGCCTTTCTACCGCCAATAAATTTAGAGTAGTACACAACAATAAATTATTATTCTAAAAAAAATCTTAATAAACTAATTTTTGGTTCAAACAAAAAATTCAAATATTTTTCATAAAATGACAGCAATCTTTTTTTTTAATTAAAAAAAAGCAGCTATATTATTAACCGTTGCTTAAAAATGCATAAAAATACTACTAAATCTCCTATAAAACAGTTACTTGGAAGAACAAAACAAAATATGTCAACAAATGAGTTGAGCAGGAAGCTTCTAAAACATCCCTTCTTTAGGACATATGATAAGGTCTCAAAGAAAGTAAATCACAAATAAAATATCAGTTCCAATCATGCCACATCTCAATATCAAAATCTGGGATCACCTCAAGCCAGCCAGCCTACTTGGATCTGAATTAGTTCACATTGGCCAGCGTTTGGATCGGAAACTATCCTGGACCGGTTTATTTGGGTTCGATTCTATGGATTTGCAAGGGTCCACCACTCACTGCCTAAGCCGCCCGCAATGGGCCTTGGGTCTGGCCCCGAATCGGCTTGTGACGGGCTCCGTTGGGCTTCAAACTGCGCGCGCAGTCGTGTCTATGGAGCCGTTGAGGGCGCCCAGCTAATTTTTTAAATAAATTATCTATTCTATGATCTAAAATTTAAATACCAAATTATGTAAAACAATATCATCTTTCTAGTTCTAGAATCACCAATGCTAAAATTCTAAAAAGAATAGGAAATAACTACAACATGATCCAACCTTTCTTTTTTTTTTTTTTTTTGTAAGTCAAAAACTTCAAATTAAAAAGAAATAATTAAATGAGAGCCTCTCTAATGATTTATTACTTGATTGGTCGGAAACACTAAGTCACTGTTGATAAACATAAGCATCTAACGATCAATTAATAGGAGAGCAGCGAGGGAGGGGTTTCCTACTTAAAAGATTAAATCTATCATGGTGTGTGTGTGTGTGTGTGTGTGTGTGTGTGTGTGTGTGTGTGTATAAAAATTAATTTAATTTGATGCTTGATTGATTTATCTTAGGAATCAACATTCTATTTAGTTATATGGCAATAATATATATATATATATTAAAATTTTAATTAGTAAATTAATTTAATTTGATGCTTGATTGATTTATCTTAGGAATCAACATTCTATTTAGTTATATGGCAATAAGTATTACATTCCTTAAGAAAATTTTATATCTAATTTTGATTTACCTAAATGAAATTTATATGGATATTGCCCTATGATATATAACAATACTCTTTCCAAGTGGCTTTCTGGTATAGATGTCCTATACTCCCTTCTTTCCAAATTTTGGATCAGTTGCTATAAGAAAGTGACAATATCTCTCAAACCATATAAGCTCTTTTGAGAGTTAAATTACTCTCCTGTCCAAATCTCAACACTCATCTTATCAAATATAATTTTATTATAAAAAAAGTGATCTCAAACTTCAAATTCTATGTCCCTTCGTCATATACTTTCGATAATATCAATATCTTTGTAATAACCATAATATAAAAAGGCTTCCACTCTCGGACATTGTCCTAATACACAAACGAAGGCCATCTATCTATTTTACTGATAATTGAATTTGTAGGTAAATTCAATTATGTGCATATACTTATCCCAACTGCCAGCTAAATTGATTGACGTTATAAACTCTTAAAAGATCCTTCAATTTTAAAATTATTATTTTTTAAATATTTATTTATCAAGGATTAAAAATTGCACTAAGAGCTTTTTGAAAGATCCCCAAAAACCACGATGTGTGAACCTAATATTCTTAATATAAATAATACTAACAAGAATACATAATTGTGTTTGTTTGTTCGATGAATAATTCCTGTTACAAGAAAAAATAAGTAAACTTAGTAAAATTACCAACAATCACCTAGATATTATCATGTTCTTTCTATGTTTCAAAAAAAATCCTGATATATAATCTATAATAACATACTCCCACTTTTATTTAGGAACTGATATATTCTATAATTTGTCACTAGGTATCAAAACAACTATTCCAAGACGAACTAATTCATGCCTACCTTCTAATTTCCCTAATGCAAATTTTGATATATCTTGCTACTTCCTACATGAATAGCAAATCCTCATTATTGAACTTCTCTAACAAATATATGTTCTTCTCTAACTAATTGAAATATATATTATACATCACTCATTCATGACTTTCACCATCGTGTGTCGCAAGACATATATCTCTCTTCATACTTATTATATCTTTGGTAGTAGCATTTGATCGTCTATCCTTTTCTATTGATTATATCAAGCTTCTATAAGTGAGTACAAGCTCTAGAAAAGTCTATCGTCCAATAGCTCTGATCACATCTTTATATAGTTAAGTGTCTTGCTTGACTTTCTAATATATACTTGCAAAAATATATCTTTGTGGTATTTTATTGCTTATGTCTAAAGCTTTCATCCTATGTAAATTTAGTGCATCCACTTGCTTTTATAGTATCATAATACTACCTCCTTGAGTTTATAATTATTTTTAATATAATGTTGTCCACCAAAACAAAGCTATTAGTACCTCCAACCATCTCTTTAGATCATTAAGTCCATCATGAGACTTGTTGGTGTATCACATGACCTCAAGTTGTTTCATCATAACCCATTTTTTTCCATTATCTCTTTATGATATCTCTATTACCATCTGATCTGGTGTTAGAAACTCATACTATAATCTTACCTCATGTGGCTCACCCCAACATGTTAGGCCTCTATCACTTTTATTGTATTTGTTCCTTTAATAATCGAAATCCAACTACTCAATCTATCCTCTTATCATCATTCTACCCATGGACAAAGTACAATTCTATATCAGTTCATCACCCAAGAACTTGAAGGGCATTTGACTTTGTTGAAAAAATTGACGTACCAATATCTAAATCTTATGCCTTTGGCCCTAGCACAAACTCTGAAGTAAGTGAGGATCAAATGCAAATACAACCTATTCACAAATAGTAACAATGAGATACTACTAACCCAACTCATACTAAGTAGAAGAAGAAAAGACCTAAGCTTAAGTAAAAAAGAATAAAAATTATATTAAATTTCTTAAAAATAAAAAAGTACTTACAAAACCTTGCTCTAATTCTAAACTTGAGTTGTATAGGTTTGAATACTTGAGACTCAGATGGATCTACACATGTAGGTATCATTTATTTATATATGTAGAATAGTAAATTAAATTAAGAAAACCTTATTAAATCTCTTATTTTAATCAACTAAAACTCTATCTAATTGTTTTATTTGAAAGATAAGAATCTTAAAATCAATAAGAGATATAACTTTAAACCTTAACACTCCCCCTTAAAAGTATAGTTTTGAAGATAAGTCTCAATTTGCTTTGAAGATCTCTATAATATTATTGTTGCTTTTGACCTCCATGACCTTAATAGCTCCTTGAAGCACCTTCTTCCGGAATGGAATAATTTTTAATTTTAATATTTTTGGTTCTCGCATAACAAATTAAATTTATAGTTAATCTTAAAGTACTTTGATTATCACATTGTAAGATGATTGATTTATATGATGGCAAACATCCTTGATCAAACATCTCAATCATATACACTCCTGAGCAGCAAGTGATGAAGTCATATATTCCACTTTAGTTATAGAAAGAGATACAGAATATTATTTTTTACTACACTGAGATAAAGCAGAACCATATAAAAAGATATAGTTAGAGGTGGACCTACGATTCTCCAAATCAGATCAACATTTGTATAACCATGCAATTTAGGATGAATATAACATTCTTATAGAACAACCCCGAATCAAAGGTAGAATTCAAATAATTTAAAGTTCTTTTGCTTTATTGGAGATTTCATAAAATGAATTGTGAAAATATAATATCTAGTTTAATAATTATTATGTAGATAAAATTACCAACAAGATCACGAAAGAATCAACGATTAGAAAGAACTTTTTATCATTATAATTTAGCTTTATATTTGTCTCAAGTGGAGTATAAACATTCTTAGTTTTGTTAATTTTAAATTTTTCAATAACTTATTTACATAGCTTATTTGAGAGACAAATATATATCCTTTTGTATTTATCACCTCTAGATCAAGAAAAATATTAAGCTTCCCTAAGATTGTCATTTTAAATCTAAGAGAAAGAAATATCTATTTTGTTATTATTGATGATGATCATATCATCCAAATATAAAAGAATAATGGCATACAGGCTTCCTTATTTTTACACAAATAAATTATAATCTAAATGAGAAGAAAATTAATCATAAACATATAAATATTAAGTTTTTTTTTTTAACTATGCTCTTGAAACTTGTTTTAGTCTATAGTGGGTCTTCTTAAACATACAAATATAACAATTTAAAAAATAAAATATACCCCGATGGTTGCTTCTTATAAATGTCCTTGTCAATTTTACTATATTAAAAAGCATTCTCGGCATCAAGTTATTAAACCTTCCACCTAAGATTAGTTTCTAAAGTAAGATTAGTTTATAAAGCAATTATGATAGTACCGTCTAAATTTAGTAGGGCTGTTGGTAGAGTACTATAAATAATAATGTAATTCTCTTATTTACATCAGGAAAATTCTTATGGGAAAAGTGTTGTTTTGGGCTTTCTGATAGTAGTATTGTCGGTGGGTGATGGTAGTGTAAGATTATGTGGTCCTTTATTAATTGAATAAGATATATTATGTATTATTTGGATTCTGATAAAAGATATTAGCCAATATTAAATAAAGTCCATATTATATTGGGATATTTTAGGGGATGCCTTTGACGGAAGGAACTCTCCTAATAACTTATCATAGACCCTCTGCTCTCGCCTATAAATAGACAGGACCTACTCTAAACCAATGACACGGATATACACGGCACAACAAAGAAGTGCAAAGGGGTGAATAGATCAAGAAATTACAGTTATCCTCTTGATCTAGATCAAGAGATTACGATTATCCTCTTCATCTTTCAAAACCATCAATTAAGGTGGTCCTGTGAAAGGATAAGAAGAGAGGAGAAAGGGTCTAGATCTATTCTAGTTTCTCTTGCAGATCGATACAATGACGTTATTCATATCCGACTGGTGATACTCTTGAAGATCTAATTGGATCTCAATCAGATGACATCTAAAGGTACACATCGTAAACAGATCTAGTATTATTTGATTTCAATCCTGGCATAATAATTTTGTTTCTACATAATAGTTTGCATAATTATAGTTTTATGCCAATAATTGGTATCAGAGCCTAGGTTTTGAGATCAAAAATATTATATTTATTATTTTTGTTTACGATGCATTGATCTGAATATTTTATTGATCTGTTTTCCTATCTGTTAATTTTAATCGTTTGCTTGCAAATGATTCTTGATTGTCATTGTGTGTTTAAGACATAGTAATTTTGCCGCGTTTTTGGTCGAATCACGCAACAGCGTGTGCTCGGCGAATCCGCTGGCCGCTGAGCGGGCGCAGTAATCGCTGCAGAGGCCACGAGCGACGCACGCCCGGCGACAACAACCGCACCGGCCGTGCCCGTGGCATGCCGTGGGCATCGCGACAGCCGTGGTACGACTGCCGTCACCGGCACCACGCAGTCGATCCGGTCCGGCGATAGGCGCATCGCATGCTGGTGGCCCGACATGCGTGCGGCAAATGGCGCAGCGAGGAAGAGGAGGCTAAGGTTTTCCTTAACAAAATTATAGTTTTGTCATTTAATCAGAAAATTACAGTTTTGCCATTATGCTCAAACTACGGTTTTGTCATTCACCAAAATTATAATTTTACCCTTCGGCTGAATAGAATTATTACATTTTTACCCTTATGATTTATTAATCCTATAATTAAAAAAATATAATTCTTTTATATATATTTTTTTAGAATTACAGTTTTGTCATTATAAAATTAAAAAATTTTGGTTATTTTCTAAATTATAAAAATTGATTAATATATAATCTAATAAGATTTAATTATGATTATATTTTTGATTATTCAATGATTATATTTTATTTTTGAGTAATTTATTTAATTGGACTTATGAGCTTCTCCAATTTAATAAAATTAATCAGTTAAAAAATATAAATTATCGTTTCTTTATAATTTTCTTATTGGTTTTTTGAATATTTATTCAGTTATTTACATGCAAATATTATAATTATGAAATAATATTTATTTTTCACATAAATGCATGATTTATGTATTATCATGATTACAGTTATCATATGAGTTTTTTACTGCTGATTAAGTGTTCAATAATTATTATGGTTGTTATCCTATTATTGAACTGTCTCAGCATGAATTAGTTTAAATGAACTTGATGAATATTATTTGTAGTTCATCTCCTTAAGTTATAGGGCACCAAATTGAAGATGAGCCACCCATAGACCGACAGTCGAACTGAAGTGGTGAACAAATGCTTGGAGACCTACCTCAGATGCTTCACTAGCGATCGACCAAAGGAGTGGACAAGGTGGCTCCCTTGGGTCGAGTGGTGGTATAACACAACCTATCATTCCTCGATGAAATGTACTCTTTTTGAAACCGTGTATGACCGACCCCCCTGGTAATCCTAAAATATGTAATCAACTCATCCAAAGTATATTAGGTAGATAGGAAACTCATAGATAGGGAAAAAACTATGCAAGTGTTGAAGGATAATCTCTCGACGGCCTAGGCAAGGATGAAGCAGTAGTATGGCATGCACAAAAGCGAAAGAGAGTTCTCGGTGTGAGATTGGGTCTTCCTTCGGCTCCAGCTATACAAGTAGACATCCATCAACACTAGAGCATCTATGAAGCTATCACCCCACTTTTACCGACCCTACCAGATTACAGAGTGCATTGGAGCAATGGTATACAGGCTGGACCTACCCGTTAACTCCATGATCCATCTAATCTTCCATGTATCATGTCTGAAGCTCAAGATTGGAGAGAATGAGACGAACTAAAGTCACTTGTTAGACACTACTGCCCATGGAGAGATCTAGATCCAACTAAAGGTAATCCTTGACTGACAGATCGTGATGCGTCGTCGACGTCCGACTACTGAGATGCTAGTACAATAGACAAGTCTACGCACCGAAGATGCCACGTGGGAGCTCGATGAAGATTTTAAGATCATTTTCTCGGAGTTCATAGAGCCTCATCCTTAAGGACAAGACTGATCTGAAGAGGGCGGGTCTGTTAGGACCCTAGTTAGGTCGGGTCCTAGGTTCACTTAATCATGATGTTAATAAAATCTTTAGACATGTAATAAACCCTAAATCAGTCACCATCCACCTTATTTGAATAGGTCAGCTAGGGTTAGGGAGGAGTCTTCATGAAGTAGGAGTCTCCTAGCCGTCGTCGCCTCTTATTAGGGAAGGTCGGCTCGGGTTAGAGAGGAGTTTCACTTAGCTTGGGACTCTTTTTAGGATTTAAGTAGGAGTTTGATTATGAGTCTTAGTTTACTTGGAGTATGAGTCCTATTAGGAATTAAGGTTTTGAGACCATATATAAAGCATACAACCACTAATTATTTATCAAGAAATAGATCAATATTTTTTCAACCAATTGGTCGACTACCTGGAGGGAGAAACCCCTATAGTGATCAACCAATCCTTAGAATCCTATGGGGTTTTAACATGGTGGTTCCGCCCAGGCGACAGTAGTATCGTCGCCACCCTATTTTCAAGGCACTTTCGGCGGTAGTATTGTCGACATTGACGGTAGTACTGCCCGTACCCCAGTTTTGTGGAAAGCTTTGGATTTTAGCTCTATTTCTTGAAGTCAATTGGGGTTTATAAATATCTCAAGTTTTCTTACTTCGAGGGAAAAGAAAAGAAGTAAGAAAGTGAACAAAAATGAGGTAAAAAATATTATTAAAAGTTGTGTAAAATTTGAGAGCTTCCCTTAAGTGCTTCAAAGTATAAAGTGAGTCTAAGAGAAGAGTAAAAAATTTGTAAAATATTCCTCTCCTGAACCTGTGAAAAGGAGATAAGTGTAAGGAGTTTGATTTTCACCCATGGAAGAAGATCATCAGTAGACACTAGTGGGCCTCAACGAAGATGGACTCCAAAAGTGGACGTATGTCAAGTTTTAGCTGAACTCTCCTTATTTTATTTTAGCATTCATTAGTTAAATCAAAATTTTTCAGTCTTAAGTTTGAATCGCTTACGTATTTAATTTCAACGAATTCTAAAAGAAATGGTTCCAATTTCACTTTTTTACTTGAGCAATGTTTTTAAAATCAAGTTTAATTAGCCCTTGCACTAATACTCCTCCCCACCCCATCTTAGTGCTAACTTGATCCTAACAAGGTGATCTTAAGAGGTAAACGTGGTGGCAAGATCACCACCATCACCAGCCAGCGGATGGAGAGCGAACTCCAAAAGACATATATGTGGGCCTAGAAGAAGAAGAACCGAAAATGCTAGATCAAAATCCTATTATTCTTTCCTTATCTCTGAATTTGCAAACGTATTTATAAAACCACAAGGGCTCCAACCCATTTATCTCCATGATCACCGAATCTCCATCCTACCTAGGAGAGTTTCAACCAACGTTCGGCCCCTATCGATATCCTCACTTCTAGAAGATGGAAATAGAAAAGATCACCAATGAGATGCTTGAGATCGGAATCATCAAGCCCAGTGTTAGCTCATATTCATCATCAGCTCTTTTAGTATGGAAGAAGGATAGTTCATGGCGGATGTGTGTAGATTACTATGCACTCAATAGCATTACCGTCAAAGACAAATATCTAATTCCAGTGGTAGATGAGTTGCTATTGAGTGCATAGTAATGCTAGTTGCTAGTTGACTTGGAGAGAGCCCAGATCTTCACTAAACTAGACTTGCGGTCAGGCTATCACTAGATACGAGTATATGAAGATAACATCTAAAAAAATAGCCTTCAAAACACATAACAGGCACTATAAATTCCTGGTAATGCCCTTCAGCCTAACCAATGCACCATCCACTTTTCAGAGTTTGATGAATGATATATTTTAAGTATATCTCTATAAGTTTGTTTAGGTCTTCTTTGATGATATTATGATATATAGTTCTTTATTTGAAAGTCATTTATCGCACTTACGGATTGTTCTAATAATACTAAGTGAGCGATGCCTTTTTGTCAAAAAAAATCAGAGTGCAGCTTTATTTAGAATGAAGTTGAATATCTTGGACATATAATCTTTCAGGAAGGTATTACAATTGATCCCTCAAAAATTCAAGTGATTAAAATTGGACACTACCTATGGCAATCAAGGCCTTGTGGAGATTCTTGGGTCTAACCGGCTATTAATAAAAATTTGTAAAGGATTATGAAAAAATCAATGCTCCACTCACGATGCTCCTAAAGAAAGATGCATTCAAGTGGTCGGATAAGGCAACAAAAGCTTTCAACTCCTTAAAGGCTATGATGATCACCACAGTGGTGCTAGTCCTACCCGACTTCAACAACCTATTTATGATTGAATTTGATGCTTCTGGAGTAGGTATTGGTGCTATTTTGATGTGAGAATATCAACCACTAGCTTACACCAGCAAGGCTCACTCCCCTTCCCATCTGAAATTTTCAATCTACGATAAAGAGATGCTAACTATAGTACTTGTAGTCATGAAATTGAGACCTTACCTGATTGGCCAATAATTTCAAATACTTATGAACCACAAGAGCTTGAAGTACTTTATGGTGCAAAAAATTTCCTCCACAAAGCAGCAAAAATGGGTAACTAAATTTCTAGGATTTGACTATGAAATTATTTATAAAAAAGAAAAAGATAACTTGGTTGCTGATGTACTTTCCCGCCTCCCTGAATATGTTGAATTAGCAGTTGTCTCCATCCCTATTTCTGACTTTCTAGGGAGATATCAAGGAGTAGCAACATGAGTCAGAAACCTAGGAGATTATTAGAAATTGGAAGAGAACCCTGGTTCAGTTCTACACTACACTAGGACTTATAGGATCTACAAGACAAGGGTGGAATCATGGTGGTGCCTTGCCCCATTCCCCTTGCCACACCACCATATTGAAGGAGCTACATTCATCACCTGCAGTTGGACACTCGGGATTCCTCCGTACTTACAAACATGTCCACCAACTCTTTTACTGGAGGGGTATGGAAAAGATCATAGGAGAATTTATTACCTGATGTGACACCTACCGATGCCATAAAGAAGAAATGGTAGCAAGTCTAAGAATGCTACAACCCCTACCTATACTGGATGTAGCTTGGACCGACATCTCTATGGATTTCATCGAAGGACAACCATCCTCATAAGGGAAAGGTACTATTTTTGTAGCTGTGGATTGCCTTATGAAATATGCACACTTTTATACTATAAGAAATTTCTACACTGTCATCAACATTGCCCGAGTTTTTGTAGAAAATATAGTTAAAATTCATGAGATTCCCCGCTCCATTGTTAATGAATGTGATAGGGTTTTCACTAGCAAATTTTGGATAGAGCTCTTCCAATTACATGGTACACAACTGAAGATGAGTACAACCTACCACCCACTAACTGATGGACAAACTGAAGTAGTGAACAGGTGCCTAGAAAATTACCTCAAATTTTTCACCAGTGATAGGCCGAAAGAATGGACTAAATAGCTTCCTTAGACAGAATGATGATACAATACAACATATCACTCTTCAATCAAAAGCACTCCATTTGAAATAGTCTATGGTCGACCCCCTCCTACAATTATGAAGCATGTGGTCAGCACATAAAAGGTGGATCAAGTTGATAAGGAACTAATCTACATATAAAATTATGCAGCTATTAAAGTACAACCTTATCGTTGCATAATCAAGAATGAAGCAACAAGCCAATAAACACATAAGTGAAAGAGAATTTATTATAGGAGATTGGGTTTCTTCGACTTCATTCAGACAAGCAGACCTCCTCAAAAACCCGAGCCTCTATAAAGTTATTTCCTCACTATTTTGGGCCTTATAAAATATTGGAGTGCATTGGAGTCATTGTCTACCGTTTGGATCTACCAACCAACTCAAAGATACACCCAGTTTTTCACGTTTCCTACCTCAAGTTAAAGCTAGGAGAAGATGAGATAGCATACTATCACCTACCCGACATCTCTTCTGATGGATAAGTCCAAGTTCGACCGGAGGCTATATTGGACCGTAGGATCGAGATGTGTCATAGACATCCTCTAACTGAAGTGCTGATATAGTGGATTAATCTACCTTCTGAAGATGCTACTTAGGAGTCCTACGAAGCATTGAAGGTGAAATACCCGGAGTTCACAGATGCTTAGTCTTGAGAACAAAACTGATTTGAAGAGGGTGGGTCTAATAGGATCCTAACAGGGTCTGATCCCTATATTTTGAGTCATGTTTCTTATCGAGTCATATTGGTCAGTCCAGTCAAGTCAATTAGGAGATAGTTGAGCCGGCTAGGAGTCTATTAATAAGGAGTCCAAGTTTATTAGAACTCTTGGTATTAGTCAAGGGCTCTTGGTAGAGCATTATAAATGATATAACTCTCTTATTTGCATCAAGAAAACTCTTTTGATTTCAATCATTGGCCGAAACCCTAGGAGGATCGATCCCCTATAGATATCAAGAAGGCTCAATCCTCTATAGTGATCGTTTATACCTCCCACTTCTATAATAGAATCTTAAAGCTCCTATCAAATTATAACACGGACAAATATCATCTTTGCTATAGGACTCAATGTTTTCTCATAGTCATCTCCATATTTTTTAGAAAACCCTTACAACAAGTCTTACTTTATAGCAATCTATACTTGCATCTGACTTATATTTCACTTATAGACCCATTTGCAAGTAACTAAATTTTTATTCATAGGCTTTGACACAAGATCCTAAGTTTTATTTTAAAAAAAGCCTTCATTTTTTTTCATCCATGGCATCATCTCACTACTAAACACCTTTAGCTTCATCAAAACAAGTAGGCTCAAGGTCATTTATTGGTTTACAAAAGAAACAATGATATATGCTTGCATTGTCTCTATTTCAATGCCATAGATTTGGTGTTTTTGCTCCATATTATGTATTATATGTAGACTTTATTCATTCATCAAATCTAATTTGAGTTGTTGTATATTGAAAGTGGTATGTATTTTGAAATTTGTGTCCCAATGAGATAATGAACCCAATGTACGAGAAGGAGTCTTCATGAAAGAAGAAGACTCCAGAATAAAAGATTTGATTCTTTTATAAATGCCTCGTATATCTCTATGTTTTACTAGGGGAAAAGTAAGATGTGAGGAATAATTTTGATGAATTTTTCTCTAGGGTTCCTAGAGAGGGTTGAGAGAAGAATTCTTTGAATTTATATAAGAGAGTATATAAGGGATTATGCTTAAGTATGGATAACTCAAAGCACTTATAATTTTTCTCATATAGTGAAGAATTTAATTTTCTCTCTGGATGTGGGTAGTACGTTTTTGAACTACATTAAATCTTGTTTTGATTTTCTAGTATATTCTTTAATTGTTGATCTCTGGGTTTCTTTTAGTTTTTGAGTTTTCTCTTTTCTCTTCCTGGCATTTTGTCTCTCACTTTATGTTAAAATAATGATTAACCTTATATCTCCCATTGCATACGTTAGCCCTCTTTTAAGATCTATATTTTTCTCATAAGCTTTATATGTGTTTTTCCTTAGGATTACCTTCAGTACCTCTCCCACTTGATCTCACAACGTGTCTATTGATGTATTATTTCATATATGATCTTGCATTGACTCGTTTCATTTTGTACCCCTCTAAGATTTATAGAGTCAAGTATCACCTTGAAATATATGGTTTATGGTAAAATAAATTATCTACTTAAAAGTTTGGGTCTTATTATATAGAAATTTATCTTGGAGTAACTTTTCTTTTTGCATAATTCCACCAGATGTTTTTGAGACCCATATCTCTTGAAAATATTGGCATGCAAAGAACAAAACTATGTTGTTTGATCACAGGCTTATCCTTTTTTCTTATGTTGAAGAGAAAGTTTTTATACTCTATAGCATGCATTTTTGTCACCTTGGGTGGCCACAAACACACTTAGTTTATATACTAGCTACTTGCATGGGAACTCATCACTTTTGTGAGTCTTTGCACAAATTTTTTTGATCATTAAATAACTCATCCCTAACTTGCTCAATCTTATTCTTAACCAAGTACTTTCACTTGCATTGAAAACTATGGCTTAAACTCAGCTCCAACAACCTTTAAGCACGAACGAGTTCTTCTCAACTTGTTTGTTTTTATGGTACATCTTATGTAAGGTATTAATAATCGTTCCTCTAAATGTCAATTCTGAATGTTCGATTCCTTCGAGCGACTTACTTCCTCACATGTGTGTAAATTAATCTATATAAAACCCTATTACAATTATGTTGCATATCATGTGTTTTTTAGTATGCTTATCCCATCGTATGACAATCATGTAAAATTCATCTGTAAATGGTCAATCTCCCAATAACCTCATAAGGGCCTCTAGCCACTTGCAAAATAAAAAATAGATTAGTGAACCATTAAAAGCATGGGCAAACTGCCATCATCACTATGTAGAAGCATAAATTTGTTATCTCATAAGTAGATATTAAATGAAAAATATAAAGATAAATTTTGTGAATTTAAAATAATTATGCAAAAGAGGACCCATGACAATATATCGTCTACAAAATCCTTAAACACCACCTAGGAGCTTTAGGGTTTCGAAATGATTTCGACATTTTGGAATGCATCTTTAATATTTTTAAAAAATAAGAAATTAATGGTTAAAGACTTTACTTGTAATAACAATGATATATGAGTTATGATTATATATCATAAGTGATTAGAAAATAGAATTAAAATATGATTATCAAACCTACTTTATAAATAGATCGAGAAAGATTATATCAACACGTTTGCTTTAAATAGTTCATATAATACGTTAAGAAAGGAGTTTCTTCATTAAAACCTAGGTGATCATCAATGTGGTTTTCCTTATGAGGTGCTGGTTCTAGTGTCAACCTATTAATGCTCCTTCTGAATTCAAATGTATATTGGGGAACCACACACCAAGAGAAGTAAGTGCTCCTCAAGTTGGAATGTCCAATGTGCAAGAAAATATATATATATATATATCAATTTTTTGCAATAGAAACTCTGTGATGCTAAATTTAGCTAAGGGATTTGGAGAATTAAGTAGCAAATGACCGCGAGAGAACTCACCTGCCTTTTCTACTTACCAAAGGGGTTTCTTTCTATATATGAGTCTAACCATGAGATGATTATTGATTTCCTTCTGATGGATAAGGTCGGGAGATATGCACTGATCATGATGCATCGGGAGGTGTCATTGTGTGTGCATTGTGGTAGTCATTGACATCATCAATTATTCTAAAATATAAACTTCAGCATATATTAAATTCTGCAAGCCAAGTTTTTTAAACGACACAAGTTAAGAATTTGTCAAAGTCTGTATGTAATCAATCTCTTACTTGCTATAGTCTTTATATAGGAATCTTCTTTTCTTTCTATCAGGTATAAAAGTTTATTTTAATAAATATATTTTTAATATATTTCTTTGATTTTAAAATTAGATTTTTATTTTTTCTGCAACCAATACGATATAGAACAAATGCGAGAAAAAGATCTTCGTTTCTGGTCTATCATTGTTTAAATATCTAATCTAATTTCGGCATATGAGATAAATAGTAATTATTTTTTGTTTGAATAGGAGAACAACAATAGCGCTTCAGGATTATTATTATTATTATTATTATTATTATTATTATTATTATAACATATAATTCGCCACCAGCTTTGTAAATGTCTTCTTTTTTTTTTTTTTCTTTTAGGAATGCATTTTGGTGTCTCTCCTTTCTCATTGCTCATATCTTTCTTTCTTCTTTTTCTCTGATTTTTCCTTTTTGTAATTGTTTTTCTTCTATATTTCTCTCTCTCTCTCTCTCTCTCTCTCTCTCTCTCTCTCTCTCTCTCTTTTTGTTCCTAGCTTGTTTTTGGTTTACCTGGGAGGTCTTCGCATACAACATTGGCTGAAGAGCCCTTTGATGTTCAATCCACAAAAGATTGTTGGGTTTGGAAATTGAGATGAACAGTCCTATCACACATGATGCAAGTGATGAACATGATCTTGCAAAAACTTTGTAGAAGTTTTAATTTAGACTACAGGTAGCCGCTTGAAAATTCTTCATGTGTATGTTTGCCATCAATACGTCTATGTTCATTATTTATTTATTTTTCCCTCTGGATATTTCATCTACAAAGGATGATTATATGTTTATTAGTCTCACTCATTATGTTGCCTTACTACTTTGGGGTCTGTGAGATATCATCATCACTGATTTCAAGTCCAATGACAATCCTTTGGATCCCCCCACAACAAAAGATATAAGAGATAACATTAGATAAATCAAGATATAGATTAATGTTCAAAAGGGAATTAGTCTGTAGGGAAGGAATTAAAAGACATTTCTGTAAAATCCAAATCAGAAATTGGAGAATAGATTTGGTACTAAAAAGATTAGCTTGTTCATGATATCTCTGAACACAGTAGTTTACTCCCCTCCCTCGTACCCAACAAAGAGTACATCTGCACTTTCAAGAAGGAGCTTCAACTTTCTTGCAGCAAATCAAATGGCTGCTTTATTTGATTGAATTCAGATGATGAGTACATAAATTTTGCTGCTAATATTTACATAAGAAACAAACCACATGTCCCCAGCTATGTCTTCCACCAACAACGAAGAATTTATCATCATCAAAACTTTATTCGATTGCCAAGAAGGAAGGAAGGAGCATACAAGCAAAGCCATCCCCTGTCATCATAAAGAAGTCTAAGCTTAGCAATATGCTAGGTAGGTTGTATAAGAATTTTGCTGACATTATACATACATGTTTCATTTTACTGTCTGAACATCAAATGTTCTTTTTTTTTCTTTTTCATCTCGATAAGCTAGCTAGAACAAAAATAAAATAAATTATCTCTAGTGCTAGGTTTAAATATTTGATCTTGGTCTCGTATTAAATGTACCAAACATCTTAATTGGCGTACGAGAACCAACGGCATGAGCATCTCAGGTTACTGATTCAAATCCGTTGTTAATGAATCCAAAATATATATATATTTTTTTCATCTTATCTTATCTTTAGGGTTTAAGGTTTAGGTAAAAACATTCGAGTATAGGAACATCAGATGTGCTTTTATTTACTTTTATTGTTTGAAAGCTTAAAAGAAGTATCTAATTCTATAGAAGCATCAATATAAAATTAAATATTTCAAATCAATGGGTCAATTATTCTATCAGTTTGGATTCTACCAAATCTTATGAATGGTTAGACATGTTGTCCACTGTGGGCAAACCACCAAAGTGAGAGAAATGATTACTAGTGGATGCGATTGGATATCGTCCATTAAACTTACAAGTACATTTGAATCTGGATATCAGTGACAAAGCGGAAGTGGAAGAGATTGTAACACCAGGAACAATCTAATCTTTTTAAGTGGGGAAAATTATATTGATTTATAAATATCTCGGTCTATTTATTATTCAGATTTATCATTGGATCATATCAAAACAAGATATTAAATATGCCATTCCCAAATCCATACTATTTTTCAGATAACTTGTCGTCATCAACAACGGAGTTGGAATTATGTCTATGCTTTCTTTCTAATTCTAATTTGAGATTTTTGTGAAGAAAAAAGAAGCAATACCCACCACTGATCGCGACGTGACAGAGTTGAGGATTCGAATAGGATCAGCGCCGAGGTGTGTCTCCGCCTTCTTCTTGCTTCTTGAGCTTGGCTTGAGCCTCCAGCAGTGCCCTGCTCACCTCCTCATCCCCTGGAATCTCTTGGATCAGCACTCCATAATCCTTCACCGTTGCCTCCCACCTCTCCAACTAGCAGACGATCAATGGAGAGAGATGACATCAATCCTTGGCCCGGACTCTATAGACTTGAGCATGGCGGAATTACTGACCTTTGCGTTGCAGTCCGCCCGCCGGAGGCGAGCCTTGCTGTAGGAAGGACGGACGTCGAGGGCGGTGCTGCAGTCCTCGATCGCCTTCTCGTAGTGCCCAAGCTTGGAACGACAGGTGGCTCGGTTGTAGAGGAGAACAGCGTTGTGCGAGTCCTGCCTCAGGCCGTCGCCATACGCGACGCATGCCTCGGCGAACTTCGCGGCCCGGAAGAGCTCATTGCCTCTGGAGCGAGCCGCGGCCACCGCCCGGGTCCGCCGCACCACCGCCCCGATCTCCCGGCTACCAGGGTCGAGCTGAGCAGCCTCCTGCGCCGCCGCCACCGCGTCGTTGAACCTTCCTGCAGCCATGTCGACCTGCGCTTGGACCATGAGGAAGTACGCCTTCGCGACGGCGCCGAAGAACTTTGTGTGCTCATCCACGCCAAACTTGGGCGCGGCGCTCATGATCGAGTCGGCCTCGTCGTGTCGGTGGAGCTTTAGAAGCGCTTCCGCTTGCCGTGCGAAGACCTGCCGGGACAAAGCCATGGCCATGAATCGTGCAGGTGGATCGAAGCAGAGACGAGAGATGGAAGGAGGAAGGCGAGACCTGTGGAGCGGAGTCGGCTCCGGAGGAAGTAGCAGCCTGTGATTCCTTCAACAGGGTGATGTAGTCCTTCAACCTGCGTGCTTCGTTGGCCCGGGAAAGATGGGATTGCAGAGCCTGCGCTCTTGCCATGTCGGCCGAGCTGGCCTCGCTTCTTGACTGTTTGAAGTGATGGATCGCCTTCTCCGCTTCTCCCAATCTGATGGATTACCATGTGATTACGCCGTCGTGATCCTACAGCAAGCAGCAGTTGGATTGAGGTGAGATGGGAGCTACCTGAGATGGAGCGTAGCCAAGCGGTGATGAGCTCGGTGGTAAGCGGGATCGAGTCGAATGGCTTCCTTGCATTCCACGACGGCATCGAGGAGGCGGCCCATGGCGGTGAGCGCGGCGGCCTTGTTGCTGTAGTAGGAGGCCTTGCCGGGATTCATGTCGATCGCCCGATCGTACAATGCCAACGCCTCCGCGAACCGCCCCATCTTATACTCCCCGTTCCCCATCTCCTTTAGCTCTTCAGGGTCCAGCATCCTCGATAGAACCCGGCAGAGCTCCGGTGCCGTTGCCGGTGCCGGTACCGGCGACGGTCTCATTGGATTGCCGAGGTTTCGTTGGTTGTTCTTGGCCTCGGTCGGAGGATTATTGAAGTTGGAATTGCCACGGAGGTTGCCCAGGTTCCCGAAGACCATGACGTTGCCGGACGAAGCCCGGAC
The DNA here is from genome assembly GCA_021527575.1 of Ensete glaucum. Lineage (NCBI taxonomy): Eukaryota > Viridiplantae > Streptophyta > Magnoliopsida > Zingiberales > Musaceae > Ensete > Ensete glaucum. Next base: position 25,213,687 of record CM038558.1, on the reverse strand, counting down.
GAGGTGGCCGCCGCCGCCGGCGTTCTGGCGGTCGTAAAGCATACCGTCGAGCTCCGCCATTAATCCACTGTTCGACCTCGTCGTCGTCTGCGGAGGTGGCATCCGGGGGTTGGCCACAGGTCGCGCGGTTGGGGCCGGGGACCGGGGCTTCACGACGGGAGCCGGGGGAAGGACGGGGACGATCGAGGTGACGTCGGATCCGGTGCGCCGGCGCGGAGCGGCCGAGGAGTCTTGCAACCTCGACGCGGTGTCGGGGACGATTTGGGGTATGGAGCTGGTGGACCTACACCTCCGGCGGCGGAAGAGGCCGCAGCCGGAGATCCTCGGCTCGTCCTCGACCTCCATCTTCTCCGATGCAGGGCTCCGGTGGCTACGGCGAGGTGGGGTCGGCAGGCCGGCGTGAGCGCATGACAACAGCTCGCATAGAGAGGGCGAAGGCTGGCGAGACATCTAAAAGGAGGAGGGTGAGGCGATATATAGCGTTACGTCTCTGGGTGGCTGTCATGCACGGTTAAGGAGGTGGAGCTGAAAGCCATCAACGACGAAGCACAGCAAAATAATGTAAACCAAGAGGGTGGTGGAATTGCTGGGAATGAGAGAAAGAAGAATAGAAGAGGAACTCTTTCTGTTTTAAGGGTAAATTCTTTGGAAAAAAAATTCCTTCATTTTTCTTTTTTTTTCTTTCTTTTTTTTATTTTTTGCTTCTTTTCTATATTTTTTTTTTATAGAGAGTCCTATTTTTTATAATAGCGAGAAAACACTTAAACTGTCAACAGCATTTTTTTCCCCTAAATTTACTGTAGAGCGTCCCATTTTTTAAATAATACCAAAATTCCTCTCAAAGTATCTTATTAAATTTCTCACAGCGCATCCTATTTTTAAATAATAATAATAAAAAAATACCTCTCAAACTATGAATAGAATTTCTTTCTAAATTTCTCGCATTTTTATAATACCAAAATTCCTCTCAAACTATCAACATAATTTATTTCTAGATTTTCCACGGTGCATCTCAATTTTTTTTAATAATACCAAAATTCTTTCTAAATTTTTCACAGAGGGTATCCCTTTTTTTTTTTCGATAACACCAAAATTCCTCTAGAATTATCAACCATGTTTCCTTCAATGGAAAAATAAGGACAAACAATAATACATTGTTGTAATATTTCACTCTATGGGAAAAAGATGAAAAGATAGTCTATTCTAGGAAATTCATCCTTCTTTTAATATAAAAAAGAGATATATTTGAATTTATGAGGCACAAAATATTTCTTTAGTAATATAAAAAAAATTACACATGTTTTTTTTTTTTAATTTTCTTTTATGCATCCGTCACACAAAGTCAAACATACCCCCCCCATTATAAATATATATATATATATATGAATTTTAAATATGTTAAAGATGACATAGGAAATCTCTGTCATGTGTGCTTTGCGATGAAGAAAAGGATTAATATGAAGAAGGGGAGAGGAGAGGAATCCGGGAGAGGGAGAGATGTGGATCTCTGATGAAATGGGAGGAAGAGGCTGTTGCTGTTGTCTAATCCTACTATCTTTGGCATACTGCAATGTGGACCTTTGGTGGCCAACCTCTTGTACACCTCAAAACAAGGAGAGCTTTTCTCTTCTCTTTCATTAACCCCTCTTCCTCTTAAAAAATGGCTTTAATGAACGATGCAGCGTGGAGGGGGGAATCTTCCACTTCCTCCTCCTCCTCCTCTTCCTCTTAAAAATGGCTTTAATGAATGATGCAGCAGGGAGGGGGGATCTTCCTCTTCTTCTTCTTCCTCTTAAAAATGGCTTCAATGATGCAGCAATGTGGGGGGGGGGGGGGGGGGGGAAGAGTGGTCACGCGCACACCTCCACCACGTAGTCGTATGTGTGTGTGTGTGTGCTTCCCACGTAGCCATTTATTCTCTTATTGTTGTTATTTTCCGCCACTATTACTACTATTTTAGTTTTTAGGTCTTCAAAGAATGGCTGTCTTTAACGAATGAAAGGTTTTGATGTAGTATTACGAATGTAGTAGATAGGGAGTTTACTTTGACCAAACTAATATAATGTTGGGTGGGTGATCGATCAAATTTGACATTATCATTATTTACAATCATTTGAATTGTTAAAAAAAAAAAGTGTGTGCCAGTAGTTTCACAATGTTAAGGATCTGTGACAGACAGTAGATTTGAACCACGAGTTAGCCAAACTTGTTAAGTTGTATTGGTGTTCAATCTCCATATGTATTGCACAATTGTGTGAGACTCAACTTTTTTTATTAAAAAAAAAAATTAATATAATATCAAAGTCAAATGGACAACATGTGATTTAAATGAGTCAAAATAAAATTAAATAAAAAACACCAAGTCAAATGTATTATTGAAACCGAATCAAGTAACCCAAGTTGTCGTTTGGCAAGATGAAGATGAGTTGGTCCAGAAGACAATCGTCGAACTAAAGAATAGAGATGAACTTAAAAAACTAATATTATCAAACCTAATTCAAATCCTCGGAACATCAATACCATCATTATCATGGTTAATATTATTTCACATTCATCATCTTTGCCAGTATAATAATTACAGCTGAATCAACAACTGGAATATAAAGTCAGATGCAAACGGAAGAACAAATGGTTAATGGTTAATGGAAGAAGAGAAGAGAAGCTCTATAGTTAATGGTTTTGAAGAACAAATGGAAGAAGAGAAGCATAGAATGCTGTCAACGTCAGATGCAATCCACCTGGGATATAAAGTCAAACACAGTCACAACCCACAGGCTTTCCTAAGCATTTGAAATGTTACTTATCCTATATTACGATAGCTTATCAAGTTACCACAATATAGTATTTAGCATCCATCAACGCAAGTCAGCTAATAATCTATTATCTGCTAAATTAATCCATCTTTACAGCACTCCTTTAGCTAGAGAAAACTGAAATTGATATGTATTATAGTACTCTCAGAATTAAGAGGTGAGCTGTAGCCTCAAGGCATGCCATTATGATCAGAGATGAGTAGCAGTTAGGTAGAATGAACACGGTCCCGGATCTCCACAAACATGAGTAGAACAGAACTATGATGTTAAAAAATTTGTGGGAACATATAAATCAGCATCTGTGATCTCAAGTTTTTATATTTTAATCTGATAAACTACATGTCTTCATATAGGATATGAGGAACATTCCAATGATGGCTTCATATTATGTTGTACCTCCAGTTCTATCCATGGGTAGAGCTTTCCTAAGGGGCTGGTCCTCCTATGGTAACTGACTCACTAACTCGATCACCCACCACTAGTTAAAAATGCTTAATCCCAGTTAATTACAGGAGACTCATCGTATAAACCAACTTTATTTCTTTCCCGCACCCAATGTGGGATTGGATTTGGATTGTTATATAGATCTTCTTGGCCTGTTATATCTCATCATGTTAGATTGGAGCATGCTACTATTTGTTGTTATGATGGTTTTATAGTTAAGTTTGATTCACAGTCCTTCACTAAGTTCTTTCATTTACTACACTATTTTTTGCCACATTATTTGTCCTGGAAAAGGTTTATTCTTATAAAAGATTTGACTCCACAAAAATGACAATAACTTTTGCAAACATATATGAACCAAGAAGGAAAGACTTACCTGGAATTTAAGATGACTAAGAAAGGATCTTCCCTTGATAAACATAAAAGATATGATAGTCCAGAATCCATTTGAGTAATACAAATTGTGGAACTGATAGGACATTTGGAAACAACGGATGCAGCATTCAGCTTAGCGGAAATTTGACCATTTCTGAGACTTCTGGTAACTCCAAATATTCTACCATTACAACAGACTGCTCTGGTGAAGATAAATCACTAGAAGAAATCAAATTCTAAATAATTGTTGGAACCTTTCTGATCTTTGGTAGCTGTCACTTTTTCATTTGTCAACACTGCAGGCTTCGGCAGCCGTTCAATGTCGACGGATTTTGGGATCTCCGGTGGACTTGCACAACGTATCAGTGCCCAGTTAACTCCCTCAAAAAATGGATGCTGTTTTATCTCTGAAGCCCCACGCTTGTATGCAAGCCGTTGCTGGGGCTCCTTCACAAGCAGTCCCCTTATCAGATCTCTGGCGGCAAAGCTCACTGTTGGGGACTCTGGAAAGTGCAATGGCTGCCCGACAACATTGAACAGTGTGGCCCTGTTACCTGACCCCTTGAACGGGGTCTTGCCAAACAAAAGCTCATACATGAAGATACCAAAGGTCCACCAGTCAACGGCACTCCCATGTCCCTCACCCTTGATGATCTCTGGCGCCAAGTACTCATGTGTACCAACAAAAGACATTGACCGAGCATCTGTGGGCTCTACTATGAGCTCTGGCAATGGGCTAACCTGGTTCCCGGTCTCTGATTTCGGCTTCCTGTCCTTGGACTTGGATTTGAAGAAAAGTCGTGGACCAAAGCATGTTGTATGGGCAACACAAGAAGGATGGATACAGGATGGCTCGACGCAAACAGGCTGCACACAGTATGCTGAATTGTTCCTCCTGGATGATTCAGAATCTGAATTGATCAATGTTGGGCTTACTGTACAACAAAGCGAGAGATCGAAATCAGAAAGCATGATGTGGCCATCATCCCGAACAAGAACATTTTCTGGCTTGAGGTCACGGTATATGATTCCAAGCATGTGTAGGTACTCTAATGCCAGGAGGATCTCTGCTACGTAGAACCTGCATTTTACGATATTCAGAAACACAGATCAGCTAATAGCAGATCCAAAAAAAGTTTTGTTTTGAGAACAAAGATTGGTGTCCTGACTTATCAAGAAAATTCAATAGAAATTGATTTTCTAATTATGCCATCTCAAGTTAGTATCTAGTCCAAAGTATTAGAAACTAATAAAATGAAACAGAGTTTCACAAGTGTTGTGAGCTTAATATGGTACCTTTCTTAACCTACCTCACGTTTTTATTCATTCTAATGAAGTGATTAGAATTCCTGAACTTGAAAGGACGTGAACTATTGTAACCAAACTGTTTTGTTCATAGAATTTACTTTGTGGTAGGAACTATGAATACTAGTCAAAAAATTATGTCAAGCAATGTGGACAAACCTAGCAACCATTCATTTGACCAATAATCTAACCAGCATGTAACCAGTTTGTAAAAACCAAATATTTAAGCAACATATACATCATTGAACGTATTGGAGCTATGGAATTAGCTAAAAAATTACTATTTAGCATGTTGTTTAAGTCCTCGAGCAATCTACAGAGATCAATCAACCAACCACTCATGTAACACAAGAAAAAAATTTTAAAAAATGGAGAGTAATATTCAATAACAAGAGAAGAAAAATATTTACAAATAGAAAATAACCTAATGTATAGAAGAAGGATTTCCTCCTCATTGAAGTTTATCCTATGTTTTCCAGCTCATGTTCGTTTAGTTGTGCCACTTCCTTATTTCTATTCAAAGCAACTGAAAGCCCAAAATAAATAATTATTATTCCACAATAAGTATTTAAGTGTTGAAGCAAAGCAATAAGTAAAAGAATAAAGGTAACAAAGATGTCAAAAAAGAATGATGTATTTTGCAGCAGTATCAACATACACATTTAATTCAGAAACATGGACTCACCAAAATATATCAAAACAAAGGAACATGGAACCTTATGGAAGTATCTAATCTATGATGTGAACACCTAAGTCTAACAAGGAGTAAGTGTAGAACGTACTTCACTGCTTGTTCTGAGAAATGTTTCCTGGGTTGCCTCTGACGAAGCGTATGCAAGTCTCCACCTGGGCAGAACTCCATCACCAAACATGAGAATTTATCAGTTTCAAAGTGGGCATAAAGTGTTGGAAGAAATGGATGATCCAGAGATTGTAGTATCTCCCTCTCTGTCTGAGATCTAAGAAGCTTCTTACGACTAGCCAGTGATCCCTTATCCATGACCTTCATTGCAAAGTAACATTTCGTCCCACTCAACTCTGAAAGATACACACTGCCAATATCACCACATCCTAACTTTTTTAACAGCCTAAAATGGCTCAAACCGAGAGCTCGACCTCTCGAGCGGATAATTTGAATGGCTTCCCATCTTGAATCATTTGCTTTGTGAGGCTTGTTTAAGCTGCTACTCAAACTGCTAGATGAGCTCTCGTTACTGACATCACTGTTTGTACTAGGCCTACACATACTACTTTTTGTGCTCTCAACGAAATCAGCTGTCATAATGCTGGTTGCATCACTAACTTTAGCAGACACGAAGCTTACGAAGCTATCGTTTCCACTCTGTTCAGAGTTCTTATATTTATCTCCACTAACAACCACACCATTTAGTTCTGTGGAAACTCCTTGTTGCATTGGTTGTTTCTGACCATCTGAGGGAACTGTATCATTTGTTTCAGAAGAAAAGATGGCCTTTTCAGGATGATGAATGGATCCTTTATCTTCTTTGATGTCATTCAAAGCATGCTTTGACATGGTCTGGTTTATAGTTACTTGTATGTTGGCCGCAGTAGAATTGGACTTGCTTGGTTGCAAAGTCTGTGAAGGTTTACAGGAATTTGGATCTATTTTGTGACTCCCAGGTGCTTCAGGTTGTTGCTCGAAGCTGCTTTTTGATATAGTCTTCAAAGCCATGTATTTTATATGCAAATCTTGCTTATAGAACCGTGATATGTGACCAATAGGTTGCTTATCAGTTGAAATAAGATATGCAGCACCCAACCAAAAGAATCAAATGTCTCTTTTCCCATCACCGTTGGATCTACTCAACGTGGGATCTTCCATCACGTACAACACAGATGAATTCACTGCAATGATGGCAAACTTAGCATTTGATGAATCAATCCCATCGCATACAAAGATGCAAAACATGAATCAAAGAACTTCCTTGGAAGACGAGAGAGAGATTTTAGAGACCCTTTTTTTTTTCTTTTTTTTGAGGGGGGAAATGAAGAAAGTAACTACACAGCTTTGTCATTCAAAAACCCATCATATAGCAAGATCAAGAAACAGATTGAAAGTTCCAATCACACACTTTTAAGTGCAGTAGTGACATCAACAGTGCGTGTGATGGCTTCTACTACGTACATATATAATGCTTTGACATCAAAAATATTTAACCTGGGAGTAAATTTAGACTTCAAGATAAGAAAACAGATTTGATATGGGTAACTCAGACACATGGAGCTTGACACCTATTCGGATGCCCGGGGAAGCACGTTGACTGCTAACGATGTCAACCGCAAGGGACGATGATTCAGATAAATTTTCATGTCCCGTAATGCTATAGGGTTTCATGTAAATCCCCACAAGATAAGCAACCACTAGATGCTGACCATCACCGGATACCTGTGGGACTTTTTTTTCCCGACATAGTCTTGCAGGTCAGTCCCGCTAAATCATCCTGCCATCCCCACACCAATCTTGTGGCAGTCGGTCCCAAACCCGATTGGGTCCGCAAGTTGTGCTGACCCATCGGACTAACAAAATTGACATTAACAAGATTTCAACTCCGACAGTGGATTAGCATGCAGAAAAGAGGTAGACAAAAGGAGGTCGGCATGGCACAAAAGAGTGCATCAAGATACGAACTTCCACAGCGGAGAGGCGGGACATCCAAAACCCACCTCAAAACAAGGGGACTTATTCTTGGGCAATGGAGCAGAGGCAGCCAGCCTGGATCAGGGCATCAACGCCTTGGCAAAACAAGATTTCTTATCTAAAGAGGCCTCAGGAAAACGAACCGATCGAGGAAATCATGGATCAAAAACCACCGATCAAGCCAGCCGCAGAAAAATGCGAGCTTTGTACGGCAAAACAGAGACCCGAACCTCAGAAAAAACCCACAAGAAAGGGCTTAACAGCGCAAACCAGCAGATTCACCGGCCTCAAAAGCGCAAATAACAGATGTAAAAACCCTACGGAACTAAAGAGAATGAGGACAGTTGGGGAGAAGGTGGAGATGCAAGAAATCAAACAAAGAACCTTACCTGGTGCCAAGGCCACAACTTTAGGGCTTCGGATTGGCAGGCGGCGAGGGAGTGCGTCGAGGCCACCGCAAAGCAGGCGAGAGAGCGAAGTGAAGAAGCTTTGGGGATGCGAGGTTTATCCGAGGAAAATTACGAGACCAAAAAAAAAAGTTCGGGATGGTGTGTGTGGGGGGGGGGGGGCGGGCCGGGGGGGTGCGCAAGTGCATGGAAAGAAGCGTCCGGTCAAAAAAGCTCAAAAAAGCATGCTTTTTTGTATCAGCCAATTGTTCGATTGTTTTCTCGGCTTGTCTACAGTGTGCTACCCAATCTCTCTCTCTCTCTCTCTCTCTCTCTCTCTCTGCACTTCCCCAAGGGTTGGTTGGTTTTGTTGGTTGGTCCCCTCCTCTCTCTCTCTCTCTCTCTCTCTCTCTCTCTCTCTCTCACATAACGAAAGCACATTTTGCTCGATTATTTAAAATCAGCCCTTCAAATTTCAGGGGTGACGATGATGCTCGTTATGGACTTGATAATTGGCTCGAGAAATCATTTGTTAGGCTGAATCAGCCCCTAAAATTTCAACAGACCCTAATGACGTTTTCAGCTCTAAATAAACATGTCAAAGAAGCCACCGTATTGATGGACTGAATGAATCGTCTAAAATTTCAACGGTGATTGATGACGCTGCTCACCAAGATGGTGCCTGGGTCCCACGTTTTCAACTCCAGTATGCCAAAGAAACCATTTTTGCTGAACATTAAAATTTCAGGGCCGATGAGGAGGCCTTGGCTTCTCACAAACCTGATGATGGATCTCATCATGTTTTCAACTCCATTTTGCTGGATTGAATCAGCCTCTAAGAAATCTTTCAGGGGTGATGAGGCCTCTCACAGATTTGATAACTGGTATGGTATGGTATGCCCATGAAGAAACCCCTCTCAAATTTCAGGGGTCTCACTCATGTTTTCAGCTCCAACAAGAGTGATGAATGGGCCCCTAAAATTGATACTACTACCTTAAGTGTTTCCACCTATATATATATATATATATATATATATCTGGACTCAAATCACCCTAAAAAGAGTTTTATGAGTGATTCACACGCCTCATATACGATGTCACTGATGAGTTATTCCCACATAAACAACAACATCATTCATCATCCTTGAAAGGAAAGGAAAGGAAAGGAAAGGGAAAATTTTTAAAAATAAATAAATAAATAAATAAATTGAATGACAACTGTGAAAAAAGAAAAATCAGGGGCGACAAAGAGTATATAAGTGGATATCATGTTTTAACACCTTAATCATTTATTAGAATAATAGATCACAGATCAAATATTCTATGCAGGGTTGACTGACAACAAAATATACATATTGTCAACTCAAAATTGTTTTCTTTGACTTGCTTTCATACAATGCAACATATTACAATGGGGTAACGGTTTACAACTTTATATAATCTGAGGACTTTTTTCTCACCACATGCATGCCAACCGCACAAGTTCTACACTCCATGACATCATTAACCATTCTGCAATGATACTATTTCTCACTACTATATGTACGTATGTAAAAGAAATTAATGGTAAATGTGTTTGCAGTTGTTTCTTTCAACAAAAAGGATTTCTTTTGTTTCAGCAATGGAAACAGAATTTTACACCTACTAAAATGAGAATACACTACACCTAAAACATTGATGCTAGAAAATACAAGCATCAAAACGAAATAATGGAAAAAAGAGTTGCCTAGAATATGACTCCAAATATCCAAGTCAACAGGTTGATTGCCTCTAACTGAAAATATCTATATTTAATTATAACTCAACAAGTTATCTTTTTTTCGTTCCTTCCTTTTCTTGTGAATCAAAATATTTGTGGATGATGTGTTTGTTGAGTTTGGGTGTTTATCTATAACTCAACATATGAATATATTTATATGATTTATTTTATTGTCTATTTTTATCTGTTTTCTTGTAATTTCATTAATCTAATATACTCCAATAGCTACATAATTCAATATCATGGAGCTCCTGAGAGACATCTTTTAGGGATTAGATCAACATTATGCATCCTCAACAAATGTCATACTCTCCCTCCTCCTTTAAAAAACAAAAAATTAAAAACTATTTATAAATCAACTTTTATGTGTTAGAAATTGGAAGTAGAAATGAAATATTCATTTGATTTATTGATCAATCATCAATATACAGTAAAGATAGAAAAATTTTTCTCAACTAACCTACATAATTTCCTTAGAAAATCATATCTAAATCCTATCTTCTATCATGCCCCCATAAGATTGAGCTCCTATAAGAACGTCGATTTTGAACTAATGACTCTGATCTTAAAGGACCGATGACAATGAATCTGAATTAATCAAATCAATAGATCTGTTCAATGGAGATAGTTTATTGTCGTTAGACAAGAGAAGGGGTAGGAAAGCGTTGTTGGGAGGGGAAGGAGCGGTTGGCCGGAGATCAGATTCGGCGACAGCATAATAGAGACAACTGTGGTGGCAAAGGAGGGTGCGGTTGGACAGCACGACAGAGGTGGTTGCGGGGGTGGGGGGAAGCAGCAATGTCGCCACTATTGTGCGCTGCTGATGGGGAGTGGAGCGGCCATCGAAGGCCGAAGCGGAGGACATCGATAGGGTCCCAAACATTCTTGCTGCTCCGAGGAGTAGCCCTTTCTTAGGCGGGGAGACGCGATAGTTTGGGGTGACTGCTATAACAAGGGAAGACTGCAGTAGAGGAGAAGAGGTTAAGGGCAGTAGTTCCTGTTGCAGGGCAGCAAGCAGGGGAGGAAAGGGAGCTCTTGGCAGAGGAGGTTGCAATGGCAGTAGGTAGGGTGCAATAGCGGCTTGTAGTGAACTAGTAGTCAAGGCAACTCTGCCAGTAGAGGAGGAGAGGAAGTAGACAAATTTGTCGACCATGTGCAGCAGAAAGGCTGCACAAAAGTCAACGCCAGCGGCAACGGAAGCAACGGCGATGCTATCGTGTGCCGATGAAGTGGAAGGAAGAGACATAGCTATGGGTCCGACGTTGTCGTGAAAGAGGGAAGGAGAGATCTGCATAAGAAAGAGATCAATAGAGAAAAAAGGACAGTGGATTCATCATAGGAGAGGCCGGTGGTGCCACTAGGACCACACAGGTCGCTGGACCTATTTGAGGCAAGCATGCACCGAAGAAGAGATGCTACAAAATGAGGATCACTTGGAGCAACTACTCTAGCATAATAGAGGAGGGAAACGACAGAGAGGATGATCGCCCGAGTCGTTGGACCTCAGAGGACTACCATTGGTAGAGGAAAAGAGCGAGCGTCGTCGGTAGCATCATGAGCGATGTATGTCTCTTCTTGGAGAGGGAAACATGCACCGATGAGGAGAGATTTGCCTTCGGAGTAGAGGATGTCCAGGAGGGTGGCAATGGATGACCCCTGGGTATCTACAGTTTCGCAGCGGGGTTATCAATAGACAAACGGTGATAAGAGCTATCGCTTGACAGTGAAAAAAAAAAAAAAATCTCTCTTATAGAGAAAGAGACTCTGATACCATGTTAGAAATATAAAGTAGAAATAAAATATCTATTTGATTCATTAATCAATCATCAATTTATATAATAAAGATAAGAGAATTTTCTTCAACTAACCTACATAATTTTCTCAGAAAATCATATCTAAATGCTATTTTCTATCAGTAACTCTAATATAAATATCTACCTAATGCGGGAACAAGAAAAAAAAGTCAGAAGGTAACTATTCATGCTAAGTATAATCGAAAGAAGAAACTTTTTTTAATTTACAAGTAGATTTGCTGGATGATTAGCCTCCCTCCAAACACAGCTAATCTTGAAAGGTAAAAGTAATATAATTAGGAATTTTAATGGCTCATGTATGGTTTGTAGATGCAGAAAACAGAGAAGAAAAAAAAGAAATTATATGTAAGAACTTGGCAATTTAAAGGTAGAAATAATATAACTCTGAAGAGGAATAGCTTATACTGTGAAGCCTTGACAATTAAAGATGATGCATAGATGACTTGCACTGGAAGCATATAAAATATCTATGTGGAAATAATAGATTCCAAGGCTTTAGAGGATATTCCTACTAGAGACAATTGTTCTCAATGGAAAAATTTTAGATGCAATACATAATATTTTGAGCCTTGTAGGAAATTTTTTGGATTGTAATATCCTCTCTTCCTTTTTTATTATGGTATTTTTGTCCCAAAGCAAGTGCTAAAAGAGCTCATAAGGTCTTTAGAAAAGTCAAAACAGCATTGGTCAATAAGGTTGTACCAATTCGCCATCACTATTCTAAACCAATGGAGTCTCTACATTGAGACTTGTACCAATGCATTGTGGGCATCACAAAAGCTCCTTGTTTCTCTTTCTTTCTGTATGCCAAAAAAAATGTAAGGAGAAGTATGGGAAAGCAGAAAAAAGAATAAAATTATATATATATATATATATATATATAAGTTGTATTTGTTGGAATATTATTTGGAATGAAAAAAAAACTCAAAATAGAAATTCCATAAATTTGATAAATAATTTACTACCAAACAAGAATATTAAATAAAAGACTCATCACTTACACAATAGAAAACAAAAGACTCTAAGAGACTCATCACTTAATCAAGTATTCAAAAGATATAAAATTTTAAATAAGCATACAGAATTTCAAGGATACTAAACAAGCATACAAAATTTTAGACAAGTATACAAAATTTCAAGGCTATTAAACAACGATACATAACTGAAAATAAAAGATTTATTACTTAATAAATTATCCAAGAGATATAGAATTTTATAGAGAACTCCAAATGAGATTCTGTCAATACAAATCAGATTCTAAATTTATTTCTAACCTTAAAGCATCAAAATCAGTACTAATGCATGAACTAATCCTTCATTCATAGACCACTATAAAATTAAGTATTTTATAATTAATAACTAACATATTTAATGCATTCCTTGGTTATAAAGAAAAGTAACTTAAAATAGCTTTAACTTTCTACCTTCCAAATCACCTATTAATGAAGCAACTTTAATTTTTTATAATGAAAATACTCATAAGTTATCATATTTGAGAGGCTTAGATTAAAGAATATGAGATAAGCATTATGAGTTGTAGAGAATATCATAGGATCAACAAGATTTACTTAAGCTGACGGTAGCAACTTAAGTACTCTTATGTCAATCTCCTCTAGTTGAAAAAGACTTGCCCTCAAGTTGTTATTTGTTTCATCAATATGATAAGGTCTTAAATCAATCATATTGAATGTTGAGAACATTATGTAATCTTTAGGTAACTCGATATCATAAGTATTCTTATCAGTTCTCTTAAGCATATTGAATGGACCATCAGTCTTTGGTTTTAATTTTTTAAATTTGTTTGGTGGTAACCTCTCCTTTTTTAGATAAATTCATATCAAATCACACATATTAGACTCTATATGCTTTCTATGTTTGTCATCAGCTTGAATATATCTAGTTTTTTTGCTTTTCAATTATTGCTTTAACTTTCTCAAGCAACTTATTCCTCTCCTTAGCACTCTCATCAGTAGTGTTACTAAATTATTTAGCTATAAAATGAGAAATTAAATCCAAAGGATCCATAGGATTAGCCCTCAGAATAAAATCAATGTGATATTGGATATCTCTCAAAGGTGGAAAACTATGTGGAATCTCTTCTAGTATAACATCTTGAAACTCCTCTATAATTAGTTTCATAATTATTAGTGGCTCTTTGTATTGTTCATTCTCTTCTACTACTACTAGAGCCAAAACATGACCAACTCTTTCTAATTCGCTCTTGCATTTACCATATGATATAAAATCACTAACTTCCTTCTTTGATGCGTTAATTTCATAATATTGTAATAGAGCTAAAATAATATTCTTTTCATTTATCTTAAAAAAATAAGTATGTTTATAGTCATCATACAATACCCTCCTATCATGATGCCAAGATCTGCCCAATAACAAATGACAAGCATCTATAGGAGTAACATCACACTATACTTCATCTTTATAATACTTACTAACAAAAAATGGAACTAAACATCTTTAAGTTATATTTATGTCATTTTCTTTTTGTAGCCAGCATAATTGTGTCCAACTTTAACTTATGCACCATTTCTAAAGATACCACATTCTTAAAGCTACCACTATCAATAATCACCAAACGCACCTTGTCATGAGAAGTGCATTTGGTATGAAACACGTTCTTTCTTACCAAACTTTTATCCTTAGCCACATATGATACTTGTTAGCTACGTTGCAACATAATAGACAAATCATGATCAGCATAAGTAACATTTTCCTGAATATTATCATATTTTGGTTTATCATTGGCTTCATTTCCTTCTCAATCACTATATTTTTCAACAAATGTAATAATCCTCCTATTTGGATAATATGAAGTAATATACCCAAAATCATGACACTTGAAGTATTTTTAACTACTTGATGTAGAAGAATTAGGTAGTTGTTTACTAACAATTGATTCTTCACTCTTGTCTTGAAATTTTCTCCTCTCGTATAATCATTTTTTAGTCTATATCGAGAATTCTTTTCAAACTTTTGTTACTTCTCCATTGTCAAAGCTAGTTTTCTCATATCATTCAAAGACCAATATGACTAGAGTTGAATCACTTTAGCAATCTTATATTTTAGATCTCTTAAGTATCTTGTAATAGTTTGATTTTCTAGTTCCATAAGCTCTCATTTTAATATAAGATCGTCGAACTTTGTTGTGTATTCCTTAATACTAATATATTTTTGCTTGAAATCATAGATTCTGAGAAAAATCTTTTGCCTATAATTTTTAGGTAAGTATTTTCTTTTCAACTTCCTATTCATTTTCTTTCATGTCCCGTTCTTACTCTTCTCCTCATGTTCTTTTTGTTTATTCAGATTTTTTTACTAAAAAAATATATTCCTTTTGAGTTTGAGTGTCATAAATTTTAACTTCTTTTATTTTGGTGGTTCATGAAAATCAAATATTATTTTTATCATATTAAACTAATAAATAAAGCCACCGACATTGATTTTAACTTCAAACTTCGGAATATCCAACTTTAGATTATATATATATATATAATTTTATTTAATATTTTGATCGATTTGGTTCTATTATTATTATTATTATTATTATTATTATTATTATTATTATTAAAATATAAATTTTGATGATGCTCAGAAACAATGCCTTCCATGCCTGCTCGTGAGCCCACACCATTGCTCGATTATATCATCCATTCGTCATCATTGCTCATCACTGTATACTAATACTTCTCATTCTCCATCGTCTCGTCTCTTCTTCTCCGCCCGCATATATCCCTTCTCTCCTCGCAACTCCTCTTCCTCTGGCGTCCACAACCTTTTTATCATCGAGTTCTTTTTTTTCCTTCTTCCTCCCCTATCTTATCCAATATATCAATGCCATTTGTACCGATATATCAACACAATATGTTAACCAATCAAATGGGTTCGGACGAATCCTTACCATAGACGAACCACTGGGATGAAATTATATATATATATATATATATATATATATATATGCTTGCTGTTCCAAAACCAGTCAAGGCAACCATAGACTACCAATCTAGGAACTGCAAAAATTATTCTATTCCATAGTGCCAAATCCAATGCAGAACCCGATACATGACTTGCATATTCTTTTGAAAGCACACGTGTAGTCAAAAAGTTGTGTCAATGTCAACAGTTCAAAAGCTTCACCAACAAATCGCACTGTTGGGAGTTCAAATGTTATGATCTTATGTGCATTAAGTCATGACATGCTTCCATGTGCCTCATTTTGACAGAGAGCACTAAGCAGGTGTAGAGTGGGGGAAAAAATCAACTTCGATTTAAATAATCTACCACAACTTTAGACTCAGTCAAAACTTTTGCTGCTATAATGTAGAAAGGACTGTAATTTGAAGAAATTGAAGAAAATATACCACAATTGTTAGCATCATTCAAAACTTTTACTGCCCAATGCAGTACACTGCAGGACACTCAGAAGAAGCAGCAGAGGTGACAGTTCAAATATTACGATCTTATGTGCATAAATTTGTAGAAGTGCTACAAATTCTGAATCAACAATCCAAAATGTTCACCCACATATGGCAGTCCAAATATTATGATCTTATGTGCATAAATTATGATAAGACCCCATCCTGACATACAATAATCCCAAGCAGGTATAGAGTTTAAAGACTTTGATTTGAATAAAATTTACCACAATTGTTAGCATCAGTCAAAACTTTTGCTGCTCAACGCAGAACTCCGCAGGTACTAAGAAGAAGGTGACAAATTTCAATCGTTGGAGCAAGTTCTGCAATGGTTATGTTAACAGTCCAAAAAGTTCACCAATATACGGCACTGTTGAGAGTTCAATATATTATGATCTTATCTGCATAAAATCATGTTAGGCCTCCATGTTCTTCATTATGACAGAACGACAATAAGCAGGTGTAAAGTAGAAGGGACTTTGAGTTGAATAAAATCTAAAACAACTGTTGGCATCAATAAAAAATTTTGTGGTTCAGCAGTTTTGGTCCTCCAGTGATGATACTTTGCTGTTTCCAATATACTCCTGGTTTATGCTTCAGTTGCGGAGGAATGCTTCCCTGATATCTGTCCAAGTGCACAAACACATTTAGTGCCTGTTTCCAACTCAATTTAATCTAACCCTGGATTGAGACATGTGAATTAGATAGACATAAGTCTCCTAAATGTATCCTAACATGAGATTTATGCTAAAACTTTGTCCTAGATTATTTCCAACAGAAGGGAGGACTAAGCCAAATACTAAACCCACAATGAGCCATGTGAATTAGACATAAGTCTCAAAGAAAGCACTTCATTTTCCACAACAGGTTGCAATTTTTGCAGCTTGTCTTCTGCTTCTGTACAATTTTCCTTTTTCCATTTTTTTTTTTTCTTTCTTGAACTCATGAATGAATTGAATTGAATTTCAATGCCCTAAAATATTGTTTTAGGATCATTTTGTAGAACTGTTGTCACTATGACCTGAACTGTTTTTGGATCCATTTAGCTACAAGAAGAGAACTAGAGAAGCAATTTTTTAGTTTTTTCCCCTTGAAACATAGATAAATCCTGTTTGATTGCAGGAAAAAGTAAATGAATTATGATATTCTTAAATGGAAGAAAGTCATTTTATCAAAGAACACAAATTGCCAAAAATCTGAAAACTAGCCTTTCAGTTATTTTAGCTACTTCCAACCAAATACTGCATCCAACTAAAATGCTTACAAATGAGGAGAACAAAGAATAAATTAAGAGACATTTACTTGCCTACATTGTCTAACATTTGGTAACAGTTTCATTCATCAAGGAAAAAACAAGATAACCAATAAGCCTCTACATTCTCTAATATGGAAAATTATATACAAAGAACATGTTTCCACAACATGACCTCGTCTTAAAAAAAAAAACAAAAAAAGACCTCATCTTGATTATCAAAATTGCAAAAGCAAAATATCAAAAAGAAAGAGAAGATGAGCCAAATTATCAAAAAAGAAAAAGAAAACAAAGAAGTTAGCTTGGTCAGTCAAGCAAATGCTTCCTTTGCTCCAAGGACTTGTTCCCTCAAACAGAATCCACAATATCCATACCAACCTTCTTGTCGTCCATGGTTGATTTGGGTTTTAAAGAGAATGAATTTTGCTTTGGAAGTAGCTTCTTACTTGCTGCTGCTGACTCCTTCAACATGTTGAGGTAAGTATATAATGACATTCCACTCAGAGCAACAACAGCACCACATAAACTAACCATTCCTGGATCAGAATTAAAGAATACATATCCACCAAGCATAATGACACATGTTTTGAACTGCCCCAAAACAACATGAGAAGTAGCAGATGTCGCACTGCATAGCATGAATCAGAATGAAAAGAGAGTTACAGGAGTAAAAAAGGGAGGCTTTTTACCATCACAATAGTGTAATGACATGTTAACTTAGTGTTACAAGCAAAGATAATATACATTTCAGGAAGGCAGCTATATGATGGATATGAAATGAGAAAACCAAAAGAAATAATATGACAGAAAAGCACTTAGAGCCACAAACCCATCCTATTAATGGTGGAATAAGTCGTGCATATCATGAAAGTAACAGGTGCAGTTCAGTTTGTAACTTAGGTGTGTAACTTTACCTCTTTCTAGTTGTTGATAACCTTCCTCCAAAACCAGAAACTATATTCTTATAAGGCTTGACCGAAAAAGTGAAATCCCATGTAAAAGATGGTTTGAAAGGATAACATCTGTGCAGGTGAAATTTGAACAAACAACATATTGAGTTCCAAAATGGAGAATTCCCATCACATGAATGATATGTTTGTCATCTCATGTTGTGAAGGAAGCATTATTACTAAATATCCACTGATGCAACTGCAACAGATGACACAAAAAAAAAAAATTCTAAACCAGTACATAAAAAAATATATTGACATGATAAATTTTAAATCACTACTCAGGAAGTGTCAAAGTTTTCTTGCTAAAATGATTATCTTAAATGTCACAATAGACTTACCCAAGTGCCAAAGCTCCAGACCACTGAAGGAGAAATCCGAATAAAGCTGATATGATGATGGCAACTACATTGTTCCAATTCCAGTTAAAGGATAAAACACCTGGTCGATCTAACAAAGGCATCAAAACTACGAAGAAGAATATAGTAATTGGGCTAGTTTTCCACATCAACCTGATCAAACGACCACAGATTTAGTAGAATCCTTAAAAGCAGTGACTAGCTTAGGAGATCTAGTTAGCTTACGCAAGAGCAGTCCAATTTCCAGTTTGTTGCATATTTGACCATAGAATTTTATTTATAGAACTAGGGACGATCCATGCCAATGCTACACAAGCACCAAAAAAGTTGAATTCTAGATCAGTGACAGTTGCAATAGCCACACCTATTGAAACAATAGCCAATGTGATAACCTGCATTTCCCAAGAAAGAAAGGAAAAACAAAATTGAAGGTTATTTACTGTGAAAAAAGCACTGATAACTAAATCAAGTAAGATTTGGGAACCAATATATTCCGTCTATATTTTAGATTTTCTTTAGTTGTATTTAGCATACACCTTATACAAGTTTAAATTATGTGCACATTTCACTTATAACCCAGTCTCTAAGGCATTGTCGAACAATTTTCAATTACTTTTAGGAAAACAGATACAAATACCTTTATGCTCAATTACAAGTGTTAGACAAAGATGTGGTATTTTGGCCTATTAGGTGTATATTCACATGAAAAGAAGCTACCATATAGATTTTGCTGCATATTCAGGTTTATAAAATGTTTAATATTAATGGTGTGTAGACGACAATATACGGAAAAACAAACCAGCTAGAACTTCCGTAACATCTTCAGCACTTCCTAAAAAAATATTTTGCTCAAGCTAGACCAACTCCATCAGAGTTATAAAATACTGAAGAAAGAGATGATTAATAGGACAAGCAAGTGCACCTTGTGAATAGAAACCTTCTTATTGAAAAGCATAAACTCAGCTAGAACAATTGTTGGAGTCACAGCTGTCTTAGCCATCTGATAGAAACCCACACTGCATCAGAACCAAATAGGGCATCACTTTGCAAGGAAAAGAGGGGTATAGCTTCCAAATCATATCAGTTCTTGCATGACAATCTCACCTGTTATGTTGTAAGCTGACATTAGCGAGCCCTGTGGCAAGAGACATCACTGCACCCAATAGAAATAAAGAAGAAAATGGTGTGGCTTTAGAAGGAGGAGGAGCAGGCAGTAGAGAGAGTGCCTTGAAGATGGCCATGAGAAGCCAAGAAGTTACATAGTGGATCAAAGAAAGTGCAACTGGGAAATTAAACCCAACCTTGCCCATCACCTGTAGAAAAAGGAGTAAGGCTTATTCTATCTTAATGAATGAAAACAGATAAATTGAAAAGGAATTTGCTGTTAACTAGAGGAATTGGTGAAATTTATTATATAGAATGAGAAAATGCACCACTTTGTTGGCCATGATTATTCCAACAGCAACAATGAAATTAAAGGTCATTGCCACAAATGGACCGCATAACCTTTGTTGCTGATGTTTTGCTCCTTCTGAAGTATGAAAATCACTGTAAAAGGAACTTCGGGGCTGTTCCAGTGCTCGACCTGGCAGCATGATATTGTAATATAAGAATACAAGAATCAGCCAATGTAGTCTATCCTATTCTTCTTTCCCTACCATCAGATGATCAATAAATACTGTATTTTCTTTTAAAAGTGCTGTGTGCTACTTGCTTTTAGGGAAATGAATAGAAAAAAACTGAACAGTCTTGCAAAGATGGGGACATTAGCGACCGAATTTGTGGTGATATGAAATAGAAAATGGAAATTTCCCTCAATCTTTCTAGTTAAATATAGTTGTGAGAGCTCACGAGCAAGCAGCTAAGGATGCAGCTTACAGTGACGCATAAGGGATCTCATTTATATTACTTAAACGAACCTGAGTATACATAAGTACAAAAAGAAAGCAGCATCAAAAGCATAAAGATTCCAGGGTTTCAGTCACTCATGGTTCTGTGTAACATGACCTTATTATATCAGTCACTACCTAATCTAACAAAGAAGGCAGCCAGACTCCTGGGTTTGGACAAAAGGAAGCAGTCAACGACTAATCAGGGCCTAACTTTGCAAGTCAAATGCATTGAAGAAAAATAATGATGGAAAAAAGTTCACAAATTAATCTGATGGAAAAAAAAAAAAAAGATAGCAGGCGATTCGGATTGGGGAAAGATGGAATAATCTGGCATAATGGTCTACATTGTATTCTTAGAAATTCCACCAAGCGTGCTACACTAATAGAAACTTTACCAACAAACAATTATAGCAGGTGATATTAGAAGAATCAACTACGGGCACCAAATAATAAGAAAGGAATCGTGGAAAACAGAAAAAAGAAGCACAAATCTCAATTAAAATGCTCAGTAAAAATGAGAATTTTGAGGCTCGATAAATCCATATTTGTAAGCTAAAAAAAATAATGAAAAAGGAATCAATTCGAGAAAGAACGGCAAGCACTCAGCGACCACTTCCCCCCGTCTCAAGAGGGAAAACAAGGGCAAAAGATCTGTTTCTTCCCCAGGGACTACCCCCCATATAATTCAAATATCGCGTCATTATCGCGACCACCACCGATCGAAGAAAAGAAGGGTACCGTTCTCTCCGGCATCGCTGTCTTTGCGCTTGATGAACCTCCTGCCGGCCTTTCCCAGTATGGATTCCCACACTCCCATTCCCACTCAGGACAATAGAGCATCAGCCCGGACCGAAAGATCCGACCTTTCCGCAACGGAACCACAGGTAAAGCTCGGGAAAGCAACGGGAAGAGAAAAAGTCTGGGTCTTTCCTGAACTCTCCACCGGATTTGAGCAACGAAAGCAAAGGAGACGGTTGGAGACGAATGAAAAAACGAAAAAGAGAGAGAGAAGGGGGTATTTTGGGCTACAACCGGCGTCAACAGCCGCTGCTTTCCTGTTTAATAATATTCATCCATGTCGAATTCTCGAAAAAAAAGAAATTACAGAACATCTTTACTTTAAAGAAACATCCAAAACAACACTCCTTGATGAACTATTTTACTTATTAACCCTGGATATGGCCAAGTCTAAAATTTTCTCATCCAAAACAATGGGTTTGGACCATTGGTTAAGTAAGATTTTATTGAACGATTCGAATTAATATGGTTTATATTCGTTTGATATATATTTTAGTTAAAAAACCAACAATGTAACTGCTACAGTATATGGTGTTGGTGGCCAGTGCTAAATGCTGATATCGATGAGAAATAAATAACTTTTCTTTTGTTACTTTTCATCTCCTTTGCTTTTTTTTTTTTTCTTCTTGAATTGAATCAAGAATATAAAAAACATCGTCTGAGTATACTATTATTATTGTTCAATCATTTAATAGTTATCTAGACAAGATTATATATATATATATATATATATATATATATATATATATATATAAGGGCATCATGAATATTGTGATATTTAAAACATCTTTATTATTATGTGATTATTTAATAGTTATTTAGACAATATTATATATATATATATATATATAGGGTTTTCATGAATAGTTGATATTTAAAGCATCTTTTCTTGTTTGATGTTTATTATTAAATTTGTGAGATTGTTAAGAAACATTGCATGTATCTAAGGGTCTCATGTTATACTTTCATATAAGGCAAAAACTGTGTGTTTGTCAAAAAAAAAAAAAACATTGCATATATCTTTGTTACTGGTTATTATTTTTTAATCAAAAACAGTGCATCACATATTAATAAAAAAAATTCTGGTTAATTTTTTTTATCACTGTTTGACCTAACTAGAAGGTCAAATTTCAAAAACTATTGATGATATTTTTAAAAAAATTAAAAAATTAAAAGATAGTATGCTATGCACGACCTGAATAATTCTAAAAATAAAAAAAATTGAAATAAAAAACACTAGCATATGTCATTTTGGATCTAATTCAAAGGTATCATAAAATTTTCAAGGGATTTTGAGATGTCCAACGTACTAATTTTCGATTTTAACCAAAAAAAAAAAATAACACACATTAATATAACTCTTTTGACAGTCAAAATTTTATCAATTGTTTGGAACCTAAGTAGGAGGTTAAATGTAAAAAAAAAAAAAAAGAGTGTATGGTGTTTTTTAGGAAATTTTAAAAAGTTTAAAAATAAAAAAATAGCACATCGTATTGGATTGAAATAATTTTGAAAAATATCAAAAAATTTCTAAATTAAAAAATATTGGTATTTGTCTGCCAGGATCCAATTCAAAGGTATCCTAAAAGTTTGAAGGCATCATCTTGACAAGTCCTGCGATACAATCCACTATTTTTAGATTTTAGTTAAAAATAGTGCATCCAATCTAAGTAAAACTTATTTGATGGCTTAGTTTTTACCTAGTGTTTAGAACATAATCCGAAGGTTAAACGTGAAAAGAAATCACATGAGTGCATGATATTTTTGAGAAAATTTAAAAAATTATAAAAATATAAAAATTAAAAAATATATAAAATCATAAAATTAAAAAAAATTATAAAATGACATATTATACACAATATGAATGTTTATCAAAATAATAAAAATCTAAAATAAAAAATACTGACATATTTCAATCTAGATCTCAGGTATCCAAAAACTTTCAAGACATTTTGAATCCTATTATGTGACACACTATTTTTGTATTTTGGCTAAAAGTAATACATTACGTATTAGTAAATTTTTTTATATCTAATTTTTTACCTAATTAGAAGATCAAATGTCAAAAACTTGCATGAGTGCACGATATTGTTGTAGAAATTAAAAAAAGCTTTTGGAAAATAAAAAATGACACCATAAGTATGAGTTGAATAATTCTTAAAAATATCAAATAAATATCTTAAAATATAAAAATACTAGCATTTGTTCATCTGGATCAATTTCAAGGATATCTCTAAAATTTCAAGATATTGTTATGCGATCCATTATTTTTGAATTTTAGCCAAAATAGTGCATCACATATAAAAAATATTTTCTGGGAGCCAAATTTTTACCAATTAATTATTACATGAGTGCATGATATTTTTATAAATATTTGAAATTTTTTAGAAAATTAGAAAATGACACATTTAGTAGGAGCTAAAAATATAGAAAAATTCTCTAAAATAGAAAATTACTGACAAAATTACTGACATATATCCATCTGGATCAAATTTAAAGATATCTCTAAACTTTTATGATATTTTGATAATTTCTACTATGCAATGTATTTTTTTTAGATTTTGATCAAATATAAGATATTGCATAAAAAAATATTTTTTAAAAGCTAAATTTTTACCAGATTCTTGGGATTTAATTAGAACCTGATGCCAAAAAAAAACATATTACATGAGTGAATGATATTTTATTAAAAATTTTAAAAAATTAGAAATAACATATTATGCATGAATTGAAAAAATAGATTTTTTTAAATATAAAAACACTAATATATGTCCACCAGAATCTCATTAAAATATATCCTAGAACTTTTAGGGTGTTTTGTTAAGTCCTACTATACAATACAATATTTTTTGGATTTTGACGATAAATAATGTATCATATATTAGTAAAATATTTTTGTGGCCAAATTTTTGCCAGTATTTGGGACTTGATTAGAAGGTCAAATGTCAAAAAGCTTACATGAGGTCATGTAACTTTTGTTGAAATTTAAAAAATAGAAAATAAAAAATGACATAATTTACAGTAGTTGAAATTTCTGACCAATATAAAAAAATTAAAATAGAAAAACATTGACACATGTTCATCCAATTCAAAGGCATCCTCTAAATTTAAAGATATTTTTTCAAGTCTTGCTATATAATGCACTACTTTTGGTTTTGGCCAAAAATAATGCATCTTATATTAAAAAATATTTTTTGATGGTCTAACTTTGATTAGGTGTTTGAGACCTAAGTAGAAGGTCAAATGTCAAAAAAAAAAAAAAACATTGTATGTGTGCATGATATTTTACTAAAAAATAAAAAAATTAATATGTTTTTGCCTATTTTAATATTCTATTATTTTATGGAATATAAAAGGGAGGGTCTTATTTTTGGTGAAGTGTTTTTAATTCTTGATAACATTGATATGTAGATACTAAGTGAGATATCAAGTTTGGATGAAAATCATTTATCAAATATCTCATGCTTTGAGGTTCTTTTCATGGATTTGAATGATTATGATGAAGATACTGATAGTGGTGATATTTTTGAAATTAGTCTAGCTAAAGAAAAATAAAAGAGGTTATAGATGACAAAAACTCTAATATTTATGATGCTAAGTTACTTTTAAGGGAGGACATGTTGATATATTGAACAAGTGATTGTTGAATACAGTTAAAGTTAAAATGATAGTATGATGTTAAACACACTAGTTTATTTCCTTGAAGGTGATGATAGTTTGTTCCTACAATGATCTTTCTATTAGTTAAGGTATGGTATCTAAATGATATAAAAGTTATTTTTTATATATATTTATTTGATATATATTATTTTATAACTCAAATAACATCTTACATTAGTCAAGAGCTTTAAGATAAGGTTAAATTTCAAAAACTCTTAAAAGACTATATCATTGGAGAAAATTTTAAGATTAAATATGTTACAACTAGAAGCTATAAAAGCAAAATGTAAAGTTTTTGATTGTCTAACTCATGGTAGAATTAATGTATTGGCATAAAAATTATAATCATACAAATTATTATATGGAAAAAACTATTATGCCAGGATTGAAATAAAATAATACTAGATCTGTTTATGATGTGTACCTTTAGATGCCATCTGATTGAGATCCAATTAGATCTTCAAGAGCACTGCTCGTCAGATTTGAATAACGTTGAATATCGATCTGCAAGAGGAACTAGAATAGATCTAGACCTCTTCTCCTCTCTTCTTATCCTTTCACAGGACCATCTTAATTGATGGTTTTGGAAGATCAAGAGAATAACCGTAATATCTTGCTTTATTCACCCCTTTATTGTTCTTTATTGTGCCATGCATTAGGTTTATAGTAGGTCTTGTCTATTTATAGGTGAGAGCAGAGGGTCTAGGGTAAGTTATTACGAGAGTTCATTCCATCAAGGACATCCCATAAAATATCTCAATATAATATGGACTTTATTTAATATTGACTAATATCTTTTATCAAAATCTAAATAATCTATAATATATCTTATTCAATTAATAAAGGGTCACATAATCTTACATTCTCCCACTTGGCCTATTAATTGATTAGATACAAAAGATATTCAAAATCAAAATAAATAAAAAAATTTATTTAAAAAATAATTTTATATAATTAGATTTTGAAAATTTTGAAAATCATTTTATACATGGTCATGATTTTAAAAATAAGCCAATAAGTCTAATAATCACAATAATACTATATTCAGTCCAACTATCAATGTGAGTCATAGCGGTTGTATGTCATCAATGTCACACTTCCTTTTATGTACTACAACACTATTAGTCTTTCCTTATATAGTCTATAATGACCCCTGTAATTTGTCATGTCAAGACAATCTTATTTCTTACATTCAACCATAATATGCATAAACATAAACACAAATAGGATAGTAGAAACAAATAACTTTAGTTATGCAAAAGAAATGTCAATAATAGCATCCACTTAAACATGCATCACCATATCCTTTATGGCTTGCTCACAAGCCCTATTCTAAGAACATGTTCTTTAAATATTTTATACTGCAAAGCTTTAGTAAATTGATCAGCAATCATCATAGTGGTGCTTAAATTTTCAATTGACACTTGTTGTTTCTGGACTCTTTCTCTAACCACCAATTACTTTATCTCAATATGGAACCACTAGAGTACTTGTCATTCTTAGAGAAGAAAACTGTTGTAGTATTATCACAAAATATCTTAAGTGGCTTGGCAATTGAGTCAATCACACCAAGTCCTGAGATAAAATTTCGTAACTATAAAGCTTGATTTGTGGTCTCAAAGCATGCCACAAATTCAGCTTCCATCGTAGATGATGCAATAAGTGATTATTTTACACTTTTCCAAGAAATTACCCCACCAGCCAGCATGAACACAAATCATGAAGTAGATTTCATGATATCGAGGTAATTTATAAAATCAGCATTTGAATATTTCGTTACTTCAAGCTGATCTAACTTCGTATATGTGAGCATATAATCTTTTGTCCCTTGCAGATATCTCATTACTTTCTTTGCAGCTTTCCAATGTTCTATTCATGAGTTACTCTGGTATCTACCTAGCATTGCCACTACAAAATTGAGATATGGCCTTGTACAAGTTTGAGCATATAACAGGCTTTCAATTACGCACCCATAAGGAATATTCTTCATTTGATCCATTTCTAAGTCATTCTTCGGGCACTGGTTTTAGCTAAATTTTTCACCTCTAGTAATAGGTGTATTGGCTTTACAAAGCTGCATATTAAACCTTTCCAAGATACGATTAATATAACCTTTATGAGACAATCCTAACAAACCTTAAGATCTGTCCATGAATATCTCAATGCCAATAACATAGGATGCCTCGTTCATATCAACCATCTTAAAGTTCTTGTTGAGAAATATCTTGGTTTCGTACAACAAACTAAGATCACTACTGGTAAGCAATATATCATCCACATATAAGACTAATATAATAAACTTACTCCCACTAACCTTCAGATATATACACTGATCAATAGTATTTTTCTTAAATCCGAAGGAAGTAATAGTATCATGAAACTTTATATACTATTATCTGGAAGCTTGTTTAAGGCCATAAATGAATTGCTTAAGTTTGTAAGCTCAACTTTCCTTTTTCTTTTCTATGAATCCTTCAGGTTGTTCCATGTAGATTTTCTCGTCCAGATCCCCATTCAGAAATATTATTTTCATATCCATCTGATATAACTCAAGATCATAATGAGCTATTAATGTCATGATGATTCTCAATGAGTCCTTTTGAGAAACTGGAGAGAAGATCTCATGGTAGTTAATGCCCTCTTTCTGAAAAAAACCTTTGGCCACAAGTCTGGCTTTATATCATTCGACATTGCCCACCGAGTCACGTTTAGTCTTAAAGACTCATTCACAACCGACTCTTTTATAATTATTGGGTAATTCAACGAGTTCCTAAATACCATTCTGGTCCATTGATTTTAACTTGTCTTTTATTATATCATACTATTTTTCATAATAATTACTTTCTATGGCTTGTGAAAATGATAAGGGGTCTCTTTTCATTCATATATCAAAATTTAATTCTTTTAGATATACCACATAATCATAAAAAATGACATATTTTTTTTTTCTTTAAGATCTTCTCAAATCTGTCAATTGTGATTGTTCTACAAGACTATCAGCGACGACATCAACATCATGTGAGAATTCATCAATGTTATTTTGTTGTTCACCCTAATCAATTATCTCATTGATTTGAGGAACACCAATTTCTCGAATAGGGGATAATATAAGAGAAGAAGCATGAATATCCTTAATATCAAAATTAATCCTTCGAGACTTTTGACTCCCACTGATTTCACCATTTTCTAAAAATTTTGCATTACTAGATTCTACTATTCTCAGATTATGATTAGGGCAATAAAATCTATATCCCTTGGATCTTTCTGGGTAACCAATAAAATATCCAAAAATTATTCTTGAATCCAATTTTTTTTCATTTGGATTGAATACTCTTATCTTTGTAAGACACCCCCAAATATATAAATGTCTCAAAGTGGATTTCCTACCAATCCATAACTCAAATGAAGTTGATGGAATTTATTTACTAGGAACCATGTTCAGAATATACATAATTGTCCTAAGAGCATCACCCCACATTGACTCAGGTACAGAGGAATAACTCATCATGCTCCTAACCATATCCATAAGAGTATGATTTCGTCTTTCAGCAACACCGTTCTACTGTGGCACACCTGGTAATGCATACTGAGTACAAATACCCCGCTGTTCTAGGAATCTAGCAAAAAGGCTAATATTCTGACCAGATTCATTATATCTGTCATAAAATTTACCACCCCTGTCAGATCTGACAATTTTAACTTTTCTATCTAATTGTCTTTTGACCTCATTTATGTACACTTCAAGAATGTCAACGGTCTGAGACTTTTTATGTATTACATAAACATAACCATATCTAGACAGGTCATCTATAAATGTGATGAAATACTTTTCTCCACTAAAACAAGGAATATGGAGTGGTCTGCATATATCAATATGAATAATTTCAAGAAGTTATTTACTTCTTGTGGCATTTTTCTTTGTCCGCTTAGTTTGCTTTTCTTTAATGTAATCTATGCAAACATCAAAATTAGTAAAGCCTAAAATTTTTAAAATATTATTCTTCACTAATCTTTCAATTTTTTACTTGGAGATATGCCCCAAATGTCTATGCCACAATATATAATATCTTTCATTATTGGAATTACATTTTATTCCAATACTTGATTGTAGGGTCAATAATGTATTTATAAACTCAAGATTCAAATTAATTATGTACAAACCACCACACAGAATTTCAGAACCAACTTTTATTGAATCATAAAATATGCTGAGTTTACCATTACCAAAAGAAAATATAGTATCCTAACTCATAAATTCTAGACAGAGAAATTAAATTTCTAGAAATTATAGGAACAAAACATGTGTCTTTCAAATCCATCAGATGACCCGTCTCTAGGCGTAAGCGATAAGTCCTTACTGATACCACTTTTGCTTTGAAACGATTTCCCATAATTATGACTCTTTCATGTTCTTTTGGTTTTCAGATTTAAAAGAATCCCTGAATATTATTAGTAACATGAGTTGAAGTGCCAGAATAAATCCACCATGTATTGGAAAGAACTTCTACAATATTTAATTCAAAACATACAAAAGTTGAGTTTATACTTTTTTTTTTGAACTAAGTCCTACGTTTAATGTAATCCTTCTTTACATGTCCTTGTTTACTACAAAAGAATCACTTTACTGAATAGCTTTCTTTTCAATAGTCTGTCTAACACTTTCAGACCTGACAAATTTCTTCGATGGATGATGCTTCGATTTTTTTTTCTTGTTACCAACTCCTTGAGTAGTAGTCAGTACATTATATGAACTTTTCTACTTTAATCTTAATTCTTCCTGAATACATATACTAGTTAACTCATTCAAGTCTCACTTATCCTTATATGTCTTATAGTGAATCTTGAATGAGCTAAACTGAGAAGGAAGAGAATTAAGAATGAATTGCATAAGGAAAGATTCATCAACATTCATTCCCAACGTCTTAAGTTTTGCAGCTTTATCAGCCATATTGAGGATGTGATCCTGAATTCCTCGAGTATCATCATACTGAGCTGTAGTCAGTGATACCGAGAAGGGAGAAAGAGGAATGGAATTCAAAAAAAAATGAGAATACCCGAAAGTTAAGTTGTAGGAAACCAACAAACTAAAAACACAACTTGAATAAAATAGTTAAAGATAGTTCACCACCAAGTTTAAAATCGCAAGAGGATACAGAAGTTCACCACACCACCTCAAGAAAATTAAATAGGGATACAGAACTAAAATCAAAAGACTCATCACCCAAGGACTCATCCAAGAGATACAGAGGTTTAGAGACTCTAAAAAGCTTCTGCAAATACAATTATCTATCTAAAAAGTTATTTTCCACCCTAGAATATCAAAATAAGTACTAGAGCATGAAACATCCCTTCATTCATAAAGAACTATAATATTAAATGCTTCACAACTGCCAACTAACTTTAAATGCTTTATAACTGCCAACTAACTTTAAATGCTTCACATCTGCCAACTAACTCCTTTATGCATTCCTTGGTAATTAAGAAAGATATCTTGAAATAATTGTAACTTTGTCCAAGGAATACACTCATGAACTGTGAATTGAGTGGGCTGGGTTAAAAATTCTGAAAAATTAGACACTCCCGTGTCAGTCAGTCCTTTCATTAATGTGCAAGCTAATGACTTATCAGCAGATTTAAATCTGTCTTTAATAATCTTTAAATATTCACGTGCGCTAGATGCAACCCGTAATGAAGTCTTTATATTATTTACAATTGCCATCCTTATTAACATTAAACTGAGCCTATCATATCTTTCCCAAGCCTTCATTTCATTGACTTATTTCACATTACTTTTATCAGTTAATTCTACGGGCTTTTCAACAAGCAATGCCAAATCAAGATCTAGTACGCCCAATGTAAATTGTATGTGCTCTAACTATCCTGAATAATTTAATTCAGAGAGTACAATGACACTAGAAGCATGAGAATGTATGGATGAGAATACCACTACAGAATATAAAATAATATTAATGCTTTGAGTTTTACCAAAATATGATGAACTATTGATATCATCAATATTTAACCTCTGGGTAAAAATATTGACATATCTAGTGTTCACACAAGATCATTTATGGAGGACTGATACCATCCTTGTGGAATAGTTTTGCTACCTTTGGGTATACAATTCTAAACTACAAAAATATCCAAAACAGTATCATCCTATCCCATCACATAATTATTTGAAATATATTATCCTTTGGGATTATCTAAATCTCCTAATTATGCATGTAATTTTTGAATATTATTTCCTTAATGTCATTGAGGACTTATTCCTTAATGTAATTTTATAAATCATTGATCTAGGCCACTTTGGTGACTACAAGACCAATGCAGTAATATAAAATATAAATTAAATTATCCTATGAATGACAAGACTTTAATTGTATTTCATATCCTATAAGTCTACCATCCTATGCTACTTTAGTAGCTATCGGTCAGGCATAACTTAAGGAGATGAACTACAAATAATATTCATCAAGTTTATTTAAACTAATTTATGCTGAGACAGTTCAATAATTGGATAACAATAATACTAATTATTGAACACTTAATCTACGGGCTTTTCAACAAGCAATGCCAAATCAAGATCTAGTACGCCCAATGTAAATTGTATGTGCTCTAACTATCCTGAATAATTTGATCTAGAGAGTACAATGACACTAGAAGCATGAGAATGTATGGATGAGAATACCACTGCAGAATATAAAATAATATTAATGCTTTGAGTTTTACCAAAATATGATGAACTATTGATATCATCAATATTTAACCTATGGGTAAAAATATTGACATATCTAGTGTTCACACAAGATCATTTATGGAGGACTGATACCATCCTTGTGGAATAGTTTTGCTACCTTTGGGTATACAATTCTAAACTATAAAAATATCCAAAACAGTATCATCCTATCCCATCACATAATAATTTGAAATAGATTATCCTTTGGGATTATCTAAATCTCCTAATTATGCATGTAATTTTTGAATATTATTTCCTTAATGTCATTGAGGACTTATTCCTTAATGTAATTTTATAAATCATTGATCTAGACCACTTTGGTGACTACAAGACCAATGCAGTAATATAAAATATAAATTAAATTATCCTATGAATGACAAGACTTTAATTATATTTCATATCCTATAAGTCTACCATCCTAGGCTACTTTAGTAGCTATTGGTCAGACATAACTTAAGGAGATGAACTACAAATAATATTCATCAAGTTTATTTAAACTAATTTATGCTGAGACAATTCAATAATTAGATAACAATAATAATAATTATTGAACACTTAATCAGTAGAAAAAAACTCATATGATAACTGTAATCATGATAATACATAAATCATGTATTTATGTGAAAAATAAATATTATTTTATAATTACTAATATTTACATGTAAATAACTGAATAAATATCCAAAAACCAATAATTGGATTTAACACATACAATTAATAATTCACATGAGAAAACTATAAAGAAATAATAATTTATAATTTTTTAACTAATTAATTTTATTTAATTAGAGAAGCTCATAAGTCTAATTAAATAAATTGATCAAAAATAACATATAATCATTGAATAATAAAAAATATAATCATAATTAAATCTTATTAGATTATATATTGATTAATTTTATAATTAAAAATAAATCGTAAGTTTTAATTTTATAATGGTAGAACTGTAATTCTAAAAGAATAAAAAATTATAAATTTTTTAAAAGGGTTATAGGATTACTAAATCATAAGGGTAAAACTATAAATAATCCTATTCAACCAAAAGGTAAAACTGTAATTTTGGTGAATGATAAAACTATAATTTAAGCCTAATGACAAAACTATAATTTTTCACTTAATGACAAAAATATAATTTTCATTCAATGGCAAAACTGTAATTTTTTAAGAAAAACCTAATATTCCCTTCTCACACGCGGCGGCAGTGTGTGCGAGGCGCCACTTGTGCGACCTCTTCTCGCTTATCTCACAGATCGCCGCTTGATGCTCCGCTTTGCTCGACCGATCGATCACGACTTTGTTGATCCAGACAATTGGTGCTACAGTAGATCCGAAAAACACAACACAACTACGTCTTTTCCACGATGCACAATAACCATCAAGAATCATTCATAAGCAAACGATTAAAATTAATATATATGAAAATAGATCAATAAGATATTTAGATCAATGTATCATAAACAAAAATAATAGATCTAATATTTTTGATCTCAAAACCTAGGCTCTGATACCAATTGTTAGCATAAAAAATATAATCATGCAAACTATTATGTGGAAAAAACTATTATGCCAGGATTGAAATCAAATAATACTAGATCTGTTTACGATACGTACCTTTAGATACCATCTGATTGAGATACAATTAGATCTTCAAGAGCACTGCTCGTCGGATTTGAATAATGTCGAATATCGATCTGTAAGAGGAACTAGAATAGATCTAGACCCCTTCTCCTATCTTCATATCCTTTCACAGGACCACCTTAATTGATGGTTTTGAAAGATCAAGAGAATAATCGTAATCTCTTGCTCTATTCACTCCTTTGTCGTTCTTTGTTGTGCCATGCATTGGGTTTGTAGGAGGTCTTGTCTATTTATAGACGAGAGCAGAGGATCTAGGATAAGTTATTAGGAGAGTTACTTCTATCAAAGGCATCTCCTAAAATATCCCAATATAATATAGATTTTATTTAATATTGACTAATATCTTTTATCATAATCCAAATAATCTATAATATATTTTATTCAATTAATAAAAGACCATATAATCTTACATAATTATTTTTGAATTATTAGGTTTTATATAGATTAATTTGCCAAGATTAAATAGGGATCATAAGAAATATAATAATTCTTTCATCATTGATTAAATTAAATATCAAGTTATGGTAAATATTGATTATACTCGAATATCGTTGATATTAAAAAAATGAAGTTATTATTTCATATAAGAAGATTTATTTTGCATGAGAGATTATTAATTTTATTTTTATTTTTAAAAAAGTTTAAATTATATGACTATGGGACTCGTATCAAATGATTTTGAAGACACGAAGATAAAATTATCAAATTTTCATAAATGGATCCCTTACAAATATAAGTAACAGAAGTACCATAAGATGTGTACATTAAAATAAAATACTAAAAAAGATATAAAGATGTGAAGAAATTAATACTAATCCTAGTAATTTTTAGGCTGGAAGTCAATACCAACCTTAGTTATTTTTAAGGGACGATTCAAGTTGATGCCCTATACAAGATAATATCATCTCCGTTGGTTTTAAGGTTTGATTCAAGTTTACGAACAAATATGTCACAAAAAATAAAAAAAAATTATAGCACATATTAAATGAAAATAAATATTTTAAAATCGTAAACCATATTAAGAAGACGTGAGAAAGTGGAAAAAGTGAGTGAGAGTCGGTGGGTTTCATAGCCATCAGATATAATTATCTTCCACACGATCTCTACTTTTAGAGAGCAAAAAGAAGGAAGAAGCCATTGTCGGGCATAGAAAAAGCCTCCACCCACACACAGCTTCACCTCCTCTTAGCTAATGAAAGCTACAGCCACCATTACACCTCTTATTAATACCACTAATAACAATTCCACCACAAATAAACCGAGGAGGAAACAATAAAACAAAACAAAAAAGAAATAAAAAAAAACAGAAACAGAAACAGTTTAGCTGCTTTTTTTTCTTTTTCTTTTTTCTTTATTGTTATTGTTGCTAGTACGGAAAACGTTTTTGGCTTTCTCCCACCAAGCATTTATTAGAGGTGAACGAACGATAAGGGGTGCGGGGACGCGTGACGACCGTCTCGACTGCGTCAACCACTGCGGAGTTAAATCCAGCCCGCGGAGCACTAGATCTCGCGCTGCAAGTCCTCGCCCGTGCGTCTTGGGGAAGAAGAAAGCCTTCGTCGTCCCCGGCAGCGGGTTTAAATACCCCCACGAGGCCACGACTCTCCTCAATCCCCTAATCCCCAGAAACCCCGACCCCGGTGAGACGAAGAGAGGCGATGCATCTCTACAACGCGTGGCTGCCGCCGGTGGTTGCGGAAGAGACGAGGCGGGAGGAGGAGTCCTTCGCAGCCGTGGTTAGATCGGTGAAGGACTTGTGGCGGCGGGATGATCCCGACTCCGTCTACTCCACCCTCAAATGGATATCCGTTATCAACATGTGAGCCCTTCTCTACCTCTTTTCCCCTATTACAAGTCTCCTGGGGCTTGATTGAATTGTTGGAGGTTTGGTCCTTTGCGTGGCTCGATCGACTTGCAACTTCGACATGGAGTTTGATGAATCGATTTTGTTGAGTTGTCTTGGTACTTGTGGTACTGAAAGATTTGATTGTCTCCCCACTTCTCTTTTTTGTCTTTTTGATTCTGGTAGTTTCTTCTCGGAGTTTTGGTGGGGTAAAAAAAATGGTGAGTTTTGTTGATTGTCTCCACATGATTGTTTCGTTTGGGTCTGCTGCGTTGCGTTGCTCTGTTTCTTCTTGTTATTTACGTTCTTAGAACTCGGAATTGTCATTAACTTTGATGGCATGGTTCACTATCTTAGTTTTGTGAAAGCAAAGAGTGAAGTGTCTCCGGCAGACGTGAGGCAGCTTGTGGAGTTTGGTTTGGATTTGTTTCACTCCTCACAAAACAGACTACATGTCCAGGTGATGATGCTGATGATGCTATTGAAATGTATGACTTTGTATGTGAACCATGGTTCTGTTTTCTTCAGTTTCAGTGGTGATTGTTACTGTTTCATCATCTTTGATTTTTTCTTTTTCTTTGCTTCTCTTGATTAGGTTAGATGGGGAAGCGTCTTAGTCAAGCTTTTGATGAAACATGGGAAGAAGCTAGGATTAACTGTCGAATGGAGACCCTTCTATGACTGTCTGACACGGACACATTTTAAAAGGTATTTTCTTGGCAGTTTCAACAACAATGGTTTATAATGATAGATTTGATGTTGGGCAATTTATGAATATCTTCTTTAATTTATTGGGGGTTCCGGGTGTGATCTACCACCTATATGAATTATTTCCTGGCTGCAATACTTCCATATGAATTTGAATCAAAGATCTTATTCAAAAGGAAGAGTAGAACCAATTACTAGCCTATAACACAGTTTATACATGTGAAAACCTTTTTAGCTTGTAGCTTCACACGGTCACACAGCTGTTTTGCAACCATTTTCTACTTTGTAATGCTCAATGAGAATATAAGTTTCTCTTGTTTTTGTCAGTGTCAAATTAATTCAACTGACAATGAACTTAAAATTCTTTAGCTTTGTATGACAGTCTCATGCTAATGCATATTCATCCTTTGAACTTGATTTCTGAAAGCTTTTCAGCTGCTCAGTATTTACTGTCTAGGCCATATATTGATTGTTTGCATGAGAAACTTTGATAGTCGGTTTTTTTTCTTTTCAAATGTTGTGCTGAGCAGAAATACTGGCCCTGAAGGATGGAGATTGAGACAACGACATTTTGAGACTGTGACATCACTTATTCGATCCTGTCGGAAGTTCTTTCCTGCAGGTTCTGCTGCTGAAATTTGGTTGGAATTCAGGTAGCTACTTCTTTCATCAACTTCCAACATGAAATTCATTTCGTACATTGATGCTTTAAAGTTAGGAAATTATGAAAGTCAATTGATGCTTTAAAGTTGGCATACCATAGTATATTCAAATAATTTAGGTCATTTATGGTTCTGTTGGTATATAGTGAAGAAGCAAACAGAAGGTTGCTTAACCAGTGTAATAGATTAATCATCAACTGGAGATATCAAAGCTGACTCTAGCTGGTCTATTTTTTGAATCTTGTTGCGTTTCGAGTTGGGAATTTGTCCAGGAAGTCTGAGCTGTTAGGTGACTTGCTTGGAGGCGAGTCCTTCTGGGTTCGAGAGGGTTTTGGGTGTTGGATCCCTACCAGAATGAGTATTGGAACCGCCATATGTAGAGGCCTTCTTTTTATAGTGTTCATTCTGTTACCACCATCTGTTATTGGAGTTAGTAAGTGTATTAATGAAGAAAATATTCTTTTTAGATGTCATGCTGACATGGCATACCTGTTTAGCACATTTAGCATTTCCTGGCTGGATGGGTTCCATGTGTCGAGTCTTGACTGATCAAAAATAGCTGCCATATTAGCAACTAGATTTGCCAATTAATGTTTTAAAGAGTTTTCACTTCAATTATGTGATTCCTCTAAGCTGGTTATTTGATTTTGCAGAAACATGCCTTGGTCAAACTGATTTGTGGGATCACCATCCTTTTGTGGTCTTGATTAGCCCTTCAAATTTATATCCTACTGATTGTTAAGACTGTTCTTTTTCTTTTTCCAGTCACGCCAATACACAACTCATTCTGCATGAGAGAACATTAAGATTGACGATACCTTAGATCCATGTTGGAACTGTACTTACTAATATATTTTTCTAACCAAGTTTTTATATTCAAAATTTTTCTGTTTTTCTTGTTATGCTTTCATTTCGTAACAAGTAAAATTTTCTCAGTTTGTCCTATTTGCTGATCGAATACAGTGTTTTGTCCACTCCTTTAAGCACGGAAATCATAATTTTGCATTACATATTGTTAACTATTCTTTCTTCTTGTCAAATTTTCTTTTATAAATTTCTTTTCTTTTTTTATTATTCTATATGTCTATTGTTGCATTTCTGGAGATCCCAATGCAAATTTTCGGCTAAAAACTTCCAAGCCATGTAAGGTTTGAATTTATGATCCCAAGTGTAAACGTTCTTCTTGTGTTTGTGTTATGACATCTCAACCCTAATTTAGAGGACCGAATGAGGTTCATGGCAAATAATTCTTTTGATTTAGTCAATTATATTTCAATTATATTGCTTCTTATAATTCAGTAGAGTTGATTCTTTTGAGGTTACATTTTTCCTTCTCTTGTCATGATTTTATACTGAGCCCTTTTTTCTGAATTTTTTACCCAATCTTACCATCATGAGTTTGAAATGGAAGATTATGTAGTTTTAAGCATTTTTTGGATCATGATTTTGTATGTAGAAGACATTAGTGCTTCTTATAGATGTTATGGTTGAAGTTTGGAAAAGCGTATAAACCAAGGATTGCAGTTTTTGGGTATCGGATCTGTGCCAATCTAAGGAGGAGCCGGAGGAGGAGAAGATGAGGATGAGGTGGTGGGGAAGTACTTGAAATTAAGCAAGCCGATGGATGTAGGCCGTAGTTGGATGGTGGTGGGTAGGCAATGGAACGCAAAGGGAGAGGACACTGAGGGGTGGCTGTGGGGCTTGGGCCACTCATTAGCCCCAAGAGCCATGCTGCTGCTTTTAATAGGAAAAAACAAATGAGCAGCTGCCTCTTAAGCGGGGAAAAAAGCTAATAAACGTGACCAACTCAAAAGGGGTAGTCTATATCACGGTTCACACTTGAATTAATAAATACCATTCTGTACTAACCATTCCCGGTGAAATCAAGCTTCCTAGTTTAAACTAATATGAATTAACTGGAATGCGTCGA
Source organism: Ensete glaucum (assembly GCA_021527575.1). Classification (NCBI taxonomy): domain Eukaryota; kingdom Viridiplantae; phylum Streptophyta; class Magnoliopsida; order Zingiberales; family Musaceae; genus Ensete; species Ensete glaucum. The sequence continues at coordinate 25,175,271 of CM038558.1, read as the reverse complement.
CATATTTGTTAAACTTGGCATTTTGAGAGACTAAGAGAGACAAATAATTAGTTTTGCTAATGCTATTTCTATTAGAATATCCTAAATAAATGGATATTGTCATTCCACTTTTCTTGTATTGCGGACTGAATTAGTTAATTATTACGCAGGGCTTTAATGGAAAACCCATGGCATAACTCAGCCTTTGAGGGTTCAGGATTTGTGCAACTATTTCTTCCTGTTAACTTCGAGAATCAGAATTACTTTACAAGGTATAATGGAAGATGAGCATAACCAAAACTGTAACTTCTTCTCTTTTACATGTTCACCATTTGATGATCTTGCAGTTGTTGGATCAAGGAGTGCCTAGATCTTTGGGAGACACTACCAAATTGCCAATTTTGGGATATTCAGTGGACTTCTTTTCTTGCACGTTGTATAAAGAGTTGCAAAGCTATTGACTGGGAACAGTTCTTGCCTGCACTCTTTTCTCGATACTTAAACATGTTTGAGGTATATGATAATACTCTTCTGAGTAAAATGCAATAGATTATGTTAAACTGTCCAAAAAGTTTATAATGCCCTTTTTTTTAATCTTTTGTCTTAAAGAAAGTTTCCGAGATAAAAAAGAGCAATGTAGTGGTTTAACTTTGTCTCCTGCATTAACCTTTTGTTTTAAGTAGAAATGAGATGACAAATTTGTTGCCTTTTTTAATTATTATTATTATTTGCATATCATCAAAGACATTTAGGCCAACAAACTGAAAGCTAAACCCTACATCATTGGTGCAACAACTTCAAGAAAGCAACTCCAATTCTAAGCAGTTGAATTCATTGATCATCTCCATTGATAAATAAGTAGTACGGCATACTAAACCCTACATGCTTACTACGACATCATCAAGAAGTGCTCCAAGTGCTTCACTCCTGAAACCCTTGTCTCCTTACTTCTACAAAGAGTTGGGACCTCTCTTCTTCCTGAATCCAACAATTGTGGGGATGAACCAGCGGTTGTACTGCATCTGCTTGTAGGCCATGCCCCTCAGCCTCTTCTTCTTGTCCTGCTTCGCCACTTTGGGGCTGTCACCTTCCCAGCACGATCCAGAGATCTGTGCACCTTACCCATGGCAGATGTGATTCGGCTCCTTCTTCTTGGGTTTGCAGCGAAGCATGGAGGGAGGAGCGGCCGCAATGACATCCTTTTTTTATTATTAACACTTAAAGATAAATCAAGATATATTCTTATTACCTAGAAGCTACATCTATCTGTGTCTGGTGTTTATGGCATCTGTATCTGAGTTATAATTAATTATGCAGTCTTCATATTAGTTACATCTTGAATATTCCCTCCATAATTATATATTTTAGTTTATGCATTTCAGATGTTAGTCATAAAGAGTAATGTTTTGTGATTATATGAAACTTATGATAAGCCTTCATTCCTCATTGTTTGTTTTAGTTGCAATCTGTTTTTTCTCTTGATTCCTTTTTTTAATAATTTTATGGTGCTGTTGGAGTTTCATATGCTTGTCACTAATTTGTAATAAATATTCTTTTTCATATAAGTAATCTAAAGCATATTTCTGATTTATCTATTTATACGCTGACCAAAAAACATTTGTTACTTAATGGTTATAAATTCTGAAATGATTGTTGTGGTCTGTTATATACATGGTTTATTTAGGTTCCTGTATCAAGTGGAAGTGGCTCATATCCTTTTGCCCTGGAAGTTCCTAGAAATATGAAATTCTTGTTTTCCAGTAAGAGTGGCACACCTGCTAAGGCTATTGCAAAGTCAATTGTAAGCAATTTTGTTCTGTTTCTATATATCAAGAGCATTCTGGCATATTGTTATGCTTTTCAGGAATCTTTTTAGATTATGCTGATTTAAATCTTATGGTGTTATGGTTGCAGGTTTATCTCTTGAAGCCAGGTAGCTCAGCGCAAGAGTACTTTGAGAGGCTGGCAAATCTACTGGAACAGTATTCTTTTCTGACCTCTTATCTCACTGTTTGGTTTAGTTGCATTTCTTATCATGTAATTACCATTTAGCATTCTGTTGCTGATGAAATATTTGATTTTCTAGATATTATCACCCCTCAAATGGAGGTCGTTGGACTTACTCTCTGGAACGTTTTCTTCGGTACTTAGTAATTAACTTCCAGAAGCGACTTCAGCATGAGCAGCTGTAAGATGTCCATTAAGATGATGTAAATTCCAATCCCTATTGTTTTGCTGAAATATTTTTCTTATCAAATTTATTTCTGTGCAGCGACCCAGACAAAAACAAACAAGCTGATATCTTCTTGGGAAAAACAGAAAGGGCCTTATTTGTTAAAGTGCTGTTGAAATTAATAGATCGTGGTCAGTACAGCAAAAATGAATCTCTTGCCGAAACAGTTGCTGTTGCAACTTCTGTTCTGTCATATGTGGAACCGTCCTTGGTCCTTCCATTTGTTGCATCTAGGTTTCAGCTGGCGTTGGAGACTGTGAGTATTTGATAATTTAGAACATTTTACTAGTTGGATTATCTAAGCTGTGCATATGAGTAGGGCCACAGTCAATAGAAGTTTTTATACAACTTATTTTATTGTGCTAGTTATGATAGTTGGTTGTTCTTGCTTTATTCCTTTACGGAAAGTAAGGAGGACATGTAGGACAAACTTCTTTGTTATATCGCGTGCCGGATCTATATTGGTCTATGGCCAGACTGGTACATGCTGGTCAGCACCAGGGTACTGACACATGATTCACCGGTGTTTAAAAGACAAAGAAGGAGAAGAGGAAGGCGGAGTAGAGGAGGAGGAGGAAGAAACAGATGAGGAAGGAAGAAGAGGAGGCAGTGGTGGAAGAGGAGAAAGGAGGAAGAGGAAGGAAGTAGAGGAGACGGTGGAGAAAGAGGAGGAAGATGAAGGAAGAAGAAGCAGTGGAGGAGGAAGAAGAAGGAAGAAGAGGAAGTAGAGGAGGATGACGAAGAGGAGAGGAGAGGAGAGGAAGAGGAGGTGACGAACAGCAGCAGTGTCGAGGGCAGTCCGAGGGTGTGATTCCATGCTCCTTGCAAAAAGATGACCGGACAGTCTGAAATGGGAGCGGTCTGCATACCAGTTGACACCCAGACCGCTAAGTACCACACTTTTCATACCTGTCTGGGTGAAATATAGAACCCTGGTTGTGGGACATGTCACCCATATTTTAAACATTTTCTCTTGTGTCTTCTCTGATATTTCTATTGGTTTTAAACACAATAGAACTTTAAGAATTTTTGTGTTCTCTTCCACTTAAACTCAGTAATTCACTGAGATAAAATGTTCTTTCCTTTTTTCTGGATAGTTGACAGCCACCCACCAGTTGAAATCTGCTGTCACATCAGTGGCATTTGCGGGTCGTGCAATTTTTCTTGCCTCAACTTCTGCTCCTCAAGCTGATGATCATGACAGTTCTAATGCTTTGGTGGATCTAATAATAATCTCTCTCTCCAATGCATTACTTGGTATGGATGCTAATGATCCTCCGAAGACCTTGGCAACTATGCAGTTGATTGGTTCCATATTTTCCAATGTAGGTACTTTTGTTTATTCCTGTACATGCTCATGTATTAATAATTGTTTAGTCATAAAGTTTCATGTAATTTTAGTTAGCTGTGGTTGGCGACAATGATGATGGGTCTTCGTTCCTGCAAAGCATTAACTTTTCAGAATGGCTAGATGAGTTCTTTTGTCGCTTATTTTCTCTACTTCAACATTTGGAACAAACTAGTATCACGTGAGTAAATTACATTAGTTTTTATTCATTCTTGGTGTTTCTTATCAGCTACTGTTGGTTCACTCATCCATAGCTGATTCCTGCAGAAATGAGGTTCCTCAAGCTTCAATTTCATCAGGAACGTTTCTTGTAGAGGACAGTCCATATTATTTTTGTATGCTCGAAATCTTGCTTGGGAAATTGTCCAAACCTTTGTTTGATCAGGTTTTTAATTTTTGGTCCAGAAACCACTTTCATATTTCTAGTTTGCCTGTTTTCTTCTGTTCATTTTACATGTACTTTATTTAATATTTTCAGTCTTTGAGAAAAATATCCAAGTTTGTCAACTCAAATATTCTTCCTGGAGCTACTACCGAAGTTGGCCTTCTTTGTTGTGCTTGTGTTTTATCAAACCCAGAAGAGGCAGCAGTCCACCTTATTAAGCCAATCTTAATGACCATATTATCCTCTTTCGAAGGAACCCCAATCTCAGGTTTTGGTGGTGGAAGACGTTTTGATGCATCAGTTTCTACGAAGGTTTGTTGACACCATATAACTATGTAAATGTTTGTGGTGTCATATATTATTTCTGAATTTTGTGTAGATGCAGGCTACACTTTCACCAGCTCTTGAAACAGCATTAGAATACCATCTGAAAGTTCTTGCAATAGCCATAAGTTATGGGGGACCAGAGCTGTTGCAATTCAGGGATAAACTAAAGGAAGCAATCGGATCTGCATTTCAGGCCCCTTCTTGGAAGGTGTTTACAATTTTTCCTAATAATCATTATCAATTAACTTCATGTAGGTTCAACTATAGGTTAGTTACGTGTCTTTTCTTGAGCACGGGTAACACCAGTTTGGTCATGAAATGACAGGTCAATGGAGCTGGCAATCATGTGCTTCGCTCTCTTCTTGGAAGCCTAATCCTCTATTACCCCATTGACCAGTTTAAGTAGGCAGAAAGTTATCTGCTTCAAATTTCATCTTTGTGCAGTATGTATTTATACTATTGGCATTGGCATTTTCTAACTGTTGACTGTTTCTGGCTGTATAGGTCTTTTTCTAGTGAGCCTGGTTCTTCTTTAATGGAAGAATGGCTTTGCAGCAAAATTAATGAGAACAAAATGAATGAAAAAGCCAGTTTGTTTCCTACATGGCATGTTCCTACTCAGAATGAACTTTCTTTTGCAAGTGAGCTCTTAGTTCTTCATTTCCAATCAGCTCTGGACGTCCTTCTCAGTATTTGTCAGACTGAAATGCACACTGAGGCAGGTAAGATAACGTATGATCTTTTTAACCACTAAATGAAGAGGTATATTTGAAAGACTAATCTATACATATCAATAAGTGGTATCACATGCAAACTTAATTTTAAACATCGCATTGTATAACATAATCTTTGTACTTAAATTTAAGCCATTAGTACATAAGGTCCATGCTTTGATCCTGCGTTACAATATCTAACTAAATTCTGTCTCCAAACAGAGATTTTCATTAAATCCTATGATTTTGAGGGTTAGCATTTTGTTTTAATGCTGCCTGCTACCATAGTTTCATATTTTGCGATGTTTACTAAAATATCTAAGGTTTTACTTTCTCATATATTGAACCTAAATCTGAAACTTATCTCTTATACCAACTAATTGCATATTATGATACTAATTAAAAGAAGTATTTTGCACAGGTGATGAGAAGGAACACTTGAAAGTGACTCTATTACGCATATACTCATCACTGCAAGGGGTAATGTCATGCTTGCCTGATATGCGACCTTCCTACAAAAATAAAGGAACTAAGGACACTGATTTTAGTTATTCTGTCATTGCGGGAGCTGTTGGGTCATGTATTGGTAGTGCAGAACTGAGGGAGAGGGCTGCTCAGCAGATACATGTAGCTTGCAAGTATGTTTTTGATTATTAAATATTGATATCTTACAAAGGTTATTTTGTCAAGCTGAATCTAATTTATCGCTGTAAATTGACAGATATTTACTTAAAGAAAGATCAGATGATAGCATACTTCTTATACTTATTATTCGTGTCATGGATGCTTTAGGGAATTTTGGTATGTGCTTTATGCTAAAATTCGATCTAGTAATTTCGCTAGAAGTAATGATCTGTTGGCCCCTAAAACCACTGGTCTATAATCTTTTCCCCCATTTTTCATACTAATATAGGAAGCTTGGAATATGAAGAATGGTCGAGTCACATACAAGCTTGGAAATTGGAGTCTGCTGCGTTAATTGAGCCTCCATGTAACTTTATTATTTCTTCTCATGCTAAGGGAAAAAGAAGGTGAGCCTTCTTTAGCTGTATTGGTGCTTTTGATTGTTATGGAATATCAACTAAAAATTGCTGAGATGCTACTGGTCTACTATTTTTTTTTTTTGTAGGCCAAGATGGGCACTTGTTGACAAGGCATACATGCATAACACATGGAGATCCTCACAATCATCATATCATAGGTTTCACACAGATAGCAGTATATCTCCTCCTGAGCACTTGGTTCTTCTAATGGAGGATCTTCTGGATCTCTCTTTCCACAACTACGAAACAGTTCGCTCGTATGTTTTTAGCATATAATTTCTCTGCTGTTGTAATTTGATCCAATTTCATATCCTCCATTTACACTATGAAACAGTTTGCTCGTAACTTTCTTTGCTCTTGTAATTTGATCCAGTCTTCTTGTCCTCTATGGACAACTATGGAACAGTTTTCTTGTAAGTTTCTAGCATATAGTTTCTCTTCTTTTATGTGAACCTGACTTTTCTAATCCTTTTCTTGTTGGATATTATTTTTCTCCAGATCCTTTTCTTATTGGATATTATTTTTTCTCCAGAAAATATAAAAAAGTACATGTTTTATGTAAATCTGCATACTAATATGTTTATGGTAAGCATTTTGCAGGACAACTTCTCATGTTTGGGTGAAATATTTAAAAATTTAATGTTAAGTAATAATGTTCATAGGTTTCCTTTATTTGGTTGATCTCCCCATTGACTTTGGTATCTGTTAATCTGTGTTCACGTCCAATAATGAAACCTGTGGAGAGGGACATGTGGAAAGAATTAAGTAAGAACTAGTGTTCCAGGTACTTTTATGTTGGAGAAGGGTATGATTTTGGTGCTCTTGTTTGTCCGAGCTTGTATCGGTGAGTTTGACAGTTTGAGATTGACAGACTTCCATTAATAACAAGTTACTCTTGTTTAGCAAGTTGGGGACCTCAATTTTTTCACCTTTAAACTTGCCACCCCTTTGGTAAGATAATGCAACTTTGTTAGATTAATGACCCCAGCTGTCTCCTGGTCAACCTTTCATATTCCACTTTATATTCACTAAAGTTGCTAAAAGTGATCACTGGCAATGTCCTTTGTATCTTTCTTATTTGACTGACAGATCTACTGATGCAAAGAAAAAAAAAATATAAGCAGTGCCACTGACACTTTCTTTTTCCTTCTAACCTTTAGGCTTGCTGGAAGATCTCTTTCAAAGATGCTGAAGCGATGGCCATCATTGATTTCCAAGTGTGTTCTCACCATGAGTTCAAACTTGCAGGATCCAAAAGCACCAGAACATGTTGTACTAGGTTCTTGTGCGGTTCTTGCAACACAAACAATCCTCCGACATATGTCAATGGTAGCCAATTCTGGATAATATGTTATTTCAATTTTATCCTAAGTACATTGTTGTAACAACATATGTACCTTTTCTGTGCCATTCTATATGTAGGATGCAGTCTCATTCTCAGCATTTATCATTGGTCTTCTAGCTAGGTAATCTTCTACGTCTATCTCCAAAGAAACTTCTAGTTTTTTGTTTCATACCCTATCAGTTTGCTATTGCATTTGTTGCTGTCCAAATCTGCAATCTCATTTCTGCAACATGTTCTTATGAAGTTCCCATCATGAATCACTGAAAGTTCAGAAAGCTATAACTGAGGTATAGTTCTTTGGTCAAGGATCGGGAATCTCATATATTGTTTTGCCTTTCAACCCATAATATGGTATTGCATTTTTGCCTTCTTGCAGCTGTTTGTTAAGTACAACATCCACTTCTCTGGAATATCAAGAAGCTTTTTCAAGTCTTCAGGTACGAACTCAGAGGGGCCAGAATTCACTGAGTTGATTTCACAGATCAGTTCCTTAGGCTTTGACAATACAAGCCTGCATTGGAGGTAATGATAGAATATATTTACTTCATGAGACTGTTTAAATGTGCTCGGTTGTTGTGTGTGTTATGATTTCTATCACGGTTTGCAATTTCGGCCTGTATCGCCCGATTCGGGCGGTACATACCGGTCCGCCAGGTTACCGGTACGCGGACCGCTCGCTTCCAGGCGGTTTCGTCAAAAATCGACTGTAGGTGGTCGATTTTGGCCGTCGGCAGCCGATTGAAGAAGAAATCGACCGTCGACGGTCGATTGAGAGAGAAATCGATTGTCGGTGGTCGATTGAGGAAGAAAAAGGGAAGAAGAGGAAAAGAAAAAAAAAAAGAAGAGGAGAAGAAAGAATACCTCGCCCGCTCCCGTCCTCGCCGCTGCCGTGTGGTCGTCGGCGTCGCCGCCCATGGGTCGTCTGCGGCCGCGCATGGTCACCGCGCCGCATTTCTCCGTCTTGAGGAGACGGATCGACGTCGTCCCCTTTTCTTTTTTAATATTTTAATATTTTAATATTATATTATATAATATTATATTATATTTTAATACCGGGCGGTACACACTGTGCATATTGCCCGGTATGGGTCCCGTACCAGTACCGACAATATGTCGGTACACCGGTACAGACTGGTAAGTCAAACCTTGGTTTCTATACACTTATGTTATATCCCATGTTTACCTTTTGTACTCATATGTGGTATAAATGATTAAAATCTCCATCCGGTGCTCAGTGGACTGGTATAGTACTACCCAACATAATACATGTTGGCAGGTGTTGATACTGGCTAGGCTGCTACTAGCAGAGTAGATGAGAGAAGGAGAAGATTAAGAGATGTATGCTGTAACGCTTGGCAAAATAGGGTGTGGAAGCTGGGGAAGTAGACGAGGGAGTTGATGGAGGTGGTGGCATGATGGGATTAGTTTTTGTAGTTCTTGCTGCTCATCTAGCGGAGTGGAGAAGGAAGAGGAGAGAGAGCAAGATAGGAGAGAGGACAATTGATTATGGTTCTCCACAGGAAATGTCGATTCATTTGGACTGGGCCATACAAAACGGGTGGGCATGAATTGGTACGCAATCCATCCTCATTTTGCACGGTTTGGTCTGGCCATATAAAAAGAAAACACCTCTGTGCCCTAATCACGTCTCTCGCGCTCACGCAGGACCCATTGTCAGATCCTCAACCATGCACCATTGCAGTGCACCGTCATCACCTGCCGGGTATGCACTTCTTCTCCTCTTCCTCCTTCCTCCACTTCCTCCCTCCCGCCTCTTCTTCCTTCCTCTTCGTTTTCAATCCTCCTTCCACCATCGTCTATTCCTTCCTCTTTTTCCTTCTTCATCTTCCTCTTTGAATTACTGCTTGCAATCAGAATGTACTGGTCTGGTCAGGGGCCAATATGGGTCCAATACCCGAAATGACATTCCTTGGTTCTCAAGATCTAAAAAGCAGAAAAAGAGAGAGAAACCTTAGTATTGGTATTGGGTCGCAAGAGTAATGAGAAAAGGGACTCACCAGTACAACTCGATACTTGTTAATTCACTGATGGGTTAGCTCTGGTAAGTTCGATGTAGTGAAGTTACTGTATGGTAAGCTTGGTTTCAGTCCCAAATAGGCCAAAATTGTGTGGTCCGTCTACTGGGGCCATTGGACTGGTAAATGCCAGTAGGTGCCGACTGGTTGATTTGAATAACTTGCATATATTATTTGGTCATCTTCCATTTTACATGAATGTTAGCTTTTATATTTTATTTTTATTACTAATTTGCATGCAAAATTTTTTGTTTTCAGGTATAATTTGATGGCTAACAGAGTACTTCTTTTGGTAACTTTGTCTTCTAGAAGTGACTCACATTTATCTTCCAAAATTTTGGGACAAACTGCAGGTTAGTTGATTGGAAGTTTTGTTTGGGTACTAGGTAATATGTGGCATATGGTCCCGTAAAATATATCTATTTGTTAGTCAATTGTATGCCTGATATATCTTAGATCTATGTTCTGCTTTAAAATAAATCTTATCTGATGACAGCACATTTTTTAAGAAATTTGAAAAGTCAACTTCCTCAGTCAAGGATACTCGCAATTTCTGCTTTAAACACTTTATTACAAGGGGCACCTCACAAAATCTCAAGCCAGGAGCAGCAACAGTCTGAGTATCTAAAAGAAAATAACAACCCTTCTACTGAAGGAATCTTGAATGAAATACTAATGGAGGATGGATTTTTCAGTGAAACGCTTAATAGCCTTTCTCATGTCCATATAATTGCTGATGAGACTTCTGTTACCAGAGGGAACCAAGGAGAATCATCTTTTCAGAGTCTGGCAGATAAAGCCATCACCTTTTTCTATTTTGATTTCTTAGCATCATGGCCACGAACTCCCAGTTGGATATCCTTTTATGGAGGTGATACCTTCTATTCCAACTTCGCAAGAATTTTTAAGCGGCTGATACAGGAATGTGGATCACCAGTTCTAAAGGCTCTTCAGGACACCTTGGACGATTTTTCTAGTGCAAAAGAGAGATCGAAACAGTGTGTAGCTGCCGAAGTGATGGCTGGTATTCTTCATTCTGATGTTGGTGTTCTTTCAGAGGCCTGGGATGAGTGGATGATGAATCAACTTCAGAAAATTATGGTGGCATCATCTGTAGAAACAATACCTGATTGGGCAGCTTGTATTCGGTATGCAGTTACAGGGAAAGGGAAGTACGGCACAAGAATCCCTCTTCTGAGACAGCGAATCTTAGACTGCTTGATAGTACCCTTACCTCAAACAATGGCCACTAACATTGTGTCAAAGAGGTATGCATTCCTCTCAGTTGCATTGGCTGAAATATCTCCACCTAGGATGCCCATTGCTGAGGTTCATTATCATCATCAACTTCTGGAAGAGTTATTGGATAACATGAGCCATTCGTCTGCCCAGGTATGATTTTGGTACCTTTAATCAAGTTAAAAGACTTATGCACCTTTGATTGAATAAAACATTTTAGCAGCATTATATGGCAATTTATTTTTTCTCTTTTTAGCAACGTTAGATGTTATGTTGCTAAAACATTTGCATTTTGTTGCCGACCGACAGAGTCGCACACATGGCACTGCATGACTTTTTGTTGGAAGCACACCATCCCACAGACACACTATTGTGTGCTTTCAGGTTCCTTGGTTTGGCGGGTACAAATTATCCTCTAATGAATCGAAAAGTAACTATTGACTAAAGCTCTTTCCTCAAAATCAAAGTTTAAATTGTTCATACTTTTTTATCTCTGTCATCTCATCATGGCAATAACAGCTTCCATAAGCCGTAATGCCTCATGTTTCCGTTGTGGTTTTTGGAAGGATGAGCACCCCAGTATCATCTAGGCTCAGTAACTCGAAGAGTATTAGATGTTCACTCCATAGCGCTCATTTGTGTGCCTGGTCATTATCTGAACATCTTGTTGTGATCTTGGGCCTATCTTGATGGGTTGTTAATGAGATTTAGCTGGATATAATTTTTAAGATAAATTTAGATATGGATTAAATCACTTCCAACGGAGTGCATTTTTGAGAGAGTACTTCAATGAGCAATATGGTTTCTCATGGGAATGGTATTTGCAATACAAGTTTACCAATAAGAAAATGGCTAATTGGTAATCATGACACAATAAATGCATGACAATTCATTGTCAGATTTTATCTGTTATTAGCTTAGTACTTTAACATGATGAGGGCTTAATTATTTTTTTGTGCTTGAACTTTTACCAGATACTAATTAACTTTTAACCTGTCATTAGTATTGCACAACTTTTATTAATATATCAATGTGAGGCAGGTGCGGGAAGCTATAGGAGTCACTCTCTCTGTGCTATGTTCAAATTTGCGGCTCAGTGCAGCTTCTGTGCATTCTTCACCAGAAAAGGTTGAGGAAGAAGGGGGTCTTATGGTTGGACTTCTGCAAAAGAAAGATTGGGCAAAGCTTCTAACAGAGGGAGTTTCTGAGTTGGCAATGAATATTCTGAGTAGAAATCACTCAGACAGCATGGAGATCACTGGAGAGTTAACTTATGAAAATGTCTCAATTAACAAAGAAGTGAAGGAAGATATCAGAAGGATGGAGACGGTACTTAAATTCTTTTTTTTCTAAAATTGACACTATATGTCAAGGTCACTCTTATTAATCCAATATATTTTTCTTGTGGTCTTTGCAGATGTTCCATTTTCTTATCTCATCTTTGAGATCTGGAAGATCCTCTTATTTGTTAGATATAATTGTCAGGCTTCTCCATCCTGTCATTTCATTACAGGTATGTAATAAGGCTTTAAATGGCAAGATTCTGGTGCCATAAAGGATCCCTAATGTCCTAGTTACTGTTTTGTGATCTTTTGCTTCCTGATATTAAACACACTTGGAACATTATGTTGAGTCTATTTTATATTTGCAGGAAACATCAAACAAAGATTTGTCAACACTGGCTAAGACAGCTTTTGAATTACTAAAATGGAGGGCATTACCGCGGCCTTTCATGGAAAGTGCCGTGTCAGTGATTCTTTCTTCAGTAAATGATCCCAACTGGCGAATAAGATCTGCATGCCTTGCTTATCTTCGTGTCTTTATGTACAGGTCTGATATTGCTTTGTCTTGGTGTTCTTAACTGCCTTATTCTACATCAAATTTGATGTGTAGGTTTCGGTAGTTATATTTATTTAGTTTATTGGGTCTATTTCATACTGTCTTCAACTGTAGATTGCTCATTGAATTTTATTTTTCAGATATGGTTCTGCTAGTTAGTACATGTAGTCTCACTTTGCCAAACTTTTCTGCCTTTCTAGTTCTCCAAGTTGTGTAGCTTCCTTCTGTCAGAGTTGTAACTAGGTGTTCTAAGTATCTGCTCATCTGGTAGGTTTTTCATTCATAAGTTTGGAGGACCAAGGGCAGTTGGTTGCAATTAACAAACAAACAAGATACATATTTTAGTTAAGAAAGAAATATATCTTCCAAGGTGAAAGGCATTGTTACTACTAGAAATGGGTGGTTTTATGAGGCAGTTATAAGGTGATGCATGATTTGTGAAATTTGAGTAGTTGGGTAATTAAGATGTAACACATACAAAAAGTTTATAGAATTCCAAATGTTTACTTGTGTTATGAATTAGTTATAGTTCCAATAGAAGAAAAAATTGAGGGAGAACTACTTAATATTGCATGAACATGTCTAAAAGGAGTCTAGATGATTAATTGATAGGATCACTGGTGTGTGAGAAGATACGAGACCTAAGAAAATTATCGACCTGAATGGTTGAGACATTGTGTCATGTTCTTGCTGTTGGTAAAATGCATGGTTGGCTTGCCAGCATTTGCTGTAAAGATTATTTGATATTTGGCTAATTGTATGTTTTGCTTATATTGAACCAATAATTTCAATCGTGTTTTGGTCCTCCAAAACATCATCATGAGGAATGGAGGGAAGGATATATAAATGAAATCAAATCAATTTGAAGGTTCTGACATTTTTTAAACTCTTCTTGACAGGCACACATTCACCCTTTCAGGAGTGGAGAAACAAGAAATATGGAAGTGCATTGAGAAGCTACTCGTGGACAACCAAGTTGAGGCAAGTCTAGCTCTGTTTCAGTATTTGACTGAAATTTTTCTTGATAATAAAAAAATCTTTGTCATGTGATTTGACCATTAAGTTGTCTACACTTGAAATCATATAACAAATATAGTACAAAGCAAAATGCACCGAAGCTCTCTTTCAGTTTTTATGGTTTTAAATCATTTCTCTGACCAGCCAATATATTTCAAGAGATCATAATCACTGAACTCATTAGCATATCATGCTGTCTCCTTCTAATTCATCCCATGGTTTGTCGTGCATCTGTATTTTTTTTCATCCCTAGTTATGAACCAGCACTTTCCTGTTGTTGATCTCTTCCTCTCTTGGTTATAATGATGAATTCCTGGCTGCTCATGTTCTTCTTGTTGGCTTTATCTTTGTAGGTTATCCAAAGTGTTATCCAATTTCTCCCTAGAAAATTTGTCTTGCTAAGAGGTGTTCATATTGGTTCTTTCACCCAGGATTTAGGTTCTTATTCCGTTTCTGTGTGGCATAAATTTATGAATCATAGGCAGGAACAGATTGCTCATGTTTCTTGTTCTGGTAGCATACCATGCTGTCTCCTTCTAATTCATCCCATGGTTTGTCATGCATCTGTATTCTTTTTCATCCCTAATTCCTAAGAGGTCTCCTACTTAAAGAGTCAAGACTCCTCTCAATCAACTCCTAAGGCAACTCTTAATGCATCTCTAAGTCTAACTTCCAACCAGCCCATCTAGGGGTGGCCGGTTGCTTATTGTTTCCTATTTCTACTCTAACTTAACCCCTCCTCAACCAACCCCTCTTTAACTAGGATAAGGGGTGACTAATTACGGTAACTTGCATTATACTCTTTCCTTAAAATATCTTCCTCCCATCTAATCCTAACCTAGCCGGCCTCCTTACTTCTTTATTAGGGGTCAGATAGATAGGATTTACATGAATGCCCTTAGGATTTATATATATGCCCTCTTTAATGAAACTAAATTAGGACTCCCCTAGCTAGAGTCATAACAGACCCGTTCTCTTCAAATTAGCCTTGTCCTCGAGGCTGGTGTTTCATGAATTCTGAAAATTTGATTTTTAAATCGTCGTAGTTCTCCCAAGTGGCCTCTCCTTCTGAAAGGTTCACCCATTGTATTAACACTTCAGTAGTGGGTCGTCGTCACCGTATCACGATCCTTCGGTCAATAATGGTACTCGGCTGAGTCTGGAGTTCTCCTTGGACAGTCATAGTAGGTAAATGTTTTTGAACTGTCTCATCCTGTCCTAATTTGAGCTTCAAGCACGACACATGAAAGACTGGATGAATTCGGGAGTCGGCGGGTAAGTCCAATCTGTATGCTACTGCCTCGATGCGCTCCACAATTTGGTAGGATCCATAGAATCGAGGTGAAAGCTTCATGGATGTTCTGGTTTGGATCGATGTTTGCTTGTATGGCTGAAGTTGTAGAAATACCCAATCTCCCACTGCAAATTCTCTTTCGCCTTTGTGTTGATCATATTGTTGTTTCATCCTTGCTTGAGCTGCAGAGAGGTTGTCTTTTAATAGCTTCAGCATTTTGTTTCTGTCCTGTAGTTTCCTGTCTACTTGTTCTACTTTAGAGGTGCCCAATACATATTTTAGGATTATAGGAGGAGGTCGGCCATACATAGCCTCATAGGGTGTAATTTTCGTGGATGAATGATAGGTTCTGTTATACCACCACTCGGCCCAAGGGAGCCACTTTGTCCACTCTTTTGGTCGGTCATTGGCGAAGCATCTGAGGTATGTCTCTAAACATCTGTTCATCACTTCAGTCTAGCCGTCGGTTTATGGGTGATATGCTATACTCATCTTCAATTTAGTGCCCTGCATCTGGAATAATCTTGTCCAGAATTTGCTCGTGAAGACCCTATTACGATCACTTACAATAGATCTCGGCATCCCATGCAATTTTACAATAGTTTCCATAAAGATTCAGGCAATGCTGGAAGCAGTGTAGGGATTGTGAACTGCACAGAAGTGAGCATACTTTGTAAGGCGATCAACAACAACAAGAATTGTACCTTTTCCTTGTGATGAGGCCAGCCCTTCGATGAAGTTCATTGATATATCGGTCCATATTGAGTCTGAGATGGGTAGAGGTTGCAGCTTTCCGGGGTTTGCCACTGTTTCGCCTTTATGTCGTTGGCATACATCACATTGTGCCACAAATTTAGCAATAATATTTTTCATCCCTTTCCAATAAAAATTCTGTTTAATTCTCTTATACGTTTTAAGGAACTCGGAATGCCCGGCCGTAGGTGCGGGATGTATCTCTTGAAGGATGGTGTTTTTATGCAACTAGAATTTGGTGCAAGCACAATGCGTCCCTTATAGCATAGGTCTTTTGAGTCCCAACTGTAATGAGCCACGGAACTTAGTTCTTCCTCCAATTTCTTTATGATCTTGTTGGTTCTTGGCAATGTTTTACTTATCGGTCCATACTGGCCTACCGACATTTTGTTGGTATTGGTACCGTGGTACTACACCCAGTGTGTACTACACAGTATTATTAAATTATTATAATATTATATAATATAATATTAAAAATATTAAAATATTAAAAAATTAAAAAAAGAAATAAATGGGTGGCGTTGTCGAGGCGACATCGCCTCAGTCTCTCTCCCAGCGTGGGGAGATGTTTCGTCTCCCGCGGGGACGATAGTCGTCAGACTCTGGGCGACCGTGGCGGCGAGGCGGCGACGGCTCGCGACCGGCGTGGCGGTAGCCGCGCATGCGAGGACGACGACCATGTACTTCTTGTTTTTCCTCTTATTTTCCCTTTTTCTTCTTCAATTGACCGCTGGCGGTCAATTTCTCCGTCAATCGACTGCCGACGGTCGAAATCAATCGCCGACGACCGATTTTAGCGGTACCACCCAGTAGCGCTCGGTAAGGAAAACCTTGGTTCCTGGATCATCTTGCCATTCTCTCCTAATGTCCTCAAGGAAGTTGCTGGTCGAAGGTGAAACGATCGAAAATTCAGCTTGCTCGGGTAGTCGTGGAAGCGCATCTGCAACAACATTCTCTTTCCCTTTTTTACAATCATACTCAAGAAGCTTTGTTACCCATTTTTGCTATTCGGGGAAGGATATCTTTTGCTCCATAAAATATTTGAGGCTCTTATGGTTGATGCACATTCGCCACGTTCCGTCCTTCTTTCGTACGAGGAGCACCGGTGAGGAGTAGGTTTTGCAACTTGGCCGTATGACTCCTGTTTCGAGCATCCCCTTTACAATCCTTTCTATTTTATCTTTTTGAAGATGAGGATACTGATATGGCCAAATGTTTGATGGAGGTTTGCCTGGAAGAAGCGAGAGACGATGATCATGCTGACGGCTAGGAGGTAGGCTGCGGGGTTCGTCAAATACATCTGAAAATTCAGCAAGAGAAGTAGATTTGGGTCTTCAACTTTGGTTGTCTCCCCCTTGGATTGTTGCTCTAGTTGTACCAAGAAGCCGTTGCATGTTTTGTGCAATACTTTCTCCATTCGTCGTGTGCAAATCGTTGATATGTTGCTCTCCCATTTGCCGTGCAGTACCACCTGTTTTCCCTGGCTGCAAAACTTCACGATTAATTTCGAAAAATTTCAGGAAACATCACCTAATGTCGTCAGCCATTCGATGCCAAGCACGGCCTCACAATCATCAAGAGGGAGAAGGAAAAAATTTGCAATTATCTCATGATCCTATAGCAGCAGTTTCACCCGTGGGCACTTGCGATCACACTTAAAATTTTGTCCATCGGCGAACTTAACATCAAACCTGCTGCAATCCTCAATAGGTAAGGCCATCCGGACGGCAACCTTGCTGTTCTTAAAATTATTAGTGCTCCCGGTGTCAATAAGAACGGTGATCGGTTGGTGATAGAAGGGTTCGGCTGCAATGAGCTTCTGTTTTGGGCTATAGTTTTTGGGGGTGTTAGGGTTATGAAAATAGGTTATGACGGTTGCGTCTTAAAGCTAGAGGGATGCCCTAAACACGTCTTGGGTGGTGGCAGCAAGATGGTTGGGTTTCGGTAGGTTAAGAAGAAGAAAGAAAGACAAAGGTTCAGTAGCAGATTTTTCATCATAAAAATTCCAGCAGTGAAGACAATTCTTTCCAGAAATTCCTAATGAAAATTCAAGTGAAACTCAAAGGGGATCTACCGGTAAGGAAGAGGTAATGCCGACAAAAATTTCATGGAAAGAAATAACAACAATAGGTTCGGCAAAATCAAAAATCACGAAGAAGTACGGCAACAGATTTTTACGTCTAAAGTGCAGTAGTTTGGACGTAAAAGATCAGCATTTTATCTTGATAATTTTTCGACGAAACCAAAGGGAGATCCGAGGATAAGAAATTCTAAAGCCGTGGTAAAAATTTCATAGAGATTTGATCAGTAAAACAGCATGCTTAACTTTCGTCGTAAAGATGGAAACTTTGTAACGAAAAGTTTGTGCAGCAAATAGGAACAAATTTTTTTGTAATTTTTTTTTGAATAGTGATAACTAAATTGTAATAGCAGTAAGGTAGGAAACCAGAGCCTGTTGCAATTCACGGGGAGATCACAGGATGATCTGTGGTAGTGGAGATGACGACAAAATTTGATGACGATCTTCAAGCAATTGTGGGAATTGCTTTGGACGGCTTTGGGGGGCTGATGGATGGCTGTGGAAGGGTAGCGATACGCCAAGAACGCTGCTCTGATTCCAAGTGATAGAACCCTACCAGATTCTAAGCTTGGGGGTGATCACTATAGGGGATCAGCCTCCTTGGAACTCTATAGGGGTTCCCTCCAAATTGCTGCTCAAAGACTGCAGAAAATTCTCTTCTATTGATGATAAGAAGTGGAGGATTACAAGGCTATTTATAGGCCTTCTAACCCTAATTCCTAAGAGGTCTCGTACTTGAAGACTCATACTCTCAATCAACTCCTAAGGCAACTCCTAATGCATCTCTAAGTCTAACTTCCAACCGGCCCATCTAGGGGTGGCCGGTTGCTTATTGTTTCCTATTTCTACTCTAACTTAACCCCTCCTAAACCAACCCCTCTTTAACTAGGATAAGGGGTGGCTAATTAGGGTAACATGCATCCTACTCTTTCCTTAAAATATCTTCCTCCCATCTAATCCTAACCTAGCCGGCCTCCTTACTTCTTTATTAGGGGTCGGCTGGATAGGATTTACATGAATGCCCTTAGGATTTACATATTTGCCCTCTTTAATGAAACTAAATTAGGACTCCCCTAGCTAGAGTCTTAACAAAAATGCAATGTCATGGGGTTCATCGGGCTAGATTTAAAGAAAAGTTTAATTCTTTTATATTTTCAGCAATCTTTATCTCTTTTCCATTCAAGCAGGTTAGGGAGCATGCGGCAGGTGTCCTTGCAGGTTTAATGAAGGGAGGAGATGAAGATCTATCAAGGGCTTTTCGTGATAGATCCTTCACGGAAGCAAAATTGATGCTCAAGAAACGAAAGCAAAGGTCCAACTTGTCACACATTTGTGGAGGAATACTCCTTTGGCTATTGAACACAGATTTAAATGACTCATGGTTATATTGCAGGAATTCTCGTTCTGATCAATCTATAGCTTCTATACATGGTGCTGTCCTCGCATTGACTGCATCAGTATTGTCAGTTCCTTATGATATGCCCAGGTATTTCTCTACTTGCCACAGCCTTATGGTTGACTCTTTCTGTATTGATGGAAAAATCAGTATCTTAAAAGTAGCAATTTCTTCATATATCCAGTCTTTGCAGTCAAATTTTATTTGGTTTGATCCACATGGTATTTGTTAGAAGGAGAAGGCAGTTGACTCTTTAGGGAACTACTCCAGCTAGTATTGTTGAAAAAAAGTTCATAAATGATTTCATTTTTCCATCTTCCTCAAACAAAACTTTATGAGTTATGCCAGTGTAATTAATGGCACAAGAAATTTAAGAAGCAAGAATTGACATCTATGATGACCATATAGAGGTTATATGTTGCTATGATATTCTAAATGTTTGAATGCCTATCCTGGGCATCCTTGACAGCTAAATAATCCTAAAGTTGGAACAAGTTGTTTGCTTCAGGTCTTATCTCTTTAATTACCTTCCAAGTGTCTTTCTTCTATCCTTCACTACATGCTGTCTTCATTTGTTCTTTTCTCTTGTCGGACTTCATGTTACAAATGCTTAACAGTCTTTCATGGTCCTTGTAATGAGATTGTGTTGGGTGAGATCAAGAGGTCATATCAGTTAGCTTTCTTGGCTGAATGAAATTGTAACTAGTATTATTCTTTTCATACAAAATTCATGTTACTGGGTTTTTCCTCCTTTTGAAGTAATGTGAAGCTAAATATAGATTTTGGGTTTAACATACATATCTAACTCCATGTTTCTACCATCAGCTGGCTACCTGATCATGTAACGCTGCTCGCTCAATTCATCGGTGAACCTTCACCCATTAAATCCACCGTCACCAAAGCTGTTGCAGAGTTTCGGCGTACGCATGCAGATACCTGGAACATCCACAAGGATGCATTCACTGAAGAACAACTGGAGGCAAGTCATCTGCACCCTAGATCTGTTTTCTAGCACCCCTTCTTTCATTTGTAGGCTTGCAAATTCTTTTCTTCATTTGATTACTCGTAGATGGTTGCTTGCAGGTTCTTGCCGATACATCGTCCTCGTCTTCATACTTTGCCTAACATGTCAGTGGGTGAATCAAGCTGCAAATGGTTGGAAAAAGAAAGAAAATATTTATGTTTATTGTGTGTAATATCATTACAGATTGGAGTTTCTGTTCCTTTGATGTCTTACAAACAAATATCGGTGTAGCTAGTGATCGATTCAATTGATTGGTATTTATAAAACCAGTAGCTAAGTATATTTAAACTCTATTCAAGCTAATAACATTATATATTGTTGGCAGTAACATCAAAAGCTTTCATATATCCTTTCAGTAAATAGATGTCAATGATTGTTAAATTGGCTATGTTAATACTTTATTGATATTGTTAGGATCAATTTAGGTCCCAATTCCACAGCATTGAAGGGGTGGATAAGTAGATGGTGGAAAGATTCTGTAAGACATTGTAAATAAAAGATTTAAATATTTTTAATTGATTTGAATGATTATGAAATATATATTAATTTATTTCAAATAGTTGGAATATTATGGTTATTGTTGTGGTTATTGTCGGACTTATTATGATGTGGACCCAAAATTTAAATATTTTGAAGTAATAATATCTCATTATTTTGATAGGTCTATGGTTATGAAATATATATTTAATTTATTTCAAATAGTTGGAATATTATTGGTTATTGCTGTCGTGGTTATTGTTGGACTTATTATGTTGTGATTATTTTCTTCTAAAAGATGGATAGGTGAGGTGGGTTAGTTACGGTCCAATGAGAAAATTCGTGGGCTAATTATAAATTGCCTCATGTATGTAGTTATTTTTAGCGTCTTGGTCATCATACTTCAAAAAAATTGTATTAGCATTACAAAATTGAAATATCTAAGTTTATTTACTCTAATGATGTTAGGTAATTTTAGCATTCGATGATGAACGAAGGAGGAGTTGGCGTTAGTGGTGGCGGACAATAATGCCACTGGTGTCAACATGATGATAAGATTCGTTCTAATTGCAACACCACCTGTCTCTATGAGTGTGTCATCGATCCCATCGTTGTTTTGCATTTGCGTCGACGTTAATATAGTTGTCGAGTGGTAATTGTGTCGGTGTTGACACAGATGGTGGTGATCGCCTCGTTCCTAACTCATAAGGTAGATCTTAGCCTCGACCCCTCCCCCATCTGTGTTGATGTCGACGCAAATGAGCAACCGTTGCACTGGATGTCGTGCTTGAAGATAGTAGAGGATGTGGCCACCGGCCTTGTCTACCTACACTAGAGCAACCTGTCGATCGTACATGTCAACCTCAAGCCCTTCGACATCTTGCTTGGCCCAGACTTCGAGTCCTACATCGTCGACGACCATTGATGCCGGTAGCCATCGAACGTTGAAATTATATTTTTTTTATCTTTTATTTTTTATGTTTTCATTGATGAAATTGACGTCGTTAGGATAAATGGATCAAGAAGTTTCATATTCATAATTATAAGGATATCAATACAATTTCCTAAAGTATAGGGGCCGGGACAATATCTAATTAGTCCAATATTCTGAACTCTTTTTCCACTGTGAGATCGAGAATCATATAATCCAGATGGAGGGCCAGGATGAGATCATATCTGGCGACATTTCTGCTGCGTTCCACGACAGCATCCGTCCCTCGCGGTGCTATAAATAACGTCGAATTGAGCCATTCCCTCCCCTCGAGCAAAGCAAAGCACATGACTCCCTCTTGTGCAACAAGCAACAAGCCCTCCTGAATTGTCATTAATTTGTAGTATACGTTAAACGTCCAACAAAAAAAAAAAAAAAAAAAAAAAAAAAAAACGAAAGAGAGGGGAAAAGAAATCTGCCAACACAATACCTGGCCTCATTCCTAATAAAGAGAAACTTACACCCCCTAAGCTCTATTCCATGAAATAAGTAAGATCCATCATACTTCAGCTTAAACCACTGTCTCTTAGGTCACATGGAATCTCATTAAGGCCTAGAGAGGGACCCTTAGGTGGAATCTGAATATAAATTCCAAACAGCAAAGTCTATACAACCTTTACAAAAGATAAAAGAGTACGGAGTGGTCTTTTGATCGTTGACGAGGCTGACCTTTTAAATCAACTAAAAAGGCTTAAACTATAATACAGACCGAAGGGTCAAACCAGCAGCACGTTTGCCCAAATGAAATCCTTCCATAAGCCAATCACCAGTATGCTAATGATAATAATATCCAAAAGCGATATCCATATTACAACTTTAAGTAAAGAAAAGACAACATAAGCGAAAGAAAATATTCTCAATCTCGTCAACTTATGTTTCACAAATAAAGCAAGGATGAGCCACAATACGCAGTAATGTAAGAAGAGGTGGGCAGTGGACGATGAAGTTAGTTCCTAACAAAACCAAGCAGTACACAACAAATTCAATACTTTCCAAACATTGGATTCACAATTTGGGCTGTTCCAGAGATCCGAGGCATACCGACAGGCCAAAAAATAATAAGTAGCCTTGGCTGGTAAATTATCCTTTAGAATAAAAATTTCAGATCCTTTTTATCATCACTAAGAAATACAATAAACCCACATCGACAATAAAATCCGCAAGCATAATACCAAAATTTTTTTCATAGTTTAACAACAGACTATTGTTGGTTAGAAATGAGAAAAAGACACCTTTCAAGGTTTATGAATCAGATCCATATTAGGAAAAGTAGCAAAATTGTCATTCAAAAAACCCAATTGTCATTCAAAATATCAATAAAAAGGCAATCACTAATAACATTGGAGAAATCAAAATTTAAGTTGATACGACATATTTTGGTATTGCCCCCTATGACGATCAATAGTCATTAAATATAGAAGCGCCAACAAAGAGCCTTAGGGTTGATATGGTAAGTTGCACCAATACAACATCTTAGACGTGCGAATGTCCAAAATCGTACAAAGTGACACCGCATCATACAAGGTCGCTCCGGAAAGCTCGAAACTGCGACGCACAATGTCGATCTATGTAGGTCGGTTGACGCACGTACAAGATGTATAAGCCGATCATTCGAGGAGGTGGAAGCCTCACATACGATCAATCTCCATTTGTAGGTATAAGGTTAACCCCTGTACTAGCGCTAGGGAGGAAGAGGAAAAAAATCTTTACTTCTCTTTTTTGGCTTAATCTTCAAAGGGGTCAGATCAGAAAATTCCCGACTCTGATCTATGTGCAAGAACCCGACAAGCTTGATCTCCTTGCTCCACCATAGATCATCTCAGGAGTGGGCAATCGTATCTGTTCCACTGTTAACTTTGACAGCAAGAAGCCATGTGGGTGACCTTTGTTAGGATCAATTAGCACTAAGAACGAGAGGGGGGTGGGGGTATGGGAGTATATTGAATTAGTGCAAGTGTAAATTTTCAGTTTAGATAAAAACCTTTCGATTAAACCAAGATAGAAAATCCGAAGCTTTTCGTTCTTACTGAAACAAGTAAGTGAGTGGAAGAAAGTTGATAAGAAAACTAGAAAAATAAGCAACATTTGAAGAAAAAACTTATCGTGGAAACCTTGCTTTCAAAGAGTTGAGTTAAATTGGAAACGTCAATACAAAAATATGTAAAAAATGAAAGTAATAAAACACTCATAATTTTTATAGCGGTTCGGCGCCAACAACCTACGCTCACTCCCGAGTCCTCCTTCTTGAGACACACCGGCATCTGCTACCGATCTTCTTTGGGTGAAGACCAAGCCCTTACACTTTACTTACAAGGGAGACTTTGAGAAAATTTCTAACTCTAATCTCTCTCCCTTACCTTTTCTTTTTCTGACAAATCATACCCAATTTTTTTATACAGAGTTTAATTGCCCAAAAAGAGTTGTTATGAATGTAAGAATATTTGGTATATTTATAGACCCCAAGTGACTTCAGAAATTGGAGTAAAAAATCAAACATACTTGAAAAAATCGGGTACGAGCGATTTACCCATTGACCTGGGTGGCTCAGCCACCTGAACACCAGGGTATGGGTGGTTTACCTGCTAGCCCTGGGTGGGACAATCGTCGAAAGTACTGAGATTCCTAGGTACGGACGGTTCAACTGCCTAGCTTGGGCAGGTCACCGAAATTTTCACAAAAGTGGTTCCCTCCACTTTTTGAATTTCGGCTTGAACCTGATGTTGTCTAACCCTCTGGTCAACTAATTGAGCTCAACCTGAGCTCACCGAGGGTTTACCCGCTAGAATTTTCGTAAAAGTGGTTCTCTCCACTTTTCGAATTCTGACTTGAACCTGATGTTGACCAACCCTCTGGTCAATCAATTGAGCTCATCTTTAGCTCAATCATACCCCAATAATGAACCCAGTTGCCTTATTGAGTTGATTTAGATTTCATCCAAATCTAACTTAATTAGGACTCACTTCTAACTACAACTTAATGATTACAATGCTTAAAGACCACAAGCTTAAACTAAGACCTAACTTTCGCCAATCCGGTAACCTTCAGCATTCTTGCGGTATGTCATCCGGTCTTCTTTCGGTGATCTCTTAGTGTGCTCCCAGCGACCTTCCCGATCCCTTCGGCAAATCTCCTAGCGAACTCCTGGTGAGGTCCCACTGCATTATCCAAACCTGGCCCGATGCCTAAACTTGATCTTGGCCCATTATCTGGTTATAACTTAATTGCTCCTATCATAGTTAGACCTGCAAATCTTCCTCTAACACACATGTTAGATAAACACTAATCAATTGATATCATCATCAAAATCTGAGATTAAACAATCTCACCATTTTTTATGATGGCAATCAATTGATGATAGGAGTTAATCCCAACTCCCCCTAAATTCATGCCATGATAAAAAAAGACTTAAATTTAAGAGAATCACTCACTCTTGAATTTAAGTAAATTAAGACAATCAATACTTCAAGCAAATCATATTTCAAGGATAGCAATAAGACTTGTATATATCAATAGTAATTTGATTTTAAAGATTTTCATGAATTTTAAACATTTGAAAATTTTCTCTTAAATTATTATATAAGTCATCAATATCCATTTGATTACATAAGTCATACACATCTATTTCTCCTCCTTTGTCATTAACAAAAAGGTGAAATATGGGGCTAAAATAAATTTTTACTCACCCTTTTAAAAATATAATATGATTCATAAAGAACTTTTTCCTGAAAAGGAAGGAAAGAAAACAAGAGAGGAGGTAAAATTTCATAAATAGGCTCAAAAATTTAAAATATTCAAAGAGATTCAAAGGTTTAAGAGCTACTCATACATTTAAAAATTATTTCATGTAATTTCAAGCAAACATAGAAAATAAATTCATAAAATAATAAAATCATCATCATGCAACTTTTTTCTCCTTTTTGTGAATAATAAGATAAAGATCTCATTGGAACAATAAAATATTATCATAAAAATAGCTCATTCTCATGAAATCAAGCAATTTATATATTTTTATGATTTAACATTCCAAGTTCTCTTCTAAAAAAATCAAATTATTCTTCATTTAAGGGTTTTATAAAAATATTCGCTAATTGATGCTTAGTGTCAATAAATTCTAAAGAGATATCTTGACAATTTACATAATCTCTTATAAAATGATGTATAATATCAATATGTTTGGTTCTTGAATGTTGAATAAGATTTTTGGTTAGACATATAACAGTTATATTATCATACTTTACAGGAATATTTTTTAGTTTTATTCCATAGTCTTCTAGTGTGTTTTTCATCCAAATGACTTGGGCATAACATGCACTAGCTATAATGTATTCTGCTTCACAGTAGATAAAGCTACTGAATTTTGTTTCTTGGAATTTCAAAAAATAAGTGCATGTCGTAAAACTTGATATGTTCTGGTAGTACTTTTTCTATCTATTCTACATCTAATAAAATCAACATAGGCAATTAAGTCAAAGTTCTTTGCTTTAGATACTTGAAATGAACATCTAAACTAGCATTTTTCATCCCAAATTATTTTATCAAGTTCAATGTGTACTTATTTTGACTAATAAAAATACCATCATCAAGTTATTTTATTTGTAATCTTAAGAATAATATTAACTCACCCATTAGACTCATTTCAAATTCTTGACTTATTTCTTTAGCAAAAGACTCACATAAAGATTCATTTGTAAATCCAAAAATGATATCATTAACATAAATTTGAATAACAAGTAAATTATTTTTAAAATACTTAAAAAATAATATGGTATCAATCTTACTTTTTAAAAATTTATTTAAAATAAAAAAAGAATTAAGTCTTTCATACCAAGCCCGAGGGGCTTGTTTTAATTCATAAAGAGCCTTTGTAAGTTTGAAAACATGATTAGGAAGAAGATTATTTTCAAAGCCAAAGGGTTGTTCAACGTACACTTCTTCAAAAATAAAACTATTTATAAAAATACTTATAACATCCATTTAAAATAACTTAAAATTTTTAAAAGAATAAAAGGTAAGGAGCATCCTAATGGCTTCAAGTCTAGCCATAGGAGCGAAGGTTTCATCATAATCAATTAATTCTTCTTGGTTGAAACCTTTGGCCACTAATCTAGCCTTATTTCTAACCACGATACTATTTTCATCTTACTTGTTTCTAAGTACTTATTTAGTATCAATTACTAAATGGTCATTAGGTATATGAACAAGCTCTATATCTCATTTTTCTCAAATTGATTAAGCTCTTTATGTATTGCATTAACCCAATAATCATCTCTTAGGGCCTTATCAATACACTTTGGCTCGATTTGAGAAAGAAACGTAGTATCTGCACAAAAATTTCTAAAGGAAGACCGAGTTTGAATTCCTTTTGATGTTTCTCCTATTATAAGCTCCTTAGGATAATCATTCATATACTTCCATTCCTTAGGTAAGGTATTGGAAGTAGGTATATCCAAGTTACTTTTAGGAGTATTATCTTTTAAATTCAAAATATCAAAATCAATTTCATCATCAAAATCAATCTTCTTAAATCCGGAAAGCTCATTAAAAACAACATAAATGGACTCTTCTATTATTAATATTCTTTTATTAAAAACATAAGAGACTTTTAAAATAGAAGAATAACCTAGAAAAATACCTTCATATGATTTTGCATCAAATTTACCTAAAGCATCATTTTCATTCAAAATGAAACATTTACAACTAAATATTTTAAACTAAAAAATATTGGGCTTTTTACCATTCCATAATTAATAACGAGTTTTAGTGAGTAATGATCTTACTAGAACCCTATTTAAAACATAGCATATTGTATTAACGATTTTGGCCCAAAAATATTTGGGAATGTTCATTCAACATTGTTCTGGCTATTTCTTGCAAACTCTTATTTTTTCTTTTTATTACTCCATTTTGTTATAGATTTCGTGGAGTAGAGAAGTTATGGATATATTCATTTGAATAACAAAATTTTTGAAAATCATTATTTTGAAATTCTCCATTATGATCACTTCGTATTGAAGAAATCATGCATCCTTTTTTATTTTGAACAACTTTACAAAATTTTAAAAAATATTTAAATATATCACTTTTATGTGCTAAGAAGTAGGTCCAAGTATATCTACTAAAGTCATCCACTAAAACAAATGCATATTTGCTACCACCTAAATTTGTAATGTCAATTGGTCCAAATAGATCCATGCGGATCAATTGAAGTGGTCTAGAGGTGCTAATTTGATTTTTCAACTTAAAGCTACTTTTTATTTGTTTTTCTAATTGACAAGTGTCACATACTTTATCTTTGATAAACTTAAGATTAGGTAAACCTCTTACTAGTTCCTTGGTAGAGATTTGGTTTAGAAGTTTCATGCTAGCATAACCTAATCTTTTATGCCAAATCAAAGCATCATCATTTAAAGCCAAAAAACAAGTTTTATCATAAAATTTTTGAATATCTATGGTATATACGTTGTTGTTTCTCAAGGCATCAAGGATTTATTTTTGTGTGACAATTCAATTATGTAAGCATTATGTTTAAATTTAATCACATATCCTTTACACATAGTTGACTAATGCTAAGAAAGTTATGTTTCAAGTCATCAACTAATAACACATCTTGAATGAAGAGATTTGATGTGTTACCTATTGTTTATTTTCCAATGATTTTAACCTTATTGTTGTCTCCGAATATAACAACTCCTTCACTTAAGCTAGTAAGCTTAGAAAAATAAGATAGATCTTTGGTCATATGCCTTGAGCATTAATTATCAAGATATAATTTGGTGCTTCTAGCTTTACTTCGGAGACAAACCTACAATAAGGATATATTTGATTTAGGCACCCATTTTACATTGGGTCCTCTATAAATAATTCTTTCTTCTTTTATAATTAATTTTTATTGTATAAGGTTTTCTTTGGAACCCATACTAGTTGATGTAGACTACATTTTCTAAATAGGTATTTGTTTGCTTTATGTCCTAATTTACCACAAAAATTATACATGATTCTTGGTAGCATGTTTAATGTAGGTCCTCTTATAAACATGGTTAGCTTTCATTGGATATTACCAATAAAACCTATGACATTTTCCTTCTATTAATATGACACTTATTTGCAAGCATCATATTTAGGGATTTGTTCCTTATTTTAAATTTTCTAGTGTGGTTTTAGGCATGATATTCTCTTCTTTAATATTATCTAGCAAATCACATTTAGAACATGGTTTATGTGAAACTAATGAATTATTTATTTCGTCAAGTCTTTTAACTAACAAATCATGATCAACTTTAAGTAATTTAAAAGACTTGCTAAGTTTTTTAAACTCATTGAATAAATCATGAAACATATTTAATAATTCTAAAAAAAATATTTAAAGGCTCACTAACCTCATCTTCGATTACCATTAAGGCATAGTTAGCCACTTCTTCTTTAGAGTTGTCTTCCTCATCCAAAGAGCCGATTCATCCCGAGTAGCCGAAAGTAATTTCTTTTTTAGTGTTGGATTCTTCTTCAAACGAGGACATTCATTCTTGAAATATCTCAGTTTTTTGCATTTATAGCAAATGACATTATCCTTCTTTGTTTTTTTTTATTTTTATAGTTCTTGTTCCTTTTTATAAATTTTTTAAATTTTTTTGATAACAAAGCAATGTTATGGTCCTCATCACTCGAGGTTTCACCCGAGAAATCATTTGTTGTCCGAAGTGCTACATCCTTCCTATTCTTTGGAAGAGGTTCATCAAGCTCATCATGAGCTTTACAATTTAGTTCATATGTCATAAGAGAGCCAATCAATTCTTCAAGAGGCAAGTTATTTAAGTCATTAGACTCTTGAATAGTAGTTAATTTAGGATCCCAATTTTTAGGTAAAGATCTCAAAATCTTACTAACTAATTTAAAATTCAGAAAATATTTTCTAAGTACCTTTAGGCCATTGTCGTGATCCGTGAAACAGGTGTACATGTCTCCAATGGACTCACTTTGTTTCATTTGAAATAACTCATAGTTATAAACTAAAATATTTATCTTAGGTTCTTTTACTCTATTAATCCCCTCGTATGTGATTTCTAGAGTATACCAAATATTAAAGGCTGATTAGCAAACGAAAATATGAATAAACTCATTCTTATCAAGAGCACAAAACAAGATATTCATAGCTTTAGCATTTAAAAAAAAATTCTTCCTTTCCAAATCATTTAGTTCATTTATTTGTTTGAAAGATTTTTCAAATCCATTCTCAATAATACTCCATAGATCAAGGTCCAAATAGATAATAAAAATATCCATCCCATTGAATATGGGAGGACGTGAGATGAAATATCCATCATTCATGCCAGAACAAGTCATTTACTTAAGTGGATATTAATCTAAAGAGTAAGTACGTTACTCTGATACCAATTGTTAGGATCAATTAGCACTAAGAGATGGGGGGGGGGGGGGAGGGTGGGGGTGCGGCGTTTGGGTTTGAATTAGTGGAAGTGTAAATTTCAATTTAGGTGAAAACTTTTCGATTAAACCAAGATATAAAATCCAAGCTTTTCATTCTTAGTGAAACAAGTGAGTGATTGAAAAAAAAACTTATCGTGAAAACTTTACTTTCAAAGAGTTGAGTTAAATCGAAAGCATCAATACAAAAATATGTAAATAATGAAAGCAACGAAACACTCACAATTTTTATAGTGGTTCGACGCCAATGACCTACATCCACTCATGAGTCCTCCTTTTTGAGGTACACCAGTGTCCACTACCGATCTTCTTTAGGTGAAGACCAAACCCTTACACTTTGCTTACAAGGGAGACTTTGAGAAAATTTATTAACTCTAAGCTCTCTCGCTTCCCTTTTTCTTTTCTTACAAATCACACAAAATTTCTTTTTCATAGAGTTTAATTGCCCAAAAAGAGTTATTGTGAATACAAAAATACTTGTAGACTCCAAGTGGCTTCAGAAATTGGAGCCAAATTCAAATATACCCGAAAAATCAGGTACGGGCTGTTTACCCATTGACCTGGGCGGCTCAACCACTCGAACACCAGGGTACAGGCAGT
The DNA here is from genome assembly GCA_021527575.1 of Ensete glaucum. Classification (NCBI taxonomy): domain Eukaryota; kingdom Viridiplantae; phylum Streptophyta; class Magnoliopsida; order Zingiberales; family Musaceae; genus Ensete; species Ensete glaucum. The sequence continues at coordinate 25,144,716 of CM038558.1, read as the reverse complement.
TTACCCGTCGGCCCTCGGCGAGTCAATCACTGAAAGTACTCAGATTCCCGGGTATGGGTGGTTCAACCACTCAGCTTGGGCGGGTCAGTCACCATCAACCGCCTGAAAGCCTGGGCGGTGGTGGTACACCCGTCGCTCACCAATGGTTTACTTGTCGAAATTTTTACAAAAGTGGTTCCCTCCACTTTTTGAATTCTGACTTGAACCTGATGTTGACCAACCCTCTGGTCAACTAATTGAGCTCAACCTGAGCTTAATCAAACTACAATAGTGGACTCGGTTGCCTTATTGAGTTGATTTGGATTTCATCCAAATCTAACTCAACTAGGACTCACTTCTAATTATGCAATGATTACAATGCTTAAAGACCATAAGTTTAAACTAAGACCCAACTTCTGTCAATTCGGTAACCTCCGATATTCTTGCGACAAGTCATCCGATCTTCTTCTGGTGATCTCCCAGTGTGCTCCCAGTGAGCTTCCCGATCCCTTTAGCGAATCTCCTGGTGAACTCCCAGCGAGGTCCCACTACATCTTCCAAACTTGGCCCAATGCCTAAGCTTGATCTTGGCCCATTATTTATTATAACTTCATTGCTCCTGTCATAGTTAGACCTATAAATCTTCCTCTAACACATATGTTAGATAATCACTCGTCAATTAATCTCATCATCAAAATCTAAGATTCAACAACCTTTTGCATATGGGTTCGGACCAAGCCGTACTGATGACTCGACCATGGCCTAAAGTTGCATAATATTTTTGGCGCTAGAAGGAGGGTCTGATGTTGTAAGAACGCCCACAGCCAAGCAACCCGAGTGAGCGCCTAAGGGAGGAAATGTCAATGGCTCACTCGACCCTTGCGCTCAGAGGACCACTACCTTTTCCTCCTCACGTCGATGGAAACGCTTCACTCCCGACCCCGAATTGCTACCGGCGACTATTCAATGATCCCAGGCTCTCGCCTCTTGGAACTAACCTTGGACAACTCAACATCTCACCTGAGGCATTCTTTAACCTTACCCGTCAAGTTCAAGCCCTTACGGGGATGATGCAAATGATCATCCCCCTCATCTTGTAGCTTACTTAGCAAACAACATAAGCCTAAACCCTGTCTCCAGCAACATAACCAACTCCCATCACCCAACCATAAGATCCTTCCCCACCCGACCAACAACTTGAAACTATGAATGCCCATCTGTCCAGCGGGGAGTGGTCAGCGGACCCAAGACCAACATCGGAACATAATGCCTTGGACGCGCAAGTCTGAGCTACCTCGAGACTAACACACTCTCATCCAATTCAGTAGACTCTCTTTGGGCTTAGTTGCGTTTGGTCAATCATCTCTTGGATGAGGTCGAAAGGGAGTTCCACAAGTTAAAAGAAGATTTCAGGGAGGGTTCCTCGGTAAGGTCCCCCTTGGTCTTGGAAATCTAAGATAAACCAATCCCTTTCAACTTCCGTCTCCCATCGTTGGAAGCCTACGATGGCAGCTCCGACCCAGCAAAACACATAGCTACCTTTCGAGCCCATATGGCTTTATACAACACCTTTGATGCTTTGATGTGTCGAGCATTCCCTATAACTCTCAGTCAACCAACCCTTCCCTGTTGTAAGAGGGCAACGAAGAATGAGGGAGGGAGGAGAATAGGAGGAGGCGGCCAAAAGTGCAGCCTATAATTATTGTGCTACCCCTACCTCCTATTTATAGAGAGCCACCTAAACACCCTAATGGATCCTGCCTTAGCGGGTATTGGATCTCCATCCAATTACCCACTCCTCTTGGATTATTAGATCTCTATCTATTAATTTTAATTGGCCTTTAATTAGGCCTCATACAAGGAGCCCATCAATGTTGGGTCTCATCCAATGAGAATAGGAGTAAATTAGATAACTCATATCTAATTCTCTACTCACTGAAACATCCACCATATGTATGTGACCCTCTAGACCCAATATCGAGCTGACATGAGTCCTATCTATGAGAACTTCTTATAACTCAATGAATTATTATCCCATAACAATTCACTCAACTGATCGACTATGGAAGTACTAGGCCACTATGCCATAGTCCCTAGACGATATAGGAGATCAAATCCATTGGAACTGTTTGTCCTTAGTTACTATGTATCTATAGTCCCTTATTTATCTAATATTACAGAGACTGTATATTGGGTATGGTACTACTGTCAGGCCACATATGAGAGTACTCCTTGTAAGGTCACCCACATGGCTTCTTGGTGTCAAAGTGTTGGAAAACCATTAGACTGTCACATGCGCAGCAGAAGAAAGAAAATAAAAATGGTTTCCCACACACCAATTTTTGCACGACGATTTGATATATGTAAAAACCATTTCTATTTTTTTTCTTCCACTACACATGTGATGCTCTGATAGTTTTCCAACACTTCGACACCAAGAAGCCACGTGGGTGACCTGACACATATGGGTTCAGACCAAGCCATGCTGACGACTCAGCCATGGCCTAAAGTTGTACAATATTTTTGGTGCTTGAAGGAGGGCCCGATGTCGTAGAAACACCTATAGCCAAGCAACCCAAGCGAGCACCAAGGGAGGAAAGGTTAGCGGCTCACCCGACCCTTGGGCTCAGAGGACCACTACCCTTTCCTCCTCACGTGGATAGAAACGCTTCAGTCCCAACCCTGAGTTGCTACTGGTGACTATTTAACGATCCCGAGCTCATGCCTCATGGAACTAGCCTCAGACAGCCCGACATCTCACCTGAGGCGTTCCTCAACCTTAGCCATCAAGTTCAAGCCCTTATGGGGATTATCAAATGATCATCCTCCTCATCTCGTAGCTTACTTAGCAAACTGCACAGCCTTAACCATTATCTCCAACAGCACTACGAACTCCCAACCACAAGATCCTTCCCCACCCAATCAATAACCCAGAACTATGAACGACTATCTACCGAGCGGTTGGAAGCCTACGATGGCAACTCCGACCAAGTAAAGCACATAGCTGCCTTCCGAGCGCATATGGCTTTATACGACACCTTTGAGGCTTTGATGTGTCAAGCATTCCCCACAACTCTTCGAGTCTGGCTCAAATGTGGTATAGTCGACTGGGGCTTGCTTTGATCTCATCTTTTGATCAGCTCGCAAGAGAGTTCAAGGTCAACTTCCTAGCCAGTGCATGACCTAGGTCATCCACGACCATGCTCCTCGGTCTGAGCCAAAATGACGATGAGGCCTTATCTCACTTCGTCGCCCATTACACTACCAAAATCCGAGGGGTCCTAATGCTCACCCCTAACAAATCATGTAGGCATTCCTAATGGGGCTGTGACCAATCCAGATTCTTTTGGTCACTGGTTGAATGACCGACAACAATTGTTCCTGAGATGCTCCAGCATGCAAATCAATATGTTGCTGCGAAGGCTTTGGTGGCTAGAAAGCATGAAGGCCACAAGAGACCATGTGTGGAACAGTCTCGGGGCCAATTGATCGGGCCACCAAGAAGAAAGATCGACTGACCCAGGTAGTCAATCTCGAGGCCCCCCTTGTCATCATTGAACTTATCCTAAACAGAAATCTTCCTTGAGGTTGAGAGAAGGGGCTGCTCAAAGTGTCTAACTTGATTAAGACATCGCTCGAGCTCAGAGACTGGTCCAAGTATTGTCAATTTCACCGTAACTACGAACATGACACCAAAGAATGTAGGGATTTGATAAACTAAATTGAGGAGCTCATCCGTAGGGGGCATCTCAAGAGCTACCTCAAGAATCTTCTAGAGGAGATAACACATCAGGGCGTAAGGCCTATGCCTGAGCATCCGTGAAAAATGATCCAGATAGAGGGACGAGCCCAATATCGCTTTCTGGGTGGGGGAAGTCAAGTATCCCGACCATGATGATGCTTTGGCGATCTCGGTCAGGATTACCAATGCTATGGTTAAAAGGATAATGGTGGACACCGGGAGCTCGACTAACGTCCTCTACCTCGACACTTTCCAAAAGCTCGACATGACTAAGAAATACCTAAATCCCATGGCATCTACCCTCATCGGGTTCACTGGGGATTCCAACTCCTTGTGATGAGATTGAATTGCGTAGAATTGTTGTATACGTTCTTGCTGCATTTTTGCAGTGAACATAGCGAGGAGGCCGGCCACGACTAGGCCACCTGCAAGGGTGGTCGACCATGGCCACGCCCCCTGCAGGGGCGACCACCCACGGCTAGGCCCCTATAAGGGGTGGCCACCAGCAAGCGCAGTAGCCCATGGCTAGGGCTATTGCCAGCAAGCGCGGTCGCTCGCGGGCATGGCTGGTGCCTATAAGGGTGGTGTCTGCGGGCATAGGCAACACCCGCAGGTGCGGTGCCCCCTTTAGGGATGACGCTAGCTCGCAAAGGAGGCGACTGCGGGCATAGTGTTTGCAGGAGCTGCCGCCCAAGGGGCAACGACGCTTGTCATAAAAGGGACTGCCAGTAGTAGCGATAGCCGCTGGATGAGGGTAGAAGGGGAGAGCTAGGGTTTACTTTTGGGAAAAGAACTATTTTACCCCTTTGAACTTGGGAAATATTGATGATTGTCCTCATGTACAAAATTCTTGAAATACCCTCAACAATGTTAGAAATTCTAAGGACCGTCCTCTCATCCAGAATTCCAAAAATGCCATTAACAATTTTAAAAATTATAAGCATATCCTGATTTTCAAAAAAATAATTAATTAAATAGTTTAATTAATTATTATATATCTAATAGTCCTACATATGATATGATGTGTACATGTGATGTATGATGTGGATGGATGATTATGAGCCATGTGTTGTGAGGTTTCATTTTTCTCATTTATTATTGGGCCTGCATGCCTGTGATTATTTGTAATTACACGGAGAGGCGCAACGGGAGCGTGGAGGTGACAGCGGGACCAATGATGTCGTGGCGAGAGATCACGATGCATGGTGATGTGACAAGAATCCGACGGAACCATTGATGACGAGATCAACGATCACAGGGCATGGAGATGTGTCGATGCACATATAGTTCCTATATGAGTGATTAGGCCCATTAGGTGATAGCTCATGATCATCCGGTGTGGCTTGCATATGTGATGTATTATACACTTTATATATATATATATATATATATATATATATATATTGTATTTGATGTAGATATATATTAAATATGTGTGTGTGACACAACATATTAGGAGATCGATATGAAACAAAAACCCCTCATACAATAATATTAAGTCAGTAAAAGTGTGACAATAAGATTGACCCACATGGCCTTACATTATTATAGGAGGAAATTGAATCACGACATAGGTTGAGTTGGTCGAGTCCCTCAAGGCTCACCTATTTACGTGATTGAGTTCTTGCCTAAGACATAGAGATGTCACCGGTGACCTGAAGACATGGTATGCTTGGTCGAGTCCCTCAAAGGCATATCATCAAATCAGTCTTATCTTGTAACGATGGTGTTAGCTTAACTGAATATCATGGTTGGTCGAGTCCCTCGAGACCATGATGATTCGGAAGCCGAACATGACGAGAATCACAAGGAGTTGTGATTAGCAAGAGTTGCCTACCTTTTGAGCTCAGTGTAATTTAGTCAAGTCCCTCGAGGTTGCACTAAGAGGTCAATTGGATCTCGATCCCCACTAGGAGTTTGTCGAAGACGTCCGTCTCATGTGTCGAGGGTGTCACATGATTCGCTAGGAAAATAGTGAGAGTATATTAAGATAGAAGTCCATATCTTAATTAATATTTTTTGTAAAGTCTATATATTATTTGTTTACATTATATCTTGTTTGTCACTTGCAAAACCCCTATGTGGTATACTTGATGCCAACCGCCTCATTAGTCCAAAGGCTCTAATTTGAAAATTATTCTCACAAAAGAGAAAATCGTATATGTCCTTAATACGATTGTGTTCATGCCGGAGAAAAGGACAAGCGAGGATGAGATCACTCGCTTTATGAAGTATAAAGATAGTCCTAAAGGATAACCTGTACGTTGATCATATACTTCAATCCCTACCAAATTCTTTTTCTCACATCATCATGAATTTTAACATAAGCAAGTTTGAGGTGACTCTCCCTGAGCTCCTTAATATATTGAGGGAATCTAAGAGTGCCATCAAGAAGGAGAAGCCCTCTATATTGGTAAGACCAAAAAGAAAAGGAAGGCCAACAAGATCCTTAATAAGGGCAAGGGCAAAGGAAGACCAGGTAAGGTAAAGGTCACTAAGAAAGACCTGACACAAAGGATAGTGCTTCCACTGCGACCAAGACGGGTATTGGAAGAGGAAGTATAAGGACTACTTTGCAGATAAGGTGAAACAAAAGGTTGGAGAAGCTTCATGTATATTCATGATCAGTCTTCACTTATCAGATTTTCATGATAACACATGGGTATTGGATACCAAAAGTGCTTATCATATCTACAATTCATTGCATGTTCTGGCAAGATCTAGAAGATTGGCTAGAGGTGAGATGAACCTTAAGATGAGCAATAGAGCAAGAGTTATTACAATTGCTATTAGGGAGATTATCCTACATCGGCCTGGTGGAGCTATTATTATATTGGATGCATGCTATTTTGTTCCCTCTATTATCAAAAATATTATTTTCATCTCTTGTTTGACAATTAGTGGATATAAATTAGTTTTTGAAAATAATAGTTGTTCAATAATTATGGACGATGAGATTATCACTAGAGGGACCCTTATAAATGGCTTATATATATTAGACACTTCTCCATACATTATGAATATAAATATGTCTAAGAGGAAAAGAAATGAGGTGAATAATGCATACCTATGACATTATAGACTACGTCATATACATGAGGGAAGGATTCAAAAGTTACTGAAAGATGAATACTAAGATCTATTTGACTATGAGTCATATGCAACTTGTGAACCTTGCCTTAGTGGGAAGATTACCAACTCTCCTTTTAGTAGAACTGGAGAGAGAGCTACTGAGTTATTGGAACTCATATATAGTGATGTATGTGATCCCATGTCGACTCAAGCTATAAGTGGTTACTCATACTTTATTATATTCATTGATGATTTATCTAGGTATGGATACATGTACTTGATGAATTATAAATCTAAGGCCTTTGAGAAATTCAGGGAATATAAGGATGAGGTGGAGAACTAAATTGGAAAGAGTATTAAGACTCTTCGATCAAATCAAGGAGGAGAGTACTTGAGTACATATTTCACCCATTTCTTTAGGGACAATGAGATTATATCCCAGTGGACACCTTCTTATACATCTCAGCTCAATGGTATATCAAAAAGGAGGAATCATATGCTTTTATACATGATACAATCCATGATGAGTTTCGCTGACCTACCTGTCTCATTCTGGGGGTATGCCTGAGAGACTGCAGCTTACTTTCTGAACAGAGTTCCTTAAAGTTGGTAGTGTCTACACCATATGAGATATGGAAAGGAAAGAAGCCCGATCTTAAGGTGGTTAAGATTTGGGGCTATCCTGCCCATATTAGAAGACACAACCCCGATAAGTTAGAATCAAGGATAAAATGGTGCACATTCGTGGGATACCCCAAGGGAACTTGTGGGTATTATTTCTATCATCCCGAGGACTAAAAAATTTTTGTTGCCAAGAGAGCTGTGTTCCTTGAGAAGGAATATATTCTTAGTGGAGACAGTGAGAGTGAGATAGAGTTTAGCGAGGTTGGAGAACCTAGTTAAAGTACTATTCTAGAATCTGAGTCTATTTAGGTACCTAACATATAATTTCCAACTTTGCATAGATCTAGCAGAGTATCTCATCCTCCTGAAAGATACGTGGGACATATTAATAGAGAGGACTCTTAGGATATTGATCCTCAGACCTATGAGGAGACTATTATGAGTATAGACTCTAGGAAGTGACAAGAAGTTATGAATTCTGAGATGAATTTCATGTATTTTAACAAGGTTAGAACCTTGTGAATGCACCTGAGGGTATTATACCCATCAGGTGCAAGTGGATCTTCAAAAAGAAGATCAAAGTATATGGAAAAGTAGGGACCTATAAGATAAGGCTGGTAGCTAAAGGATATCATCAAAGATAAAGAGTTGATTATGACGAAACCTTTTCATATATATCCATGCTTAAATCCATTAAAATTCTTTTAGCCATTGCAACACACTATAACTATGAGATCTGATAGATGGATGTGAAAATGACATTCCTCAATGGCAACCTCGAGGAGGTGTATATGATACAACCAAAGAGATTCGTACCTAGAGAGAGTTCAGACAAAGTTTGCAGGTTGCTCAGATCCAATTATGGATTGAAGCAAGCTTCCCAAAGTTAGAACATAAGATTTGATGAGGCGATCAGATTTATGATTTCGTTAAGAATAAAGATGAGCTTTATGTGTACAAGAAAATAAGTGGGAGCGCTATCACCTTCTTGGTATTATATGTGGATGATATCCTAATTGTTAGGAATGATGTAGGAATGCTATTCACAGTAAAGGCTTGGCTATCTAGAAACTTCTCCATGAAAGACTTAGGGGAAGCATCCTGTATTTTAGAGATCTAGATATATAGAGATAGATCTAAGAGGATGCTTGGCTTATCCGAGTTTAGGTACATAGACTCCATTGTCAAAAGGTTTGGCATGAAGAATTTCAAGAGAGGTCTCAAACTGATGAGACATGGAATATCACTTTTTAGGGGTATATCCCCAAAAACTCTTGAAGAAAGGGCAGATATGAATAGGATACCCTATGCCTTGGTGATAGGGTTTATTATTTATGCTATGCTATATACCAGGCCTGATATAGCATATACTCTGAGTGTCATGAGCAGGTATTAAGCGGATCCAAGTTTAGAATACTGGAAGGCAGTAATAAAGTGTATCCTTAAGTACTTAAAAAAGACTAAGGATCTTTTAATATTATATGTAGGAGGTAGCCTCCAGGTTGAGGGCTACATAGACTTAAGTTCTCAGTTTGACATTAATGATAGTAAGTCGAACTCAGGGTATTTTTTCACTCTGAATGAAGGAGCAATAAGCTAGAAGAGTTCTAAGCAAGATACTACTATTGACTCGACCATAGAATTATTCTGAGGAGGAATACATTGCTGCAGCAGAAGCACCCAATGAAGGGGTGTGGATGAAGGAGTTCATCAGGGATTTGGGAATTATTCCGAGTAGTGTAAAGCCGATTCCTATATATAGGGACAACGACAGAGCAATAACACTAGCAAGGGAACCCAAGTCTCATTAGAATTATTTTGAGGAGGTTCCATTTGATTAGAGCGATCATGACCCGTAAAGAGATAATAATGAAAAGAATTCCATCCGAAGATAACATTGCAGATTCATCGACAAAGCCGTTGGCTCAGATTGTATTTGAGCATCACAGGAGTCTGATGGGGATCAAACACATAGGTGATTGGCTTTAGGTCAAGTGGGAGATTACTGGTTACAGGTGCCTTACAAGTCAATCACATGAGTGATGGCACGTATGACATGCTGTACGATCTTTTTGCTTATGATTATTATTGACATATTCTCACATTATATTATATGTTGTATATATATTGTGATGTTCTTGATTTTATGCAATGAGAATCGGATCATGATGAGATCATGATAATGAGATCGATTTACCTTTAAACATAGATCCTAAATAATCCTGGTCATAGGTTACTCGAGAGGGACATCGAGATAACCAGACAGGCCAGTGTACTATATACCCGTCCATATGATGGAGGTCATTGGTCTCATAGCCACTTATGTGGAGACACTAAGGATATAGTACAGGTGCTCATTGGAGAATGAGTTCACTGATTGATCCACTTATGGAATGTTGTATGATTAATGATACATAATGTCAAACATCAATTCTATAGTCCTAGTTGTATATTTGGTCCTTTGACTCGAGACACCAAGGGCATCTTGTATGAGTACTTATTTCTTTAACGCTAGACTTACAGGTTTGAAAAGTTTCAGATCTAGTACAACTGATTATCGGGATTGATAGCTAACCTTACAAAGACAATTGAGTATCAATAAAAGATCATCCATTCTCGTTATCATGAGAAAAATATCCCGTATGTGCTTGCTTAGACAAATCCCTGGCTAAGGTCATTTGGATTAAGAGAGAAAGAGTTCTTTGATAGAATCCGATTAGAGTAAGACAAACTGATTCCGTATGTGACCTGACAATAGTACAATATCCAATATATGGTCTCTAGGATATTAGTTAGATGAGGGATTATAAATATACAGTAATTGTGGACAGACATGTCCGATGGATTTGATCCCTCTGTACTGTTTGGGGACTATGGCGCAGTGGCCTAGTACATCCATAGTCGATGGTTGAGTGAATTAGTATGGAGATAATAATTCACTATATTAAAAGGAGTTCTGATGGGAGCGACTCATGACCAGCTCGACATCGGGCTTAGAGGGTCACACACATATGGTGGATACTTCAACGAATAGAGGATTGGATTGAGATCTAATTAGTCTCTATTCTCATTAAATGAGATCTTATGCTGATGGGCTCCTTGATTGAGACTCAATTAGAGGCATAAGGAGATTATTGGATAGAGATCCAATAATGCAAGGTTAGTGGGTGATTGGATGAAGATCCAATATGAGGGGAGACTCATGGTTGATGGGCTGTAGCTTTAGCCACCGCCTCTTATTCTCCTCCCTCCCTCTGCGCAAGAGTTGCGAGATTAGATTGGAGGAGTTTCACTGAAGAGATCCATCGTGTGGATGCCGCTAAAGAGGAGGACGCTTGACCTCCTTCATCATCTCCATTCGGATATGGAAATACAGGGATATATGATCTCCCTAGGTAAAATCAATCTCTCACGCATCATAGTTTTTTTTATTTTTGTATTTTTCTCGTGACCCCAATTTTTTGCATGATGATTTGATCTGCGTGGGAAAGTAATTTTTTGTTTTGATTTTCGTTGTGCATGTGATGCTCCCACTGAGATTTCCCAACACCCCGACTATGATGATGCTTTGGTGATCTCAGTCAGGATTACTAATAGCTATGGTTAAAAGGATAATGGTGGACACCGGGAGCTTGACTAACGTCCTCTACCTCGATGCTTTCCAGAAGCTCGACCTGACCAAGAAAGATCTAAATCCCATAGCATCTACCCTCACTGGGTTCACCGGGGATTTCATCTACCCTCTCGGCACCACCACCCTACTGGTCACTATTGGAGAGGAATTGAGGTCAAAGACCAAAATGATCACCTTTATGGTGGTCGGGCTCCCTTTGTGTATACAATGTCATCCTCGGCCGCCCAACCCTCAACAAGTTAAGGGCGGTTATCTCAACGTACCTTTAGATAATAAAGTTCCCGACCTGAGCATGGGTTGGGGGAGTAAGAAGTGATTATCGGGAATCAAGGTAGTACTACTTAATGATGATCACACTCCCTAAGAAGATGAAGCCTGAACCGCCCGTAGTCGACCCCGAGACATGACCAAGATTTTGTCTCGTCCGGAGCCCACCGAGTAGATACTTGAAGTCCCCCTTAACAAAAATAGACCCGATAGAATTGTTAGGATCGAGTCTATGCTCCTGGAGAAGGAACAAGTTCAGCTCATTGACTTCCTAACAAAGAATGCTGATGCCTTTATTTGGTCACTAAAGGACATGTTGGGGATTGACCCTGAGTTTGCATAACACTGCCTAAACATTTTCATCGAAGCATGTCTAGTAAAGCAAAAGCCCCGAAAACTCACCCCCTATCGGAAAAAGGCAGTTAGTAATAAGGTGGATTGTCTGAAGGAGGTTGGATTCATAGCCAAGGTCAACTATCCTCAATGGCTGTCCAATGCAGTGCTTGTTAAAAAACCTAATGGAAGCTGGAGGATGACAATAATCATCAAACATGGAAGCACCAACAAGGAGCCTCAGGGCTAATATGGTAAGTTGTTGCCGACCCATGTAGGTCAGTCGATGCCCGTACGAGATGTATGAGCTGATCACCTGAGGAGACGGAAGCCATTAATAGGCCATAAAGTTAACCCCCAGACCAGTGTGCCAGGGAGGAAGAGGAAAAAAACTCTTTACTTCTCTTTTTTGACTTAATCTTCAGAGGGCTCAGGTCAAGAAATCCCTGACTTTGATCTGTGTGTAGGAACTCGATGAGCTTGATCTCCTTGCTCCACACAGATCATCTCAAGAGTGAGCGACCGTATCTGACCCACCGTCAACTTCGACACCAAGAAACCACGTGGGTGACCTTACACCAAGAAAGAATGGACATCAATATTCGCTGTGAAAGGGAAACGAGGCACCAAGAACATTGCTCTGATACCAAGTGTTAGAATCCTATAGGATTTTAAGCTTAGTTGACCTCTGTAGGGGATCGACCCTCCTTGGAACTCTATAAGAATTCCTCCCTCTTTGGTAGTTGGCCATATTGGTTAAAAATGATGTATTAATTGCTTGCCAAAATAATAGTGGTTAATACTTTATATAGGGTCTCAAAACCCTAATTCCTTAATGGGACTCTTATTCCAAGTAAACTAAGACCCCAACTCCTAATTAAACTCCTACTCCAAGTAAAACACTCCCATCTCAAACCCTAGCTACCTCATCTCAGCCCTAGTCGACTTCCCCTCATCAAGGTGGATGGTCAATTGGATTGATTACAAGTTTGACTTGGTTGTCTCTAACTCGAATCCAACTCCGACTCCTAACTAGACTCTAGTTTAGTCGAATCCTAACCCTACTAGGATTTGGATTGATTATTATAATGGACTCAAATCTCCTCATAGTCGATCTAATGTTAGGTCTAGGATGGCTAACAAGTTTTAATCTAAAAACTCGACTCAATCGACTAGGACCCGACTGAATTAGGGTCCTAACAGCCACGTACGGACAACCTTTGTTTGCAGGTATAAAGTTAACCCCTAGACCAACGTGCTAGGGAGGGGGAGGAAAAACTCTTTATTTCTCTTTTTTGACTTAATCTTCGGAAGGCTTAGCTCGAAAAATCTCTGACTCCGATCTGTGTGCAGGAACTCGATGGGCTTGATCTCCTTGCTCCACCATAGATCATATCAGGAGTGAGCGATTGTATTTGACCCGCCATCAAATTCGATACCAAGAAGTCATGTAGGTGATCTTATAGGTTCAGATCAAATCATGTAGACTCGATAATGACATAAAGTAGTACAATACGAGACTATCTCTAAAGTTATTGAGAGGACAAAAAAGTTTCTAAAGTAGTTAGTGGTGACGACTCTAAACTAAATAATATCTCTACAAGTAAAGTGAAAATTCTCCCTCAATCTTAAGAGCGGTAATCTTATCTCAGGAAAAAGAAGCAAAAAAAAAAAAAAAAAAAAACTCTTAAATTCATAGTAATGTTATTCATCACAACCTTTAGCATTCAAGAGTCAAGTAGGTCGGTGAACAAGAGAATTAAGTATAACTGACGTAAATCAGATTACGTAAATTAGATTGATGTAACCCATTTGAATTAAAAAATTAGAGTTAACCCGATCTGAAGTTTTATTGAATCAATTGAATACGGTCATCAAGAGTAAAAGCGGCAAGCATGCAGGGGGAAGTCATGGTACTAAAATACTTGAAAGAAAAATTGTCCTCTTAAAGATGAAAGTAGTCACAAATGGAAGCTTAAGTAGACCTACCAGTGTTATAGGTAAAAAAGATCTTAGACTTTCTAAGATTGATCTTTTGATTGGTGATATACTCATAATTATAAAAAAAAAATATTAGCCATGGTCATACAAGATTTCTTAATAGTATGAAAACAAAAGAGAAAGGAGTGAGTCCACCCTTCCTGGTAGTTTTAAAAAATAAAAGAGAAAGTAATATAAGGGGAAAATGGGTCACCCCATCAGATACTCCTCATCCCCTTAAAAAAAATTGAGAGGGTTCACTATTAATCAAACTGACATCATACATGCATAGATCCAAGAAAAAAAATAACAAAGAAACTTAAGATTATGAAGAGCTTAGATGATAACATTGGAGGATAATTTATCATAAACCTTTTCAATGTCAATATTAATAATTACAAGAGGATTTTTTTTTTCTTCTTTTGGATTTAGAAAATGAGTGGAAAACTTCCTAGGCCATAAGAATAAGATATGATGAAAGCAAGATTGCTCTAAGAAAATCAAATCAAATCAAATAAAATCACATTAAACCTACTAGTAAGAAGCTTAATCAAGATATGATAAATCACATTTACAAAATGAGATATGATGAAAATCCTGAATAGAGCAAGGATTAGGACATTATTTGTGAATGAAAGTTTGCATCCAAGAACTCTACACCACCACAGTTTGGTGAAAATGATTAAAAGATAAAACACATTGAATCCGACACAGTATCCCAACAACCCTAAAAGAATCCAACTCGTAAATAATTGATTAAATAGCCTCTCAGATTTTCTTACAATTAAAATATTTAACGACATTATCATGATTAGCAGTAGATATACTTCTAACCTCAAGCCAAAGCCAAGGGATACCAGAAGAGGGATCAACGAAAGATTGATTCTAGAGGTCATGATAGAACTAAATAATTTTTTTTTTCTTTTCATAATCTCTTTAGTTTGGTCAATTTTATAGAGTTGTCAATCTTGATATTATGAATATGATTAAGACTAATATGAGAGGTGACTTCATCTTGTGTTAATAACGAGTATTACGAGTGCCATCAAAGACCCACTTGGTCTTAGCGAGTGCCCACAATTTATTGTTGTCTTAAAAATGATTATAAAGGTAAGTTAAAATTTTTTTCTCTCATTATCGCTCAACCCCAAAGTACAATCCTTAGACTCAAGAAAAAGAATGAAGGTATGGATCCTTTTAGCTTGATCATTTAGATCACTAAGACGAGTTGACTTCCAATGACAGAGGTCCTTATGAGACGGTTAAGTTTGAAACCGAATAGCAATTGCCATACCCTTTTTTTTTTTTTTTTTAGAGTAGACACCTTCGAGAGGACGATATCATCAGGAATCTCCATCAAAAGCTAAAGACTAGCAATAATCTCTAGATCATCGATCGTCCTCAAGCATAATAGCACTACGTAGCATACATAGATAGGTCTAGTCTTTTTCCATCTGAAGGGCAACAAAAGGATGAGGGGAGAGGGGGGAAATCCCCTTCACCTCCTCCACCAGCTTCCAAGGAGCCTGCTGCATCGATCGATGCTGCACTCACAGGGTTGCCGAGTGTGTGAAAGGAGGAGATGAGAGCCAGTAACGAGAGAGCCCAAGGAACTGTCATTTACTAAAGGAGAAGTCCTCGTTTGTTTCCTTATATTGGGGGCAGTAGCAGTAGCAGTAGCAGTCTCATCTACAATTGAATGTGAGAGATTTAATATCTCCGTTAACGACATTAGTAGGATGGATCCCAATTAGATGGGGGAGATCTCACACTCGACACCCATTGCTCAACGCGGATCGTTCTTTCTCATTGCTGACCACCTGACTCACTTATGATATCAGCCATAATTTTTTATCGCGATTGAAGGAAGCCTCGAGCCCAATCAATAGTTAGCCACACAGGCAGTCTCTTCTAGTTCAAAAGTGATGGATGACATTCACTTCCCAAAGTGTTCCTAACCTGAGGTCGAGGCTATAGAATTCACAATCTTCTTCCTTGGGACTACTGATTGATGGAGAGAGGGGCAACTCTCTATCTGTCCGTTTTGATCTACGGGGTCATATATATATATATATATATAATCTCTTTCCAAAGCAAGGACAAAACCAACAATAGATGGGACATTGGAGCCATCCATCGATTTGTTGGGGAATAAGTAACAATAAAACGATAAAAACAAAATATTAGGATCTAATTAACGAAAATTATTTTCAATCAAGAAAACGACGTAGTATTAAATAGAAGGTAAAAGAACAAGAATAGTTACAAAATTATCTCCAAACACACACACTCTCTGCTCACTTGTTTCATGAACTAAGGTCCTATTTATAAGAAGACCTAAAAATAACTACCTCATACCACTTTCTTACCCCACTATCTTACTCATGATTAGCAACTACCCACTAAATCCTTATTCATAGGCCACATACCTCCACAACTCCTTCACATATTAACTACCTATGTTACTAGTATGAATCAATTCTCAACACTCCCCCTTGATTCATAATTACATACATCGATTTTAGACATTAAATAAATGTGCTTCTGAATTGGAAGTGACTTGGTGAGAATATTTATAACTTGTTCATCCGTGCCACAATACTTCATGTTATGATTTCATTTGCTACAAACTAAGTCTTATACTTTTGAATACTTTCATTTTCATAATACTTTGTTTTGAACACCCATTTTAATCCAATAGCTTTCTTTTCTTTTGGTAGATCCATTAACTCTCCCATTTCTTTCTTCTCAATTGACTTGATTTTCTCATTTATTGCTTTTCGTCATTTCTCTTTTTTAATTGCTTCCGCAAAACTTATAGAATCCGAAATAAACAAATCAAATATTGAATTATAAATTTTCGTCAGTGATCTGAATCTTCCTGGAGGGGTTTTATCTGATAAATCATTTGCTAAGTTTGAACTGCTACTAAATAAGGTTAACGATGAACTTGTTGGAGCATGATCTGTCATTTGATTTGGTGGAGTGACTAGTTATGTTGGAATACGAATCTGTGTTTCACCTTCATTGATCTCCCAATTCTAATTTGCCCTTTCATCAAACACAATATTTCTATTAATAATAACTTTGCCACTAATAAGATTATATAATCGATATGCTTTGGATTGTAAGGAATAACCAATTAAAATATATTTTTTAGATTTTTCATCAAGCTTATGATGATTTATGAATTTATTAAAGCATAAGCAATACAACCAAAAATTCTTAGATGACTTACACTTAGCTTTATACCATACCAAGCCTCAAAAGGAGTTCGATTCATAACAGTCTTTGTCAATAAAATATTCAATAAATAAACTGTTGTTGCAACTACTTTTGCCCAAAACTGATTCGAAAGTTGCTTCTTTAAGCAAACTTCTTGCCATTTCGACGATAGTTTGATTCTTACATTCAGCTATATCATTTTTGCTCTGATGTATATGGTGCTGTCATTTCCCTGCGAATATCATTTTCTTCACAAAAGGAATTAAACTCATTAGATAAAAATTCACCACCTCTATCTATTCGAAGTGTCTATACATCTACCATTTTACCTTTTTACAAGTGCCGTGAATTTTTGAAAGTTATCAAATGCTTCAACTTTCAATTCCAGAAAATATACCCAACTCATGTGACTATAGTCATCAGTAAATAATAAAAAATATCGACTTCTCCCAAATGATTTTATATTCACAAGTCCACATAAGTTAACATAAATTAATTCTAGATAATTAGATGCTCTCCATGCTTTTTCATCAGGAAGTGGTTTCTTACTTTGTTTGTCATAAATGCATCCTTCATATACTCAAATGTATTAATTTTATCTAATATGTAAACCATTTTTTTTTATTTAAATCCTTAATCTTAAGATGTCCATATCTCAAATGTCATAAATTTGACTCATTTTTTTTTATTTGCAACAAAAGAATGTTTCTCAATATTTGAAACATCAATTGGAAACATCTTATTTTGCATCATGCAAATATTTACTATATAATCAAATCAGATTTTTTATTTTTAATAGTGCATGAACCATCATCAAATATAATTGAAAATCTAGCATCTATCAATTCTTCAACACTCAACAAGTTACATGATAAACTAGAAACATAAAAAACATTATCAAAGTGTTTTACCTTCTCTTGATTTGTCTTAACCTCAATTGTTCCTTTTCCTTCCACTTGGATTTGCTTACTATCTTCAACTTTAACTTTCAACTTGTGAATCTCATCAATATCTCTACATATTAATCTTACGTTTGACATATGATTAAAACATCCATTATCCAAAAACTAAATATCATTTGAGATATTATTAACTTATGAATTAGTCATAAACAACTTACTATTGTCTTTATTTTTCTCCATATAGCTTGCTTGCTTTTTTATTTTTCAACAATTGACCAAACTTTTTACAATAGTGACATTGAATTTCGCTCTTGTAGTTTTTTTTTATCATAGTTTGATTGCTTTTATTCATCATGTCCATCAAAATATCCTTATCGTCTTTCTCTTGCTCTACCACAAAATCCTCCTCTGCCATGTTCTTTTCTTGTTGATTTTTTATCTTCTTTTGAAGTATAAGACTCCCTCTTAACCTTAAATGCTTTTTCTTCACTTTTTCCAAGTGACATGTTCAACATAGCTTTATGTGCTTGCAATAAACTCGTTACTTCATTAAATGAATAAGTAGACAAGTCATTTGACTCCTCAATTGCGCGACAATAACATGATCAAATTTCAGAGTTAAATTTATCAAAACTTTTACAACAATTATATAATCATGAAGATGTTCACCATAGGATTTCATTTGACTAACAATTTCAGTCACTCGAGAAAGAAAATCTTGCACCGATTCATTGCTTTTTATAGATAAAATTTCAAACTCATGACGAAGGGTTTGAAGTTTTACCGTAATCACCCTCGATGAGCCTTGAAATTCATTTTGAAGTATTAATCAGGCTTGTTTTGAGGTTATCATTACTGCAATTCTTGAGAAGATTATCTCATGTACAGCATGTTGAATGAAGAATAATGTCTTTGAGTCCTTTCTATTCTCTCTCAACTTGGCTTATTCATCTAGATCTACATATCCATTCTCTATCAAGTCCTAAAGGTTTTGAGACTTGAACGTAGTCTTTATCTTGATCCTCCAAAATTCATAGAATTTGTTCGAGAAGATGAGAATAAAGGGTTGAGACATAGAATTGCCATTAAAAGCCATAATGTCCGGTTTAGATTGAAACAAAACTCTGATATCACAAATGTTGGAAAAGGAGGAGCAATAAAATGATAAAAGTAAAATACTATGATCAAATTAATAAAAAACGTTTTCAATCAAGAAAACGATATAATATTAAACATGAGGTAGAAAAACAAGAACACTTACAAGATTATCTCCAAATGTATATACTCTCAGCTCACTTATTTCATGAACTAAGATACTATTTATAGAATATAAAAGTAACTACCTCACATCACTTTCTTACCCTATTATCTCACCCATGATTAGCAACTACCCACTAAATCTTTAATCATGGACCACTAACTCCACAACTCCTTGAGATATTAACTATATATAACTAACATGAATAAATTCTCAACAAGATTGACCTACTATAGGTTAACAACTAGTAGAAGCCAGAGAAGCATTGTCGAACTCGATAAAAAATTCATGAAATTCTTAAAAACAAAAGGAAGGGAAGATAAAAGAAAGAACCTGAGGGTGAACCGTAAGACGACCGACGACCGACCAGCAGTTGAGCCCAACACACCTCATGCATGACCTCAAGTTTAGGCGGTGAAGGTGATTTTTTTGGGCCAATGTGTGTAATAACATCAGTCAGTGTGTCTTGGAACTACTACGACTCATCAACAAAATAAAACTTATTTTCCTGTTGCATGTCCTCAGAGTCGTTCTTTGTGCTTTTCCAAAACCCTTTCTTGATTTATGACCTTTTATTTAGCACTTCAATAGATTTCTTTTGAACAAACGTTTCTTGCTAACTTGTTCTCCTCAAAACCATTAAACAATCTGGGGATTCACTACTTGTCAAAACAAGGTCTCATCAGACCTTGACATGGAGAAGTAGCAGATGGTTTCAATCATTTTCCAAGAGAAATCATTGGCATGAAATTGCGGTCTATTAAGAGCTACTGTCATTCAATTAGGCTTTTTCAAACACAATTAACCAAAATCTAAAAGAAAAATGGAGAAATTTTTTTTTATAGACAATAAAGAAATATGTTTCAATATTGCCTGGTCTCAGGTCTTGTCAACAACAACAAAACAAATATCATAATTCCCATGTTTTTTTCTTTGAGAAACACTACGTGAAAACCAAGTCCAAATGAGCCAAAATATCAATCCTCAACTTTCTGATATCTTGTCCTGACAGAAACAAAGTTAACTACCGAATGCTATAACTGAAAGAACTGAAAAAAAAAAAAACTATATTGAAAGAACAAAGAGAAAGAATGATCTTTTCTTCTCAAGTGTCCAGAGGAGAAGAAATCATCTCTCTTTCTATTATTTACAGCTGCGGCCGTAGTGGCAGTCTGCTCATCATCTGATGATAAACCGAAGCCGCATTCGACATCGACAGCACCGAATCTGGCACGGTTTCCTCCTTGGGCTCAAGTTTAGGTATCATATATCCTGCTTCAGCAGGCTGGAGATGAGCCAGATAAGGGTGAACTGGAGGCATAACAGACATCTTCATTGCAGCCATCGGACCCAGTCCAGCCATAGCAAGGTTTGTCAAGCCTGGTTGTCCCAATGCAAAAGGGAAGCTGGTTGCTGATCCTAATTGTTCTCTTCCTGGGAAGCTAAATGCATTCAGAGCTGTGTGGCCATCGAACCTCACAAAGCAGTCTTGGGTTGGCTCAGGTCTTTGTTGAAGGCTATGAGGTTGAGGGGCTGAGATGGGTGCTGTGTTCGAGGGAGCAGAGTTTATGTGACTGTTGCTTCTTGCTGCTGGGACATCATGATTATGCTTTCCTTCATATGTTGTGATCACTGACTTAAGATCGTGTGAAGCTCTCTCTATGTGCTTCCGAACCATGCACCCTGGATTGGTGCATTTATAATAACTCCTATATCAAAAGAATTGCCTCTTTCATACTCTTTTCTCCAACACCAACCAAGAAGAAAAACATAAGAAGGGCAAACCCAATGAACCAGACTCCACCAATGTGGCGTCTAGGGAGGGAGTAAATAAATATGCAACCTTACCTCTATGTTTGGAGACACTGTTTCCGAACCAAGAAGAAAAACTTAAAAACTTCTATATGAACTTGAGTTTCTATGTGACCGTAACTAGGAGGTATAACAGAATTTATGATAATAGAAGGTACCTTGGGTTTGGATTTCCTTTGACAACCTTTTGTCCATACTTGCGCCAACGATACCCATCATCCAGTATGTCAATCTCACTGGTTGTCTGAACGACCACTCTTGGTTCACGAACTGCTCTTGAAGCTGCACTCATTTCAATAGCACAAGCATCCAGCTTCCTGAATCAGAAGAGTGGAAACCAAACAACTAAATATCATAGTCCTCATACACATAATAAATGACAAACTGCAGAAAGCTTGTAACAAAATATTAACCTTCTTTTTGACTCAGTCTCATCTCCCTCGCCATCACAACCAAGTGAGACACTGCCATGGGTTGCTCGATCGTCCTCTTCTTCATCATTGGACAATGTGGATGAAACACCAATAACATCAGGGGATAAACGAGTACCATCTTGAATCTGTTGCAACGCGTTAGAAGGGTCACAGCATTCAGCGGCTACAGGTGCAGATGAAGTTGCCTCCAGACCATCCCCCAACCATTCTTGGCCTCCATTTCCACTTTGTGAGCTTCCTTTTACAGGCTTGCCATCGAAACTTGTTTGTGAACCAGGTTGTTCCAATTCATTAATCTGAGGGTCATTGAACGGGTGAGATGAAGGAACTCCGGACCGGCGATTTACATGGGGTTTTGGGTGATTGTGGGCACCCTTGTAGACTATCTCAGTGATATGGCCTTCGTGAGAGCGCTCCACCTTCTTCTTCACCTGACAATTTGGGTGAGTGCATTTGTAATAGCTTCTCGGATATTCGCTACCCTTTACCTGTTTCTGCCCATATTTTCTCCAATTGTATCCATCCTCAGCTGGAGTGCCAACAGTTGTGGAAAGTTCTCCTCTTAGATCAGCATCCCCATCGTCCTGGTCATTGACAGCTGGAGAATGGTGACTTGCCACTAATAAGTCAGTCATTCTCTGGCTTAACAGAATATTATTGTTGATATCTTTTCTATCAGGTGGGAAAGAAAAACCAGCCTGAAGATGGATATCATGTTGATTCTGGAAGTTCGCACTGCCAGCTTCTATACTTCTTGATTGTGTTGGCGTTTCTGGTCCAGTTGACACTTCCATGCTTGATAACTCCTGCTGCTGGTCAATATAGAAAGAGCCTTACAAAAATTGCTACCGAAAACAATAAATGACATGGCATAAAAAGAGTTAAAATACTGATAAAGATATCTGTTAGCTTCGATGGACTTATTTTGTCAATGTATCTACAAGAATGATCAGTGATATTCAAAGAAAATATGAAAGCTAAGATTAGAAGCTATTCCAATATATTTTCAGGGTTAGTAGGAAGATGGCCATCATCAATATATACAAAAATATCAGAAGGATAATCAAGAACTGGCTGTCACAGACGTTGCATCAACCCTGTTGTATATTGACTAATTATATACTTGATAAGATAGAGCTGAATATGTCTTATTTGTATTTAGCTATCCTAAACACAATGCAAGTACACACCTAAAACGGTAATCTAATGGTGGTGTATCAGACTCACATACCAAAGATTGAAGGTTCAAAGCCTTATCCACCAATTTCTTTTTACAACTGAAATATTGGTTTCATAGTGTAGCAGCCACACTTATCAAAGGTTGCTGGAGGTTCAAAACCTCATATGATAATCTTTTAAGATATCAACTGGCTTAACTGGTATAACAAGATCCTGGGATCCAATCCCATCTTTACCACTTACTTTTGTGAGAAATAATAAAACACTTACACATGAAATGGGGACAATTGGGCTTCTACATAGAATAATGACCAGAAGCACAAACAGCAAAAACGAAATGAAAATTCTGTTACCATCAACATGCCATCACAAGACGTTATAATAAATACATAACAAGAGCAAAGAACAACATTCATGAAGCTTACAAGATTGTGCCACAAAAGGGGAAATCAATATGTATTTTAGTTAAAATTCTACAAGCCATGACCAGCCGAAGTCAAAAGATCCACTTTTGTTTGGAAAACCATAGTGCAGCTTTAGATAAAATGAAGTTCAATAGTAACAACAAGCATGATTATTCCTGCAGCAAATTATAATAGACAATCGAAAGAACGTCTAACAAACACTTTCCAAGATATCTCCCAGTTAACCTCTTAGGAAGGAAAACAAATTTCACAAACTTAAAATGTTAGCTTGCCTCTAGAAAAACAGTATGCCCCTATTTTTTGAATGACAGCACAGGCATACACTAAAAGAAAGAAACCATATGTTCATAGCTAACCAGGCAGAAAAGTGCTTCTTTCAAATACCGAATATCATTCTGTAAGTTATTTGGTCATATCAGCCAAGTTATTCCATTTCCTATCATAACTTCTTAAGTTAACAAATCAGGAACACAGTAGGCTATGTATGGAAGAAACAAAATAGTTTAGTTTGAACAGCACCAATAATCAATAAAATATATAAAGAGATACTTCTATACAGAGCTTTCCATAAATAATCAAAAAGTAGGAACACAGTTTTCTACAATGAAATACATATATGAGTTGACCTTGACCAATACTATCTGGCAGCAGTCAACAAACACAGAGAAATGAAGAAAAAAATATCTATAGACTAGAACAAAACACCTGTTGTCTAACTGAAAATTCACACACATTTTAAGCAGCATATCTCCAATTTGAGGCATTTATATTGTCCATGATTATAGCAGAAGAAAAAGACTGATAAATAAAATAGATACAGCCTCCTTTCTGAAACATGTGCCATCATAAACTTACTTGGAGTGTGAGTAGAGCTAAGAGCCTACGACCTGGATCCTACCAACTCAAAAGTTAATTGTGGGTTTCAAGTCAAATTCAGTTTTATTTAAAATGATCAACAATTCTCAAAGCCTACCAATAAAAGATCATATAACTTTTGAAGCTTTTTAACAAGTGCATCAAGTAGCTTAAGAGAACAAGTTTTGAAGGGATAGATGAGAAAATTGAAGCATTAAAAGAGAACGGCTCTTAGTATGAATGCATCTAGGCAATATTTAGATCACCATATTCATATCAGCGATTGTTATGATCTACATCATAAATTCATGCACAAGTATCCGTTATACTTTTTAACAAGGTTCGCCGTATCGGTCCGTACTGGTGTACCAAGATTTTTTTGGTATGGTACAGTACCCGGTATTGGATGGTACGCATAGTGCATACCGCTTGGTACATTATAATATAATTTAATATTTTTATAATATAATATTAATATAAATATAAATATAATATTAATATAAATATAATATATACTAAAAAAAAAAAAACGAGGCAGCGCCTCGTCCCAGTGTTGGAAGATGAGGCGCTGCTTTACATTCTAGCAGAAGAACGAGGCGCCGCCTCGTCACAGCGCTGGAAGACGAGGCACCACCTCGTCTTCCGGAGTAAGAACGAGGCAGCACCACGTCCCAGCGCTGGAAGACGAGGCCCTGCCTCATCCCCGCATTTTTTTCTTATTTTTAAATATATATTTATATTTATATAATATAATATAATATTATTTTAATATAATATACTGCCTGGTACAGGGCGATCCATGTACCGGTACCCGATCAGACCGGTATGTACCGCCCATACCAGGCAGTACAGAGCGAAACCGCAATCCTTGCTTTTTAGTTTGTTTTAGTCTAACAGCAAGCACAATAATCCCAAATCACATGAATTTTGGTTTTTAATGTTTTCAGCATCATATATTATGTCCAATAGGCATATTTTAGTTATGAAGACCCCATGGTGGTTCATTCAGTAGGATTGAGGCTGCAATCCTTACAATATGATTCTAGATCTTCTTTGTACATATCTATAGTGACAGAGAAAAAAAAACTTTTGTGGAGGCTTAAAGTTCGTCATGAATCAGGGGAAAACTATAGCAGCAACAGAATTCTTGTTCACCACATTACCTTTGTTTCAGAGCTTGAAAGAGTTAAATGTGATTCTGGAGGAGGCTTAAAGGCAAATGCTTCTGGAATGTCTTCAAATAGGTCATCTTGACTTTTAGTAGGATCTGATGAATCTGAGACCAAGATTGGGTTTGAAGCAACATTTTCTCCAAACTGGAACTTGCCTGTTGTTGGAGATAGTTGAGCCTAGAAAAATAACAATCAAAAGTCAGGTTCAATTTGGTTCAACCCGTCATTTCAATTCAACAATAAACTAATAACAGATCTCTTCTGGCCTTGTTACTTGTATCATTTCATCAGTTGAATGCAACATAAGATGTACATCACCAATACGGTAAAAGTTTTTGTTTATGTATGCAATAGTAAACACAGTTTGAACTAGCAGAAGACTAGGAAATAAAGGCTCTACCAGTGTGAGACATCACATGATTCTTGAGTAGAATATGATGATTGCCCTTTTCTTTTTCTTTTTCTTCACATAATGTTTATTCTAACAGATGATTTGTCAGTCTGGCTATGTATGAATTGCTAGGTCACTCAGTGGTTATGAAACATCATCAAATGAAGAAAGATCAATGCCAGAATCTAAATTAGGCTCTTCCTTAATTCACTAGACAAAACCTGATTCCACATAACAACCCATAAGAACTTTCTATAGAACTGTGGGTCTGAAGGACATTAACAAATGCATGTATCCTAACCCGAAACCATATGAATGGAGTAAACCTGTAGATTGTTCTTCTCACTCTTGAATTGCTGATCTTAATTTAATACTCATATATCCAACTTTCTTAGAATGTCTTCTAAAACTCATTACAGTGCATAATAAATTCAAGGTCTGATATCTTACCATAGGATCAGCAAGAAAAACTGGAGACTCCAACAGCATGGTAGGACTAAGACCTGGTGGAATCGTCAAGTAAGGGGAATGGATATCTGTGTGTGAAGACATGCTGGCCGGTGGAATACCAGCTGTGTCAAGCTTGGGCACATTAAACCCCTTTCTTGTTGCCATCCTCTCAGCAAGTCCTCCAGAAGAGCATGATATGGGAGCACCGAACGATTTGGATTGCAGTGAGAATTCATTTGAGTCATTGACTCCAGCCTCACCCTCTTCTGCTTTTGTGCTCGGGCCCATTCTTTGGGTTTCAGATTTCCATGAAGGCCCCACATTTCCATTCTCTGCCAAGAAAATTGGGAGTGACTTCGAACCAAATTCCTCATTCGAAGAGTTCGATAGGGTTCTTGAGCTGGAATTTGGAGGCGGCCAGTATTCGATTGTGGAGCTATTGTCCTCTGTCCCAGCCATGAACAAGTCGGTCTTTTGCTTGATTCAGCTCGAAATCCTGCAAAATCTGAGTAGATAGAACAACAAAAATACATAATAATTGGATCACGCTTACGAATAAGTTGCAATAGAATTTAGCTACCTATAATCCCACCACAGAAATCCAGGTAAAAGATCAGATTTTGAAGGAATTCCAGCTGCGCAATCAACGAGAAAAGATCGGAATTAAACAGAAGATTCGAAATTTAGGTACACGAAGCTCAGCTTAAACCAAAAGAACCCCGAAATCGAAGAGAAGACGGCAAAAAGCTACGAACTTTACGACGAATGTAAGCCCAGCAAGCCCAAATGAGCTACCAAAAGCACACAAAATCACGTCTATGAAGCAAGAAAGCAAATCAGATGAAAAGAATGACCGGCAAAAGGAAAAGGAGCGGAGGGAGAGGCTTAGCAGACTATCTAATGATTGGTCCCCTTCGACACAGATACAGCAGGGGGAGGCAAACGTACAAGAGACAGAGCTCTATCAATCTTCTTTCTCTGCCTTTGGGGAAACCCACAATTCCCCCAACAGATCTCTCTGCTCTCTCCAAAAAAACGAGAGAAAGAGAAGGGGAGGGCGGTTTGACCGGTAAAGGGAGGAGAAGAGCGCGCGAGAGAACCACGAAATAGGAAGGATTCGTTGGCCTGAAGAGAGAGAGAGAGAGAGAGAGCGGAATTGATGCAGAAAGAGCTCTTTCATCTGTTTGTTTTCCTTCTCCCTCTCTCTCTCTCCCCTTTTCTTGGGTATATCATGTTGCCATTTGCATATTGCTCCACGTAATATTTGGCCATTTACCACGTTAATTTCCTCACAATTTTACATTTGACATGCACTACTTGAAATTAATCCTTTAATTTAAATGCATTATATATTTTTAAATGATTTATCCTTTCTTAGACACTTTTAGTTCCTCAAATTTAGAAAAGAAGCCCATAAACCTTTTCTTAATCCTCTTAAAATTGATGTAGATATTTGTCCCAACTCTATATAGGTAGGTAATCAGTATTTATTTGCTTTATTACCACATATAATTCTTTAAAAAATTGATTTCAAGGATTTGAAATAACATTTGAATCTAACATCCAACATCCTTAATTTAGTCTCACATTGAAAATAGAGAGGAATGAAATTAAGTTATAAGAACGAATGTGCTACGACTAATATGAACTTAGGTATTTTAGATTTATGATTCAGGGATAAGTAAATTAATATTTTAGTTATTCTATTAGATTAAGTTATGACAAAAAGTATCAAAACTAACCTATAAAAAAAAAAGCAACCCAAATAGATAAAAAACCATCTGTGGATGAAATATGCACCGTGAGAAGATTTATTTCTAGTTTATATTGGTTATTGTGGACGAAATCAAATTCTTTAAGTGGTTGAGATCGTAACAAGTATGCTTTAATCTCTATTGTAAATGAAGAAGAATTAAAGTAGATAATAAGAGCTTGATGAATAAATATACTATCATTAACTTAGTTTATGATTAAACTAATAAATTAATGTTACCATTATTTGGTGAGGTTGCGTTGTGACAAAGCAAATGATTCATTATTGCAACCACTCAATGGGAAATGTTTAAGGACACTAAGAAAGCACATCATTTTGTTTAAAGTAGAATTAGACAAAACAGTGATTCTTTTTTATAACTTGTCTTGATCATTTTATACTTGATTGGGATAGGTGGAACAATCATTATTTGTATGCTATGGTAACACAAATCCAAAACTATGCAAATGCCAAAGAGTAACCTAAAGCTTGGTTGAAAAAACAAGAAGGAATTCTATGTTCTTCACATCGTAGTTGTGTGTTGGAGGGTAGTGTATTATGGTAATGCATTGTCATGAAACCATTTGCCACCTTTCTATTCCCGCTTATGTGACCGTCTTAACCACCTTAATTTGTTGTTGTTGAGCTTGAAATTGTTTGCCAATAAGAATAACAAATCATTTGATGAATAATATATTGATTTATTTAATGTGTCTTTTGTCTTGCTATGATATATATATATATATATATATATATATATATATATGGGGTACTAGGTGACAAACATGCATGTAAGGTGCTTATGTGTCACGTATGTAATATACATAAGTGACATCACTTTAAACTAGGTAATGATACATGTTATCCTTTTTTTTATAACGTAATGTGAATCATATATAATTCATATCAAACTTTTAAGTCTTACATTTAGGTCCTTAGCAATAAGTTTTTAAGTAAATCCTCATATTTATAAATAGGTCCTTACAAATAATATATTATTAAAGAAATCCTTATTAATAATTTAAAATAGATTATTATAAAATATTTTAAAAATCAAGAATATTACAGTCTCCATCCTTTAAAAAAAAAATAATCCTCTAAATTTATCATACATTTATCGATCACTATATAATTAATAAAGCCTCAATATACCTTGTACATCAAACCTATCAAATATCAGTAATCCTCAAATCATAATGGCCCCCAAATATATATGCATTCCAAAGGCGTGAAACCATTATAAATTAGAAATATATTGTAATTCATTAACAATCTGAACCCATGATCCAAACTAATATTAAGGATACTGATTAAATATTTTCAAAGATCATTCACGTCTATTCATAAAACCTATACAGTTTATAGATCTTATACTACACTCGATAATATACAAAACTCAAAAGTTAACTTACCCAAAGACATTAACCACACTTATAAAACCATCAGTCTTAGAAATCTATATAAATGCCAAACCAACTATTTTCCACTACTTTATATGATTGTAAAACTTAACATTCAAAGATTCTACACTAAGAGATATTCTAACCTTTTTACAAGAGACATCAGTTCATATTTATCTATAATATTTTATTATATACAAAATATTTTTATACAACATCTCTCAACAAGACTTGCCCAAAATCTACATAGCTTTTTATTTTCTCAGCTTAGTTCTAACTTTTTCTATAAGTGATAAGCTAACATGTAAAATTTATATAGTAACCGAGTGAACATAAGAGCTCAACAAGTGACTAACATATCCAAGACAAAGAAAGATAGTTTTTAAAATAAACCTGATATTGAATAACAAGATAAGGGTATAATAATTCATAAATAGCATCTCATTAGATATATAATCATAAATCATTTCATTCAAACATACATTGATCATAATAGTAGAGGAAGAGTCGTTGGAGCATATCATTAGTGTGAAATATCTCGGAATATGTCAATGTTGTATGAAATATCTCAGAGCATATCAACAAAATGTGAAATGATTCGGAGCATATCAAAGGCGTATGAATGTCAAACAACATATCAATAGCAAATAAAATATTCTGAGCATATCAATGAGAATATGAAATATTTCAGAGCATATCAAAGATGTATAAAGTATTTTGGAACATATCAAAGACATATGAAACATTTTAGAGCATATTAAAGATGCATATGACATGTCGGAACATATTAATAGCATGCGAAATGTTTCAGAATATATATATAGCAAATGAAACATTTTAGAAATATAACAATGGCATTCAAAATAGTTAGGAGCATGTCAAAGATATATGAAATATTTTGAAACATATCAATGACAAATAAAACATTTCATAGCATATCAAAGATGTATAAAGAGTTTAAGAATATATTAGTGGAATATGAAATGATTCGGAGCATATCAAAGGTGCATAGGACATATTTCGAAGCATATCAATGGTGTATGAATAATCTCAAAGCTTATCTGATAGAACCCCAGAAGGAGCTCTATAGAATTTGATCTCTGAGGGGGATCAACTCTTGGAACACTATAGGGGTTCCTTCCTCTTAGAACTCGGCACAATGGCTGAAATAAAAGTAGTTATGCTTAATGAAAATGAGGTGGAGGCTACAAGCTTATATAGGCCCCAAAACCCTAGCCCTAGGGGATTCTTTTTAAGTGAATTTACTCCCTTGCCCCTCCTAAATGGGGATGGGCAACGCTATGTTGGCGCTATGGCCTCCTACTAATGCTAGAAATCATAGCTGACCAGCCCAGTAAAGGGGGTGGTGGCCCATGGGCCCTAAGATCTAAATAAACCCTAATCACTCTTCTTTATAGGATAGAAGTGACTTGGTGAGGTTTTTATTACAATCTCACAAGGTTCTTATTGATTACTCCTAGGATAAATAGGACTCAACTCTACTAGAGTTCTATCAAGCCTGCCCTCTTTGAATCAGCTTTGTCCTCAAGGCTGAGGATCCATAAACTATGAGAATCGGGTCTTCAGCTCCTCATAAGACTCCCATGTGGCATCTTCGGATGGTAAGTTGTTCCATTGTACTAGTACTTCAGTTGAGGGGCATTGGTGAAGCATCACAATCCTCTGATCAAGTATGGCTTGAGGTTGAGCTTGAATCTCACCATCGTTTATAGTGCTCAGCAACTGGATTTGGGCCAACTCATGCTCTCCCAGTTTGAGCTTCAAGCAGGATACGTGGAAGACATGATGAATCTTGGCATCTTCTGGCAGTTTTAATCTATATGCCATAGCTCAAATATGCTTCATGATCTAATAAGGTCTATAGAATCACGGGGATAGTTTCATCAAGGCTCTTGTGTTGATAGATAGTTGCTTGTAAGGTTGTAGGCGAAGGTAAACCCAATCTCCTACCGAAAATTCTTGCTCGCTTCGATGAGTGTCGGCTTGTTGCTTCATGAGGGCTTGGACGACAACTAAGTTGTCCTTCAGTAGCTGTAGGAGCTTATCCCTATCCATCAAATTTTTATCAACTTGTTCTACCTTAGCTACACTAATTACATTCTTCAGTATTACAGGAGGTGACCGACCATACAATGCCTCAAATGGGTATACTTGATAGAGGAATGGTAAGTCATGTTATACCACTATTCAACCTAGGGAAGCCACTTTGTTCACTCTTTTGGTCGATCATGGGTGAAGCACCATAGATAAGTCTTTAGGCATATGTTCACCACCTTCGTCTGATCATCTATTTATGGATGATAAGAAATAATCAACTTGAATTCAAGGTAGCATTTTGAAATAGGACAATCTATTTATATACCATATTTAGGCATGTGTTCACCACCTCCCCCTATTTATATACCATATTTGAAATAGGACAATCTTGAATTCAAAAGAAATAATCAACTTTGAATTCAAGGTAGCATTTTGCTCATTTGCAACATGTCAATTTATACATTATGCATCATCATGGTTATGCACAATTTTAAAACATTTTAGCTTTACTTCATGCATGATACCACAACATTGCTTTAAGCATTGCATGCATGAAACTAAAATATTAAAATCTTTAGCCATTTAACTATTTATCAGTATGATACCATACATAATGAAATTTTCAAAACAAACATTCATTATTTTGGTGTCATATGATAAAAATTTCAAACCTAGCATCATCAATATACCATTTCTCTCTTTTTGTCATCAACAAAAAGGAAAAATGTTCAACATACCATTTCTACTCCGTATGTGAATTTTTAATTATTTTTGGTGGGCATAGCATACATAATAAAAATTTTAAACCAAACATTTATCACATATCATCAACATGTCATTTCTCCCCCTTTTGTTGAATCTCGAATTTTGATAATGAAATTAATTGATGTGTTTGATCTAACAAGGTTGTTAGAGTTAATTGATACAAGATTAACTATGACCGAGAGATTATTACAATCAGAAGTTTGGCCACAGTCAAGTCCAAGACTCGTCGGAAGATTGTCAGGGATAACCAAAAGGCTTGTTGGGAGTTGGGAAGGTCTTAAAGTAGATTTATGACCATATTGATTATAATTAATTAATTTATAGTTAGCATCATATAGGTTAATCATATCATATTGATTGTAATTAATTAAGTTGTTAGCATCATGCAGGTTAACCATGATAGTAAAAAAGAATTACAGATCAGACATAGACCTAGAATTAGGCATCAGGCCAAGGATTGGACGATGCGGTGGGAGCTCGCTTGGAGTTCGCTAGGACTTCACCGAAGGTATTAGGAAGATCGCTAAGAAGACATCCAGAGATCACCGGAGGAAGACTGTGAGACTCGTCGTAGAGAATGCCAAAGGTTATTAGATTACGAGAGTGAGGTCATAAGCTTGGTGGTCATGTTTGGTTATAATCTTTAAGTTGTAGGATAAGACTGAGTCCTAAATGAGTGTGATTTAGAATAAATCTAAATCAACTCAAAGAGGTAATCGGGTTTACTAAAGGGGAGTGACTAAGCTTCGGTTGAGCTCAATTGGTTGACCAGAGAATTGCTCAACATATGATTTATGTCAGAATTGAAAAATTAAAGGGAATCATTTTTTTGGAATTCCTAGTGGGTGAACCATTGGTGAGCTGCAGGTGTACTACCGCCACCTAAGATTTCGAGCAGTTGTCAGCAATCGAACCTCCCGTACCCTGGATTCTGGGTACTTTTGACGATTGACTCACTTAGGTCGGCGACTGAACTACCTGTACTCTTTTTAGGTATGTTTAAATTTTGTCTCTAATTTCTGAAGTCATTTGGGGCCTATAAATACCCCAAGTTTTCTTGTATTCTACATAACACTTTTTGGGATAAATTCTGTAAAAAACTTATGTGAATTGTAAGGAAAAAAAAGTGGGTAACAAAGTGATCAAAGAGTTGTAAAATACTTGTCTCCCTTATAGATTGTCAGGGTTTGAACTTCACCCAAAGAAGATCAATAGTGGATGCCGATGTGCCTCAAGAAGGAGGACTCGGGAAGTGGACATAGGCTAAGGTTGAGGCCAAACCACTATAAATTGTAAGTATTCCTTGTACTATAAATTGTAAGTATTCCTTGTTTCATTTACTGCTTACAGTTATCAGGTTCTTAGTTATATTCAACAAAATATCAAGTGACGCTTCTAATTTTATTTACTCCTTGAAAGTAAGGTTTCAAGTCAAGCACTTCCAAGAAACTTAGTATTTTATTTTAAATCATTCACTTGCTTTACTTAAACGAAAAGCTTATGATTTTTCTATCTTGCTTCAAGTAAAAAGTTTTCATTAAAAAGAGAATTTATACTTACACTAATTCAAATCCCCCCCCCCCCCCCCTCTTAATGTCAATTGATCCTAACAGTTGGTATCAGAGTAAGGTTCTTACTCTTTGGACTAAATACCTACTGGAGTAAATAACTTTGTTTAGTATGAATGAGAGTCAATACATCATAAGTCCTCTTATGTTCAATGGGACAGACTACTCATCTTGGAAAATTCGAATGCGTATCTTTTTGGCTTCAATAGATCTTGATTTGTGGTGGATTATTGAAAAACGTTTTCAGAAGTCATCCAATCCAACAAATGATTGGAATGATTATAAAAAACAAATATTTTCGTTGAATGCAAAGGCTATGAATGTCTTATATTATGCACTTGATAAAAATAAATTTGATCGGGTTTCTTGTTTTGATTCGGCTTTTTATATATGACATACATTAGAAATGACACATGAATGTATAATTAAATCAAGTGAATCATTAAATTAAAAGACTTACAAAATTAAACTTGAAGAATACCTTCTAAAGAATAAGAAGGAATTTGAACTGAGCATGACATATGACTCATTGAGTGATGTGGACTTTGAACCTTTGACAAATGAACCAGATAAATTAATAAACATAAACCATAAAAATAATCTTAAAATTATGGACAAGAACTTTTGATATAAACACAAGAAGTCAAGACACTCCGAAGATGAAGACACAATCAAAAGAAAATAGAGAATCTCGTACTTATAGCCATCAACGATAAGGTAAGTGATTCCTCCAAAGTCTAATTTACTTTTAATGAATTATCAAATACTTTTAATAAGATTTATAATGAATTTAGAATGATTAGCATATCTTATTAATTACTTAAGAAAGAGCATGATTTTTTAGTTAGTAAATTTAAACAAATGCATGATACATCACCATCACATAGTTCATGCACCAAATATAAAACCTTGAATGATACATCACATTATGTTTTTCTTGTTCTGAGTATGAGTCACTAGAGGTAATTAAACAAGTAAATGACATACTACAACAAACTCAAAAAGGGCTTAATATAGACAATGAGTCTCTAAACATGATCTATGTTGATAAGTGTCATGTTCATAAGAAAAGTATTAGCATTGTAAGTAAGACTCATCAAAAGCCAACCATCATCATTAGAAGACCCATTTTATACACTTTGCCCAAAAATAGATGTAATTTTATGATAAATGTGGACACTATACTTATAAATATTTATTTAAAAATTATAGTCCACAGAAATTAATTTGGGTACCTAAAGGAATTATAAACAACCTAAAACCACTAGAGAAAATGGGAAGAATATATCATGAAAGATACAAACTCAAATGTGAACATAAATTAAAATCTCCCATAATATAAAGTTACCTCCTAACAACGCTAGGAGCACTAAGTAATATTTTAAAAGTAGATACTTAAGTCACATAACTTGAGATCTAATACTCCTTCAAAGCTCACTAACATAAGTAATAACAAAAATTATTGAAATAAAATCATTGGTAATGAATCTTTGGATAACTCATTAATCTTGTTTGCTCTAATTTTGGCATGCTAATACAAAAATGAATTAGAGACTTTATCCAAATTCAAATTTATAAAAGAAAAATTTTGATGATGATTATGATTGAATGATAGGTTCAAAATCATTGGCTTGAATATTTGTTGATTTAAATATAAAGGCTATCGTTGAATGATTTAAATATTATGGTGTTTTTGGCTAAGTTAAATATCATTGTTGAATAATTGATTTAAATGGTTGAAAAATTATATGTTGAGATTGAATGTGTATTGTTAAATGATAGATTACTTTTGATTTTGAACATGAAATAAATAAAAATTTAAAAATGAGTTTGTAAACTCCTTGCACTATGTGTAAAGAGTTAGACTCATTTAAAAGTTGAAATTGAGATAAGTTAAATTTTGATTGAATATGTTTTATATTCAATGAAGCCATGCTTGATGATTTAATGATGCATAGTGATCATGCTTAATGAGTTTATATTTTAAAATTATGCATGATGATTTTTATGATTTATGCCTTATTGATCTTTGCCATAATAAATTTTTTTTTCGATTTTAAATGATGATGCATGTTTTTATTTGGTTTAAAAGACAAAGGCATGCTTGTATGAAATAAAAAGATAATATATTTTCTTGAAAATTTCTCTATCCTATAAACTTTTCCAAAAAGAGATTAATGAATTAATTATATTATTTTTTATGAATCTCTTGAACTATGAAAGTGATTTTGATGATTTGAACTTGAATAAGTTATTATCAAGATTTTTAGCAAGTTTAGACAATAAAACTTGAAATATTTACATAAATACTGTGATTATGAATTTTACATAAACTTCCTAATTGTTAATTTGACAATGACTAAGGGAGAGACAAAAGTGATATTTTGTAATAATAAATTTAAATACTTTGATTATGAAAAACCTTTATTGGATGAGGAGTTATTTGCTAAAAAGAAAATTTGTAATTTTAAGTACATGAGATTTGCATGATTGGATTTCTATTTTACTTGAAATTTTGAATACATAAGATTTCTTGATTACTTATGTTGAAATTTACAAACAATAAGAAGGGGCAAATTTATTAAATTAAATAATACCTTATGGTATTAAAGATTTGATTTTATGACATGATCTCCTTGTACTTTTGGGTGTAATTTGAATATGGATATTAAGAAGAAATATAATGACCAAAAGTGGGAGATAAAATTATCAATATGGTTAGAAGCAAATTGGATATGAATGATAACATTGAATGAGAAACAATTTGCTTAGAAGAAAATTTTAAATTTTAAATTTTCTAAATACATGCAAAATACATAATTTGCTTGATTTGCTACCTTGCTTGAAATTTAAATAAGATAAATTAAATTACATGGGTAGCTCTTGATTTTTTTTATTTTAGAATTTATATTTATAAATTTATATATATATATATAATTGAGTATTTTTGTGATGTTTTTCACTTCTCTATCTTAATTCTACCTTCGTATTCACACAAAGTGGAGAAAGGAAATCACTAGCATTTCAAGAGACCAATAAGTCTATTAATTTCATTTTGAATCTCTTAAAAGTGTTTGATGATTCTAAAATTGAATACCTATATCATGATTTTGATTCCTCGGAATTATAACTTGAAATCCTTTATGAATCAAAATATCTTATTATATGTTCTCGTATTATTTAAAAGGAGATTTTTTATATAAATCATGATTTTGACAACTTGAGATTTTTTATGCATGAATCAAAATATTTTATTTGTTTCTCCTATGATTTGTCTCTTGATATTCATAATTTATCTTTATGAATTGTATATCTCATCACCATGTTAATTTTTCTTAATATATTTCATGTGATGATTTGAAAAATGATGCTTTTTTATACTTGCTAGCTTGCTCATCTCAAAGGAGAAGCAAAAAGTGCTATATCAAGAGAAGCAAAAATTTTGCTTAACCTCATATTTAAAAAAAAAACATGCTAAAAGAAGCAACACTTGCAACTTGTTAGCTTGCATGATGTAAAATTGATAGCTTGAACATTACAAAGGAAGCAAAAATTTACTAACTTACACTTCTTAAAAAAGAAGAAAGAACTCGCTAGCTTCCATGTTCTACAGTGATGAAAAATTTGCTAAATTATTAAGCTTTCATATCACAAAAACTTGCTAATTATACTTCTCCATTTTTGTTTATGACAAACGGGGAGAAGGTATGATGATGTGAAATTATGTATGATGATCATGCATACAATGATGAATGAGAAAATCTACATGAAGATAATGATTTGTTATTTTTTAAATTTATTTGCTATATTTTCTTAAAATTTATATGAGAATTATTTGTTGAGCTCACATTCGAAATTTTCTTTTAAAATTTTATATCTACAAGATTGAGGTTAAGAATTAAGAATACTAGATCATGAAAATATATGAATTACTAATCTGGATTTCATGAGATTAGGCTTTTTATGATAATGTTTTTGAAACTTTTCTCTATGTTTTTATTGTTTACATAAAAAGGAGAGAAAAATTGCATGAAGATAATGAATTACTACATTTGAAATTTACAAGAGATAATTTTTGGCATCAAGAGATAATTTTTTGCTACATTTGAAATAAGTCTTTAAATCTCTTGGACTTTTGAACTTATCATAATATTCTTTTTGAAATTTATTAAGAGTTATTCTTAATGATGTCACAACTCCTTCCTTGTTTCTCTACTTATTAATCATAAAGGAGAAGAAAATTTTATAATACGTATTCTATTTTACTAAGGGAGAGTAATGTGATCATGTGCTTTACAATTATTAGCTATACATTTCACCTTTTTGTTGATGACAAAGAGGGAGAAATATATATTGATGACACATGATATATACATTGATGACACATGATTTTGATGATATACTTGGATATGATGGATATAGATGCATAATTCTTTTTAAAATTCATGATTCGATGACTTGATGCAAATTCTTGTTTAAATATGTTAGGAATATGGTTTATTTCATGATACTTGAATTCGAGCGTGTATAGTTCTCTTAAATTTAAGCTTTATTGAGATATGGATTTAGTGGGAGTTAGGATTAACTCCTGTCATTAATTAATTATCATCATCAAAAAGGAAAAGATTGTTGAATCTCTGATTTTGATGATGAAATCAATTGATGAGTGCTTGATCTAATAAGGTTGTTAAAGTTGATTAATGTAGGATTAACTATGACAGAGAGATTATTACAATAAGAGGTTTGGCCAGAGTCAAGTCCAAGCATCGGGCCGAGGTTCAGATGATGTGGTTGGGAACTCGCCTGAAGTGCGACGGGAGCTCGCCGAGGGTATCGAGAGCTTGCTAGGATGGCACAAGGGAGTTTGCCGAAAGAAGACCGAGACTCGCCGGAAGATTATCAGGGGTAGCCGAAAGGCTTGCTGGGAGTTAGGAATATCTTCAAGTAGATTTGTGGCCATATAGATTGTAATTAATTAAGTTATAGTTAGCATCATGCAGGTTAACCATGACAGTGAAAATGAATTACAGATCAAACATAGACCCAGGATTAAGCTTAGGCATCGGGCTAAGGATTGGACGATGCAGTGGGAGCTTGTCGAGAGTTCGCTAGGACTTCGCCAAAGGTGTCGGAAAGATCACTAGGAATATGTCAGTAGATCGTTGGAGGAAGACCGTGAGACTTGCCACAGGAAATGCTGAAGGTTGTCGGATTATAGGAGTGAGGTCGTAAGCTTGGTAGTCATGTTTGATTATAATCTTTAAGTCATAGGTTAAAATTAAGTCTTAAATAAGTGTGATTTAGAAGGAATCCAAATCAACTAAAAAAAGCAATCAGGTCCACTAAAGGGGAGTGATTTAGTTCAAGTTGAGCTCAATTAGTTGACTAGAGAGTTGGTCAACATGTGGTTCATGTTGGGATTGGAGAAGTGAAGGGAATCACTTTTTTGAGATTTCCAGTGGCTGAACCATCCGTAAGCGATGGGTGTACCGCCGCTATTTAGGATTTCAAGCAGTTGTCAATGGCTGAACCGCCTAGGCTGGGCGGCTGAACCACCCGTACCTTAGATTCTGGGTACTTTCAATGGTTGACTCACCTAGGCCGGTGACTGAACCGCTTGTACCCGATTTTTTCGGATATGTTTGAATTTTGGCTCTAATTTCTTAAGCCATTTGAGGCCTATAAATATCTCAAGTTTTCTTACATTCTACACAACACTTTTGGGGGATAAATTATGTGAAAAACTTGTGTGAACTGTAAGAAAAAAGAAAAGAGATAAGAGAGTGATCAAAGAGTTGTAAAATTTTTATCTTCTTTGTAAGATCGTAAAGGTTTGATCTTCACCCAAAGGAGATCAATAATAGATGCCGGTGTGCCTCAAGGAGAAGGACTCGGAAAGTAGACGTAGACTAAGGTTGAGACCAAACCACTATAAATTATAAGTGTTCCTTACTTGTTTTATTTACTACTTACAATTATCGGGTTATTAATTGTGTTTAATAAAATATCAAGTGACACTTCCAATTTTATTTACTCATTGAAAGCAAGATTTCAAGTCAAGCACTTCCAAGAAACTTAACATTTTATTTTGAGTCATTCATTTACTTTACTTGAATGAAAAGTTTCTGATTTTTCTATCTTGCTTCAAGCAAAAAATTTTCGTTAAAAAGATAATTTACACCACCCCAACCCCTCTTAGTGTCAATTGATCCTAACACCTTTGTCATCAACAAAAAAGAGAAATATTTAATACATATTTAAACATTTATCACAACATTTAGCATATATCATCAATAAGTCATATCTCCCCCTTTGTAAAATAAGAAGAAGAAAAGGAGAGGAATTTGCTCATCACAAAGAGAATCAAATCATAAGTATCACATCAAATTCCTTTCTCCCCCTTTGTAAAAATATAGAAGTAGAAGAAGAAGGGAGGACTCAAGTTTATCAAAGACGCCAATAATCAAGGATCAAGTATAAAAAAAATCAAAATATCAAGAGGGAGAAGGGGGGGGGTGGGGGGTGGGGGGTGGTTTGGTGGGGTGTTACATTTGAAAGCATTGCAAGATTCATGAATCTAAGAATCAAAATATTTTTTTTTAAAGGGAGGATTCGAAAGAGAGCTCATAATTCAAGAATCCAATAATCAAATATTAAAGGGAAGATTCCAAAGAGAGCTCATGAATCAAATTCATGAAACATATTTTTTTCTTTTATAAATTTCAAGAATAATGTGAAATCATTTAAAAAAAGAGCTCATTTTACAAAGATTGAGAAATAAAAAAATATGATAGCAAATTATATATTTGGAAGATTTTTATATCTAATTTTCTTCATATTGTTCCACATTCAATGTCTTTGTTGCTAGATAGCAATTTCATCTCCCCCTTTATCATAGTCAAAAAGAATATGATGGTACAATTTTCATTTACATCAATGTTCTAATCACAATCATAAATATAAAGGGATTATATACTGAAAATTATGTTATTTAGGATATAGTATGAAAGATCAAGTAATAAGTACCAAAAGACATGATTTATTTTAATAAATCTTCCTTTTTTATTTGAATGATAAAAATAAATCTTGGGAGGTCAAATAGTAAACGATCTTCAAAAGAAATCTTAAATCATAAGTTTCGAGAGATTAAGAAAGAAAATCATGATTCATATCTCCTCTTAAGTATGTGATGAAAATAAATCTTAAGAGATCAATTTTGTAAGCAAAATCTTAATTCATAAGAGAGATCTAAAGAAAAAAAAGATTCATTCCAATAATTATTTTTAATAAAATATAAGAATCATAGTGAACAGTCTTGATTTATAAAAATATTAAGTTATAATGATCAAGATATCAAGATCATGGTTCACAAAAAAAATCTCAAGTTATAACTCCGAAAAATTAAAAGATAAATCATAATTCATTTGGATAATTTTCTTTAATAAAACAAAAGAATCATAATGGATAATCTTGATTTATATAAAAAATATCAAGTTACAATTGTTGAATCTCGGATTCTGATGATAAAATCAATTGATGGTCTATTGAACTAACAAGGTTGTTAGAGTTGATTGATGTAGGATTCAACAGGATTCACTATGATAGACAAAAAATTATAATTATAGATTTGGCCAAAGTCAAATCCAGGTATCAGGTCGGAGTGAGGATGATGCGATTAGGAACTCGCCTGGAGTGCGTTGAGAGCTCGCCGAGGGTATCGGGAGTTTGCTAGGATGGCACAAGGGAGTTCACCGGAAGAAGATCGAGACTCGCTGAAAGATTATCGGGGGTAGCCGAAATGCTTGTCAGGAGTTGGGAAGGTCTTGAGTGGATTTGTTGGCTATGTTGATTGTAATTAACTAAAGTCATAGTTAGCATCGATTAAGGTTGAGTCATACTTGAGTTAGATTTGGAAGGGATCCAAATTAGCTCAAGTGAGGCAAATCGAGTCCACTTTGGAGAGTGGATTGAGCTTAAGTAGAGTTCAATTGGTTGACCTAAAAATTGGTAAACTGGAGGTACAAGTCGGGATTGGAAAAGTAAAGAGAATCACTTTTCCAAAAATCTTGGCAATTGTACCGTCAGTGAGCGATGGTTATACTGTCGTTGCCTAGGTTTCTGTGTAATAGTGGTGGTTGTACGACCCATGCCGGTGGTTGTACTATTGTTACCCAAGAATCCGGGCAACATGCGATAGTTGGACCTCCTCTTAGTACCAATTGATCTTAATAATTAGTATCAGACTAAGGTTCTTACTCATTGGATTAACTCCTATTTGAGTAAATAGCTTTATTTGGCATGAATGAGAAACATTCTATTTCACATCCTCCCATATTCAATGGGATGGATTCCACGTATTGGAAAACAATAATGCATATTTTTCTCATTTCTATGGATTTTGATTTATGGCACATTGTAGAGAATGAATTTGAAAAATCTTCCAAATCAATGAACGAATGGATTGATTTGGAAAGGAAGAATTTTTCTTTGAATGTGATGACTATGAATACCTCATTTTGTGCTCTTGACAAAAATAAATTTAATTGTGTTTCCATTTGTGAATTAGCTTACGATATTTAGCATACATGAAGGCACTAATAGAGTTAAAGAATCTAAAATTAATAATTTAGTTCATAGTTATGAATTATTTAGAATGAAACCAAGTGAGTCCATTGGAGACATGTACACCTATTTCACGGATGTTGTGAATAGCCTTAAAGCACTTAGAAAATATTTTTTGAATTTTGAACTTGTGAGTAAAATTTTAAGATCTCTACCTAAAAATCGGGATCCTAAAGGAACTGCTATATAAGAATCCAAAGATTTAAATAACTTGCCTCTTGAAGAATTTGTTGGCTCACTCATGACATATGAATTGAATTGTAAAGCTCATGATAAGCTTGATGAACCCTTCCAAAGAATAGGAAGGATGTAGCATTAAGAACTACAAATGACTCCTCGAGTGATGAAGACCATGATATTGTACTATTAACAAGAAAGTTTAAAGAGTTTATGGAAAAGAATAAAAACTATAAAAATAAAAATAAATTAAAAAAGGACAATGTCATACACTTTGAATGTAAAAAATCGGGACATTTCAAAAATAAATATCCTCAATTGAAGAAGAAGACATCCCATAAGAAGAAAGCTATTTTGAAGAATACCACACCAAAGAAGAAGTTACTAATTATGCTCTAATAGCGATCCAAGATGAGGTTAGTGATTCTTTAAGCATTTCCTTTACCGAGTTATTAAATATGTTTCATGAATTATTTAATAAATTTAAAAAAATAGTAAATCTTATAAATTGCTCAAGAATGAACATGATTTGTTAGTTATAGACTTAATGAAATGCACGATTCATTAGTATCATACAATCCTTATTCTAAATGTGAAATACTTACTAGATGATGTTAAAGAAGAAAACATCATGCTAAAGCAAACCTTAGAAAAATTTAAAATAGCGAATAAATCTGTTAATATGATTCTTGCTAATAAGGGTCATATTAATAGAAGAAATGATATAGGTTTTGTGGGTAATACCCAACAAAAGCCAACTACCTTCGTTAAAGGACCTACTATAAACTTGCCATCAAAAATAAAATATAATTTTGTGGTATCTTAAGACATAAAGCCAATAAATGTCTATTTAGAAATTATAGCCCTCACAAATTAGTTTATGATCATAAGGGAACAACAAACTATCAAAAACTATTTGATAAGAAAGATAAAGTTCTTCATATAGGTCCCGATGTACCTAAATCTTTCTTATAAATTTGACTCCTAACAAAGCTAGGAGCACTAAACAATGTTTTAGATCCCCAGGACACATGATTTGAGATCTAACAATATTTCAAGCTCACTAGCCTAAGTAAATAACATGCCATTTGACTTGAGATCTAACTTAATTATGAAGCTCTCTAGCCAAAATCTCAAAAATAAGAAAAAATTATTTGAATCAAGATGTTTAAAACTTAATGATCTTTGTTATAACAAATCCTTTTATTAAAAATAGTTCATGATTATATAATTAATTTTGATAATACATAGCTAGAGCATACTAATATGAAAATGAACTAGAACTAAAGAACCTTAGTCATTGTTATTGAAAAATATTTATATTAAAATTTACGAAAATAAGAT
This sequence comes from Ensete glaucum, assembly GCA_021527575.1. Lineage (NCBI taxonomy): Eukaryota > Viridiplantae > Streptophyta > Magnoliopsida > Zingiberales > Musaceae > Ensete > Ensete glaucum. The sequence goes on along the minus strand of CM038558.1, from coordinate 25,101,295 downwards.
TTTGATGATGATTGAATAATAGGTTCAAAATCATTAGCTTGGATGTTGGTTTAAATATAAATGCTATTGTTGAATGACTTAAGTATTATGGTGTTCTTGACTAAATTAGCTTATAAATATCATTATTGAATGATTGATTTAAATGATTGAATAGTTGTTAAAATTGAACGTGTGTTGTTAAATGATATATTATTTTTAAATTTGAACATGAAATAAATAAAAATTTGGAAATGAGTTTGTCAACTCCTTGCACTATGTGTAAGGAGTTAGACTCATTTAAAGTTTAAATTGAGATAGGTTGAATTTTTGCTTTGAAGATGTTTTATCATTTTGATGTGTTATAGTAATGACCTTGATGATTCCTTTTGAAATGATATTTAGCTTTCGGTCTTAATTGAATATTCATTGATTTGAAAATCATTCTTGAAACAAACAACTAAAAAGAGGATAATTCTTCTTGAAAATATTTTTATCTTATCAATACTTCAAAAGAGATAAATTGATACCATTATTGTTTAATCTCTTTAACTACTAAAATGAATTAGAAAACTTTAGCTACTTTCTTTTGGAAAACAATCTAAGTTGCCTTTATTGAAATTTTTCGAAAAGTGATTTTTGATGATGATTTTGGATATATTTTCAAATGATTTTATTTTAAAAAAGGGATTGATCAATCTACTCAATCTTTTTGACATTTTAATGATTTTATAACTTAAAAGACCTTTAGGTGCTTCACTTGTAGTGCTTTGTAGGACTCCCATGTAGCATCTTCAAGAGGTAAACTAATCTATTGTACCAACACCTCAGTAATAGGGCATCTCCGATGCATCACGATCCTATAGTCCAGTATAGCCTCGACCAAACCTAAACTTCTCCTTTCGTAGAGATGTCGAGTAAATGACTTTGTGCTATCTCATCTTCTCCTAGCTTCAACTTGAGGCAAGAGACATGAAAAATCATATGTATCTTCCAATTGGTAGGCAATGGCTTCAATACGGTCCAAAATTTTTGAAGGCCTGAAAAAATGAGGGGACAACTTCATAGAGGATCAGGTTTTTAGTGATGTCTGCTTGTATGGCTAAAGATGAAGGAAAACCAAATCTCCTATAGCAAATTCACTTTGATGTTTGTCGGCTTGTTGCTTCATCTTTGCTTGTGCGACTGCAAGATTATCCTTTAATAGTTGCATAATTTTATCTTTATAAATTAGTTCCTTGTCAACCTGGTCCACCTTTAATAAACCGGACACATACTTTGTAATTGCAAGAGGGGGTCGGCCATAGACTGCTTCAAATGGCATGCTTTTGATGGAAGTGTGATAGGTTGTGTTATACTACCATTCTGCCCAAGGAAGCCACTTAGTCCATTTTTTCGGCCTATCACTGACGAAACATCTAAGGTAATTTTCCAAGCACCTGTTCACCACATCGATTTGCCCATTAGTCTGTGGATGATAAGCAGTACTTATCTTTGGCTATGTACCCTGCAATTGGAAGAGCTCCATCCAAAATTTACTAGTGAAAACCCTGTCATGATCACTAGCAATAGAGCGGGGAATCTTATGCAGTTTAGCTATATTTTTCATAAAAACTCAGGTGATGCTTGTGCCAATATAAGGGTTTCTTATAGCACAAAAATAAGCATATTTTGTAAGGCGATCCACAACCACAAAAATAGTATCTTTTCCTTGTGAGGATGGAAGTCCCTCAATAAAATCCATGAAAATATCGGTCCAAGCTGCATCTGAAATAGGTAGGGGTTGGAGCATCTGTGGACTTGCTATAGTTTCTCCTTTGTGGCATTGGTAGATATCACATCGGAAAACAAACTCTTTAATAACCTTTTTCATACCTCTCCAGTAAAAATGTTGGCGGACATGTTTGTAAGTGTGAAGAAATTCTGAATGTCCAACCATTGGTGATGAGTTGAGCTCCTTCAAGATTGTAACTTGGCAAGGGTAATGAGGTACCACTATGATTCGACCTTTGTACTGTAGGTCTTTCGAGTCCCAACTGTAGTGTGGAATTGAGCCAGGGTTCTCCTCTAATCTTCTGATAATCTCCTGGATTTCTGAGTCATTTGCACATTTCTTCCTGATGTCTTCCAAAAAGTCATAAACATGGATGGAGCCAGCTACTAATTCGGTATGTTAAGGTAAGAAAGTGTATCCACAGCCAAGTTATCTTTTCCTTTCTTATAAATAATTTTATAGTCAAATCCTAGTAATTTAGTTCCCCATTTTTGCTACTATGGGGAAGAAATCTTCTGCTCCATAAAGTACTTCAAGCTCTTGTGATCTGTACGTATCTGAAATCGTCGACCGATCAGGTAAGGTCATCACTTCATGACTGCATGTACTATAGCTAACATTTCTTTATCATAGATTGAAAATTTTAGATGGGAAGGGGAGAGAGCTTTGCTAGTGTAAGCTAGTGGTCAACGTTCCTACATCAAAACAGCACCAATACCTACTCCAGAAGCATCATATTCAATGACAAATAACTTATTAATGTCGAGTAGGGCAAGCAATGGGGTGGTGATCATTGCAGCTTTTAAATAGTTGAAAGCTTTTGTTGCCTCATCCGACCATTTGAAAGCATCCTTCTTGAGGAGTGTCATCAATGGGGCACTGATCTTGCCATAGTTCTTTACAAATTTTCGGTAGTAGCCAATGAGTCCCAAGAGTCCTTGTAAAGCTTTAATTGTCATGGGTAGCGGCTAATCCTTCATCACTTGTATTTTTAAGGGGTCAACTATAACACCTTCTTGGGAGATTATATGTCCAAGGTATTTAACTTTTGTCTACATAAAGTTGCACATTGATTTCTTGACAAAAAGGCAATGCTCACGAAGTACCGTTAGAACAATTCATAAGTACGATAAATGACTTTCGAAAGAAGGACTATATATCAGGAAATCATCAAAGAAAACCAAAACAAACTTATGAAGATAGACTCAGAATATGTCATTCATCAAACTCTGAAAAGAGAATATGTCATTCATCAAACTCTGAAAAGTGGAGAGTGCATTAATTAGGCCGAAGGACATTCATTACTAGGAATTCATAGTGCCCGTTATGTGTTCTAAAAGCTATCTTTTGGACATCATCTTTATGTACTCGTATTTGGTGATAATCTGACCGTAGATCTAATTTAGTGAAGATCTGGGCTTCCTCCAATTCATCTAGTAACTCATCCACCATCGGAATAAGGTACTTATCCTCGACAATGATACTGTTGAGTGCTCGGTAATCTATATAAATTTGCATGAACCATCCTTCTTTCTCATGAACAGAACTGATGATGAATATGGGATAACACTAGGCCTTATGATTCTAGCCTCAAGCATCTCACTGACGATCTTCTCTATTTCAGCCTTTTGAAAGTGGGGATACCGATAAGGCTGGACATTGGTTGGGGCTCTCCCAAGCAAGATAGGGATTCGGTGATCATGGAGCCGAATGGGTGGGAGCCCCTGCGGTTCTACAAACATATATGCAAACTCACCGATTAGAGAAAGGGCATCAGGATTTTGATCGAGCACCTTTGGTTCTCCTTCCAGGCCCTATAATTGTACCAAAAAGACTGGGTGTGTCTTTTGGAGCACTCTCTCCATCCACTGGTTGGTGACAGTGGCGATTTTGCCTCCACGTTTCCCTCTTAGAATCACCTATTTACCATTAATAAATAACCTTACGATAAGCTTAGAAAAGTTTCAGAAAACGTCACCTAGGGTTGTCAACCACTTAATGCCGAGCACAACTTCATAATCTTCTAAGGGCAGCAAAAAGAAGTCCACAATTACTTTCTAGCCTTCCATAATCAATTTGATCCTTGAGCATTTGTTGTTGCAGGTTAAAATTCAATCGTAAAAGGCTACTTTTACCTCCAATTTTCACACTCCTCAATTTGATAGGCTAAGCGGGCAGCCTAGTATCAATCATTTTTACTTGATGTTATATTAGAAAACTATTACGTCATTAATGTTAATCATTAGCTAGATTATTTTAAATAATATCATTAATCATCTCGAAAAATAATATATATTTTCTGACACTAAAATTTTTGTCAGATTTTGACCCCCTCTAATAATCAACGTCTACTATAATAGTATGTCATCATGGTATAGGGTTGACGAGCTTTAACTTTGCACTGAATCTCTAGATTGAGTCCTTCAATGAATATCTCTATCATTTGTTTCTCGAACCAATCTCAGGTTTGGTTCAACAAGTGCTCAAATATGCTTTGGTACTCCTATACGATGGAAGTTTGACGGATTTTGACGAGTTATCCATCTACGTTCTCGTACTCTGATGGTCCGAAGCGAATCAGGAGCTCTCTCTTGAACTGCTCCCACGAGGGTATTCCATAAGTGTGTTCGTACCAATCATACCACTAGATCGCGTCTCCTTTGAGTTGAATAGAGGCTATCTCTATCTTGGATTCCTCTAGGGTCTTATGAAAATGAAAAAAAAATCAACCCATGAGATCCAGCCAATTGGGTCTCCATCTTCCCATTTGGGAAACTCCACCCTCATGCATGGGTATCTTGTGTCCTGCCCTTGATGATATTTTTCAGATCGGCTCCATTTAAGGTTGGAACTTTCACTATGTTGGGGTTTGTTAGAGCTATCTAATAGACTTCTTCTGAATTCGCCGAAGACTTCTTACAATCTTTCTTCTATGTCGTCCTTGAAAGCTTCAAGCTTTGCATTTATTGCATCATCCGTAGCCATCACATAGGACTATAGATCAATGATGTTCAGTTCTTTTTTCTGTTGTCGAGTCAAGGGCATGAGTTTACGGCGTAGATGTAGTAGGACTTGGCCACAACAAGGTTGCTAATGTAGGGATCACCAATTTGTTGAATAGGCTAATTAGAGATGGTGGCTGTGATCATGAGGTTGAGGGCAGCAACGATGGTAGCAAGGTGGTCAAAGGGAATGACTACAATCTAGGGTTAGATGGCAGCATCATAGTTGACAAGAGCGACGGATGCAGTGCAGATGTGGCCGTGGTTGTAGATGGCAAGGGGTAACGATGGTTGCAGATGGTGGCAGTAGTTGCAGATGGCAAGGGTGGCGGTGAAGATAATGTTGGTAGCAGCGAAAGTGCCAAGGAACTCTACTCGGATACCAGATGATAGGAACCCTTATGTTTTTATTGAAGAAGAAGAGAGATAAGTAATCATTATAAGGGATCAAGCCTCCTTGATCTCTATAGGAGATCAGCCCTCCTAGGATTTTGGCCAATAGGCTGAAATCAAAAATTGTTTTATTGCTTCAAATGATAGTGTTATACCATTATTTATAGAGACTCCTAGCCGAATCCAACTCCTACTTAGACTCCTAATCAAATAGACTCCTAATCAAATAGACTCCTAATTGACTTGACTAGACTGACCAATATAACTCAATAGATGTGGACCCGATCCTGTTAGGATCATATCAGGTTCCTTTAAGAACCTAAACTAACTTGTGTGGACTATACCTTCTAAATGAACATCTAAAGACAAAATATCCAAGTCTACCACAAAAATTATATTTGTTTTTAGGTAAAGAATGTAATATGGGTACTTTAACAAAGATAGTTGGTTTTTGTTGAGTATTACCAATAAAGCCAATACCAGTTGAATCTCAAATTTTAATGATGAAATCAATTGATGAGTACTTGATCTAACAAGATTATTAGAGTTGATTGATATAGGATTAACTATGATAGAGAGAATATGACAATCAAAGGGTTGGTCAAGTCCAGTCCAGGCATCGGGTCAGAGTGAGGACATTGCGATTGGGAACTCAGCTAGGAGTGCGTCGGGAGCTTGTCGAGGGTATCGAGAGTTTGCTAGGATGGCGTAAGGGAGTTTGCTGGAAGAAGACCGAGACTCATCGGAAGATTATCGAGGGTAGCCAAAACGCTAGCTAAGAGTTGGAAAGGTCTTGAAGTGGATATGTTGGTCATTATGATTGTAACTAATTAAGTCATAGTTAGCATTAAGCAGGTTTAACCATGATGGGAGGAGTTACAGATCAGACATAGACCCAGGATCAAGCTTAGACATCGGGCCAAAGATTGAATGATCCGGTGGGAGCTCGCTGGGAGTTCACTATGACTTCGCCGAATGTATCGGGAAGATCGCTATTAACACGTTGGGAGATCGTTGGAGGAAGACCGTGAGACTCATCGTAAGGAATGCTGGAGGTTGTCGAATTGCAAGAGTGAGGTCATTAAGCTTAGTGGTCATGTATGATTGTAATCCTTAAGTTGAGGTTAAGATTGAGTTCTAATTAGGTTCGATTTGGATGAAATCGAAATCAACTCAATAAGGCAACCGAGTCCACTGTGGGGTTTGGGTAAGCTCAATTAGTTGACCAAAGAATTGGTCAACATCAAGTTCGAGCCAGAATTCAAAAAGTGGAGGGAACCACTTTTTCAAAAATTCTAACAAGTAAACTGCAGGTGAGCAGTAGTTGGACCGCCCGTACCCTGGAATCAAAGCGGCTGCCAGTGGCTGAACCACCCAAGACCGATGGGTAAACTGCTCGTACTTAGTTTCTTAGGTGGCTAACGGCAAGTAGACCACCCAGGTTGGCGGCTAAACCACCCGTACCTGGTTTCTAGGTGGTTGATGGTGGGTAAATCATCTAGGATGATGGTTGAACGCCCGTATCCAGATTTTTCGAGTATATTTGAATTTGGTTCTAATTTCTGAAGCCATTTGGGGCCTATAAATATCCTAAGTTTTCTTACATTCTATACAATAATTTGGGAATCAAAATTCTATGAAAAGCTTATGTGAATTTTTTATTAAAAAAAGGGGTAAGAGAATGATCCAAGTGTGTAATCTTGTCTCCCTTGAAATATTGTAAGGGTTTGATCTTCACCTAAAGGAGATCAATAGTGAACTCCAGTATGCCTCAAGGAAGAGGACTTAGGAGTGGACATAGACCTGTTGGTGTGCCAAACCACTATAAAACTTATGAGTTCTTCTTTTGCTTTCCTTGCTTACTAATTTTGTATTGATGCTTCTAATTTAATTTGCTCTTTGAAAGTAAGGTTTTCATGTCAAGCACTTCACTTACGATATTGCTTATCTTTAGAATTTTCTTGTTCTTTATTAAGTAATTTATAATCAAGTAACTTAGTAATCTTCTTTTAATCACTCACTTGCTTTACTTGAACGAGAAGCTTTTGATCTTCCTATCTTGCTTAAAATGAAAAGTTTTTGTTTAAAACAAGAATTTACACTTGCACTAATTCACCCCTCCCCCCTTTAGTGCTAATTAATCCTAACAATTGGTATCAGAGCCATGTTTTTTTTTTCTTATTTGGTTTAACACCCAAGAGAATGACTATTTTCAGCTTTCAAGAGGGCTTTTCTATTGTTCGTCTTTCCATGTTCAATGGAACAGACTACACTTATTGGAAAACTCGGATGAGAGTTTTCTTACTTTCCTTGAACCTTGATTTATGGAATATTGTTGAAAATTAATTTGAAAGGCCTTCTCTTCTAATGAACGATTGGAATGATTTGGAGAAGACTTTCTCTTTAAATATCGAGGCTATGAATGTCTTGTTTTGTGCTCTTGACAAGAATGAGTTTAACCATGTTTCCGCTTGTGATTTGGCTTTTAATATTTGGCATGCATTAAAAATCACACATGAAACCACAATTAATCTAAAAGAATCATTAAGTGAAATGTATTACAAAAATGAACAAGAACATGTTCCTAAGAGTTTGACATTGAGAACCCAAGAACACCTTCCAAAGAATTGGAAGGAATGTGAATCGAGAAGAACATATGATTCCTCGAGTGAAATCTTGAGTGATGAGGACTTTGAACATTTTATGAATGAATCAGATAAATTAATGAACATGAATCATAAACATGATCTTAAGATGGACAAAACTTCTTGCTATGAATGCAAGAAGCTGAGACGCTCCGAAGGTGAAGTGCACAACTAAGAAGTGGAGAATCTCGCACTTATGTCCATCGACGATGAGGTTAGTGATTCATTAACTATTTCTTTTTCAGAGTTATTAAATATGTTTCATGATTTGTTTGATGAGTTTAGAAAACTTAGTAAATCTTTTAAGTTACTTACCAATGATCATGATTTACTAGGTAGTAGAATTGATGAAATACATGATTCATTAGTATCACATAACACATGTTCTAAATGTGATATACTATATAATGTTAAAGAAGAGAACATCATGCTTAAGACAATATTAGAAAAATTTTAAATTTGAAACAAATCCCTAAATATGATCCTTACCAATAAGGGTCATAATAGAAGAAATGACATAGGTTTTGTTGGTAACATTTAATAAAAGTCAACCATGTTTGTTAAAGGACCTACATTAAATTTGCCACCAAAAAATAAATATAATTTTTGTGGAAAATTAGGACATAAAACCTACAAATGTCCATTCAAAAATTTATAGTCTACATAAATTAATTTGGGTTCTTAAAGGAACCATAAACAACCTTAAGCCATTAGAGAAAATGGGAAGAACATATCATGAAGGACCCAAACTCAAATGGGTGCCTAAATAAAAATCTCCCATAATATAAAGTTGTCTCCTAACAAGGCTAGAAGCGCTAAGTAATATTTTGAAAGTAGATGTTCAAGGCATATGACTTGAGATCTAATACTCTTTCAAAGCTCACTAGCCTAAGTAATAACAAAAACTTATTAAAATAAAATTATTGGTAATGAATCTTTGGATAACTCATTAATCTTGATTGCCCTAACTTTGGCATGCTAATACAAAATTAAATTAAAAACTTTATCTGAACTCAAATTTATGAAAGAAATATTTTTATGATAGGTTCAAAATCATTGGCTTGAATATTTATTAACTTAAATACAAATGCTATCATTAAATGACTTAAATATTATGGTGGTTTTGGCTAAGTAAAATATCCTTGTTAAATGATTCATTTAAATGTTACATGATTTAAATGCTACGATAATATATGGGATGTATGATAAATGATTATTGTTAAATATGAGCATAGAACAATATAGAAAAAGGAGAGAAAAATTATGCTTCATTTTCTAGTGATTTTGAAAAATTATATTGATCATGAAAACTATATGTTTTATGATAAAGAAACAAAATGTTAGACTTAAATCTAATGCTTAAGATAAATCCTTTGTATGCTTTTAAGAAATAATAATATATATCTTAATGATTTTCATATTTTATATGCAGAAATTATGCATGATGATCTTTGTGATTTATGGCTTATTGATCTTTGTCATAATGAAATCTCTTTTTCAGTTTTAAATGAAACTACATATTTTTATTTGGTTTAAAAGATAAAGACATGCTTGTATGAATAAAAACAGAATACATTTTTCTTAAAAATTTCTCTATCTTATATTTTTTAAAAAAGAGATTAATGAATTGTTTTTATGAATCTCTTAAACTATGAAAGTGATTTTAATGATTTGATGATTTGAACTTGAATAAGTTATTATCATGATTTTGGCAAGTTTAGAAAATGAAACTTGAATCTTTACATAAATCAAGTTAATTTGAAGAAGTTTATAAATGAACCATTAGTTTATATTTCAAGAACTATAACATGAATCTTTTTATAAACAATTATCTTGATGATTTAAAATCACATATATATATTGAGATCCTATATTTCTATATCACAATTTGTAAAGTTATAATCTTAAAACTTGGAACTATTATATTTTAATTGTTACTTTGAAGGGAGAGACAAAAGTGATATTTTGTAATAACGAATTTAAATACTTTGATTATGAAAAATCTTCATTTGATAAGGAGCAATTTGCTAAAAAGAAAATTTTTAATTTTGAATACATAAGATTTTTTGATTACTTATGTTAAAATTTACAAACAATAAGGAGGGGCAAATTTATTAATTTAAATCATGTCTTTTGGTACTTAAAGATTTAATTTTATAACATGATCTCCTTGTACTTTTGGGCATAATTTGAATATGGATGTTAAGAAGAAATTATGCAATCATATTTCTTTATTGATAATGACAAAAAGTAGAAGATAAAGTTATCAATATGATAACAATGAGAAACAATTTGCTTAGAAGAAAATTTAGATTTTAAATTTTCTAAATATATGCAAAATGTATGATTTGCTTGATATACTACCTTGCTTGAAATTTGCATAAGATAAATTAAATTACATGGGTAGCTCTTGATTTTTTTCTTGGATTTTGGAATTTACATCTATAAAATTTACATCTATAAAATTAAGTATTTTAATAATATTTTTCACTTCTCCACTTTGATTCTATCTTCTTGTTCACACAAAGTGGAGAAATGAAATCACTAGCATTTCAAGAGATCAATAAGTCTATTAGTTTCATTTTGAATCTCTTGAAAGTGATTTTACTGATTTTAAAATTGAATGAGTTTTTTACCTATATCATGATTTTGACTCCTTAGAATTTTAACTTGAAATCTTTTATAAATAAAAATACCTTATTATATATTCTCGTATTATTCAAAACGAGATTTTTTATATAAATCATGATTTTGATAACTTGAGATTTCTTATGCATGAATCAAGATATTTTATTTGTTTCTCTTATGATTTGTCTATTGAAATTCATAATTTGTCTTCATGAATTGTATATCTCATCACCATATTAATTTTTCTTGATATATTTTATCTGATAATTTGAAAAATGATGTAATGAGAAAAGTTTTGCACCATTGTAACCATCCCTTTCTTTTTACAATGACAAAGGGGGAGCAAAACTTACTAGCTTGCTCATCTTAAAAGAGAAGCAAGAAGTGTTATCTCAAGAGACGCAAAAAATTTGCTTAACTTCATATTTTTTTTTAAAAATATGCTAAGAGAATTAACACTTGCCAACTTGTTAGCTTGCATTATGTAAAGTTGCTAGCTTGAACATTACAATTGAAGCAAAACTTTGCTAGCTTGCACTTCTCAAAAGAGAAGAAAGAGCTCGCTAGCTTGCATGTTCTAATGTGATGAAAAATTTGCTAAATTACTAAGCTTTCATATCTCAAAAACTTACTAATTGTACTTCTCCTTTTTGTTGATGACAAAGGGGGAAAAGATATGATGATGTGAAATCATGTATGATGATAATGCATGTTGATTTTGAAAATATACATGATGATTTGGAATAATAATCATGATTTTATTATGATAATATGATGTATTGCATATGATGTGATTAAAATAGTTTCAACTTAGACTTTTAAGCTAATCTTAATATTATTTTTAAAATTTATTAAGAGCTTTTCTTAATGATGCTTTCACAACTCCTTCCTTTTTTCTCTTCTTATAATCAAGAAGGGGAAGAAAATTTTATAATGCATATTCTATTTTACTAAGGGAGAGTAGTGTTATCATATGCTTTGAAATTATTAGCTATATATTTCACCTTTTTATTGATGACAAAGGGGGAGAAATATATATTGATGATACATGATATGGATGATATGCTTGGATATCTTGGGTATGGATGCATAATTCTTTTTGAAATTCATGATTCGATGACTTGATACAAATTCTTATGAAATTTGCTTAAAATATGATTTGTTTCATGATACTTCAATTCAAGAGGGTGTGGTTCTCTTAAATTTAAGCTTTCTTTATTATGACATGGATTTAGAGGGAGTTAGAATTAACTTCTGTCATCAATTAATTGTCATCATAAAAAACGGAGAGATTATTGAATCTCATATTTTGATGATGACATCAATTGATGAGTGTTTAATCTAATAAGATTGTTAGAGTTGATTGATGTAGGATTAACTACGACATAGAAAATATGACAATCAGAGATTTGGCTAAAGGCAAGTCCACGCATCAGGTTGGAGTGAGGACGATGCGATTAGAAACTTGCTAGGAGTGTGTCGGGAGCTCGCTGAGGGTATCGGGAGTTTGCTAGGATGGTGCAAGAGAGCTCGTTAGAAGAAGACCAAGACTCACCGAAAGATTGTCGAGAGTAGCCGAAATGCTTACCGAGAGTTAGGAAGGTCTTGAAGTGGATGTGTTGATCATTATGATTGTAATTAATTAAATCATAGTTAGCATCATGCAGGTTTAACCATGATAGGAGAAGAAGTTACAGATTAAACATGGATCCAGGATTAAGCTCAGGCATCGGGCTAAGGATTGGATAATGCGGTGGGAGCTCGTTGGGAGTTTGTTAGAACTTCACCGAAGGTATCAGGAAGATCATTAGAGGAAGACTGTGAGACTCGCCACAAGGAATGCCAGAGGTTGTCAGATTGTGGGAGTGAGGTCATTAAGCTTGGTGGTCATGTATGATTGTAATCCTTAAGTCATAGGTTAAGATTGAGTCCTAGTTGAGTTGGATTTGGATGAAATCTAAATCAACTTAATGAGACAACCAGGTCCACTATGGGGTTTGGTTGAGCTCAGGTTGAGCTTAATTAGTTGACCAAAGAATTAGTCAATATTAGGTTCAAGCCAAAATTCGAAAAATGGAGGGAACTATTTTTTCGGAGATTTTAGCGAGTAAACTATCGATGAATGGCGGTTGGACCACCCGTACCCTGGAATCAGGGCAACTACTAGCGGCTGTAAGTGGTTGCACTACCCAGGACTGATGGGTAAACTACCGTACCTGGTTTTCGGGCGACTGATGGCGGGTAAACAACCCAGATCGACGGCTAAACTACTCGTACCTAGTTTCTGAGCAACTGACGGTGGTAAACCACCCAGGCCTATGGCTGAACTGCCCATACCTAGATTTTACAAGTATGTTTGAATTTTAACTCCAATTTCTAAAGCCATTTGGGGCATATAAATACCCCAGGTTTTCTTGCATTCTATACAACAATTTAGGGATCAAAATTCTATGAAAAGCTTGTATGAATTGTAAGAAAAAGAAAAGGGGTAATGGAGTGATCCAAGTTTGTAATACTGTCTCTCTTGAAATATTTTAAGGTTTTAATCTTCACCCAAAAGAGATTAATAGTGGACGACGATGTGCCTCAAGGAGGACTCGAGACTAGACATAGACCCGTTGGTGCCGAACCACTATAAAACTTATGAGTTCTTCTTTTGCTTTCCTTGCCTACTAATTTTGAATTAACGCGTCTGATTTAATTTACTCTTTGTAAGGTTTTCACATCAAGCACTTCACTTACGACATTGCTTATCTTTGAGGTTTTCTTGTTCTTTCTTAAGTAATTTATAAGTAAGTAACATAGTAATCTTCTTTTTAATCTCTCACTTCTTTACTTGAACGAAAATCTTTGGATCTTCCTATCTTACTTAAAGCAAAAAAAATTTATTTAAAACGAGAATTTATACTTGCACTAATTCATCCCTCCCCCTCCCTCTTAGTGCTTAGAGATTTATTGCTTATTTTAAACTTTTTAAGATTTATTGTAGTATGATATTTTATTTTTAATTATATCTAATTTCTCATATTTAGAGTAAAAAATGCATGGTGTTGATGCTTTCAAGTTTACTAACAAGTAATACATAATCCTTTTTGAATAATTTATAATTTATACTAATCTTTATAAATTTATCAAATAATTCATAAAAAGCATTTAGCAACTCATCAAATGTAAAAGAGGCTTCAGGTGCCTTATTTACCTCATAATAGATAACCATGAGAGCGTGGTTCGCTAGTTCTTCTTGGTTGTTCTCTTGATCTTCAGGGAGCCCTAGTTTCTTGCATTAATAGCAAGAGGTTGTGTCTTATTTGATTTTATTTTTATTATTAATATCTTATTTTATTTTGTTACTTTTTATGAGTTTTTTATGTTCTTCATAAGTTGAATGTCATAGTCCTCATTAATCAAGGAGTCTTCTTTTATTCTCAGTTTAATGTCCTTATTCTTTGGAAGGTATTCTTCTTTTATTCTTAGTGTCAAATCCTTCTTATTCTTTGGAAGGTTATTCTCATGTTCATCTTTGCAAGTCTTTTCATGATTATTTACTAAGAGATTCATTTTAGATTCATTTACTTTACTTGTGCTTTTATGTGCAACTTCTAATGTGTGTCATATATCGAAAACAGAGTCACAAGCAGAATCCCGATTAAATTTATTTTTGTCCAAAGCACAAAACAAAATATTTATAGCATTGGCATTTAAAGAAAATATCTTGCTTTCATAATCATTCTAATCATTTATAAAATTGGAAGATTTCTGAAAGTCATTTTTAACTAAATTCCATAACTCAAAATACATAAAAATAAAAAAGATTCTCATCCTAGTTTTCAGTAGATGTAGTCTGTCTCATTGAACATAGGAGAACGTGTGATAGAATAACCCTCGTTAATGCTAAGAAAAGCTATTTAACTCACTTGGGTGTTAATCTAATTGAGTGAACATGGCTCTGATACCAACTGTTAGGATCGAGTTGGCACTAAGAGCAAATAAGTAAAACCCTATTCGAAAAACACAGTTTAAAAAATTTTGCTTAAAATAAAATTAAAATCGAAAGCGCTTTTGATGGAACTCGTTAAGAGCAAAAAAGTGATAGGACCCAAGCAGGGTTGGGTCTTAGTTGACTGAATCATGTTACAGAATAAACCCTGATTGGTTGACCACCTTTCATTAGGAGTCGGCAAGGGATTGATTGGATCCAAGTCCTAATTGGACTAGGATTCGACTAGGAGTTTAAATTAGAGTAGGAGTCCTCTCAGGGTTAAGACTTGAAAACCCTACAAATAAGCATATAAACTTTCCTTCTTCATCAAAAAAATTTTAGACACTTTTTTTCAGCTCTTGGAGCCGAAACCTAAGAGGTTTGATCTACTATAGAGATCGAGGAGGGCCGATCACCTATAGAGATCAATTATCCCTAATAAAAATCTCTGGGGTCTATCTTCTAGTATCAGAGCAGCGTTCTTGGTATCTCGCTATTCATCTACCCTTGTCGCTGCCATCTCCATCTTTATTTGCTATAGTCGACCCCTGTGCTACCACTGCCACCTTCATCTGCAACCGACCCTATATTGTCACTACCACCTTCATTGCAGCTGACACCTGTTTCTGCTGTTGTTGAATCCAAGATTTTAATAATGAGATCAATTGATGGGTTTCTTAATCTAACATGTGATGATTGATATAGGATTAACTACGATAGAGAAAGAAAATTACAATCATATGTTAGGCCAAAGTTAAGTCCAGGCATTGGGCCGAGGTTCGGACGATGTAGTAGGAACTTGCTGAGAGACTCGTCAAAAGCTTGCCGAAGGTATCGGGGGCTTGCCGGGAGCTCACCGAAGGTGATCAGGAGCTTGCCAAGAAGGCATCAGGAGTTCACCAGAACAAGACTAAGAGACTCACTCGAAGATCATCAGAGGTTTCTGAAAAGCTTACCGGGAATTTAAGGGTCTTGTTGACTTAATTGTCAAAATGATTATAATTAATTAGTCGTAGTTAGCATCGGTTGGGTTTGAACCCTACTTGAGTTAGATTTGGAAGGAATCCAAATTAACTTAAGTGAGATAAACCAGGTCCACTATAGGGTTGGATTAAGCTTAGGTTGAGCTTAATTGGTTGACCTGGAAAGGGGATAACTGAAGGTACAAGTCGAGATTAGAAAAGAGGAGAAATCACTTTTCCAAGATTCCTGATGGTAGTACCGCTTGTAGGCGATGGTAGTACAGCCCAGGTCAATGGTAGTACTATCACTGCCCTATTTTCTGGGCAGCTTTCGGAGGTAGTATCGCCAGCGTCGGCGGTGGTACTACTAGTACTCGGATTTTCCAAGATTGGTTGGATTTTGGCTTAATTTTTTATGCCAATTTGGGTCTATAAATACCTCAACTTTTCTTGCTTGGAGGAGCAAGGGTGATGAACAAAATAGTGGGTTAAAATTATGTTAAAGAGTTATAAAAATTATGAGCTTCCATTGAGTGCTTCAAATTATAAATTGAGTCTAAGGAAAGTGAGAAACTCTTGTAAAGGTTCCTCTCCTAAACTTAGAAAAAGAGAGTGGTAAGTGTAAGAGTTTAATCTTCACCAAAGAAGATTGATAATGGACACAGGTGGACCTTAGAGAAGAAGACTCGGGAGTGAACGTAGGCCAGGTTAAAGTTGAACCACTATAAATTTGTGAGTTCTCTACTCTTGCATTATTTACTACTTTTAATTGCTCTTAACTAGTTTAAAATAAGATACGAGCATCATTTCATGACTTTCACTTAAATTATTTTTATTTCCAATGAAATATAAAAAGGTGTTTTTGATTTTCTTTCTCATAAGCAAGGTTTTCAAATCAAGCACTTTCACTCTTGTACTAATTCACACCCCTAGAAACCCCCCTCCTCTTAGTACTAATTGATCCTAACAAATGGTATCAAAGCCACGTACTACTCATTGGACTAAAAACCCAAGTGAGTAAATGACTTCGTTTGGCATGAACAATGGACATTCTATTGCACATCCTCCCAGGTTCAATGGACATTTAATGAAAAAACTTATTTCTATGGATTTTGAGTTATGGCACATTGTTGAGACGGTTTTAAAAAATCTTCTAATCCATGAATGAAAGTTTTTTCATTAAATGCAAAAGCATTGAATACCTTATTTTGTGCAATTAATAAGAATGAATTTGATCGAATTTCTTCTTGTGATTCGGCTTTTTATATTTGGCATACATTAAAAAATTCACATATGAAAGCACAACTAAATCAAATGAACCATTAAATGAAATGATCCATAAAAATGAACCTGAAGAACACCTTTTAAAGAATAGGAAGAAAATAGAACTGAGAACAACATATGACTCCTCGAGTAAAACCTCGAGTAATAAACACTTTGAACCTTTAACAAAAGAATCATAAAAGTTAATGAACATGAATCATAAAATGATCTTAAGATAGGACAAAACCTCTTGTTATAAACGTAAGAAGTCGAGGTGCTTTGGAGATGAAGAGCACAATGAAGAAGAAGTGAAAAATCTCGCGCTCGTGGCCAACCATGATGAGGTAAGTAACCCTCCTAAAAGTTCTTTTACTTTTCATGAGTTATTAAGTTCTTTTCATAAGCTTTATGATGATTTTAGAATAATTGGCAAATCCTATAAACTACTTAAAAAGGAGCATGCATAATTAGTTAGTAAACTTAAAGAAATGCATGAAGTAATACCATCACATAATTTATGCACTAAACATGACACTTTGAATGATGCATCAACATCATGTATTTCTTGTTCTAAGTATGAGTCACTAGAGGTAATTAATAAGAAAATAACATATAATAATAAACTCTAAAAAGGCTTAAGATAGATAATAAATCTCTAAACATGATTTACGTTGATAAGGGTCATATTCATAAGGAAGGTATTGACATTATAAGCAATACTCATCAAAAGCCAACTACCTTTATTAGAAGATTTATATTACAACACTCTTTGTCAGAAAATAGATGTAATTTTTGTAGTAGATGTAGACACTTTGCATGTAGTTGTTCATTTAGAAAATATAATCCATATAAATTAATTTGGGTTCCTAAAGGAACCATAAACAACGTTAAGCTATTTAAAAAAATAGGAATAAACTTTCATGAGGGACCCAAACTCAAATGGGTACCTAAACCAAAAATCTCATCTTATAGAATTGTCTCCTAACAAAGCTAGGAGCACTAAATAATGTTTTGAAATTAGATGCTCAAGGCATATGACTTGAGATCGAACACTCTTTCAAGCTCACTAGCCTAAGTAATAACAAGAAAAATTATTAAAAATAAAATTATTAGTAATAAATCTTTGGATGATTCATTGTTATAATTAATCAAGAATGCTCCGAATGGTGCATGACATTTGTGTAGCTAGAGTATGCTAAAATTAAATTAAAGCAAATGTAGCTTTTTAATGAAAAATTATATACATTCAAATATATGAAAGAGAGATTTTGATGATGATTATGTTTGTATGCTTGTATTGACTTGTAATGGTTAAATGAGTGTCAATTGTCTTGAGATAAAATTGATTGAAATGATTAAATGATAAATTTGAAATTAAAAAATTATATATATGAAATCTTGCATTATTTTCTAATGTGGTTGAAAATTTTAAAAGAAAAAAATTTAAATGAGAAGAAAATTTTCTTAATAACATATTAGAGTTATTTAACAAAGAAAAATCGTTAGATTGAAAATAAATTAAAAAAATTATTTAAAAATATTTTATTTTAATAATCAAAATGATTACATTTGAAGATATTTTACTCGTTTGGAAATTTCATGATGTTATTGTTGATGTTAATATTGAAAAAGTGACTTGAAATATGATTGAATGATTTTTGTTGAATGTTACGATTTAAGCATAAAATAAAATAAAGAAAGGGGAGAGAAAAATCATGCTTTATTTTCTAACTGATCTATATAAGGGATCAGCCCTCCTCTATCTCTATAGGGATCAACCCTTCTAGGTTTCAGCTCCAAGAGCTGAAGAAAAGTGGCTGAAATTTTTTTAATGAAGAAGAAAAGTTTACATGCTTATTTATAGGGTTTTTAAGTCCTAACCCTAATAGGACTCATACTCCAATTCAAACTCCTCCTAGCCAAATCCTAGTCCAATTAGGACTTGGATCCAATCAATCCCTAACCGACTCCTAATCATAAGTGGTCGGCTAATTAAGGTTTATTCCATGTCAATCAGGGTTTATTATGTAACATGATTTAGTCAACTAGGACCCAACATTGCTTGTGTCCTATCATACCTGCCCTCTTCAAATCAGCCTTATCCTCAAGGCTAAGCCTCCATGAATTATGAAAATTTTATCTTCAATTCTTCATAGAACTCCCAGGTAGCATCCTCAGCAGGCAAATGAGTCCATTGCACCAGTACTTCTATGGAAGGGCGTTGGTGGTGCATCACGATCCTGCGGTCCAGTATAGTCATTGGCTGGACCTGAACCTCTCCATCAGCGGAGATATCAGGTAGGTGGCTCTAAGCTAATTCATCTTCTCCAAGCTTTAATTTAAGGCATCATATGTGGAAAACTGGATGAATGTTAGAGTCTGCAGGTAGATCCAATCTGTAAGCCATAGCTCCAATATGCTCCATAATTTGTAGGGTCCATAGAAGCGGGGAGATAGCTTCATAGATGCTTGGGTCTTGAGGATGTCTGTTTGTTGGGTTGAAGAAGGAAGACCCAATTTCCAACAACAAACTCTCTTTCGCTATTGTGTTTATCAACCTGCTACTTTATTCTTTCTTGGGCTGTCGAGAGGTTGTCTTTTAATAATTGTATAATCTTATCTATGTCAGTCAACATTCTATCTATCTGATCTACTTTTAATGTGTTGGCTACATATTTGGTGATTACAGGGGGTGGCTAGTCATATATAGCTTCAAAATGAGTATATTTTATAGATGAATGATATATCATGTTTTACCACCATTTGGCCTAGGAAAGCCACTTTGTCCAATCTTTTGGTCTGTCATTGGTGAAGCATTTGATGTAATTCTCCAACACTTGTTCACCACTTCTATTTGGCCATCAGTCTAAGGATGGTATGTTGTACTCATTTTCAATTTAGTGTCCTACAATTGAAAAAGTTCTATCCAAAATTTATTGGTGAAGACCTTGTCATGATCACTTACAATAGAAAGAGACATCCTATACAGTTTAGCAACATTTTTCACAAAAATATAGGCAATACTGGCAACGGTATAAGGATTTCGGACAACACAAAAGTGGGTGTATATCGTGAGGCGATCAACTACAACAAGGATGATACATTTTTCTTGTGATGTTGGCAGCCCTTCGATGAAGTCCATGGAGATGTGAGTCCAAGCGGAGTCTGGAATGGGTAGTGGTTGCAATTTTCTCAGGCTTGCTATCGTCTCTCCTTTGTGCCATTGACAGGTGTCACATCGAGCCATAAATTCAGCAATGGTCTTTTTCATCCCTTTCTAATAGAAGGTTTCTCGAATCCTCTTATAGGTCCTAAAGAATCCGAAGTGTCTAGCCACTGGTGATGAGTGCATCTCCTGTAAGATGGTAGTTTGGCATGGGGAGTTGGGCACCAACATAATTCGGCCCTTGAATCACAGGTCCTTCGAGTCCCAACTGTAGTGCGTTATCGAGCCTGGTTCCTCCACCAACTTTTTGATGATCTCATGGATCTTAGGGTGCCTTGCTACTCTGTCACAATTCGAAAGAGAGATACCTAAAATTTCAACATGCTTGGGTAGGAGGGAAAGTACATCTGCAACCAAGTTATACTTCCCTATTTTATAAATAATTTTATAATCAAATCCTAGAAATTTTGTTACCCATTTCTATTATTTGGGGGAAGAAATATTTTGTTCCATGAAGTACTTTAGGCTCTTATGGTCCGTTTTGATTTGGAAGTGTCGGCTGATCAGGTAGGGTCTCCATTTCATCACTGCTTGCACAATAGCTAGCATCTTCTTGTTGTAGATCGATAGCTTCAGATGAGATGGAGAGAGAGCCTTGCTAGTATATACTAGTGGTGACCATTTTGCATTAGGACAACACCAATTCCGGCTCTCAATGCATCAAATTTGATTACAAACACTTTGTCGAAGTCGGGGAGGGCTAGCACTACCTAGACGTCATTACAACCTTGAGAGCATCGAAGGCTGCTGCTTCATCCAACCATAGGAAGTTATCTTTTCTCAGCAATGATGTGAGGGTAGCACTGATCTTATTGTAATCTTCCACGAACTTGTGATAGTAGCCGGTCAACCCAAGAAATCCTAGCAGTGCCTTGATTGTTTTCGGCACCGACCAACTTTGCATTGCTTCAATCTTCAAGGGGTCTACCGCTACTCCTTCTTTTGAGATGATGTGGCCAAAGTACTCCACCTGGCTCTATAAGAAGCTGCACTTTGATTGCTTGACAAAAAGGGTATGTTCTCAAAGAATCGACAAAACAAGTCGCAAGTGTGGGAGGTGGCTTTCGAGGGAGAGGCTATAAATCAAGATCTCATAGAAGAAGACCAAAACAAACTTACAGAGTTAACCCCAAAAGATGTCATTCATTAAGCTCTGAAAAGTGGAAGGGGCATTAGTTAGGCTGAAAGGCATTATTAGGAACTCATAGTGTCCATTGTGTGTTCGAAAAGCGGTCTTCGGTATATCTTCTTCATATAGCCGATTTTGTTGGTATCCGAATCGCAAATCTAGCTTGGTAAAAATTTATGCTCCCTTCAATTCATTAATTGGATACTTGTCCTTCATGGTGATGTTGTTGAGGGCTCGGTAATCCATGCACATTCGTCATGTTATGTCTTTCTTTCGTACAAGGAGCACCGATGAAGAATAAGGGCTAACATTTGGTCTTATGATCCCTGTTTCTAGCATCTCTTGGACAATCCTCTCGATCTCAGCCTTTTGAAGATGAGGGTATTTGTACGACCGAACATTTGCTAGTGCTTTTTCCGGCAAGATAGGCATGCGGTGGTCATGCGGCCGGGTAGGGAGCAGATTTTTCGGTTCAGCAAACACATCTGAAAATTCAACAAGTAAAGAGGAGAGGTTCGGGTCTTCATTCATCATCAGGTCTTTAGTTTGCAGCCCTTAGAATTGGATTAGAAAGTCGACATGTGTCTTGTGTAGCACCCTCTCCATTCATTAGTCGTAACAGTCAAAACTTCGCCCCCACATTTACCTTGCAGGATCACCTATTTCCCGTGGATGAAAATTTTTATAAGAAGTTTGAAAAAGTTCTAGGAAACATCACCTAGAGTAAATAGTCACTCAATGCCAAGCACCACTTCGTAGTCATCTAGCGGCGATAGGAAGCAGTCTGCAGTGATCTCTTGGCCTTGCATGATTAGTTTCACCCATGAACACTTATGGCTGCAAGATAAGGTTCATCCATCTATTACCTTCACATCAAACCTACTACAATCTTTGATCCAGAGGGTTAACCGGGTAGCAACTTTGCTATCCATGAAGTTTGTAGTGCTTCCGGTGTCGATGAGAATTGTGATCAACTAGTGTTTGAGGAATCCGTCAATCTTCATTATTTGCGGGTTAGCATAGCCGGCTAGGGCATGTACGGTGCTGATGGCCGACTGTGGTTCTTCCTCCACATCTTCCTCTTCGAGTTCCAAATCCTCAATCAGTTCAACCATCAAAAGCTTTCTCTTTTTGCAACGGTGATCTTTACTCTATAGTTCATTATAGTGCTAATATAGCCCTTTGGTCGATCTCTCTCGGAGTTCTTCTCGGGTAAGTCTCTTAGGCTGAGGGGTTTGGTTGGCAACAGGGAAGGCTGAAGGCCTGATGGTTGTTGGTTGATTCACAATCTTGGTCCTTTGGGCATCGATGTTTAGCTTTTCTTCTTGGATGCGGGTGAAGGAGATGGCAACCATCAATGTATATGGTTGTCATGCCTTTACTTCACATCGGATCTCCGGCTTCAATCCTTTGATGAATGTTCCTAGCAACTGTTTTTCAGACCAATCGCAAGCTTGGATTGAGAGATGTTTAAACTTGGTTTGATATTCTTGTATGGTCAAGGTTTGACAAATCTTCGCGAGTTGACCACCCACGTTCTCATACTCTAATAGTCCAAAGTGGATCAACATCCCCTTTTGAATTGCCTCCATGTAGGCACATCGTGTATATGCTTTAATTAGGCATACCATTGGATCGCATCTCCCTCAAGGTGTATGGCAGCGATGTCAACCATAGATGCTTCAGGAGTCTTGTAGAAGCAAAAATATCTTTTGGCGTGCGAGATCTATTTGATTGGTCTTCATCTTCCCATTTAGGGAAGTGCACCCTCATGCTCATATATGTGGAGTATAGTACTTGATTGCCCTTCTCGGATTATTTCTCCTTGCGATCTGAACTTTCTCCAAGCTGAGATCTTTTTGGGCTCTCTGATCGGCCCAATCTTCGCGAGTTGGCCATCCATGTTCTCGTACTCCGACGATCCAAAGCGGATCAACAGTCTACTTTTGAATTGCCTCCATGTAGGTACATCGTGTGTATGCTCAAACCAGTCATACCACTAGATCGCATCTCCCTCGAGGTGTATAGTGGTGATGTCGACCATAGATACTTCAGGAGTCTTGTGGAAGCGGAAATACCTCTCAGTGTCCGAGATCCATCCGATTGGGTCTCCATCTTCCCATCTAAGGAAGTCCACCCTCATGCCGATATGCAGAGTCTTGCACTTGATCATCCTTATTGGATTAGTTCTCCTTGTGATCTGAACTTTCTTCACATTGAGATCTTTTTGGGCTCTTTGATCGGCACATTCTTCGAAGAGTGCACGTAACTTTTCCTCTATACGGGCCTCGAAGGCTTCAAGCTTCGATCAATTGCATCGTTTGAGGCCATCGCGTATGATTGAAGATATGTAATATTTAAGTCCTTTTGTTAACTTGTCAGGGGCATAGGTTGACAGTGGTGTTAGTGGCAACAAGAGAAGGGGGAAGGCAATAGCAATAACAATCTAGGGTTTGATGGCTATGTTAGATGGTTGCAATTGGGGGCGGTAGCAGGGGTAAAGATGACAATGACAATAGAGTTCTAATGTTAGATGGTTGCTCTAGGGTTACCGGTTGCAACAGCAATAAGGGGTGTTAGCTGTGATTGCCCTATGGTTGCTCATTTTAAAATTTTTCTATATGTGTCATCAATATGTCATTTCTCCTCCTTTGTCATCAATAAAAAGGTGAAACGTAGAGCAAATAATTTTAAAGCATATGTCTCATTGCTCCCCCTTAGTAAAATAGGATATGAGCAATAATTTTCTGATGAAAATTTTTTTTCCCCTTTGTCATATATGTATCATTTTTCATATATGTGTCATCAATATACTATTTCTCCCCCTTTGTCATCAATAAAAAAGAGGTGAAATAATAAGCAAATAATTTCAATATACATAAACTCATCATGTGTCAAATTTTTCATATTTGTACAAAATAACTATTGATTAAATTTTGTATTGCTCCCCCTTAGTAAAACATAATTTTCTTATGAAGAAGAAACAAGGAAGGGGTGTTAAGGATCCAATAATTTAGTATCCAAAAGAACAAATATTAAGTAGAGGGATGCTCAAAATATTTATAAAAGATCATAAAAATCTCATCACAAAGAAGAGCTTTGAATCTTAATCTTATAAATGTCAATTTCGAAGAGAATTATTTTGAAGGTGAACTAAAAAATCTGAAAAATCCAAGAGTTACTTATACATTCATCTTATGTTAAATAACAAATCAAAAAATCCGAAATATAACAAATCATGCATTTTGAAAGATTTAAAATCATTTTGAATTTTCTTCTAATCAAATTGTTCATCCAAAGTTAGAAGATATTTCATATCTAATTTTCTTCTAAACAAATTACCAATTTTATCTTTCATTTTGTTATTGTCAAAAAGGAATGTGATGGTATAAATTTTTCTTTTCATCCATGTTCCAATTAAGACCATAAGTACAAAGGAAATCATGTCATTAAAGATGAAGGATCAAATTATAAGCACCAAAAGACATGATTTATTTTAAGAAATCTCTCCCCACCTACCCAATCCAAACCCCCCCCCCCTCTCCCTTTTTTTTGTGAATAAAGAAAATGAGACTTAAGGGATTAAATAAACTTGATTCATCCAAGATAAATTTTAAGACATATAATTCATTTAAATAATTTTTCTTAATAAGATGGAAGAACGATTTTGATAAAAAGTCTCAACTTATAATTGTCAAGATTATAAATCTCTATTTTATTAAAGAAGAAATCATAGAGATCAAACGTGATTCTCATAAAGGATAAGTCAAGTTAAGAAATAAAGGAAATGATTATAATAAAACAATCTTATTTAATTTTCAACTTATCATAAATTTTAAAAATATTAATTTGATGATATATATCATTCATCATGTGAAGAAAGATATTAACACCAAAAAAGACATGATTTAGTTTAATAAATCTCCTCTTAGATGACAAAATAAAATATTAGGAAATCTAATAATAAGAATGATCTTGATTCATATATAAATATCAAGTTATAAATATTAAAAAGTCAAGATAATGATTAGGATGAAAACTTTTCTTTAGTAAGTTGCAAAGGAGATATAGGAGAACAAATAAAAGATTTCAATAATTTTCTAAAATATAGGAATCATGATAAATGATCTTGATTTATATGAAGATCTAAAGTTACAATTTTCAAGATATCCAAATCATAATTTGGATAATAATATCTTTAAATTTAAATAATCAACTCATCAAAATCGAGATTTTAAAAATATCATGAATAGATTCATCAATCTCTTATTGAAAACTAAAAAAAATAAAGATTTAGAAAATTTCAAGAAAAACACTTTCTTCTTTTTGTTGTTTCAATTTTATTTCAAGAATGCCTTTATGTTATATCAATAAGTCAAAAACTGAGTTTCATCAAGATCAGTGTAAAAAATATTTTCAAACAAGAGCTTCGATTTATTTTAATTCCAAATATTTTTCTTTCTTAAGTGAGTCTAACTCTTTAGACATGTTTAAATGAGTTATCATATTCATTTCACTCTCATTTCAAAAATATTTTAATTTTTTTAAAAAATACTAGAAAATAAAGCATGATTTTTCTCTCCCTTTTTTATTTTATTTTATGCTCAAATTGTAACATTCAACATCAACTATTCAATCATATTTTAAATCACTTTTCTAATACTAACATTAACGTAACATCATCAAGATCATTACAATATGAAATTTTCAAACGAGTAAAACATTTTCAAATGAAATCATTATGATTATTAAAATAAGATATTTTCAAACAAAATTTTTTAGTTTATTTTCAATCTGATGATTTTTCTTTGTTAAATGAGTCTAATATGTTACCAAGAAATTTTCTTTCTCATTTAATTTTTTCTTTTAAAATTTTCAACCAATTAGAAAATAAAGTATGATTTCATATATATAATTTTTTAATTTCAAATTCATCATTTAATCATTTCATTTAATTTTATATCAAGACAATGTATATTCATTTAACCAGTATAAGTAAATACAGGTATATAAGCATAGTCATCATCAAAATCTCTCTTTCATATATTTGAATGTATATATTTTTCATTAAAAATACTAAACTTTTTTTGTTCTAATTTTAGCATGCTCTAGTAACGCAAATGTCATGCACCATTTAAAGCATTCAAGATTAATTATAACAATAATGTTGAAGTTGATAAGAAGAAAGGATAGAGTTAGCACACTAAGGAAGAGTAGGAGAAGGCTAAATCTTCTGTATTTCTCTCAATATTTTTATAATTTCACAAACTCTATATTTTTCATGACTCAACATATGTGATTTATATAGTTCCCGAAGATACATTACATTTATGCAGTAAGAATAAATCTTTCTTTCAATAAACTCTTTCAAGAATCAATAGCCAATTTGACTTGTCCTTCCATAAATATTTTTTCTTGAAGAAATGAACCTTTCTTCTGATGAAATTAATCTCTTCATGATAATTGCATAAGTTTAATTTCAACATTCTCCCCTTAAACTTGTTCTATCTAACATGCCAAGTTTCCTTCGAATATGTTGAAATATTTCAATTTTGGGAGGTTTTGTAAAAATGTCAACCACTTATTCACTTGTCTTGACATGGTGTAGCTCCACTTCTTTGTTTTTGACATGATCTCTTATAAAATAAAATCTTGTGTCGATATGCTTTGATCTTTCATGATAAACTGGATTCTTGGCTAAGGCAATAACTGATTTATTATCAACATAAATTTTGGTTGACTTCTCTTGTGGCATATGAAGTTTCTGAGGTAATCTTCTTAGCCATATTGCATGAAAAACACACGAAAATACTGCTATGTATTCTGCTTCACAAGTTGATAAAGCAACTATCTGTTATTTTTTTTAAGATCATATAAATGTAGCTCCATCAAAATAAAATACAAATTCAGTTGTACTCTTTCGATCATCGTAGCTTCTAGCCCAATCACTGTCACTATATCCAATAAGATCCAATCCTTTTGATGATGAATAGAATATTTCATACTCAATTGATCCTTTAATATATTGTAAAATTCTTTTAGCGACATTTAAATAAGAAGTCTTAGGAGATTCCATATATCTACTTATTAAACCAACTTCAAATAATATATCAGGTCAAGTGCATGTCAAATACCTTAAACATCCAACTAGACTTTTGTAATAAGTTGGATTAATATATTTACCTTCGTCTTTTTTTGTCAACTTAGTGCTATACTCAATAGGTGTATCTGTAGGAATCTTCCATAGAAAACTTCTTTAGAACCTCTTTTGCATAATTTCCTTATGAAATAAAAATTTCTTCATTATTTTGTATAATTTCGATATCAAGAAAATAAGACATTAAGCCCAAGTTAGTCATCTCAAACTCCTTCTTCATAGAGTATTTAAAATCTTTAATCATAGAGCTACTACTGCCTGTAAATATTAAATCATCTACATACAGGCATACAAACATGATATCTCCATCAATTTGTATAGAGAGCATGTTCATGTGGACATTTAGAAAAATCATTTTGAATAAAATAAGCATCTACCCGAGAATTTCATGCTCGTGGGTCTTGTTTAAGCCCATAAAGAGCTCTCTTTAACTTGTATACTTTGTCTTCTTGTTCATAAATCATAAAACTAGGAGGTTATTAAACATATACCTCTTCTTCAAGAACTCCATTAAGGAATGCTGAATTGACATCCATTTGTATAATTTTTCATTTAATTTGAGCTGCTAGGGAGATAAGTAATCTTAATGTCTCCAATCAAGCAATTGGTGCAAACACTTCTTTATAGTCGATCCCATATTATTGTTTATATCCCTTTGCGACCAATCGTGCTTTATATTTCTCCACCTCTCCTTGTGCATTTCTTTTTGTTTTGAAGATCCACTTAACACCGATCGCTTGGTGGTCTTCTGGAAGTGTAGTAAGCTCCCATGTATCATTTTTGTTGATTGCATTAATCTCCTCCTTCATAGCTTGTCTCCATTTTTCTTCTTTACAAGCTTCTTCAAACATTAAGGATCATATCCTACAAAAAGATAAAATAGAGAAAGTTCATCATTGTTAGTATCAATTCTTTGAGTCATATCATATAGCTCTTGGATCAGTCTTGTCATTATTATAATTGGACTTCTTCAATCTTGTGACCTAGCTGATCTCGGTGATGATTCTGGTAAAGCTTCTTCTGTGCTTGTTTGTATTATATCATCATCTTATGATGATATAGCTTTCTTATATTGTTCATTACTTTTCCAGTCCCAAATCTGTTGTTCATTAAACTCAACATCTCTTGACATCACAACTTTATTTGTGATAGGATTGTATAGTTTGTATCCACTAGAATTCTCAGTATAACCTAATAAAATGTATTTCTGACTTTTATCTTCAAGTTTTGATCTCTTTACTTCTGGTATCTTGGCAAATGCAATACTTCCAAAAATTCTTAATGATCAACTCTTGATTTCTGCAGGCTCCATACATCTTCTAGTGTAGAATTACCAATTCGCCTTGTTGGAAACCTATTAAGCAAATAAACTACACAAGCAACAACATCCCCCCAAAATTCTTTAGGAATCTTTCTTTCCTCTAACATGCATCGGATCATATTATGTATAGTCCTATTTTTACTTTCTGAGACACCATTTTGTTGAGGTGTGTATGATATAGTAAATTGATGTAAAATTCTATTATTTCTACAAAAACTTCCAAATTCATTTGATGCATATTCACCACCTCTATCTGTTCATAAACATTTAATCTTACAACCACTTTGTCTTTCAACCAAGTCTTTAAATTCTTTGAATTTGTTTAACATTTCTTTCTTTTCCTTTAAAATATAGATCCAAGTTTTGCCACTATGATCATCAGTGAAGGTAAGAAAATACATGCTTCCTCCAAATGATACTAGGCTAATAAGGCCACAAACATCCGAGTGTACTAGATCAAGTCGATGTCATGCTCTTTTTGTTCTGCTGATTTTGAAAGGCTTTCTTTCTTGCTTGCCCATAACACATACTTCACATAATTTTGATGGGCGATCAATTCTTAGTGTTCTCGTCACTATATTAAACTTCTCTAGAAGTTTTAAAGCTTCAAAATTTAAGTGTTCATATCTAAGATGTCATAATGTAGAAATATCCTCAATATCAGTCTTAAAATAATTTAATCGATCAAAAATACATAAATATAGAGAAAACATTCTATTCTTCGTCATTTTCACATGTGAGATTAATGTCTTAGTCTTATTATAAATTGAAAGAGTCATATCTTTCATCTCAATATTATTATCTTTTTTAAGTAATTGTCCCAAGCTAAGGATATTATTTTTCATATCAGGCACATAATAAACATCTGAAATGCATAACTCTTTGCCATTATAGAGTCTAAGAATAACTTTACCTTTGCCTTTTACTAGTCTTTGAGACAGATCATCAAATGTAATATTTTTAGAATAGCTTGTATCTATTTTTAAAAATAATTCTTTAATGTCATACATATGATTTAAAGTTCATGTATCTAGATATCATGTCATAGACTGATCTTCCTTCAAATTATCATAAGTCATTAGTAAAACTTGATTTTCATTCTTCTCTTCTTTTTCAATAAAATTTACCTTATCACATTGATTGTTAGGATTATAATAGCATTCAAAGGAGTAATGCTCATACCTTTTACAAATATAGCATTGTATTTTAGACCTTTTAGAAATTATGTCACATCCATGGCCTCGGCCACATCCTCGACCATAACCTTGGTCTCTTTGGCTAGAATTTTCTCTACCTCCTCCATTATTTAGATATTCTTGATAGGTCTGATTTCTGCCACCTCTTCCTCTTTGTCCACGACCTCTTCCTCTTTGAAAATTTGATTCACCTTTATTTTCAAGAGTAAGCTTGGTCTGTATTGCTTATTCCACAGTTTTTTCTTTTGCTCTTTTTGTAATCCTTTGTTCATTAACTTGAAGGAAACCCATAAGTTGTTCTAAAGATATTTCTTCCAAATCTTTAGATTCTTCAATCGCAATAGCAATAAAATCAAAATTTGAATCTAGTGATCTTAGTATCTTTTCTATCACTCATTTTATGAACAATATAAATAACTTTTGTGAAATAATCAAAAATAGTTTCAGAAGTACCTTGTTGTAATTTTTTAAAATTGGCTCGTAAAACTTGTAAACGGAGTTTTTTTACCTTATCAACACCACCAAATGCTTTTTGAAGCATTTCCCAAGCCTCTTTTGAAGTATTTGCTCGAGCGATGATCTCAAACATCGTATCATCAAACCCTTGGTAGATTGTGAACAATGTATTTTTCTCCTTCTTTCTTCTATCTTTGAGTTGCTCTTTTGCTTTTGCATTCATCGCTCCTTCTGCTGGACTTGGTTCAACAAATTCATCTTCTACAAACTCCCATACATCTTGGGAGCCTAGAAGAACCTTCATTTGGATGCACCATATGTCATAATTTTCTTTTGTCAATCTAGAAATTTGGAGTTGAAAGGTGCTTGAGGATGAAGCCATAGTTCTAATACCAATTGTTGAAGTTGATGGGAAAAAAGGATAGAGTTAGCACACTAAGGAAGAGTATGAGAAGGCTAAATCTTCTGTATTTCTCTCAATATTTTTATAATTTCACAAACTCTATATTTTTCATGACTCAACATATGGGGTTTATATAGTTCCCTAAGATACATTACATTTATGTAGCAAGAATGAATCTTTCTTTGAATAAACTCTTTCAAGAATCCAATTTGACTTGTCCTTCCATAAATATTTTCTCTTGAAGAAATGAACCTTTCTTCTGATGAAATTAATCTCTTCATGATAATTATATAAGTTTAATTCTAACAAATAAATCATCCAAAGATTCATTACCAATAATTTTATTTTTAAAAATTTTACTTATTATTACTTAGACTAGTGAGCATGAAAGAGTATTAGATCTCAAGTCATATGCCTTGAGCATCTACTTTCAAAATATTATTTAGTGCTCCTAGCTTTGTTAGGAGACAACTATACAAGATAGGTTTTGGTTTATGTACCCATTTGAGTTTGGGTCCCTTATGAAAGGTTATTCCCATTTTCTTTAATAGCTTGAGATTGTTTATGGTTCCTTTAGGAACCCAAATTAATTTATATGGATTATATTTTCTAAATAAACACCTATAGGTAAAGTGTCCACATCTACCACAAAAATTATATTTATTTTCTGATAAAGAGTGTAATGTGGATCTTCTAATTAAGGTAGTTGTCTTTTGATGAGTATTGCTCATAATGCTAATTTATTTCTTATGAATATGACCCTTATCAACATAAATCATGTTTAGAGACTTATCATCTATCTTAAGTCTTTTTAGAGTTTATTGTTGTTTGTTATTTTCTTGTTTAATTATCTCTTGTGGCTCACACTTAGAACAAGATATACATGATATTGATGAATTATTCAAAGTGTTATGTTTAGTGTATGAATTATGTGATGGTGCCACTTCATGCATTTCTTCAAATTTACTAACTAATGATGCATGCTCCTTTTTAAGTAGTTTATAGGATTTGCTAATCATTCTAAAATCATCATAAGGCTTATGAAAATAACTTAATAACTCATTAAAAGTAAAAGAACTTTTAGAAGGGTTACTTACCTTATCGTGGTTGGCCACAAGCATGAGATTTTTCACTTCTTCTTGATTGTGCTCTTCATCTTCGAAGTGCCTCAGCTTCTTTTGTTTATAACAAGAGGTTTGTCCATCTTAAGATCATTTTTATGGTTCATGTTCATTAACTTTTCTATTTCATTTGTCAAAGGTTCAAAATTCTCATCCCTCGAGGTTTTACTCGAGGAGTCATTTGTTGTTCTTAGTTTTATTTCCTTCATGTTCTTTGGAAGATGTTCTTTAAGTTCATTTTTATGGATCATTTCATTTAATGGTTCATTTGATTTAATTGTGCTTTCATATGTGATTTTTAATGTATGTCAAATATCAAAAGTCGAATCACAAGAAGAAATCTGATCAAATTTATTCTTATCAATTGCATAAAATAAGGCATTCATTGCCTTTGCATTTAATGAAAAATCTTTCTTTTCAAAATCATTCCATTCATTCATGGGTTTAGAATATTTTTCAAAATCATTCTCAATAATGTGTCGTAACTCAAAATCTATGAAAATTATTAAAATACGTATTTTAGTTTTCCAATATGTGTAGTCCATCCAATTAAACATAGGAGGATGTACAATATAATGTCCCTCGTTCATGCTAAATGAAGTCATTTACTCACTTAGGTTTTTAGTCCAATGAGTAGCATATGGCTTTGATACCAATTGTTAGGATTGATTGGCACTAAGAGGAGGGTGAATTAGTACAAGAGTGAAAGTGCTCAATTTGAAAACCTTGCTTACGAGAAAGAAAATCGAAAGTGCCTTTTTATATTTCGTTGGAAATGATTAGGAAAACAAATTTAAGAGAAAGTCATGAAATGATGATCGTATCTTACTTTAAACTAGTTAAGAGCAATTAAAAATAGTATATAATGCAAAAGTAGAGAACTCACAAATTTATAGCAGTTCAACCTCAACCTAGCCTACATCCACTCCCGAGTCCTCTTCTCCGAGATCCACCAATGTTCACTATCAATCTTCTTTGCATGAAGATCAAACTCTTACACTTTCCACTCTCCTTTTCCACAGGCTCAGGAGAGGAACATTACAAACTCACAAGGGAGACTTTACAAGAATACAACTCTTCTCCTCACTTGTCCTTTTTTTCTTACAATTTTAGCACACTATTTGTCATAGAATTTCTAGCCCAATGTGTTGTGAATTATGTTGTGCTAAATGTAAAAAAAATAGAGTATTTATAGACCCCAATTGGCTTCAGAAAAATGGAGCTAAAATTCAAATATATTCGAAAAATCCGAGTACTAACGATACCACCGTTGGTGCCGGTGGTACTATCGCTGAAAGCTACCTAGAAACTAGGTATCGCTAGTGCCGATGGTATACCACCGAAAGCTGCCCAAAAAACTGGGCGGCGACAGTACTACCACCGACTTGGGCGGTACTACCACTGCCCACCGATGATACTACCATAGGGAATCTCGAAAAAGTGTTTTCTACACTTTTCAAATCTCGACTTATACCTTCAATTAACCCTTCCTCAGTCAACTAATTAAATTCAACATAAGCTCAATCCAATCCCAAATGTGGACCCGGTTTGTCTCACTTGAGTTACTTTGGATTTCATCTAAATCTAACTCAAGTATGACTCAAACCTTAACTGATGCTTACTATGATTAATTAATTATAATCAATGTGACCATCAAGTCCAATCAAGACCCTCCTAACTCTCGGCAAGCATTTTGGCAACCCTCGATGATCTTCTGACGAGTTTCTTAGTCTTCTTCCGGTGAAATCCTGATGTCATTCTAGCAAGCTCTCAATCACCTTCAACAAGCTCTCGGCAAACTCCCATCAAGCTTCTGATACCTTCGACAAGCTTTAGGTGAATTCTTGGTAAGCCTTCAATCCCTTCGACGAGCTCTCGACGAGTCTCTCGACAAGTTCCCACTGCATTGTCTGAACCCCGACCCAATGATCGAACTTAACCTGGCCCAACATCTGATTGTAACTTTTTTTCTTTATTGTAGTTAATCATATATCAATCATCTCTAACACACATCTTAGATCAACAAACCCATCAATTGATTTCATCTTTAAAATCTAATATTCAACATATGTGTCCTACCTCAAGTGGAAGTTTAGAGAGGATGACTCAGCCCAGATCCATCCACCTGACACCCAAGTTGATGAAGAGGCCTAGTTCCAGCTGGAGATCGTATGGGATCATAGGATTGCGACACATTACCGTCTAGACACTACTACTGATGCTAGACCACTGAAGCATAATGTGCCTACTACAGGGGCCACGAGGGAGCCTCATGAGCAGTTACAGATTAGGACCCGAAGTCATGGAGTCTTAACCTTGAGGACAAGGCTGATTTAAAGAGGCAGGTATGTTAGGACCCTAGCTGAGTCGAGTCATAGTCGATTGGGTCGACTCCTTAAATTGGGTCTTGTTGGCCGACCTAAACCTGACATTAGGTCAGCTAGGAGGAGATTTGAGTCCATTATAATAAATCAACCTAAATCCTAGTATGGTTAGGATTCGGCTGAACTGGAGTCTGGTTAGGAGTCAAAGTTAGATTCAAGTTGGAGTCAACCAAGTCAAGCTTGTAATCAACCCAATTGGCTGCCTACATTGATGAGAGGAATTTGACTAGGGCTTAGAGGAGGTGGCTAGAGTTTGAGATTGGAGTGTTTCACTTGGAGTAGGAGTTTGATTAGGAGTTGGAGTTTAATTAGGAGTTGGAATCTTAAGTTACTTGGAGTAGGAGTCGTATTAGGAATTAGGGATTTGAGACCGTATATAAAGCATGTAGCCACAACTATTTTTTCAAGCAATAAATACATCTTTTTCAGCCATTGTGGCCAACTACCAAGGAGGGAGGAACCCCTATATAGTTCCAAGGAGGGTCGATCCCCTATAGAGGTCAACCCAAACTTAGAATCCTATGGAGTTCTAACACGATGGTGCAAGGAAGTAAGATCCTAAGTGGGTTGAAGGTGCACTGACAACATCAAACAAAATGGGAACCGAGGATGGCAGCGTTGGATCCGTAGGTGGGGGAAGGATGACAACATGGAAAAGGGAAGAATGATGATGGCAGCGCTACAACAATCTGAAATAGGCAGAGGTAGAGGAAGGGTGGCTAGAGCGGATGACAGCATTGCGGCCGACGCCAAAATAGCGGGGAAAGGACAGTGACAGCACGGTCATGCAGTAGCGATAGAGGGCTGGAGATGGCGATGGCAGCGCTACAGCGGGAAGCAAGGGAAGTGGCAATGCTAGAATACAGATGGCAGCAAGAGATTGCTATAGTAGAGGCTAGTTGTGTCGTGCAAGCATTGATGCTCGCTGCAGCTAAAGGGAAAAATGGAGATGGCAATGCAAAGATGGCAGCGACGGGGAAGAAGCAACACTGGGATAGATGGCAGCTATTATTGGAGAGGACGATAGAGGGCAATAAGTTGCAGTGGGAGGCAAAGATGGCAGCGAGAGATCATTGCGGTAGAGAAAGGCAGTAGCAACTGTGGCTACGATTGCATGGACTGCAGGCGGTAGCAACAAACAGGGGGCAACGGTGATGGCAGTGCTACAACGATGTGAAAGAGCTATTGAAGAAGGTAGGAGATGGCAGCGCTGAGCAATGGTGTGCAAGTGGCGAGAAGATCGCTAGTGCGATCTGCTGAAGGCAGCATTGATCGCTGCAGTAGATCAGCGGGGGATATGCGTCGACTGACAAGGGTGAGGCTGATGATTGCTGCAACGAAGATGGTGAGAAATTACAGCAAGGTGGCTAAGATGACAGTGTTGTTGGCGACTGGATTTAAGGTTGGGAGGTAGCAGCGATGATAGCACAAAATGAGGAGATGATAGGGTAATAACGGTGTTGTTGGCAATTGTAATTTAAGCTTGGAAGGCAACAACGACGATAGCACAAGATGAGGAGATGATAGGGCAATGACGATGCTATTGGCGACTGTGATCTGAGGTTGGGAGGCAGCGATAGCGACAGCACCAAGATGAGAGAAAGATAAGGCAATCGAATGTTGTTGGCGGTAATAGTTGAAGGTGGCTGCAAGGCTGTAAGATCTTGGAGGAGAAGTTGTAGCGAAGATTGATAGTGGAATTGCAGCGAGAATATCGAGGATCATCGCTCTGATATTAGGTGATAGGAACCTAAAGGTTTTCATCGAAGACAAACAATCGCTGTAGGGGCGACAGTGGAGTGGATGAAACGCTAAGAACGCTGCTATGATACCAGATTGATAGGAACCCTTAGAGTTATATCATAGATAGAGATGGAAAAGGAAGGATAAACGATCACTTCGAGGGGATCGAGCCTCTTTGATCTCTATAGGGGATCGGCCCTCATAGGGTTTTGGCCTATTGGCTAAAACATATTTTCTTCCTTGATTGCTTCAAAAGAAATAGTTACCGCCCTATTTATAGAAACTCTTAACCAACTCCTAATTGAACTTGGACTCCTAAAATAGACTCTTACTTTGACTCCTAATCAAATAGACTCCAACTCTTACTATGACCCTTAATCAAATAGACTCTAACTCCTACTATGACTCCTAATTAACTTAAGTGGACCGATCAACATGACACAATAAAGAATATGACTCAATAGATGAAGACCCAACCTTGTTATGGTCTTATCAAAGGCCTGAGGGTCGCTCTTCGGACGAGTAAGAGTTAAAAAGAACTCTCTCCCGAGCTAGGCACCTCGATGTGAAACTCAAAGGTGCATTCGTCAAAGGATCCAATCAGAACAAGGACACAGTAGTGTGCCCTCCAGAGAAAGACCCCAGAGGACCCTTTTCTGAGAGAGGCAAATCATATGGGTGAATTTAGTACTTATTAACTCATCCACCATGAAGACTGACATCTAAGTAGAGCTCTACATCATTAGTACCAAATAACTCCGCAACCACCCCATCTTATCAGAATCTAAGGCCAAGATGATCATGTTATTCGACCATCAATAATATTAGGTATAAAAGAACCTCAGGCTCTCACCAAAGGGGAGAGGACACAAGTTACACCATTACATAGCTCGGAGGACCCCTGTCCGTTGATCCAAACTACTCGGAATCATATACCCACCACAAGATAGTATCCATAATGTCATCACACCCTTGCCAAACCCTAGTGTCAGTAAGGAAGGAGCCTTACGGTGAGCCTATCTATACCTTGACTCAACAGTCAACGATACTCATGACACCATGGAGTTACAAAAATCAAATTATTTGATCGCATAAGTATGTAAACTAGATGGATTTGGAATAATCCCTCTCTTTAGAAAGAAAAAGCAACATCTAGTCGATAAAAAGTTTTGAATACATTTGGATAAAAAGATGAATCTAAGTTTTTTTCTTTTCAAAGTATATCAATCTTTCAAAAAGGAACATTTGATTTTGATTCAGAAAATTGGAAACTTCATATGACAAATCTTACGCTTAAAAATTTTCGTTTAAAATTAATATTAATTTGAGGATGATATACCCAACCCACTCTCGTCAAAGATTAAAAAATTCTTTCAACAAACTCTTAAAGATATCAATTAACTTAGGTCTGGACTATTAATAGTAAGATCTGTTTTTGCCACTTATTTTTTGTAAATAATAGTAATAATATCACAAGTGAAAAAGCGTGACCATCTGCCAACATCTCCTCGAGTCATTAAGATCCATGAATTCCTTTGTGCATTTCCTAAAAATCAAATCGAGAGAGCATTCCACCGTCAAATTTCTTGTACGTGCGTCATGCCCCAATGACGAGCGCAACTACAATCACGGCTACATAGAGACGAGCAAATGGCGGAGATAAAGCAACTACCCAAGTCCCAAAACAGAGTTCAGAAACAAGATACAAAGAGTCTGGTTCTCATCTGGAGACCCAACGTTAAGAAATGAAGAAGTTCTTGGCACTGTAACCAGGAAAAATCTTCAAAGTCCATGTTATCTCAGCATCAAGAAACCAACGTGTGTGCTCAGAAAACTAAAACCATTGCGACTATATAAAGGCAGAGTCCGGCCTCCTCTTCGATTGTGTCGGTCGTAGGTGGTGTTGAATTTGTCAACCAGCTCATTCAAGGTGCTACACAAGTTTTGAAAGCGAGTCTTAGCACAAGGTGGATATCATCGACATATCATCCAGTACTCCTCCTTTGCCGTGTATGATATTTAAGATTGCATGCTTACCTTGAACAGTTGGTCAACATGGCGAGGTAAGTAACAAGAAGTGTCTGTCATTGTATTCCTGTAAAAGAATCAACCTACTCTCTTAGGACTCCAGCTAAATTTAGTCCTAATTTTAGTGAGTCAAAAGAGACAATAACCATGTAAACCCTAACTAGCCGCCACCTACTATAGTTAAAAGGAGGCTGGCTAAGATTAAGGGAATAGTTTAACTAGAGTTAGGACTCCTTGTAGCTAGCTGCCAACCACCACAAGTAGGAGTCGGCTAGGGAGGTTGCTAGGAGTTGGGGTCTTTTGAGTAAGAGTTCTATTATGAGTCAGGGTTTAGATGCCCTATAAATAGCATGTATTCAGCCCTATTTTCATCATCAATAGATCAATTTGCTTTCAGCCATTATGCAACAATACTAAGAGAGAGGAACCCCTATAAAGTTCCAAGGAGGCCGATCCCCTATAGAGATCACCCCAAGCTTAGAATCCGCAAGGGTTCTAGCACCTACTTAGTAAATAGAGCTACGTTCTTGGCCTCTCGCTGCCCTTCCTCAACCGTCCATCATCCTTCCACAGCCGCCCAAGCAATTCCCACAATTGCTTAGATCGTCGTTGAATTCTGTCATCATCTCCCTTACCACAGATCACCTTTCGAGCTCCCAAAAAAATTACATCAATTTCTGATAAATCTACCTTACTATTGTTGCAATTTAGTTATCCTCAAACCCAAAAAACCAAAAAAAAAAAAAGTCTTCCTATTTCACTGCTTAAACTCATCATCGCAAAGTTGACATCTTTACGACGAAAGTTACAGTGCAAAATTCAACTGCATACTACTGCCCTGTTTTGATCTTGCTACCACTATTTTGCTTCCTTATCTTCCATGAGTTTTTTATGACGTCTTTGGCACTCCCTATTAGTGGATTTCCTTTTGGTTTCGTTCAAAAATTGCTAATACAAACCGTTAATTTTTTACATCCAAACTGTTGCACTTTAGACGTAAAAATCTACCGTAGCACCTTCTCGTATTCATTGATCTTGTTGAATTCTTTGCTACCGTATTCTCCCACGAATTTTTTATCGATATTATCTTTCCCTTACCAGTGGATTACCATCGAGTTTTACTCGAATCCTTGTTACGAACTACTGGAAAAAATTACATCTATACTATTGAAATTTTTTCGACGAAAAATTCTAGCACTATACCTTTTGTCGTTCTTCTTCTCGTAAACCATCAAAACCCTACCAATCTTACTGCCACCAACCACGTCGTCTTTAGGGCACCCCTCCAGCCTTAAGATGCAACCGTCATAACCTATTTTCATAATTCACAGCCAACTCTAACAGCCACAAAAATCGCAGCCCAAACAACAATCTACTGTTCTCCACCACCGATCTTATCTTCCACAGCCACCAGACCTTCCACTACCCTATGCCCTTGACCCGTTAACAGAAAAAAGATTAAAACATCTTAGATTTGAAGACATACACAATGGCATCCGAAGATTTGATCAATGTCAAATTAGAGACATTCGAATCACGCATGGAGGACAAATTACGCACCTTATTCGTAGAATTCAGAATTGGTCGATCTCCAAGCCTAACAAAACTGCAGCAAGGTGAAAATTCAAAGAGGCCTCCAGAGAAGGAAGAACAAGCCTCATATGTGATGCAACCACACATAAGGGTAGACTTCCCTCAATGGGAAGAAGGAGACCCGACAAGATGGCTTTCGTGCATCGAACGCTACTTCTACTATCGCCGAACACCGGAGGCTTCCATGGTGGACATCGTTGTCATTCACCTCGAAGGAGATGCAATTCAATGGTACGATTGACTTGAGCACACCAAGGAGTCCCAACATGGAGATAATTCTAGAACGGGCTACTGATCCGCTCTGGACCGACCGAGTACGAGAACTTCGACGATCAACTTGCGAAGATCCGATAAACCTCCACGATTCAAGAATACCAGACCAGGTTTGAGAGATTATCTAACCTTGCATGTGACTAGTCTAAAAAGAAATTGTTAATGGACATTCATCGAGGGTCTAAATCTGAAAATAAGATAAGGAGTAAAAGTGCGACAGCCCTACACCTTGATGGTCGGAATCTCCTTCGCCCGAATCCAAGAGGAGTGACTCAATCAAGACGCCCGAAAGATGAGGACCACTCCTAGATCAACAACATATAAACTTTAAGCACCCTCTACTCCCAACCATCCCTTGCTGCCAAAGAAATTGATAAGAGAAGAACTTCGCAATAGATCGGTGAAGGGCCTTTGTTGGCATTGCGACGAACCATAGAGCCACAAGCATCGCTGCAAAAAAGGACGCCTTCTTCTGATTGAACCCGTTGAAGATTTAGAGGATGAGGTCCATGAGCACAAGGAGGAGGTCATGAAGGAAGAACCACAACCGGCCGATTGTATGATGCATGCTCTTACCAGCTATGTAAACCCGCAAACGATGAAAGTAGGACTACTCAAACAACAGTCAATCACCGTCCTCATTAATACCGGGAGCACCAATAACTTCATGAACAACAAGGTTGCTGCTCGGATGGCACTTCATATCGAAGATTGCAGCAAGTTTGATGTTAAGGTCACCGACGGTCGAATTTTGAAGTGCGACCAAAGATGCCCGCAAGTGAAATTATTGTTGCAGGACCAAGAAATAATTGCTAATTTCTTCCTCTTCCCACTCGATGATTATGGGGTTATGCTTAGCATCGAATGGATGACTACGTAGGTGATGTTTCCTAAAATTTTTTGAAATTAATTATAAAATTTTTCAGCGAAGGGAAACAAGTGACCCTACGCAGGAAACGCGAGAGCGACGTGACGACGGTTTCTATACAACAAATGGAGAAAGTCTTGCATAAAGTGAATAGCGGCTTCTTGATGCAACTCCAGTAGCAACCTATGGGGGAGCCAACAAAAATTGAAGACTCAAACCTTCTCCAATTGTTTGTTGAATTTTCAGATGTCTTCGCCGAACTGCGCAACCTACCTCCTACTTGACGGCATGATCATCGAATTCCTATTCTTCCGGGCAAACCACCAACAAGCACTCGGCCATATCATTATCCTCATCTCCAAAAGGATGAAATATAAAGTATTGTAAATGAGATGCTTGAAACATGGGTCATTCAGCCAAGTTGCAGCCCCTACTCTTCGCTGGTGCTTCTCGTATGAAAGAAAGATGGAACGTGGCGAATGTGCCTCGACTACTGAGCTCTTAACAGCATAACCGTCAAAGACAAATTACCCTATTCTAGTGGTGGATGAATTACTTGATGAATTAAGGGGAGCAAGTCCACGAAGC
Organism: Ensete glaucum; assembly: GCA_021527575.1. Classification (NCBI taxonomy): domain Eukaryota; kingdom Viridiplantae; phylum Streptophyta; class Magnoliopsida; order Zingiberales; family Musaceae; genus Ensete; species Ensete glaucum. The sequence continues at coordinate 25,060,187 of CM038558.1, read as the reverse complement.
TAGACCTCCGATCCGAATATCATCAAATTCGGGTGCGTGAAGATGATATATCGAAAACCACCTTTCGGACACACAACGACCACTATGAATTTTTGGTGATGCCCTTTGGTCACACCAATGTTCCCTCCACCTTCCAGAGCCTTATGAATAATGTTTTCCGAAGTTATCTTCATAAGTTTGTGTTGGTTTTTTTTGACAACATCCTTATTTACAACCATTCACTTGAAAGTCATTTTTCGCTCTTACGACTTGTTTTGACGATTCTTCGGGAGCATATTATTTTTGTCAAACAATCAAAGTATGGCGGGTGGACCCTTCCAAAATCGAGGCAATGCAAAGCTGGCCGACACCTAAGAACATGAAATCATTGTGCGCTTTTCACGGTTTGACGGGCTACTAGCGCAAGTTTGTCAAAGATTATGGAAAGATCAATGCACCCCTCACATCTTTACTGAAAAAAGATGCTTCTTAGTAGTCGATAAAGCCTACGCTGTCTTCAACGATCTCAAGGCAACCATGACGTCAACACCCATGCTATAGCTACCCGACTTCGACAAAACTTTTGTCGTTGAAGCCAATGCATCCGAAGTTGGGATTGGCATCGTCCTCATGCAAGATGGCCGACCCTTCGCTTAGACCAGCAAGGCATTGTCTCCCTCCCATCAAAAAATATGTCCATCTACGACAAGAATATGCTCACGATTGTGCACGTGGTGACAAAGTGGAGACCTTACTTGATCGACCGACGCTTCCAAATTAAAATCGACCACAAGAGCCTTAAATATTTTTTAGAGCAGAAGATATCCTCCCTTGAACAGCAAAAATAGGTAACAAAGCTTCGTGGGTATGATTATGAAATAACTTACAAAAAAAGAAAAAGAAAATATTGTTACAGATGCACTTTCATGGCTACCCGAGCAAGCTGAATTTTCGACAATCTCCCTTCCAACCAGTGGCTTTCTCAAGGACATTAGGAATGAATGGAGAGATGATTTAGAGACTAACAAGATCATAAAAAAAATAGAGGAACTAGGCTCTGTGGCCCATTACAATTGGGATTCGAAGGACTTGCACTATTAGGGACGCATCATACTTGTACCGAATTCTCCTTGCATAAAAACCATCCTACAAGAGATGCATTCCACACTAGCAGCGGGGCACTCTGGATTCCTTAGAACTTACAAAAGAATTAAACAAAATTTATATTGGAGAGGAATTAAAAATATTATTGCTGAATTTGTAGCACAGTACAGCATAAGCCAAAGACATAAAGGCGAAACAGTGGCAAGCCTTGGAAAGTTGCAACTTATACTCATACCAGACTCGATGTGGACTGATATATCGATGGACTTCATCGAAGGGCTGCTATCATCCCAAAGAAAAGTATAATTATTGTCATGGTCAACCGTCTTACAAAGTATGCCCACTTTTGCACTATCCAAAACCTTTACACTATCGCTAGCATTGCTCAAATCTTTATGAAAAATATTATAAAATTATATTGGATGCCAAAATCTATTGTAAGTGATCATAATAGAGTCCTCACCAACAAGTTTTGGACAGAGTTATTCCAGTTACAAGGCACCAAATTGAAGATAAGCATGACATACCATCCACAAACCGATAGCCAGACCGAAGTGGTGAACATGTGCTTAGAGACATACCTCAGATGCTTCACCAGTGATCGACCAAAAGAGTGGACAAAGTTGATTCCTTGGACTGAATGGTGGTATAACATGACTTATCATTCCTCGACAAAATGTACTCCTTATGAAGCCATGTATGGTCGACCACCCCTTATAACCCCAAAGTATATACTTGGCACATCTAAAGTAGAACAGGTAGATAAGGAGCTCAGGGACAAGGATAAGATTCTGAAGCTATTAAAAGATAATCTCTCAGCAGCCCAGGCAAGGATGAAATAGCAACACGATCAACATAAAAGTGAAAAAGAGTTTTCGGTGGGAGATTGGGTCTTTCTTCGCCTCCAGCCCTTGGACCATACCAGATCATAGAGCACATTGAAGCAGTGGCATAGAGACTAGACTTACCCGCCAGCTCCCGGATCCACCCAATTTTTCATGTGTCATGCCTAAAGCCCAAGCTGGGACAGAACAAGATGACCCAAAGCCACCTGTCGAACATTACAACCCATGAAGAGCTCCAGATCCAACCAAGTGCCATCATTGATCGTCAGCTCGTGACTCGACATCGACAACCCACTACGTAGGTGTTGGTGTAGTAGTCAAACTTACCTGCAGAAGATGCCACTTAGGAGAACTATAAAAACTTGGAGATCAAATTCTCAGAGTTCATGGAGCATCAACCTTGATTTGAAGAGAGAGGGTCTGTTAGGACTCCAACTAAATTTAGTCCTAATTTTATTAAGTCAAAAAGGACAAGAACCATATAAAATCCTACCTAGTCACCACCTACTATAGTTAAAGGAAGTCGACTAGGGTTAAGGAAAGAGTTTAACTAAGGTTAGGACTCCCTATAGCCGTTGACCACCACAGGTAAGAGTCGACTAAGGAGGTTGCTAGGAGTTTGGATCTTTTGAGTAGGAGTCATATTAGGAATTATGGTTTAGAGACTTTATAAATAACATATATTCAGCCCTATTTTCATCATCATTAGATCAACTTGCTTTCACCCATTGTCCAACAATCCTAGAAGAGAGAAACCCCTATAGAGTTCGAAAGAGACTGATCCCCTATAGAGACTACCCCAAGCTTAGAATCTGCAAGAGTTCTAAGGACATAAGTGTCACATAGAAGGGGAGAGATGATTGAAGAAATACAAATGATAGTTAAAACGGTCTCAGTACAATCTGGAATAAGCAACCAACTTTGAAGAAGTTTAAACTCGGGAGAAAATAATCGAGAAATAGCAAATTATAGTTGGCATGAAATGAAAATGAAGTATTTGATAGTATGCAGTCTGGAACAAACAAACAATTTGAAGAAGGTCGAGCTTATAAGAAGTCTTTTGCAACCACGGTAGCAGAAATGGTATCAGGGAGACTAGAAAGGTATGCCACACACCATCAAAAAGTCATCCTGAAATTTCTCAGATTCCATGGCTAGCAATGGCAATCCCCGCGGAAGGCTTGAGACTTGTCTGAGAAATGAGTTATCTAACAGGACATCACCTGTATGTCCAAACAACAATTAGCTACTTGTAGTGCAATCAAGTGAATCTGATATCTAGCAGATGGAAGTGTTTGAGTGCTTGCAGGAAGTTAATCCTCTTGTATATTTCTGTTTTATAAAAACCAAAGATTTCCCTTCTGAAACAGCTAAGTGCCACAGAATTCCCATTAGCAGCAGAGCAGAGAACTCAACCATGGTGCCCTTCCCAACAAAGCATACAAAAATTTTTACAGATGCTAGATCTGGATGTTAGATATCCAATCTCTATAATGCTCATGCACAACGTGCATATCAAACTCAGAGAGATTCTATTACTCAGGATATTTTGGTGAGAGATTGGTTTTAAAGTAAAGAAGAGCAGAGATTATACTGTTGCTTTATGCTTGTACAAAAAAATTTATATCTGAAAAATGAATCAGTTACAGAAAAATGGGGAAAAGGACAGTGGAGTGACTTTGCTATGACTTGCAAAAAAAAATAAAAAATGTGTGCTAGACACATTTTAAAATTTCATATAACTGATTAATTTACCTTTTTTCACAGCAACAAGATACTGATGAATGACTCTGATCCTATATTATTCAGCATTTTGATTGCACTATGTATGCCAATAAGATGGGCAGCCACTGCTCATCAAGTAACGAATCTTTGTCAAGATCTTCATTCTTATAATGAGAAGTCCAAATGGGCTACACGATCAAAATAAAAAGCAATTATACCATATTTCAAATAAAATGAGCACAAAGTGGAGCTAAGTAGACTCACACTGAGTAGCAGCAGCAGATCCACTATCAGATGGTTTAAGATGTGCTACATGATCAACTGATTTAAAAAGAAGATACATTAATGTTAGTGCAACTAGTTACCAACCTGATAAAGTTCCAACTTGGAAGTACATGAACAGCACCAACCTCTATCATATAACTTGATCGGACAAATATGAGCTGTGGGATCCCATCAATTATGTGCAACTCTTGGATAGTGATCATACATTCCAGTTTCAAGATATAGGGAAAGCCCATCGTTAGTTACACTTCAACAAGAATTTCATGAAACTAAATTTTCGCTGTAAACAAAATCCATGAAACTGCCATTCTAAATTTGATCACTGCATCAAAGAATAATACATAAAACTATGTCAAAGAGAAAAATATGGATGTCTCATGCCAGCCAACAGCACTATGCCAAATTTGGTGCAAGATTTAATGTCATGAGCTGATGAGCTGTGTTGATAAAATGATCCATCATGTGTTGTACCATGCACTTAAACACATCACTTGTTAGATGTAACTAGCATGTACAAACACATTACTAGAAGGTACAGTGGTATGCATGGTGGCTTCCACAACACTAAAGAGCTTGGCAATCCAACAATCATACCAAGTCATCCATGACTTACATGATAATTTAAGATGAACATTGTGCATAAGTCTGCTTACATCTATGGTAAATAGATAAAAGAGACATTGAAAACCTATTGTCCAAGAAAAATATACTACAATGGCCCAATAAGACTATCATGATCAACAGGACTTCAAATGTTTCATGAAATTCAAGAGGGCCAAAGAAGTCCTGATTCCAAAATGCCCAACATTGCCTAGAATTTGCACACATTATAGGTGTTTTTCTCCAACAAATTTAAGGAATTCAATCTTATCACCAAAGAAACCACCATTGAACTGTTTATAACATAATCACAAAGAGACAATAATGCAAGGACATCAAGTCTATGGCAACAGATCCTCCAAGGACTGCAAAATTAATTGTTCAAGAAGTTTTATAGGCATTGATTAATTAAATTTTGGGACACAAGCATCACCTCTTGAGATTCTACTCTTGCAAGACCAAGAAACATTAGGTGGTCTGAAATGAACATCCCACCTATAAATAAGGATTGTTCCACAATGCAGAAAGCAAACTTCAACTGCTTGATATTGACCTTGAGTGAAATGGCGAAGACATTTAAAACCAGAAAATCAATGTCAAAATGTCATTAGAACATCTAACAAAGAAGTTTATTAAAAATAGATGCCTGGATGCTCATCAATCACAATTATATACCCAAAACTTTGCACGTTTCTCCACTATCTCCAATAAATTAACTTTAAACTTTCAGCTTAGTTCATTACTTTAGAACAAAATATAAAACCCAAGAAATTATTAATCATGAATGAGAAGCTAAATAACTAGTATTGCATGGTGATTAAAACATCTTAAAGAACAAATTAACAAGATTGTAAGAGCAAGTTCATGTACCACTTTCATATATGATCACTGGAAGATCCTTCTAAGCATGACCTATTGAAGGATTTAGAAGAACATAAACAGGACTCTCATTGATATCCATCAACTGTTTCATAAACAGTGTTTCATCAGAAAATATTAGGAAACATAGGATAATCACTATGTGCAAAATTAGCTTCTTAGAAGATAGTAAAAAGTTAATTATAAGAAAAGTCTGGAGAATCATATGCAGTTGAGAAGCAGAATGGATGCAAAAAAAATAAAGAAAAAACCCTAACTCGAACAATTGCATGAACAAAATCATAGATGATGTAGGATTAAAAGCATAAACTAACTCCTGGCCATATATTCAACATTGCATCAATTTCAAACTGTGAACTGCATGGATAATCATATAGTGAGCACAGAGACGAGCCATTCAGATCTGGGATTGGCTTTTCCAAAATAAACATCAGCGAGATGCAACGGAAATTCAAAGAAGCATCATATAGATCAGTCTCAAAACCACCACCTGATAAGCACATTCTCATGCATAAGTTACATTAATAAATGACAAAGCTTGTGAACACTAAAAGAAGAACTGGAAAATGCTAAGAAATAAATAGGGTTGTTTATTTTCCCACTGATATATCATGTCAAGATTGTCAGAGTACATTATTAAGTTGTTTTCTGTGACACCCAAACACAGTCAAGCTGAAGAAGGATCATTATCTGACAGCCAAAATATGAGTATTTGGAGTTGACATGTTAAGTCATAAATCAAGAAATAATTAAATCACCAATTAGGGGATAATATCTTATCTTTGATTTCATAATTCATACAGAGGTCAATTAGCTAAAACTAGAGTCTAATTAACCTACAAGGAAAGACAATATCAAACCTCCTGTTACCTTCTATCATAGTAAGCACTGATTTGGTTTTGAAGCAAGCAATTTACCACATCAACACCAAGGAGTACTGTTGGAGTAGGGAACACAATGTACCAGAGAAATGAATCATTGAAATGAAGAGTCACCCCTACACCAGACATGATTAAGAAACTGCAGTTGAATGTTTGGACATAGAAAACAATAGAAACAGTACGACAAGAAGATAAAAAGCACAAAAAAGAAGACAGAAGACAAAACGAAGAGGCAATAGAACAGAGTGAGAAGAAAGAGTGAAAACACATAACGGAAGTATCTCTTTTCCTAGAGGCTTATTCCACCATGCAATGGAACTACCAGAGGCTTAAGAAAAGAAAATTGGTCAATTGTTCTGTTAGATCACAATGTACAAAATAAAAGACTGTCTTCGTCCAACTGTTCCTTCACAATTTCACCATTTACATCGAACAAAGCATAAATAATTTACCGTATATTGTGTGAAACCTCATAGCTCAAGATTAAATTAAGATGGTTTAATCTTAATCATTAAACATTGCATGCAGTTGTTTAGTCTAAGAGACAAATCTCTCTCTCAACACTAAATGCGTAACTTTTCCATAAAGCAAAAGCAGACAAGTCTCAACTCCATCTAACATCAATCTCATCAGGTAGCAATGCAGAACCATCAAAACCCCTAGTCCACACCAAAAACGTGGGATACTAAGGCAAAGAATAAAAATGTCATGACCAAGCCAAATTAAGTACAGTTTTAACACCTATGTGACAGAAAATCTAGATTATTAACACATCTCGTAATAAGCAAATGATGCACTCGGTTCACAAGAAGAATTTGATATATCGATGCCAAACTTACAGATTTATGAATTTGCAGATCTGATTCCTGTGCTTCACTGCCCGTTGAGTTCCAACCCAATATATAGAAGTTCGGGAACACCTTCCGATAGGGCAGGTATTGGGCCCACCCACACGAGCAACGCATGCGAACGTGCAGTGCCACCAGGGCAGCCACGTCATCCCGAGCCATCGACCAGGGAAAAGCGAAACCCTTATGGGTGATTTGACAGCCTGACAAGCCACGCCAGGCAAAAGGGAAGAAACGTGACAGCAGCACAGTGGCCATACCTACGATCACAGACCCCATCGATCAAGGCTCACAGAGTCCACGCAAGCGCCGTTCGACGCAGGATCGTACAGCAAAGCGCCGCGCCCATTGAATATCCCAGTATAGCCGACCCCCGGAACAACGAAAATAGGAGGCTCCCGGAGGTTCTCTCTCTCTCTCTCTCTCTCTCTCTCTCTCTCTCTCTCTCTCTCGGCTTCTCATCGCTCTCAGCTTCTCCATCTCTCTCCCTCTCTCTCTCTCTCGGGGAGGAAAACCCCGATGGGAATCTACACGAAGGCCCGAGGCCTTCGGTCGAAAGTGGACCACCAGACTAACTTTGGCATCAGAGGGACCATGTCGGGGACACCCCGACGTGATCTTCTTGCAAAAAAGCGAGCCGCAACGCCCAACCGAACAGATGCGAGAAGCCCCCCACCAGTGAGCTCCACCTTCACCCGACTCCTCGTGATCCTGGTCCAGCCGAGCGGGTCTTGGGCTTGCAGTCAAAACCAAGTCAGACGAATCAGACGGTTGCGATGTGAATTGCCACCATCATTTTGGCGCTAGAAGGAGAGCCTGATGTCCCAAGAGCACTCGGCACCCAGCAATCCCAAGGAGGGCGTCCCCTCTGTGACTCAGCAGACCCCCAGGGTAGCTCCTCAGCCGCTGCCCCCTTTCCCCCTGTTTGGAGAAGGGAACCCGGTCGTTCATACTCCAACGAGATATTGGCATCTATTCAATGATCCTGGGCTTACCCGCCTGCACCCAACCTTAGAAGTTCAGTGGTGACCTCTGAGGCTTTTTTGGGGCTCGCATGTCTAGGCCATAGCGGGGATACTCCAAGCAATCATCCCCCACATTCCGCTGCTTACCAAATAACCGGGTACGAACACCCAGGCGGCCCCGCGGGCAGGCGATGTCACTTCCAGAAGAGCAACGCCCGATAGTTCAACTTCCAAATGACCTCCCTCGACCCCAGCCCGAGTTGGATCACGCCCCCCTGGGCGATGCAACCAAGCGACCGATATCTACACCTAGCGCCTCGGTTCGTAGCGTGCCCGACCCCGACACTCTCTCTTCGGACTCTACTGATTCCTTGAGGGCACAATTGTGTCTAGTAAATCAGAGAATAGATGACATTCAGAAGGTCATCAGGACGAAGGACGGGAATGGGGAGAGCTCCCTCAGTGGCTCCCCCTTCATACCGAAAATCCAAGACAGGCCCATCCTGTAGCACTTCTGACTCCCGATGCTGGAAACATATGACGGAGGCTCCGACCCAATGGAGCATGTCACCGCGTTCAGAGCGCAGATGGCCTTGTATGGCACGTCAGACGCCATAACGTGTCGAGCCTTCCCGATGGTTCTACGTGGGATCGCTTGAGGGTGGTATAGCCAGCTACCGCCCGCATCGATCCGCTCTTTCGAACAGCTTACGAGGAAGTTCAAAGCTAACTTCCTTGCTAGTGCCCAACCGAAGGCAACCACCGCATCTCTCCTTGGGATGAGGCAGAAGGAAGATGAGCCCCTCGGTCCATACCTCGCTCGTTTTACAGAGGAGATCAGGGTCATTCCTGACGCACATCCATCGTTGGTCATCCAAGCATTTATAATCGGGATTAGACCTTCCCGCTTCTTCTGGTCGCTCGTGGGGCGCCCCCGGCAACTGTGCCAGAAATGCTGCAAAGGGCCAACCAATATGTCATTGCTAAAGCACTAGTGGCAGAGAAACATGAAGACCAAAACTGATTGTGGGTTGAATCCTCTCGGGGCCCGCCGTCCAGACTCCTAAGGAGGAGGATGGAAAGATCCAAGCAAACCGTTCCCCGGCTTCCCAACACCCCCCTCAACTCAACCCGAACTGAGATCTTCCTCCAGATCCGAGAGAAAGGACTCCTCAAGGCCCCCAACCCGATGAGGACTCGGCCCGAGGACCGTGACCGTGGACGCTACTATCGCTTCCACCGCGACTACGGTCACGACATTGAGTGCTACAACCTAAAGAACCAAATCGAAGATCTCATCCGTCATAGCCACCTTCGCCAATATGTGAGAAAGCCACGCGAGCTATCACCCTGCCCAAAGGGCCTTGTGGAGAGGCAGATCGACGTCATAATGGGCGGTTCGACTGCAGGAGGAGACAGCTCTTTGGTGAGGAAGGCTTACGCCCGAGCAGAGGTGCAGAAGAGACCCAGGGTGCAGCATGACCCCGAGATCACCTTCAAGTCCGAAAATGAATATCCAGACCATGACGATGCCCTGGTGATCTCGGCCCGTATAGCAAATGTGCGCGTCAAGCGCAACATGAAAGATACAGGGAGCTCTACTGACATAGTCTACTTCGACGCTTTCCAGAAGCTCGGCATGGCTAACAGGGATCTTACCCCCATGAGTTCAACTTTAACAGGATTCACCGGGGACGTGATAGCTCCTATAGGCATCACGACCCTCCCCATGACCTTCGGTGACGAGCCAAGGACCAAGACCCTCATGGTCCCCTTCATGGTGATCGAGCTCCCCTTAGCATACAATGGTCGACTAACCTCAACAAGCTAAGGTCGGTCGTCTCAACGTACTACCGCAGCATAAAGTTCCCAACCAGCACTGGAGTCGGGGAGGTCAGGAGCGACCCGCGGGAGTCAAGACAATGTTACTTGGCGACAACCATCATCCCCAAAAAATTCAAAAAGGAGGTTCCGATCCCCGACCCCAAAAAACCGATGAACTAGATTCTCGGCCTGAGCCGACAGAGCCGATATTGAAGGTGCCCCTGGACAAAGACTTCCCTGAGAGAACCATCCGAGTGGGGTCAGCCCTCCCCGAAGATCAGCGCGTCCAGCTGGTAGACTTCCTCGGGTGTAACGGAGATGTCTTCGCTGGGACACCAAGTGATATGTCGGGCGTTCACTCGGAAATAGCTCAACACCGGCAAAGTACCATCCCAGGAGCTCGTCTAGTACAGCAGAGACTAAGAATGTTCGCCCCCGACTGGCAGAGGGCCATGAGGAGGAAGTAGATCGGCTGTTAAGGGTAGGATTTATAACGAAAATCAGATACCCAAGCTGGCTATCTAATATAGTCCTTGTCAAAAAAGCTAATGGAAGCTGGCGCATGTGTGTCGACCACACCGATCTTAATTGGGCCTGCCCAAAGGACTGCTACTAAGAATCAGATGCAGGATATGGATCTCTATCGGGAAGTAAAGGTGTTGGTGTATTCCTAATCCTAAGATTAAGATGTATAATATAAGTGCAATTTATAGAAAAATGAAATCAATTGAATTCTGCAAATAAGGGAGCTGACAGTGTTGTCGGTTCTGTAAAAGGAAAGGAAGGGATGGTGTTGGTGATGAAGTTCTCTTATTTATGGACCAGGGTACGAGTGGATTCCACCTCAGGGTACGAGTTGCTCTCCTTTATGGATGAGTTCTCAACCTACTATTAAATTCGAATGGCCCCACAAGGCACTTACTGCTACAAAGTGATGCCATTCGGTCTGAAGAACGCGAGCGCCACCTATCAGCGAATGGTCAACCAATTGTTCAAAGACCAACTCAGCAGAAACATGGAGCCCTACGTGGACGACATGATCGTTAAAAGCGAGCATGAGAAGGAGGACCTCGCGGACCTTGCTGACCTCGCTGAAACATTCCGAACCTTCAAAAGTTCGAAATGAAGCTCAACCCCGCCAAGTGCGTCTTCAGCGTGGCATCTGCAAAATTCCTCGGTTTTATTATCCACCAGCGAGGAATAGATGTGAACCCTGAGAAGGTCAGAGCAATCACCGATATCCGATCTCTTCGCATGATCAAAGAGGTCCAGCGGCTCGTCGGGAGGCTGGCAGCAATCGGACGATTCATATCTCGGGCTGGTGACAAGAGCCACCCCATCCTCCGAGCACTAAAAAAGAATAAAGACTTCAATTGGGGTCCCGAGTACGAACAGGCCTTCCAGGAGCTGAAAAGCCACCTCTTCTGTTTGCCCAGAATGTCTTCGGTCAATCCCGACAACCAGCTCGAGTTGTATCTCGACGCTCAGTCCTGATCAAACTCGATGGAAACAAGCAGCAGCTGGTATACTACTCCAGCCACGTCTTGTGTGGACTCGAGGAAAGGTACCCCCCGATCAAGAAGCTTGCGCTCGCCCTTATCCTTTGTAGCTAGAAAGCTACGGTCGTACTTCCAGGCCTACACCATCAAGGTAATCACTGACAACCGCTACGTTAAGTCCTTTCTAAGTTTGACGTTGTAGGGCGAATGCTCAAGTGGTCGGTGGAGCTCAGCGGATTCGATTTGATATATGCCTCGAGGAAGGCAATCAAGGCTCAAGCAATCATCGACTTCGCCTTGGAACTAGCGGTCCCCGAGCCCGTTGAAAAGCAATCAACCTGGACCCTCCACGTCGACGACGAACGCTACAAGGGGTGGGGCCGAGATAACCCTAGAAGACCCCACCGGTCATACTTAGGAGCATACCCTACGCTTAGAGTTCTCAACCACCAACAACGAGGCGGAGTATGAAGCGTTGTTGTTCGG